>LR738713.1:674463157-674556481 GCA_902687465.1 Secale cereale
AAAAACAAGGCCGAGGAGGCGGGGTAATTGGGCTGGGTGGGTTGGGCGGGAGGGACAAAACAATACAGGCCGAAACAAACACATAAGTCACCTGGAGTTGGGGATCGGGAGCAAACAGTCTACTGTTTGTCAACGAAGGCAATTTGTGAAGGTGACATCACATTTAGATGTGAGATATTATCTCACATCTAGATGTGATATAGACAGACCCTTTCAAATATTAATTGGAGCCATGCCGAAGGATCAAATTGCACAAGCACACCGTTTGCTCCATAGAACGGCACCACCGAGACATACCTACACAAGTAAAAACCATACGAAAATGCTATACTTACGGGATCCCCTACAGACTCTTGCTTACGGACTCCTTTCCCACCAATAACTGCTCCCCTTGATTTTAACTGATGGACCCCACCCTCCCTAATCCCCAAACATAGTTTGACATCTCAGTCCGTAACATCAATCCTGTAAGGGTCTGCCTGTAGGTGTAGCATTGTTGAAAACCATATCCGAAGAACTAGATCCGGGCCACGCCATCCTCTACATGCCTCTAGATGACACACATCTGAAACTAGGGCGAGGCGAGGATGACTTATTCGACGCCTGCCGAAGGAAACATCATCGTCTCGCCCTCGATGACCGGACACCAAACCTTAAACTTATCCCTATCCCTACCACAGAGATCGATGCATTATATTAGGTCTCGCCGGCAAGGAACCGAAAACCCTAGGTGCAAATAAACAAGCCAACAGCATGATCACTATATGTAGTCGCATACACGGCGTGGCAGAGGAGCGCATGCGTGTACCGATTTACTCTGTCGGCGTCGGTGTGACGGTGACGACGACGTCACTGAACCACCGGGAGCATGTGTAGACGGAGCAGAAGGCCTGCAAGGTGGTGAGCAGCAGCATGCTGATGGTCGCGAGGAAGGTGAGCATCTTCCATGAGCTCAGCACGTACTTGCGCATGAACCGCTTCGCCTTGACGCTCCACCGCCGGCCGTAGTATCGGTTCACGTCCTCGATGACCGCGTCCAGCTCCGGCACCTTGGAGTGCTGCACCGAGCGGCTCATGCCGTTCCACAGCTTGGCGGCCTCGCCGTCGCTCTTCTTCATGCGGTTGATCACCACGCCGCGCTGGCGGAGACGCGTGACGTCGTCGTCGGTGTCGATGATGCCGTTCATGAGCTCCGTGTACCGGGTGAACACCAGCGGGCCGGACGCGGCGGACGACTCGTAGGCGACCAGGTTCCGGAGCACCACCTCCGTGTTGCAGTCGAGGGTCACCGCCGGAAGGTGGAGCGTCGCCGTCTTGCGGTTGAAGTAGATGGTGGACAGGTTGCCGTTGGTCGGCTTAAACCGAACGCCGCTGCTGGCCAGCTCGGTCACCGATGGGATCGCGATCTCCTGGCTCATGTCTGCGTCCGCGTGCATGGACAAGGCCGAGATGCCAGGGATGCCGGCGAGCATCTTCCACGGCGCCTTGGCCGCAAACTCGATCGGCTTCATCACGTGGCCCAGGCGGCCGCCCTTGAGCCTCGACGCCATGCTCAACATGGCGGCGAGCAGCTGCATCAAGTACTCGCTGCCGTTGCCGGCGGGAGGGCCTTCGTCTTCTTCGCCGTCCGGTCGCTGCTCCTCGATATCATCCTCGACGGGGCCAGACCACGCCGGGGCGGAGTTCTCACAGGCAGAGGGCTTGGGCTTGGGCACGAGCAGGTGGTAGAGCAGCTCGAGCAGATGCGCGTGCTTGTCGATGTCCCTCTCGATCTGCTTCTCCGCGAAGTTGCCCTCCATCTTAAACGGGCAGAGCTCCTTCATGAGGCCCGTCACCATGCAGGTGAGCCGCGTGGTGGACTCGTCGACGGAGTCGGAATGGGAGTGACATGTCGCCTGGAGGATCTCCCGGAGGAGGAAGAGCGGAATCTGGTTCTCCAGCATGAGCATGTCGCGGAGGATGAGGCTGTGAGCGGACTTCCGCCCGGTGCCGCCCAGGTCGATGAGATGCGCCATCCTCGACGTCCAGTTAGAGACGGTGACCCTCTCGGGCTCGGCGGCGGCGGTGGCGTGGTGGTGGTGGATGGTGAGGAACTCGAGCAGGAAGGCGCCGTCCACGAGCATCATGAGCGAGAGCGTCCCGTCGCGGAAGTCGAGGTAGCGGTGGTAGTGAGCGCGGACCTTGCCCTCGAGGTGCCGGAGGTCGCGGACGAGGTCGTCGAGGCTGCGGCCGGCCGCGCGGAGCGCGCGGCGGGCGGCGTCGATCTTGTAGCGCTCCATGTCGTACAGGTGAGGGTGCCAGTGGTGGTAGGGGCCCAGCGCGATGAACTGCGGCGCGTAGGCCTCGGGCTTGTGCACCAGCAGCTGCTTGGGCACGTCGAACACGGACACGGGGATGCCGTCGTCGTCGTCGTCCGCCCCGGGAACCTCCCCGAGGGACTGCCGGATCAGCTCCACCCACCGGGACTCGTCCTCGACGCCGTGCCGGGTGCTGCGGGCCTGCTGCAGTTGCTGATCGATCGGGGGCAGCCATTGCCATTGCTCTTGCTTGCTAATCTGCTCGTCAATGGCAGAGGTTCTACTATATATAGAGAGAGGGCGTGGCTGTAAACGTACGGCATAAACCCTAAGCCCAAGCCCAAACCTAAAACCCGAATGGCCACCACATCTTTATCCTCTCTCCCACTTCCTCTCGCATCGATGCCCGCGTCTCCGCCGTTGACGTCGCCATCGCCATGAGTTGCGCGTGCTCACAACCCCAAAACCCCGGTGAAGGTCATTGCCTTCTTTGTCAACGCCCAAACCTGATCATATAGCGACGACTTTGTAAAGTTGCAACAGTTTCAGTCGACTCTGAGACTTAGTCGATGCTACATCCATGAGATCTTACATCGAGATTTATGCTTATTTTCTTTTTAGTTTTTTCTTTTTCTCTTTTACATGTCATGTCATTTGACTGAGGCTTGGTTAAATGTCAGTCGAATAATACCTAGCCACACTCAAGTTGCAAATCATCGCTGTATGACCAGAGTTTAACAGTTTTTTATATCTATATATATAATCTCTGATTTCTATTAAGGAAGCCAAGGTTAAACTACAAAGCTGAAATATATCCAGTTATAACTCCAGCTAGCTATATGTAAGTTGCCTGATTTACAAATTTAGGTAAGTCGGTTTTCTCATCGTTGATTCTCTTGTCAAGATTTGTACTACTTCATGGCTCTTTGGACTGAATTTTTTTTCGAGACAAACTCCGAAGCTATTTATTCAAATCGTCACAATGTTTACAGGGACGAAACTAAGTCCATTGGGTTGACCTAACCAAACATGGCGGTCAAGCCCTTGAGATAAAGCATGCTTCACGAGTTTGTGAGCCTCAATGTTCAAGCTCCTAAATTCACGACTAATATTACAAATAGTAAATAAACATTTCCGATGTATGATTTCATGTATGATCGCTCCGTAGGTCACCGGATTATTCTAAAGAATATCTTCCACCACCACCTTGCAGTCCGAAGACACGTGAATGCTATTCTCATATAGATCATCTGCTAAAGATAGAGCCTCTCTGACGGCTAATGCTTCGAGTGTTGCTGGATCTGAATTTTTTGGAAACACCATTGCTGATGCACCAAGAAACACACCATCTTGATCCCTGCAAATGGCGCCCACAGCTCTGTGTGAACCTCCTCTTCTCGTATGTGGGACGTGGTGGACCAGCGTGTGCCAGTCCAACATGGCGGACTCGTTCGGGTGCACCTGGGCCTCCCCACATACTTCCCAGATATGGACTAGATAGGGGGGGGGGGGGTTCAACCCGGACGTATAGGGACGGTTTGAGGAGGCGGTTGGGTCATGCTTTCGTGACAGGTCATTGACCGGGCCATCTGACCGGACGTGTAGTAGGCATTTCAGGAGCTCGGCTGTAGGTACTCTTACGTGCCAGCCCGCTGAACTCACCATGGGTACGTTGTGGCCACTAATAAATGACTTGACTCGACGGCAACACCAGCACCGCCCCGTCATGAACTCGGCACGATAGTGGCGCCTACAAGCAACGAAGAAAGAAATAAACGACTAATGGGATTGATGTAATTGCTTGAAATGACTGTGTTTGTTTGAAATGTTTTTTGAGCTGCTATTTTAATTAGACATTACGTGTGCATAGCTTGTTCATTCTTGACATGGAAACCTTAAGAGGGAAGGATCATCTAACCAATCTCTTGGGGTCTCGGTATGCCGCCCAAAATTGGCCAAATCATGAGCAATATGGTTGGCATCACGATAACCACGCTCATAGTCATATACAACAGCGGCACAAAAAATCAGCGTCCAAAAAATGTTTTAGTGCGCCACTGTAGCATTTTTAGCGCGCCGGACCCAACATTGCTTTAGCAGATGCCCAAAAACGCGCGCCCAAAAAACCACGCAGTGTAAACTGTGAAGCGCGCGCAATCCGGCGCCTCAAACTTGCAGCTTTTGATGGCGCTTTTCAGCGCACGCCCAACCCTTTTTTGCGCCCGCACTATTTTACACTTTTGTTGGAGTTGCCCGGCGCCCAAAAAACTCGGATTTTAGCACGCGGAGCAGTTTTTGGGCGCCTATTGGAGATGCTCTCACAAATCCCTACCAAGGGATTTATTAGCAGCAATGAAGATTGACGCTGCCATCCGTGCAGCGGGGCATCATCCTTCATGTTACTAAGCACTTCTAGATTGTCCGAGCTGATGATTATTCTGTTACAGCCCATAGATTCTGCCCGCTGCAATCCATTCTTCAGTGCCCATGCCACATCCAACAGAACAACTTGCGCAATGTCCAGCAATGAATTGCACCTGCTATTAGCTGTATCTTTCACATGGAAGCTTGCATTTTGGGCAACCATGCAGGCCCTCGTTGTGGGCAAGGAGACCTAGAAAGGCTCAGGTCTGAACGTGGGCAGGACCACAGGAAGAGTATTGAGTCAGAATGTTAGATCATTCGCCAAGCAGCAATGCCAATATATATACTATTCCAGTCTCCACTAATGTGAGATGCTGATAAGAAACGAGAATTCATGTTCTAGTCTAGACGATAAAGTGTTGAAACTTGTCCCCCACTCCATCCATGTCTAGCCATCCATCTGGTCCTTCGTTTTTCATATATCTAGCCATCTGGCGACAGCCTAGAGCTGCAGAGATGCCGAACCAGGTTGGCCTTTCACTTTACAGTCACCCCGTACATTCTGCCTCCTTGGCTCCTTCTCTATCTGCTACCAAGAGTCTCAGATCAAACGCAAAAGGAAAGAGGTCGTTTGCATTGGCACCTGATACCCTGGTCCGCTTCCCTATTCTATGAACATTAGAGCACCTACAAGGCTACAACAAGACCCCCTATATTGCCCGTATATGTCCTCGCGGACGACCCGGTTAGTGATTGGTTAAGAAACGTGACCTAGTCACTCCCCTCATATCGGCCCCATACATCCGGATTGACCGGCACCCCTTATATTCAACCCATATTTGGGGCGGATATGGGGAAGCCAATATCCCCATCATAACCACGTCCGGACAAAACCCTAACCACTTGCCGCTCTACTCCACTTCCAGTTTGCGCCGCTATGCACTCTCCCAGCTCCTCTTTGGCGATCACTGGCTCCTCCGACATGGCAGGCAACGGATCAGACTCCGACAACTGAATCCTTCGAATGGGACCTCGTCCCATGCAGGGACGTGGAGCAGCTGGATGTCCGGTCTCTGCCGTGCCCTGGAGGAATCTGCTCGTGCACCGGGGACCGAGTCGATCCATCGGTAATCCATTGCACCCGCCTGCGCCGGTAGCTCAAGGCACGTGACCCATCTGATGGCACAACCCTTGAAGTGGAGCCTCATCACTGTAACGTTGGGCTCCAAGTTTGAGGTCAATGCCACTAGATGCCCCCCGAATGCACTCTTGAGCGAGGGAGAGACGTGGCAAACAACGGAGAACAAGTCATATGATGTCTTAGAGATTGAGGATGCCCTCCGAGCTCGTATCCCCGCGAAGTGGCAGACCCACATGGTGCGTGCCCTCAGAAAGAAGCCAACCCAATATAGGTCCATGCCCTCACCGGACTATCACCAAAAGAGGAGGAGTGGGAGGAGGAGGATGCCGGTGACGGATCAGATGTATGGGTTCGAGGATTGCAAATAAGATACATGGCTGGGGACATGGACATTTGAGGGGTGGTCGGTCACTGTACGTGGACACTTTCACAAGCGTTTAAGGGGGCGGATTTATTAGGTCCGGCCGTTTCACAATCTAAGTAGTGGATGGAAGACAAGACTGATGAAGCAGACTGATTAGTAATTTGTTATCGGCTGGCTGTATTGGCCCTTTTGTTTTCTTATAATACAATTTTGGATGAATGCTTCAATTTTTTTAACAAAGATAGTTGTGTGCATCATCTGTTATTGGCCTAGGGAACCTCTGTTTTGGAATAATAATAATAACAATAATACTAATAATATCAATAATAATAATATTACTAATAATAATATTAATAATAATTATTATGAGTGATATGACATAAAATTAATACAATGTAGTTACATTTATAAACACTTCCAAAAAGTATGACTTATGTTTCTTATAAATAACTATTTGTTAGTTCAATTGTTGGCTCAAGTTGAGCTTTAACGTTTGTCCACCCATCAGATTATGGGGCGAATGGAGAAACATATAGTCTTACTTCGTTTGTATAGTGTACATTGGTGCAAATTGAAGGCTTTTGAGAAGATTTTCCAAACATATGGACATTGTATTCCATAGAAAATATAGTACATAATACGAAATGTAAGGTTATCAACTATACATTTTAACTGAATGGATCTACTCTAGAAAACATATCAAATTGGCGGAGATATTACGCTAAGCATCCAGGAATATATGCTATGCCAACACGTGTTCCCGTCACACCAATAGTTGGCCATACGGAAAAAATGTTTTGGAAATCCAAGAAAAGACGTGATTCCAAACCATTGGTGAGGATATCATCCATTCTTAAGGCATAAAAATGTACTCCTAGCAAGCAAGAAATAAAATTTCCACTATTGTTTTGTATTCCTAGGTAATAAACATAAGAATGTAAAACCAACAACATTTTTGTTGTTGCTTTCAAATGTTGCATAAGCAAGGGCAACAAACTAAAAACTGAAATTGAATACAAGAAGCTTAAGAAAGATCAACACAAGAACTAAGAGAAAATACTAACTCTAGAGTTCACCTGCCTAACAACAACGCCACAAAAATCCTGTTGGATTCGTAGCAGTGGTGCCAGACAAAGCTCTTGGTGAAGATTGTGTGATTTGTTCTTTGTGGTGAAGGGTTTTTCTGTTACTCCCCGGGCCTCCAAGTGGAAAGATTTCCATAAATGGTGATTTTTCCCTAGGTATCACTTTTCTATCTTATTACTAATTAATAGTTATTTCAAGTATTGGTCTAATTTGAACGTTTTAATGTTTGTCCACCCTTTAGATTGTGGAACTAATTAAGGCATAAACATATACTCTTAATTTGTTAGTGCAGTGTCCATTGGTGCAAGCTGAAGTGTTTGTGAAGATTTTCCACACATATGGACGTTGTATTCCAAAGATTATATAGAACATAATACACAATATAAGGTTCTCAACAAGCGTTTTTTAGCAAGGTGTTTTCTGCAAGCACTAAAATTATCGGTAACAAGTAGTTTGATAGCAAGGTAATTAGTAACGAGCAACAAGTATCAATTGTAACAAAGGTGCAGCAAGGTAGCCCAATCCTTTTTGTAGCAAAGGACAGGTCGGGTGGTCTCTTATAAACTTTGTTTTTGCCACTCTAGTTTTTGCCCACTTTGCTTATGCCACTCTAGAATTTGACATTTCACTTTTGCCACTCTTAGCTTTTGACAATATATCACTTTTGCCATTCTGTGGCAAAAACAAAATTTTCAGAGTGGCAATTGTGATGCATTGCAAAAGCTGAGAGTGGCAAAAGTGAAATGAAAAATTATAGTATTTGCCACGAAATGGCATTTGTAATGTATTGTCAAAAGTGATATGTCAAATTCTAGAGCGGCATAATCAAAGTGGACCAAAACTAGAGTGGCAAAAACAAAGTTTTCCCTTATAATAAGCATAGTGTTCTGGAGGACACATGGGAATTTTATCTAGTCACTTTCATCATGTTTGTTTGACTCATATTCGTTACTTTGCTAATTTTATATGTGGGTGGACCGGTGCTTGGGTGTTTTTCTTACTTGAACAAGCCTCCCAGTTATGATTACCCCCTCTCGCAAGCATACGCAACTACAAAAGAAGAATTAAGATAAATCTAACCATAACATGAAACATATGGATCCAAATCAGCCCCTTACGGAATATCACATAAACTAGGGTTTAAGCTTCTGTCACTCTAGCAACCCATCATCTAATTACTAGTCCACAATGCCTTCCCTTAGGCCCAAAGATGGTGAAGTATCATGTAGTCGACGTTCACATGACACCACTAAAGGAAGCACCAACATACATATCATTAAAATATTAAACAAATACCAAATTCACATGATTACTTAGGAAAAGACTTCTCTCATGTCATCAAGAACCAAACTAAATACTCACAAATCATATTCATGTTTAAGATCAAAGGGGTATTGAATATCACTAAGGATCTGAACATATGATCTTCCACCAAGTAAACCAACTAGCATCAACTACAAGGAGTAATCAACACTACTAGCCACCCATAGGTACCAATATGAGGTTTTGAGACAAAGATTGAATACAAGAGATGAACTAGGGTTTTAGATGAGATGGTGCCGATGAACATGTTGATGAAGATTGGTCCTCCCACAATGAGAGGATTGTTGGTGATGACGATGGCTTTGATTTCCCCCTCCCGGAGGGAAGTATCCTCTGCGGAATCACTCCGCCGGACAGCAAAAGTGCTCATGCACATGTTCCTCCTCGAGATGGCGGTGCTTCGTCCCGAAAGTCCTCTCTCAAATTTTTCTATGACAAATTGGCTTATATAGCAGAATATGGGCACCGGAGGCTGGCTAGGGGCGCCACGAGCCACCAGGGCGCGCCCTGGTGCCTCGTGGGCACCTGGGTGGCGCCCTATGGTATTTCTTTTCTCCAATATTTTTATTTATTTCAAAATATTCTCCATGAAATTTCAGCTCACTTGGAGATGTGCAGAATAGGCATTTCTGACATAGCTTTTTCAAGTCCAAAATTCCAACTGCCGGCAATCTCCATCTTCATGTAAATCATGCAAATTAAGAGAGAAAAGGCATTAAAATTTCTCCACAAAGTATTAAATTTATCAAAAACATTATAAATAACAATAGGAAAACATGATGCAAAATGGACATATCAATATGTAGTACACAATAAAAGATAAGGTTGCCAACTATACAATAGAACTGAATCGATCTCTTCTAGAAATCATATTAAATTGACGGACATATATAATGCACCAAGCATGCACATAGGAATATATGCTATGCTAACACCCGCTGTTGTCATAACAGGAGCTAGCCATATAGTGAAATTGTTCTAGAAATCTACGAATGGTGGTGATGAAAACAACTTATGTCAACCATTCCTCAAATTTAAACAATATATTAGCAACCAAGAAATATGATTAACGTCGGCCATTTTATGCAAGTTAGTAAATATGAGAATATGACCCATAACAAATTTTTTTATTTTCAGATGTTGAAAAAGAAAAAGCAAAGTAAAGACGATAAAGTAAAAAGACAAAATCAACTAATATAACCTTTAAGCTAATTTAATGCAAGAACCAAAATTCACCGACTCTAGTGATTTCCTCCCTCACAGAATTGCTAGAAAATTCTTGATGAGGACTGATAGTAGTGACAGCAAACAAAGCTCTTGGTGAGAATTGTGTGATTTATTTTTGTGGTGAATGGCTTTTCCGTTACTTCTTGGGCCTCCAAATGGAAAGATACGCATAAGTGGTGATATTTTTCCTTAGTATCGCTTGTGCATCTTATAAGTAAGTAATTGTAGTTCAAATTTTTATCTAAGTTGCACATCCGACATTTGTCTACCCTTTATATTTCACATTTCACATTTGTCTACCCTTCTTAACGTTGTATTCCAAAGTATAGTACATAATACACAAGATAAGGTTTCCAACAATACAATAGAATCAAATATATTCTAAGATCACATCGAATTGGGAGAGATAATACGCTAAGCATGCAAGAATATATGCTATGCTAACACGTGTTGCTGTCGGAACAAGATTTTGCTATACGGTGAAACTATACCATAAATTCACTCTGTGCATTTTGAAACCGAACCGAAAAACCGTACCGAAAATAAACAGAACCGAACCAATTTTACGATTTTTATAGTTTATGGTTTTAGTATGGTATGAAATTTGCATACCGTTTTGAACTTTGGTTTTTATGGTATATACCGAAAAACCGAACGATTAACCGAATAAACCGAAGTAAAAAATAAATTTATATTTCTTGAGACAAACAACCATACAAGTTGTCATTTTTCTTGTACATGAGTCAAATTCACTACTAAGCTTGTACATTGTTCTTGTAACATAGTTATTTTTCTCTTTAAAAGATGCTAAGCACGTCCATAATCATTAAGGGCTGAATATATGCATGCATATATACTTATATATATAGTTATATACTATTTATGTAAAATAGTATGTGTTTTGATTGGTTTCGAGTCATAAATTTGTAAATTATTATTACGTCATATTCAAATTCGTGTCAACTTTGGTTTTTATGGTATATACCGAAACCATACCGAAATAATTTGTTATATACCGAAACCGAACCGTATTTTCATTTCATACCGTATTTACCGAAGTATTAATACCGTACAAACCAAAAAACTGTATAAACCGAACCATGTAAACCGAATAAACCGAACGCACATAGTGACCATAAATCCAAGAATAGTGACGATGACAAACCCTTGGTGATGAAGATACCGCCCATTGTCAAAGCACAGACAATGTAGTAGAAAGTAATTAATATGATTACCCATGTTTTTGTATTCCTAAATATGGCGCAAGGTTATAAATATAAGAATGTAAAACCAACTATTTGTTTTTTTGCCTTGTTCAAGAATTTGTCTGATCAACTAGTTAACTTGCCGATTAATCCCCACTCATAGGGTCACCGAGTAGCCGAAAAACAGATAAATCAGCCGATTAATTGATTAATGGATGATTTTGCCCATTAGCCTATGAATTAATCCCCTACTCGCCAGCAAACCGAGCAGTACCCTGTTAACGATTTCCTCAACAATGATTTTTTGTTATTTCACTGTTGTATAAGCTAAATCAAATTAGAAATAACAAATTAAGTAGAAAGCTTAAATTTAATACAGTAAACTAAAAATAATAATGCAATAACTAAGAAAAATAACTAACTATATTGCTTGCCTTCCCGTGTAGTAGCGCCTAAAAAATCTTGACAATGGATTCATAATAGTGGTGTCCAACAAAGCTTTTGGTGACAACTATGTGATACGTCCAAAACGTATCTATAATTTCTGCTTGCTCCATGCATCTTTTGTGTGATATTGCTATGATATTTATGCACTTCCATACACTTTTGATCATATTTGGACTAACCTATTAACTCAGTGCACCCCAGTGCTAGTTTCTGTTTTCTGCTGTTTTTGTATTTCAGGTTTTCCCATTACTTAAAGTGCCAAAAAAATTCCGGGAAAAATATATAAAAAATCAGCGCTCCAGAAGCTTCCACGCGGCAGAAGTGGGGCCAGAGGGGAGCCAGGGGCAGCCCAGGCGGCCTGCCCACGCGGCCCCCCTCCTGGCCGCGCCGGGGGGGGGGGGGGCTGGGCCCCCCTTACCTCCTCTGGTGACCCCCTTTGGCATATATTTACACCGCGTCCCGAAACCCTCGAGGACGGAACCCTTTTTCTCGATCTCATCTCTGTTCCGCCGCCGCCGCGCTTCCAAGATCGGGAGCACCAGGAGAACTCTTTCCGGCACCCTGTCGGAGGGGAGAACCACCACCGGGAGCTTCTCCACCACCATGGACGCCTCCCGGATGAGTTGTGAGTAGTCCCCCTTGGACCATGGGTCCATGACCAGCAGCTATGTGATGTTCTCCTCCCCTCTTTGTTCTTCATCGATTAGACCTCGTGAGCTGCCCTACATGATCGAGGCACATATGTAATATATATGCTGTTGCTATGCTGAGTTTGCAGGGATCCGATGGATTATGAGATTATGTTCAGATTGTGTGTGAGTAATATATTTGATTCACCTCTTTTATATTTATGTTCTTGAGTAATTCTTGCATGTTCTCCGTTGCTGTTTATTGCTTTGGCCAAGTAGTAGGTAGTAACTCCAAGAGGGAACGTTATGCTTGATTGTGGGTTCATGCCCCTCGATGACTAGCTTGAGTGACAGAAACATGAGTATAGGGGATGTGCTGTTGCCACAAGGGGGAAAACAACGGTGTTTGTACTTGCGGGTGCAAGGATTGTTTACTTTACACAAAGTTCTTTTAATGCAGTTGTCTGTTGCTTTGAGTTTACACTATGGGTGGGACTCGCAACTTAATACCAGCGAGATGTTCTGGATAGATATCTCAAGGTGGATGATTAGTAGTAGATGCAGATGGATTTCGGTCTACTTGCCTTAGCGTACCGCCCATGCTTTTGAGCCTCTACATTTCTTACAGCATAGTTAGCATTGGTTTGCGCACATAATCCTGTCAATTGCCCAGCTGTAATTCATTTACCTCGCTTAGCTGTTTTATCGTCTTTTGGGAGAGAGACATCACTAGTGAACATCATGGGACCCCGGTCCATATTACCATCACTGATCACACCCGCTATTTACTTTACTGTTCTTATTTCCTAGTTGCAGTCATACCTATCACTATTATCTCTTGCGTTTGATCCTTTGTAAACGACAAGGCCGGAGGGATTGACAACCTCTCTGTACTCGTTGGGAGCAAAGTTATTTGTATCTGTGTGCAGGTCCTGTCAAGCAAAAGTCTCTGGCGCTATTGACACCTTCTTGTTGACTCTCGGAGTCTCACGGGATTCGATCCTTGGTATCTTTGCCAAGGGAAAACTACCGCTACGCTACATCTCAAACCTTCCACTTGGGGTAACCAACGAGGGGCGTGAAGCCATCAAGCAAAGTTTTCTGGTGCCGTTGCCGGGGACTCCACTCTTCAAGACAGGGGAGTTGCACGCTATCATTTATCTTTGCTTTTTAGTCTTGTTAGTTTACCTTTCAGTTTTCTTTATGTCTTTTCACTAGTTTTGCTTAATGGAAAACAAAAAAAATATGAGAGAGCTTTATAAGCTCTACCTTGCTTTGGGGCATGATGTGTTTGAAGAGAAAGTTAAAAAACCTATGGAACTTTATTATTTGCATAACAATCATGATGGTGGTGATGTTATTAGTATGCTTTCTTTGAATATCAATATTGCTAATGACATGGAAAGCTCTAAGCTTGGGGATGACACGTTTGATGAACATGATATTTTTAGTCCCCTAACTTTTGAAGAGAAAATTTACTTTGATGATACTTTGCTTCCTATATATGATTACAATGATGAATATGATGTTTTCAGTCCACCTACTATTGAGGATAAAATTTATTATGATTATGATATGCCTCCTAAATACAATGATTACCATTATGGTTATGATTGCTTTACTCACACTATTCCTAATAAGAAATATTTTTCTTATATGAAGAGTAATGATACCTTTTTGCATGTGGATCATGGTAACAATGCTTTATGTGATGCTTATATTGTTGAGTTTATTCGTGATCCCACTGAAAATTATTATGAGAAGGGAACATATGCTTATAGATATTTCAATAATATCAAGTTCCCTCTCTTTATGTTGAAGGTTTTGAAGCTGCACTTGTTTGATCTTCCTATGCTTATTGCTTTGTGCTTCAATGAATTATTGTATTGCAATATTCCTATGCATAGGAAGCATGTTAGGCTTAAATGTGTTTGATATTTGCTTCTTGATGCTCTCTTTTGTTCTTCAACTCTTATTCCTACGAGAGCATCATTAAAGTCTTAAGCCTATCTTTATGGCTATAAGAAAGAGCTCTAGGGAGACAACCCTTGTTATCTTTGCTTTCAGTTTGTTCTTTCAGCTTTAGTGGTCTTGATGTTTGTTACTACTGTAGCAACATCATTGTATCTTTTCTTTTCAGCTTTGTGCCAAGTTTAGCCTCTGATTGCAAGAAAGTTCAAAAGTTGTGACGTGCTGTCCAGGAAACAGATTCTGTCCTTGGACAGAAAAATTCGTATAAAATCACCAGATCATCTTTTTGGTCTGAATTTTTTCGACAGCGTGCTCTATACAATTGGCTTTCGGGCGTCTGTTCTGAGTTTTTTGATTTGAGTTGCAGAAGTGCCCCGAAAAAATTATTTACTACCTGCTGGTCAGTTTTTCACAGATTCTGTCCTGTTTTGCCTTTTCTTCGTTTTGCAAACCTTGAGCTTGCTTTTTCTTTGCAAAAACCTTTTGGCAATCTTGAGAAACAGTAGATCTTCAAGATTATCCTTATTTCCAGCAAGGAAAAATTATTTTATTATGGCTACTAACCTCGCTAATCAGATTATGATGAGTTATGTATGAAGGGAGTTTTCAAGTGTGCGAGGGAAGATGATAAAAAGATTCAGGAGTGTCAAACGCTCAAGCTTGGGGATGCCCCCGTGCACCCCCAAGAAATATTCAAGAAGACTCAAGCGTCTAAACTTGGGGATGCCCCCGTACATCCCCTTCTCCATCAACAATTATCAGTTCGTCTTTCGTTCCACTATATTTTAATCACTTCATGCGTTATGTGCTATGCTTGGAGCGTCTTGCTTTTAGTTTCCTTTTTAGTTTTCTTTAGCTTTGCTTGCTGTTCATAACGAGTTAGAACCCAGCTTTCTTTGTGTGGGAGAGAAACACGCTCCACTTCAACCTAGAACACAACATAGGATTTTCATGATTATCTTTGTTGTGTATGTTCTTTGTCTTTCAATAGCTACTGTCATGTTTAGCTCTTAGTTTTCATGCTTTTCTTTTTAAAGAGCTTTTGTTTAGTTGGTTGCTTCTGGAACTCTCTTGAGTTATCATGCTTATCTTGTTAAGAGAGTTGGCTTCTGTGGCACTGGTTGATATGTCTATGATAAAAAGGCTATGTGCATAATGGTGCTTAGTAGTTCATGTTTTCTTATGGTTAGTCTCAAATAGCTGGGGGTTCTTAATGTGTTATTGAAGTACCAGCATGATTTGTTTGCCTATGATGTGGTATGGTTTAGTGATATCTTCCTCCAAGAATTTATTTTGATTGACTTGGCATATGCTCACGCATATTTAAGACCGTAAAGAAAGTCTATCAAGCCTTGATGATCTTTAATTTCTGAGTAGCGATATAACTTCCATGCCCGATTCAATGTTGCTTTGTCGCTCTGCATGATTATGGCCGTCATTGCTCTCTTATTTGGTCGCTCCCAGTCTTTTGCTAGCCTTCACCTGTACTAAGCGGACTGACTGCTTGTGCATCCAAAATCCTTGAAACCAGTTATGCCATATGAGTCCACCATACCTTCCTATATATGGTATTTATTTGCCATTCCTAACGAAGACTTTCTTGTACCATCTCAAAATTATTCAAAATCATTTCTCTTTTTGTGCCTCTGTTTTAGCTCATGAGGAAGTAGTAGTTAATTCATGATCTTTTTAAGTTGGACAAGTTTTACCCCGGGATTGCATGTCTAATCTGCAAACCCCTAATACGAGAAGGAACTGGCATGAGTGCGCCCGGCTCATAAAAAAAATACAACAAACAAACCCTCCTTCACGCTTTGTTCATGAGAAATCAGAAAACTTTTGGCAGTGATAAACAAAGGAGATTAAGGGGATGTGATCGTCCCCGTGCGGGAGCCGTTCCTCGAAACTTGTCCAGCTCGAGAAGTAATTGAGTTATCTACTAGCATTCGTTGACGAAATATGCATCTCCCAAAAATCATTTTTACCTCTTTTTTTTTAAAACCAAGAGCTCTGGTACATGTTCAGTCTTTGCTTCCAACCACGGGTTTTCAACCTTGCCATCAAAATCCACGGTTCGAGAGTCTCCACCTTCTTTCTTCAAAGCACCAACTATTGAGAGCATGATTGTCATTCTGAGTGTAATGTGCATTGTCCCAAAGTACCATTGTCTTCTGCATGATTATGATATCGCTTATTCTGAAATCATTGTATCTAGTCGTCACTTAAACTTCGGAGGTGCTCCTGCATTTATGTTTTGCTTCACTAAAGGGGGCAAGCGAGGTATCACTTTGTCATGTTTGCACACCATGCTCACTACAAATCTATTGGGCGTTTCAGTATCATATTGTAAAACTTTCAGTTCTTTGTGATATTATCATGAGGCAACTTAATTACTAAAGATTCATTATCTCAGTAAGCATTTGTCATGTGACTGTGAAAAGTTCTTATATGGTTGATAGCATGTCACCACAGAAATTATGCTTGTTATCATTTACCTACTCGAGGACGAGCAGGAATTAAGCTTGGGGATGTTGATACGTCCAAAACGTATCTATAATTTCTGCTTGCTCCATGCCTCTTTTGTGTGATATTGCTATGATATTTATGCACTTCCATACACTTTTGATCATATTTGGACTAACCTATTAACTCAGTGCACCCCAGTGCCAGTTTCTGTTTTCTGCTGTTTTTGTATTTCAGGTTTTCCCATTACTTAAAGTGCCAGAAAAATTCCGGGAAAAATATATAAAAAATCAGCGCTCCAGAAGCTTCCACGCGGCAGAAGTGGGGCCAGAGGGGAGCCAGGGGCAGCCCAGGCGGCCTGCCCACGCGCCCCCCTCCTGGCCGTGCCGGGGGGGGGCGTCTGGGCCCCCCTTACCTCCTCTGGTGACCCCCTTTGGTATATATTTACACCGCGTCCCGAAACCCTCGAGGACGGAACCCTTTTTCGCGATCTCATCTCTGTTCCGCCGCCGCCGCGCTTCCAAGATCGGGAGCACCAGGAGAACTCTTCCCAGCACCCTGCCGGAGGGGAGAACCATCACCGGGAGCTTCTCCACCACCATGGACGCCTCCCGGATGAGTTGTGAGTAGTCCCCCTTGGACCATGGGTCCATGACCAGTAGCTATGTGATGTTCTCCTCCCCTCTTTGTTCTTCCTCGATTAGACCTCGTGAGCTGCCCTACATGATCGAGGCACATATGTAATCTTTATGCTGTTGCTATGCTGAGTTTGCTGGGATCCGATGGATTATGAGATTATGTTCAGATTGAGTGTGAGTAATATATTTGATTCACCTCTTTTATATTTATGTTCTTGAGTAATTCTTGCATGTTCTCCGTTGCTGTTTATTGCTTTGGCCAAGTAGTAGGTAGTAACTCCAAGAGGGAACGTTATGCTTGATTGTGGGTTCATGCCCCTCGATGACTAGCTTGAGTGACAGAAACATGAGTCTAGGGGATGTGCTGTTGCCTCAAGGGGGAAAACAACGGTGCTTGTACTTGCGGGTGCATTGTTTACTTTACGCAAAGTTCTTTTAATGCAGTTGTATGTTGCTTTGAGTTTACACAATGGGTGAGACTCGCAACTTAATACCAGCGAGATGTTCTGGATAGATATCTCAAGGTGGATGATTAGTAGTAGATGCAGATGGATTTCGGTCTACTTGCCTTGGCGTACCGCCCATGCTTTTGAGCCTCTACCTTTCTTTACAGCATAGTTAGCATTGGTTTGCGCACATAATCCTGTCAATTGCCCAGCTGTAATTCATTTACGTCGCTTAGCTGTTTTATCGTCTTTTGGGAGAGAGACATCACTAGTGAACATCATGGGACCCCGGTCCATATTACCATCACTGATCACACCCGCTATTTACTTTACTGTTCTTATTTCCTAGTTGCAGTCATACCTATCACTATTATCTCTTGCGTTTGATCCTTTGTAAACGACAAGGCCGGAGGGATTGACAACCTCTCTGTACTCGTTGGGAGCAAAGTTATTTGTATCTGTGTGCAGGTCCTGTCAAGCAAAAGTCTCTGGCGCTATTGACACCTTCTTGTTGACCCTCGGAGTCTCACGGGTTTCGATCCTTGGTATCTTTGCCAAGGGAAAACTACCGCTACGCTACATCTCAAACCTTCCACTTGGGGTAACCAACGAGGGGCGAGAAGCCATCACTATGTGATTTATTGTTTGGGGGTGAATGGCTTTTATATTACTTATTGGGACTCCAGGTGCACATATTTGAGTAAATGATGATTTTCTCCAGAATGACTAAGGTCATGGAATTCTTTGAAGGGGTGGTTTGGAAATACTTCCTGCCTCCCTGGTTTTGACCTACGCAACAAGGAATATAAGCGGATTCAAACTTACGCAACAAGTAAAAAATAAAACAAGGAGTCTTCTTATGATTTTTGGTGCAATGGTGCAAAGAGAGTAAACAATATGTAAGTACAAACAAGAAATGTAAAATATATCTAAGTTATATAAGCAAGTAATTTTTTTGACGGTGGGGTGTTTCTTCATGCGTGAGCAAAAACACCCCTCCGTAGGGGGGAGGGGGTTTAGACAAGTATACAACAACAAAAAGCAATTCAAATGGAGTAAGAAAATAAATGAAAAAATAACTAATATGTAGAAGGAGGGTGGGACTTTTGTTGCATATATGTTTTCATGAACTAGCACAAAAAGAATTATTCCTCTGTAGAAGCGCCAACATTTTGGTAGCTTGAATTACACCCAAAAGATATCTTGAATTATTTAGGCGATTGTGCCTAGTTTTTTGTGAAAATCAGCAACATTGTTTGCATAGAGGATTTTGGTACATGGCTATTAAAGGCTCATTTATTTGTTCAGGATAAAGATCATAAATCCATGGAAAACTTGAGTTCGAAATTGTTCTTCTCCTGCAATCAAAGAAACAAACCTCTCTTGTGTCACCAGTAATCAGTAAACTAACACATTTTGGAGGACTCCTAGAATTTTCTTATATGATATATTAAAATTGTTTGAAATATGTTTTTATTTAACTTAAATAATAGAAAATTGACAAGGTCATCGTCAAAATTAATGCCTTGCTAGTTGGAAGGGAAAACTTTTGTCATATGGGGGACACTTGGCTTTAATTAATGCCAGCATCAACAACATCGATGTACACATCTTGCACTTCTTTCGATTACCGATGGGTATAATATATACATTACACTAGATTTGGGTTTTTCTGGCGGAGTGATATCAAGACTAGAAACTATCGACTAACCAAGTGAAATGTGATTTTCTGACCCCAAAAGTGAGGTTAGTTTGGGTTTCTTGATCCCAAGATTAAAATATCATGCTTCTCAGTAAATGACTATAAAAACTTCTTACTGGATACATGGTGTGGTAGGGAATCATTTGTAACAAATGTGTGGGTTCCAATGTCATCTCTCAACTCCATTGGAAACTTGGTGACACTGATCTTTGTGTAGTTTGATGAAGGCGAAGGAATTTGTTTTCCAATTAGGTGATTTATTTGTCAAGGATGACTGTCAGGTTATATTCTGAATGGCTACCTAGCTAAGGGATAGCCCACTTAAAGTTCAACATGCGGGACTATATCGGATTGTTATGCATAAATTTGTAATAATCGCACATTTCTTGCGTAAAACTGCTACTAATATTTCTTTACGTAGGGACTTACTGGAGCCTTCGTCCGTATCATGGAATGAGTTGCTTATTCCTTTGGTGCCATCCTAGTTGTAGAATGAACCAGACATGTTTAAATGAATTTTGCACTATAATGACAAAATTTTCATCACGCGATGTCTCGGTGGATAATTAAAAATTGTGGAAGCTCAAATTACCACATAGGATCAAAATATTCTTCTGGTTTCTCCACCAAAGAGTGGTCCTGACTAGAGATAACCTAGCACATTGTAACATGTAGGGTATCAGGAGTCATGCATTTTTCCACAATGAAGAATCCATAAAACACTTTTATTATTGTACACTTGCTTATGTGTAGTGTGGTCCATATACCCCCCCTAGTGTGCTCAACATCTTTGGTAGTTGGCTGTGGGGCATCGATAATAAGTTCTATTTACATATCCTTCTGGAGGAAACATAGACCTGTTTAAGACGGCTCTACCCAGCTAGAACATATGGTTAGGAGATTTTCTCTCATCATGGATGCTGGAGTAATATCTGCACCTTCACTATATGATAGGTTTTTAAATTTCTCCCGCTAAAATAATTTCATTTCTAGACATGGTGGTTGTGTGCATCTTATTAGGCATAGGTTGAACATTCACGCATTGCTATTGTACAAGTTCAATATAAGGATTGAACGAAAAATGTCCTTTATCGATGAACCAAGATATAAAAGGGAATCAAAAGTTCACAAGTTCATGATAAAATAAGCTTTGAAATTGAAACAAGATGAGATGTACATCACTAGCCAAAAGCTCTAATACAACTGGAATGCGGTAATCAACTCACAAGCTGTAACTTTTGGTGTCCTAACAGGAAATGTGCAAGTACCTATGGTAAACATGGCCTTCCTTCCCTACTTCCATGACTTAGGTGTCTAGGGGTGGTAGGTGATCTACCTCTTTCTCGGAGAGACCATGGGCCATCTGTCCCTCTGTCTATCGCTCGGGCCATGGGAGGGAGCTGAACTCCGAAGCTTTAGTCCAATAGTGGTAGGGTTATAATTGAAATTACGTTTTGTCTCCGATTGGTGGCGGTGACACGATGATGCCACCGTTGCTGTGGAATAAGATATGTGCCTCGCTCTCATTCTGTGGTGCTTCTTCATATCACCATGAATCGTATGCAGGATGGTGTGCCCTTTGATCTCGCTCTTCGAGGTGGCGTTTTTGTCTGTGAGTGTATCGCAGGGGCCATGTCCTACGTAACGGACAACATGGGTGTGCATCTTGATCCTACGAATCTAGTTTCAACCGAGGAAGGTTGGCCGGCCTCAATATGTGATATTTATGTTCGATTATTCTGTATGGTCGGATCTGGAGCGTATCTGGAGCGTTCTGTCGTCCCTCACCGATGTTTTGTTCTGCAGAACGGCAATTTTCTACGTAGATCGTGGCTGCTGACGTCTTCTAGTCTACATCGACCACTCCCTGGCCGCTATTTTTACCATCTCAAAGGTTTTAAAAAGTTGTTGTGCTAAGACGGAGAAAGTGGAAAAAGTCTTTGGCACCCAATGACTTGGATGTACCTTTAAGTTTCTATATGGGTGTTTGTATAAGGGCACTTTTGTAATTGTGTTTGCTACTTAATATATGTCCTTTGGCCTTTTAACAAAAAAGTGCAAGTATATGAAATCATCTAACATGTTCTTTGCATTGTTGTAGAGCACACAACACTAGGTGCATACACTCTGCCATGTTGACAAGATGTAGATGCCCGACGAGCAGTTGGTCAAGACAACATTGTACCCGCACATAATAGCATGATACTTATGAGGAAACCTATCTTTAGTTTCAGCGACTGCCATGATGATCTGCAAGTGCATAAGGTTTCGTTATAGTTGTTTCGAAAGAGTATCGATCTCACATGAGCACAAGAAATGGTATTTATCTCCTATTGAGTTCTATAGAGTTGTGCCTGCAACTTAATCACAGTCCAAAGCAAAGCAGAAAGGAAGTTGAAATTGTTGCAACTGATTGGGAGCAGAATGTAAAAGGGCAAGATTAACATAGAAGTGCAAAAGAGATTAAATGGAGATTATGAAATCTGTTCTCAGGAAGTCTAAATTACCCACTAGTATGTATCTAATATAACATATGTGAATGCATAGTTCTTGATCCGTGTAACCTAGCCATTTTGTAAGTGGGCAGAGCTAAGTACAGATACATGCATACATGCCGCAACCATGTATCACATACGCCACCACCGTTCCTCCCAACAACTGGATAGGAAATTTTGTAAGAGTTTCTCGTGGACGCAGCAAAGGCGATCTCAGGTAATCCCATATCAAGTGGTCAGGGAAGGAGGACGATAGCTTTTGGCACCACAGTACCTCCGCAAACACATCATCACACTGATAGTAATAACTTTTACGTCCCTAAGGTAAAATGTTGAGTGTTCGACTTCACCCAACATCGAAAGATAATTAACATAAACATACAAAGAGGATGTTGAATCCTATCGACCTTTGGCATCGAAATGTTGAGTGTTCGACTTGACCCAACATCGAAAGATTATTAACATAAACATACTAGGGTTTTTAATCGGATATAGAGACAACAAGCATTTAAGGGATAATAATGGTAATCATGGATTAAGGATCAAATAAATATATGTGGGAATCCACCTAAGATTTGGTATTACAAAGAGATCAATAGGGGGATGGTGATGCTGATGATTGATGCCAGAGTCTCGTTGATCGGGTTGAACATGTAGCGGAGCCCTTCTAACGGTTCCCCATCGGTCCCCTTCCGGATGCTAGGGTACTTTTTTTTGGCAAAGTTTCTGATGTCTTTGGTACCCCCCCCCCTCGCGAACCAAAGCCACCGAGGTAAAATAGTTGACCTGGGTATGTGACGCCACCTGGTACGAGCGGGCACACTCGTATCAGGCGCCATCATCTCTCCTTGAAGTGCTACTGTGTCTGCTTTTTACTCCATTTGATCTCTGCCTTTTAAGGTTGCTAGGTTCCCACCATGTCAATAAACATGATTTTCATCCATATACTTGTATTCTTTTTCTCTTTAATGCTCCAGATTCCCTCCTCGGTCAAGATCCTGGTGAAATAGGACACAAGGGTGCATGAACACGGAAAAAATACTACGAGTACAACACAAAACTAAAGGTAAAAAGTGATGCAATTTTGGACTCGTGACGCCAATCACTTGAATAATGTAATACTCGTGATGCGGACATTTGTCTAAACCTCCACCTTTATTTAATAAAAGTGGAAAATATTTCATTTGTTATTCAAAAGAACTTGCAGCGAATGATCACTGCAATCAAATAGAACTTTGTCTCACACTCGGATCGATCGGACTACCAATGGCAGACTACACGGATTGGACCGGGGCATCTTGAACCCACCGGCCTTCTACAGAGAAACGGTCAATTAACTAGTTACCCACACCGCTTCCGTTTGTCTCTTTCGGCCCAACCCTGTCTCACCAAATCACTTTGTATATCACGAATTTTGTTTTATAAAAAGTTAAACTGTTTTTATGGATCCAACTAATCACTACTGGACGATCTAAAAAAATTGATCACTGTTGTTTCAAAAATGTTTAAATTAGTCAGAAGCAGCAGCAGCATCCAACATTGTGTCGCCTTTAATTTACTTCTAAACTATATTAACTTCTCATGTGGCACAGTCTTTTTTTGGCTTGAAGAGCAGATGCCAAACTGAGAAGGGGAGACATGCACGCGAGAATAAAGTGACCATGGAATACGTAGAGTAACATGTAGCACACTCCACAAACTTCATTTCGTAGGCAGAAGCATATATTCTCCTATATATTCATTAGGGTGGCTCCTCTGTATATGTTTAGATCGTGGGCATCTAAATTTAGCTAGCTACGTATGTGGTGATGCTCCATAAATATGTGTGGGCCTAATAGATAGCAAGAGAGGGATCAGGTGCGGGATTATGACAATGCATTACCAGTCAATTTTTTTTATGACAACTAGCAAAGTGGCCCGCTCGATGCGCGGGCTAGACCATTAGAAGTTTAATAATGATAACATATTATTATTTTTGGGTTTGTTTAGGACATATCTAGATGTGACATATATGTCACATCTAACTTGATGTCCACTATGTTTATGGTCTATTTTTTTTCGTCCCGGTTTTTTTTCCTTGTTGCTGCGTCATTTATGAAAGCTTAGATGTGACATCCTTAGAAACATTTAGATGTGAATTGGAAAAACTGATTATTTTTGAAAGAAAAATTTGGTCCTAATGAGATGAAATTTACAAATATAAGACTTTCGAGAACATGGTTTTGTCCATAGTTCATTAATTTAAGATATGTTTAATGCCAGAGGCTTTGGAGTCATAGAGTTGGTTGCAACATCTTCCTAACCTCATGGTACCAATGAGAAGTTCATGTGGCAATTCTTACCATGGTCACTTTTGTTGAAATCTTTATGAGATCTAAGCATTTTCTGTCAAATCTAAATCCACAACAGAGAAAATCAATGCTTGAGATTATGGACCATGTACAAAACTAAAACTTTTCACATATCATGAATTTTGGTTCAAAACTATATTAACTATGTATTTGTGTCGATCATCACTACTAACACAGTCCTACTTAACTGATTTTATTATGGTTTAGACAATTGAGTGGACACAATAAATCCTATTGTATCAACATTTTCAAATGATTTTCGTGTAGCCATTATTTACTATTTTCTTGCGAGTGAAAGCTCCATGTTGTGTCGCACGGGCAAAGCTCCATGTTGTGTTAACTTTGTTTCGGATTCATCATTAAAGCGTGGATTCAATGTTTGTTATTCGAAAAGAATGAATAACCATGTACTCTTTCACACAATATATATTGCCATGATGAGTGATGTTGTAACTTTTTGTGAAATAATTTTCTAACTTTTCTTTCATGTTTACTGCAGGAATCATAATTTGTGGACCCTAGGATCTCTCCTGCACTTCCACCCTCATGACCATATAATCTTGTGATTTGGATGTCTCATGCCATCAAAAGCAGTACAGTCCCCATAAAATGGATCATATGCCTTATGTAGATTATACTAATGACATTAACAACAACAAATAAGAAAATATTTTAACTATCTTATTGCATTGGGTGATGACCAAATAAAATCTATTTTGCTAATAGGTCTGAAACATTTAATTTATTACAACTACCCTTACATATTTATTAAATAATAGCAATCTCTTACGACTATGCCATGTGTTGTTATAATTATAAATTTTGGAATTGTTTTTGTTGAACATGTGTGTTCAGTCTAATGAAAACCATGACAAATAAAAAATAGATCATTGTCAATATATCATATTTTTCTGGGAAGCCTATCAAGCGCTTTTGTTCATGAGTAAACTTACTATATTTACTCAATTTGTGGAATAACTATTGACATTCAAGCTTAATTAGGATTTCTTATGAATAACTTTCATGACATATTATATTAGTCTAATATATAACATGAGAGATATACATATATGTAAACTCGTATGCGTAGCTATTAATGGCTATATTAAGCATTACCATGTATTACTTTCTTACCATTATGTTAGTTTTGAAAATTTAGAAATGTTTTAATTCTGAGATTTTTTATTTTATTTTACCATTTTCATTTATAGTGTACCTTCTGTAGAGTATCAGTGCATGTATGCCCTTGCATGCATAATTAGACGAGTGGTGTCGAGACGTAATCTTATGATCATCATACGAACAGAAATCAATAAGTGTCGCATGGAGTGATAACACACATTGAAACATCCATCATATGCACACGTGCAATATATTACCCGGGCAATGAGACGCCCGTACTTTCGATTGGCAAAGGTATGTATGGGTTATTGCTAAAACTTTCTCAGCACACAAATCATACAAACATAAAGTCATGCAGGGATGAAGAATCCATCTACCCATTAATGTAATAGGCCGACATAGTGGGCCAAAGCCAAAGAGGCAATATTCCTATGATATGCAATGGTGGGTAAATTTTACCAATTAAATTCAATCAAAAAGTTTGAATTATTTGAAACCATATTCCTACTTTGGTCATTGCGCTCCATATTGGAGGAGGAGATATTGTAGCTCTTGACAGGAAAATTGACCAGACGACCAGATCAGGGTAATGCATGTAGATCACTGGCGGCGCTGAGGGTATTCGTATGTATTCATATGAATACCCATTATTGAGTGCAAAAAAAAAATTTAATACATACCTGCACCCTGCAAGGCACGCGCCCACCGCACCGCTTCGCTCCCTCGTTCAGTCGTTCCCCAATCCCCAATCCCCTGCCCCTGGTCGCCCCGCTC
Source organism: Secale cereale (assembly GCA_902687465.1). NCBI lineage: Eukaryota > Viridiplantae > Streptophyta > Magnoliopsida > Poales > Poaceae > Secale > Secale cereale. The sequence continues at coordinate 674,489,203 of LR738713.1, forward strand.
CCGCTCACCGGCCGCCGCCCCGCCCCGCTCCCGCTCACCGGCCGTCGCCCCGCCCCGCCCTCAGGCCTCAGCCGCTCAGCGCCGCTGGTGCTCGCCGGCCGCCGCGCCAAGCCCGGAGGTCGACCGGAGGCTGCGCCGAGCCGCCGACCGCAGCGTCGCCGCCCCGCCCCGGCGCTCGCTGGACGCAGGTCGCCCCGCCCCAGCCCCGTCGGCCGCTCCGCCCCAGCCGCCCATCGCCTGTGGCGGCGCCGCCTAGCCCAGGGAGGCAGGGACTAGCAGCAAGCCAGCAGCGCTGCAGCGGCAGTTTCTTTCTCCTCCTCCCTAGGTCAGTGCCTGCAACCTTGTTTTGTTGATTCAATTTTTCTTCCTTGTTTTGTTGTAATGTAGTTGATTCAATTTCAGATTCAGATTCAAGTAGTTGATTTAATTTGTAGATGCTAATTTCTTCCTTGTTTTGTTGTAATGTAGTTGATTCAATTTCAGATTCAGATTCAAGTAGTTGTTTTAATTTGTAGATGCTAATTTCTTCCTTGTTTTGTTGTAATATAGTTGATTCAATTTCAGATTCAGATTCAAGTAGTTGATTTAATTTGTAGATGCTAATTTCTTCCTTGTTTTGTTGTAATGTAGATGAAGAAGAAGAATGGGACTGGTGGTGGCAGTAGGATTCTTGCATTGTGGGAAAAAGCTTCAAAAGCAAAGAAGATTGATGAAACATCTACACCGAATCAGAGTGCAGCTGCATCGGGTACTTGTACCTCTCATGTTCAGCTTGAGAGCAATTTGCAATTGGCGTTAGTGCAAGCACCGGATGCGGAACGTGAACCGGAGAGCAGAGAAGCAACCCCAACCCCAATTGTAAAAGATGCTGAAATAAGTGATGCAGATGATGAACCAATGGAAGCAGATTTGGAGGCACTCGAACCTGATCCTGGGAAGCGGATTCCCATCTCAATGTATGTTGTCAATGACCAAGATAGAGTAAGAAGAAGATATATTGAGATGCAGCCATGTCAACCAAAGAATCATAACTTTGTGTATACAAATAAAAGTGGAGTTGACCGTTGCTTTTGCCGTGCTTGGTTTAAAGAATTTTCATGGATTGAGTATAGTGTGACAAAAGATAGTGCTTTCTGTTTTGTTTGCTATTTGTTCAAGGATAAGACAAAATATCCCGGCGGAGATGCATTTGTGAAGAATGGATTTAGGAACTGGAACATGAAATCGAGATTGAAGAAACATGAAGGTGAGGTTAGTAGTGCTCATGCTGAAGCTCAAGAGAAGTATGATATGTTCACTACACCACAAGCATCAATTAGGGAGTCTTTTGCTTCAAACACCTCACAATATAAGGCTTTGTATAAGCAGCGTTTGATACGTCCAAAACGTATCTATAATTTATGCTTGCTCCATGCCTCTTTTGTGTGATATTGCTATGATATTTATGCACTTCCATACACTTTTGATCATATTTGGACTAACCTATTAACTCAGTGCACCACAGTGCCAGTTCCTGTTTTCTGCTGTTTTTCAATTCCAGGTTTCCCCCATATTAAAAGTGCCCTAAAAATTCCGGGAAAAATACAGGAAAAATCAGCGTACCGGGAGCTTCAAGAAAAACCAAAGCAGGGCCAGAGGGGAGCCAGGGGCAGCCCAGGCGGCCCCACCCCTGGCCGCCCTAGGGGGGCGCCTGGGCCCCCCTCTCCGCTTCTGGTGACCCCCTTTGGCATATATACTCCTCGCGTACCGAAACCCTCGAGGACGGAACCCTTTTTTACGATCTAGCCTCTGTTCCGCCGCCGCCGCGCTTCCAAGATCGGGAGCACCAGGAAAACTCTTCCCGGCACCCTGCCGGAGGGGAGAATCACCACCGGGAGCTTCTCCGCCACCATGGACGCTTCCCGGATGAGTCGTGAGTAGTCCTCCTTGGACCATGGGTCCATGACCAGTAGCTATGTGATGTTCTCCTCCCCTCTTTGTTCTTCATGGTTTAGACCTCGTGAGCTGCCCTACATGATCGAGGCACATATGTAATCTTTATGCTGTTGCTCTGCTGAGTTTGCTGGGATTCGATGGATTATGAGATTATGTTCAGATTGTGTGTGAGTAATATATTTGATTCACCTCTTTTATATTTATGTTCTTGAGTAATTCTTGCATGTTCTCCGTTGCTGTTTATTGCTTTGGCCGAGTAGTAGGTAGTAACTCCAAGAGGGAACGTTATGCTTGATTGTGGGTTCATGCCCCCTGATGACTAGCTTGAGTGACAGGAACATGAGTCTAGGGGATGTGTTGTTGCCACAAGGGGGAAAACAACGGTGCTTGTACTTGCGGGTGCAAGGATAGTTTACTTTACGCAAAGTTCTTTTAATGCAGTTGTCTATTGCTTTGAGTTTACACTATGGGTGGGACTCGCAACTTAATACCAGCGAGTTGTTCTGGATAGATATCTCAAGGTGGATGATTAGTAGTAGATGCAGATGGATTTCGGTCTACTTGCCTTGGCGTACTGCCCATGCTTTTGAGCCTCTACCTTTCTTTACAGCATAGTTAGCATTGGTTTGCGCACATAATCCTGTCAATTGCCCAGCTGTAATTTGTTTACCTCGCTTAGCTGTTTTATCGTCTTTTGGGAGAGAGACATCACTAGTGAACATCATGGGACCCCGGTCCATATTACCATCACTGATCACACCCGCTATTTACTTCCTGTTCTTATTTCCTAGTTGCAGTCATACCTATCACCATTATCTCTTGTGTTTGATCCTTTGTAAACGACAAGGCCGGAGGGATTGACAACCTCTCTGTACTCGTTGGGAGCAAAGTTATTTGTATCTGTGTGCAGGTCCTGTCAACCGCTAAGTATCTGGCGCCGTTAGCAGTTGACACCTACTTATCGACCCTCGGAGTCTCACGGGATTCGATCCTTGGTATCTTTGCCAAGGGAAACTTGCCGTTACGCTACATCTCAAACCTTCCACTTGGGGTAACCAACGAGGGGCGAGAAGCCATCAGCGTTTGACATGGACACTCAAATGTTTGAGATTTCTATTGCACCAAGGCTTGGCATTTAGAGGACATGATGAAAGTGAAAACTCATTAAATAAAGGAAATTTTCTTGAGCTTTTAAATTGGCTAGCTGGAAATTTTGAAGAGGTTGATAGGGTTGTTCTCAAAAATGCTCCACAGAACTGCAAGATGACTCACCATGATATACAACATGAGCTAATAAAATGTTGTGCACAAGAGACTACAAAATTAGTCATTGAAGAACTTGATGGTGGCCACTTTGCAATACTTGCAGATGAGTCTAGTGATGTGTATCAGAATGAACAGTTGGCAGTTTGGTTGCGTTATGTTGATAAGAAAGGAAGGGCTGTTGTAAGATTTCTTGGTCTTGCTCATGTTCAAGATACTACCTCTTTGACACTTAAAGCTGCAATTAAGCAAATGCTTATGAAGTACAATTTGACCTTTGCAATGGTTCGTGGGCAAGGATATGATGGAGCTAGCAATATGAAAGGTAATGCTAATGGCCTAAAAAAACTGATTATGGATGAGTCTCCTTCTGTCTATTATGTTCATTGTTTTGCCCATCAACTACAGTTAACTCTTGTTGCTGTTGCTAAAGAGAGTGGTGATTGTACTTGGTTCTTTCAACAACTTGGACACTTGTTAAATGCTCTTGGCATGTCTTGTAAAAAGATGAGAATGATTCGTATAGCTCAGGCTGAGGAACTCATTGATGCATTGGAATTGGAAGAAATAGAAACGGGGAGTGGGCTGAATCAGGAAATGGGTTTGGGAAGGCCATGTGATACACGTTGGGGCTCTCACTTCAAAACCGTGAACCATGTCATCTGTATGTATGGTGAATTACGACGAGTCCTCATCAAGATTGGAAAAGAGTACCATGGTGCGGAAGCGCAAGCGGCTCTAACCATATTGACACCATTTCGATCATTTGAGTTTGTTTTCATGTCACACTTGATGCAAGACATATTTGGATACACAGATGAGTTGAGTAGAGCTTTGCAAAAGCAAGACCAGGATATTGTTCATGCTATTGAGCTTGTTGATATCACAAAGTATCACTTGGAGGGTTTGAGGACTGATCCAGGATGGGATGATTTTCTCAAAAAGGTGACATCTTTTTGCACAAAGCATAAGATCAAAATTGTTGATATGGAGGGTCCTTACTTTCCCGCTGGCCGGCCTAGAAGGGGTTTCTTTAATGGTGCAACGAATTACCATCGCTTCAAAGTTGATATGTATGTGAGTGTCATTGATAGGCAAATTAGTGAGTTGAATGGCAGATTTGATGAGGTAAACACAGATCTACTTTCTTGCATGGCAGCATTTTGTCCACTTCGTCTATTTGCTGCTTATGATCAAGAGAAATTGGTTAGACTTGCTACAAAGTTTTATGCTAATGATTTCACAAGTGATGAACTGGCAAGACTTCCATGGCAACTAAACATGTATGTTACTCATGTGCGTAGAGATGAAAGGTTTCAAAACTTGAAGAATCTGTGTGAGCTTTCAGTTATGCTTGTCGAGACAAACAAGCATGAACAATACTATATTGTTTACAAGCTTCTTAAGTTGGTATTAATTCTGCCAGTAGCTACTGCTAGTGTTGAAAGGGTGTTCTCTTCAATGAACTATGTGAAGAATAAGCTAAGGAGCAAAATGGGTGATGATTACTTGAACAATTGTTTGGTTACATTTGTCGAGAGAGAATTCTTCAATCAAGTAAAGGATGAGGATGTCATCAATCTCTTCCAAAAAGGCGATCGCAAAGTTATATTGTAAGATGAGATATCATCAATCTTTCAATCAAAAGGTACTTGTGTCTTTATGTTTATGTAAAATTAGTATGGTTTGATGCATTAAAAAATACTATTGTCGTACTTGTGTCTTTATAGTACATTTAGAGTAATATTTTTGTGCCAATGAATACCCAGCCTCAAAATCCTGGCGCCGCCACTGATGTAGATGTTCTTTTCATGCATCCATGTATGAAGGGAAGAATGCATGCATGTATAAATGCATCTGCCCACGTCCTACGCTAGCTTAAAAGGAAGTACTTTAGGTAGGTTTTTTCACACATCCATATAATAAGGGAATAATGCTTGGAAAATACATGGACGGAAATAGTTACATCTGCACCCACCCCGGAAAACACATTTCTAAATGCCAAAAAGTTTTGATTTTTTTTTTGCACGGGTACATCTCTAGATTCTATGTGAGCGAGAAAGTTTCGCAGAAAAACAATTTTATTTTGGCTAATGCAAAAAAGGGAAAAATGTCTCATAGAAAGGTTTTTTTTCCAAAACTGGAATTTGTGTTTTCTGGAAGCAAAATAAAAATACATATTTTCGTAAAATTTGTGCCAAGCACATATTTTTGCGGAGATGTACACGTGAAATAATGTTTCAAAATATTTCGATATTTTAGAACGCATTTAAAACACATTTAAATAGCCCGCAAATTGCATTTAAATAGACGTGTGCAGATATTTTTACATTTTAGAACGTATTTAAGATGTACTGGTTCATATCTGTATATAGGAATACATCAACCTGAAGCACAAACGTATGTAGAAAGGCAACAACCTACCCTAGTAAAAACGGTAACATCCCGGAGAATTTTTGTTCTTGGAGAGTCCAACGCAAGGGAGGAGCGGATATGCATGCATTTATATAGAAAAAGGCATCAGCCCATGTCATGCTAGGTCTTCTTCTTCTATGAAAATCTGACACCATATTTTTTCTTTGTGACCAAAGTTCCTTGTTATACTTTTTGTTTCTTTGCGAGAAAAGTCCTGCGTTGGAGTATTCTTTTTAATTGTCAAACGTTAGATTTGTTCTATTATAATTAGTCATTGTGAACAAAAAAATTCGTCTTATAATGGCAGTGATGGGTAATTTGTCCACCTAAAACACATCTAATTGCTGTAAATTTCAGTACATAGAAAGGTACGCCTGGTTTTTTTAAGAGTCCTACGCTAGCAAGGCATTATCTCAAAAAAAGGTGTCAATCCAGAGTTTTTTTTTGAAGAGTCCTACGCTAGCAAGGGAGGAATGCATGCATGTATATAGAAAGACATTAGCCCATGTCACGCTAGCTATGTTTTTAAAGGAGAGTCTGACGCTATTTTTTCTTCTTTTTGAGCAAAGTCCCACGTTAGATTATTTTTTTTCTTTGTGGGGAAAGTCCAACGCTAGGTTTGGCAACGTTTTGTCTTATATATAATGGCAGTGGTGGGTAATTTATCCACGTAACACACATCTAATGGCTGTAATTTTTTAGTCTATTAAATAAAGGGTTGGATGTTTCTGATTTTTATGGGATTTTCTACCATATTTCTCTTTTTTCTGGTAAGCCCGTCAAGCGCTTTTTATATATAATAGAATAGATGCATTCTCTATCCATGAACGTTCAGGGGTTTTCGAGGCTTATCCTTCACCATGAGCAGGGCACTCGTTCCCGATGGCAAGCTGCTGCCGATGCATCAACAGTGGAAGCTATAGGTGAGATGGCCTCGTCCTTACAGGTCAGATCAGTTGCACTTGCACGAGGGTAATCATCAAAAGCGATTGTATGGAGAGACGGGTCGGGCTCTCGTGCTGGGAGCCCTGCACGCACTATGCTGCAGGGCCCACCAATCACCTCCACCTGTCCCCGTAGGCCCCACAGTTTATTAAACCACATTTTCGTTTCTCTTAATTTACTAAAAAAATCTCTCTCTTCCTTATCCCGGCGGCGGCCTGGTCCTCGGCTCAGCCGCGTCGGAGATGTACCACGGGCACCTCAACTCCGTCATCTCGAAGGCCGGTGTCCTGGCTCTGTGCCTCTGTCAGTGGACTACGGCCTCGCACCGAAGCACCCGGTCTCTCCAGCCAACGAGGATTCCTGGACAGTGCCCAGCTGGCCGCGTCGAGGGGCGACCCATGACTGCCGGAGCACGGCGATGCTGGCTGAATGCCAGTGATGGCGCTAACATCGTTCACAAGATGGCAATCATGGCCAGCTGGCGGAGTTCGTTGGAGTCCTATAGGGGGAGCATGGGTTCTTCCTCCTCCAGCCCGAGCGTGACTAGTGTAATCTGCTGCATTATGATGATTTTTGGAGGTTAACTGCAATTAGGTGATTCAAAACAGAGAAGAATGGATAGGTGAAGCTGGACATCAAACTTCAGTTCGTACATATGGGTTAACGTCTGTGAATGTGTATACACTCTTCCCTGTGACTATATCCCGTGAGTTTGAACTATCATCCGCCTCTGCTTGTGGAGCTTGCATCGAGCTCCAATCTTGATGTGCGCCACCACGTCAAATGGAAGCATCTTGGCGAATCAATGCTTCACCCAGCTCATCGCCGGGCGCCCGCAGGCCCTTCAGTTCCACCTTCTCACAGGTAGCTGGTCGGCTCAGATGGGGAATGGCGGCATGCGAGCAGCTACCGCTACACTGGCTCGGACTTGGGCTCAAGTCGTGTGGCGCTAGCGATGAAAGCTCCCGTATTGCCGCCTGCCAAGACTACGACCACGAGCTGCAGACCTCACCTTGGGGAATCCTCTCTCGTAGAAGCTCTAACTCTGTAGAATAATGGCCGCCGCCGGGATAAGGAAAGAGAGAGAGTTTTGAGTAAATTAAGAGAAATGAAAATGTGGTTTAATAAGCTGTGGGTCCTACGGGTACAGGTGTAGGCGACTGGTTGGCCCTGCAGCATAGTGCGTGCAGGTTTTTTTTTTGAAAGCAACGTAGCTTTATTACTCAACGTACGGGCATATCGCCCAAAACATAGGCGCCCACTTGGGCTGGTACATCATTTTCCCATTGCATACAATGACCCTCATCGCACGAGCGACCCAGGCTAGCAAGTTCATGGGCAACAGAGTTCGCACTGCGGCGACAAAGGGAGACATCAAAGAGGGAAAACCAGAGCTTCAACTGGTATTTCGTATCTTCAATCACTGCCGCATACGCCGAAGAATCGACCCTACGTAGATCCAATGCTTCAACCAAAAGCTGCGAGTCGGTTTCAAACTGAACTTGAACCATGCCAAGCTCTGCTGCCAACGTGATCGCATGTGACATCGCGACAGCTTCAACAGCGAAGGCATCATTAATGTTATCGCTTCTCCCCGCCCGGGCACAGATCAGAGAACCCTCATTTGATCTCACCACTACTCCCCAACCTGCATGGGACTGGCCCGGCACGAAGGATCCATCCACATTAACTTTGTAGGGAAACTTCTTCGGCGGTCTCCACCTCTCCGGGGTCTCCTTGGCAGTAGTTTTCCCAAAGATGTGCAGATACTCAAGGACATAGCTCCTCGTCCTTGCGGCCACTTCCACCGCCAACAAGGGGAGATCCCCCTCTCTTAGCTTATTCCTGTTAGACCACCATATCCACCAAAAGGTGAGAATATGGAGGCGTTTCTTTTCATCGAGTCCCCACAGATAGTCTATCATCGCATGCGCGGACGTGATCTTCTCCAACTCCATGCGTTCCTTCTCCATGGCAAGATCTCTCCATACTTCCTTTGCCGATTACATTTGATGAACAGGTGTGCTCCGTCTTCATCTGCCTTACCACATAACAGGCACTTCATATCAGTTATTGGGATACCTTTGCGAGCTACATTCGTGCGGAGGGCGAGAGAGTCGTGCTGGAGCCTCCAAGTGAACATTTGGATATTTTTTGGGCACGGCAGTTTCGAGAGGCGCTTCCAGGAGTCGTCCTTAGCAGTATTCAGGTTATTGGGGTTTGAGTTGCTGCCCCCCACTCCGCCACTTTGCATGTGCAGCTGTAGCTCCCGCTGGAGCTTATAAGCACTCTTCACAGAGTGATTTCCTTTGGGATCGTAGTGCCAGGCGATAAAATCCTGGACCCCCTCCCGTAGTGGTATCTGAAGAATATGTGTGGTGTCGTCTGCCCAGAAAATATCACGCACTAGTTGCTCGTCCCACTGTCCTGTAATTGGATCAATAAGGTCACAAACGCGCTCCAGGATATTCTGTCCTTTGGGTGTAAGAACTCGCCGTGACCAGGCTCTCGGTAACCACGGATCCGTCCAGATGTTAACCTGAGTGCCATCCCCAATCCTCCATATGTAACCTTCTCGGAAGAGCTGCAGTCCGTGCAACAGGCTTCGCCATGAATAGGATATGCCATCCCTTGGAGTAGCCTCCAGGATCTGCCCATTCGGAAAGTACCGGGCTTGAAGAATATTTGCACATAGGGAGTCCGGGTTTTGAATGATCCTCCATATCTGCCTGGATAGCAAAGCTAGGTTGAAGTCATGCATGTCCCGAAAACCTAAACCTCCCTGTGCTTTGGGTTTGATGAGTGTCTTCCAACCGATCCAGTGAGTGGTATGCTGCTTATCCTGTTGGCTCCACCAGTAGTCTCCAACTAGAGAGCTTAGCTCGTCGCAGAAGGATTTTGTTAGATAGAAGCAGGACATAGCAAAGGTGGGAATTGCCTGAGCAACCGTAGTGACCAAGGTTTCCTTGCCCGCCTTAGCAATAAGCCTTTCCTTCCAGCCATAGACACGGCCGGCCATAGCACTCTTGACAAAAGAGAATGCTTTCCTCCTTGATTTCCCAACATGTACTGGCAGCCCTAGATACCTCTCATTCCAAGACTCGCTTTGAATCTGTAGGGCATCCTTAACTGCTCTCTTCTCTGCATCACCTGTGTTGGGACTTAACATGACCGCGGATTTTTCTAGGTTGATGCATTGTCCCGAGCAGTCCTCGTAGAGATCCAGAACCTGGCGCAGCCGCTGTGCCTCCTCTTGTTTAGCTTTCAACAATAGGACAGAGTCATCAGCAAATAGGAGGTGCAACACCACCGGGGCCTGTGGGCAAACTTCACCCCCGTGATCTGCCCCGCTTCCTCCGCCGCATGAAGTAGCGCGGATAAACCCTCTGCACAGATAACAAACAAATACGGCGAGGCTGGATCTCCTTGCCTAAGCCCTCTGGAGGGAGAAAACTGCTGTGTTAGGGTGCCGTTTATCTTTATCTGGTACCTCACTGAGCTGACACAATGCATTACCAAGTCGATCCAGCAATTACCAAAACCCAGCTTAGTCAACATAGCCCTCAAAAACTCCCATTCAACCCTATCGTAAGCCTTGCTCATATCCGCTTTAACCGTTGCTATTCCTTCCTTCCCTTTCTTTTTGTTCATCAAATAGTGAGACACTTCATAAGCCACCAGAACGTTGTCAGTAATCATACGGCCCGGAACAAAAGCGCTTTGATTTAGGGATATAATGTCCGGAAGTACCAATTTCAGCCGGTTGGCAATGACCTTGGACACTAGTTTATATATCACATTGCAGAGGCTTATAGGCCGCAAATCCTTGATTCTGTTAGGGTTCTTTGTTTTGGGAATAAGGACCACGACCGTGTCATTCCACCCTGTTGGCATAGCTGCTCCGTTCAATACCGCAATCACCTCATCCACTACCTTATCCCCCATAAAATGCCAATGCTTCTTATAGACGATCGAGGGCATGCCATCCGGACCCGGGGCTTTCAGATCACCAATATGATCAAGCGCCGCTTTTACCTCTTCCCTCGTGACTTCTGCTTCGAGGATAGCTCTCATGGCTGTCGTCACACAGGGCTGGACCTTGCTTATGAGCTCTGGCAGGCGGTTGACACCCGCTGAAGTGAAGAGATCCTGAAAAAACGAGCAAACATAGTTAGTTAGCTCCTCCCCTTCTTTCACCTCCGAGCCATCTTCCCTCCTTAGTTTCTTAATCCGATTGGCCTTCCTCTTGGCTGAGGCTACTGCCATGAAGTACTTAGTGCTTTTGTTCCCATCTCTGAGCCATGTTACATGGGAGTGTTGTTTTGCTTTGGTGTTCTTTTTGCACTCCAGTTCTTCAACTAGGCCCCGCAGCCGAGCCTCTTCCCTTACTTTTGTCTCTGAAATCGGAGCCCGCATGCAAGTCTCCAGTTCCTTCCGTGCTCTCCTCAACCTCCCCTCGAGCTCACCCACCACTTCTTTGCTCCATTTCTTCATTCTCCCGGCCACATTAGTCATTGCAGTAGCAACATCTCCCCTCTCTTGGAGGCAACCTTCCTCCCATGCACCTTGGACCTCTTCCCCGCACCCCTCCTCTTGTAGCCACCATGCCTCGAAGCGGAAGCCCCTATCTCCTCCCGTCGCCATTCTGGGGGCACCTTCTGTGTTGACAACTAACATTCTGTGGTCAGAGTGTCGAGGGGCCCCGTTGGAGACATGGAAGTCCGGGAAACGTTCACACCATTTAGCATTGGCCGTCGCCCTGTCCAACCGTTCGCAAATATAAGTTTCAGCTTCCTTGCTATGGTTCCTCCACGTGAACTTGTCTCCTTCGTAGCCTATATCGCATAGCTCACACGCCTCCAGGGCACCCCTGAAGTTATCCATGAGCCGTTGGGGGCGGACAGCCCCCCCCATCTTCTCGTCCCCAGCTAGGATTTCGTTAAAGTCTCCAAAACACAACCACGGACGACCATTTTGGTGCTGCTGCCCAAGTATCCGCATCATTCTCCAGGTTTCTACTTTCCGCTCCAGCTCCGATTCGCCATACACTCCCGTGAGTCTCCAGACCCTCCCATCAGCCTCCGTTATGTCCACATCCACATGCCTCCTCCCAAAGGATCGAAGCGATACGCTTATGCCCCTTCTCCAGAACAGCGCTACGCCTCTACTCCTTCCAACCGGATCCCACGCCACCATGTTTGCCAGTCCCAAGGACCAGCGGTACTTATCCAACTCCTTCTCCGTCAACTTCGTTTCCGCCAAAAAAAGCACATCGGGTTCCTCCGTCCTCCCTAGCTCAAGGAGGCTGCGAACTGTCGGGCCGTTCCCGAGTCCCCGGCAGTTTCAGCTGATGAGTTTCATTGCTCCCGGCGGGGCTGCTCCGGCAGCCCGGCCGATATCATGTCAGTGGCGATGCCACCCAGGTTGTTGGTCACAAACGCATCCTCCTGTGTCTCCCCATCCGTCTTCCCTTTCTTTGCCAGCACCTCTATCTCATCTTCATCCCTTCCCCTCTTCCCTCCCATCTCCATAGTCGCCAAATTGTCGATCATCACAGTAGCCCTCTCCCTCCCCTTCTTCCTATACTTCTTTCCACCCACAGGCCTGTCCTTCCCTTCCAAACCGCTCGTCCTGTCCAGGCTACCACTCTTGTTCTCCTGGACTTTATCTACCATGCTCATGCTGCTTGGTGTAGTGATGCCACCCGCCTCATGACCCAGTTGATTTGTTCGGCGCCCCGTTCCACCTTCTTCTAGCTCCAGCTTTTTGGGATTTCCCCGCCTGCGCATGGTTTTCCCAGTCTTAATTGGACTTGTGACCTCATCTTCCTTCCCCACCCGACCATTGCCACCCCCGCTGGAATCGCTCTTCCTCCAAGACTGGCTATCGCTCCCGCTCCCAGATCTGCCCTCCGACTTGCTGAAACCATAGTTGCGAGTCCCGATCAAACTTCTACCTCCAGACCTCCAGGCTCGCTCATCCATCCATCCCCTGCGTTGCCCCATATCAGCCCGGAGCCAACGGCCAAACTGTGCACGATCTCCCTTCTCAGGCTTCTTGGTGCAGTCCTTCTCCCCGTGGCCTATGATCCCACAGCTATAGCAGAAATCTGGCAGAAACTCATACTCTAGTCTACACCAATCTCCATCTTCATGCTCCTCCCCACTAGCTTTAGCTACCTTCCCCTTGCCATGTTCGACCGCCCCTTCTTCCTCTCCAGCTAGAGTGAAACCCCTCATAATTGGCCTGTCAATTTGCATCCTGATCTTAACTCGTAAGAACCTTCCAATGGCTACGCCGTCTACGCCTGTGTCCGCTTCCACGAACGATCCAATGATGTTGCCAATATCTTCAGCAGATTCCTCATTCATCATACCCAGGGGGAGGTTGAAAACTCTCACCCAGATTGGGATATTGTCATGAGCATAATCTTCCGGCCTCTTGCTCGGGATATAATCCTCCACCACCACGACTTCCTTCTCAAACATCCAAGGACCATCTTCAATTGCCTTGCGTTTACCCGACTCTTGATGGAACGTGATAAGAAACTGGTTCACTCCAATCTCCTTGCAGTCGATCCCTTTGATCGGGCACCAAACCCTACCCAAAGAGAGGCCGATCGCATCTGGGTGTGCAAGTTTCTCGGAGATGACCTTACCCACCGCCTGCGGTAGGGACTCCTTCCCACTATCCCTAGCTGACAGCCGCACCTTGACACCCTTCCTCTCTTCCTCCGTCAACTTCAAACCCTTCATCAACCCCGCAACCCCTTCCACTGCCATGACTCCGTCCCCCCCTAACCACCCCCAGCTCCGCCCAGGAAGAGGGTGTATTACGACCGTGCGCCCTGGGGAAACGCACAGAAGGTTTTGGTGGAGGGTTGCACCTGCTGGGCGACGTCGATCACAACGACGAAGAAACGGAGGAAACCAGCGAGATCTACTGGCGGCGGAGAGAAGGAACCCTAAGCTGCGACCGAAATCGCCCTCGGGATCGCCTCCGCGAATTACGGAGCTAAACCGCTAACCGTCACCAAAAGGGACGGACATAGTGCGTGCAGGGTTCCCAGCACGAGAGCCCGACCCGAGGCCCCAGGTAGCAGACCCGCAAAAAAAAAAAAGGGCCCCGGGTAGCTGACAATGTAGGTGTCTTTACTGATCAATCAAGCCGCCAGGAAGGTTTTGCAAAAAAGAAAAAGAAAAAGAAAAGGACGAGCTTTTCTGCTGGTCTTTATTTTTACAAGGTTTACTTGAACCCCTGGTAGGTAACAGTTGCATAGCAGTTTTCGCCTCCGTGATAGCTGGCCCTCCCCAATAATTCATCTTTTATCAACAGGTGGAGAGATGAAACAGCAAGCAAATGTACCAGCATGATATTGCCACATTCCAAAATGTATCTGGATCAAGTTGATCATGAACTGGTGGCTACCTTGTGAGGTTATCCTTGGCGTCCTTCACTCCATAGGCTGATATATTATATTCAACATGTTTGGCTGCTAAGAATGACACTCGAAATCAAAGAACAGGAATTGAGATTTGGTAATAAGGCTGCTTGATTGCAAGTAAATCTGGAACTGCAGATTCTAGGGCCGATTCTGGGGGACATAATAGAACTAGAGGCAATTCTTACCTTCTAGGTGTCATAATCGGTGGGTCTCACTAGTTCTTGATTGTAAGCGTTGCAACTTTGTCATGATACCCGTGATGGGGTTTCCTGCGTGGTGTATTCTTGGTCTTGTAAATTATATATATATAATATTAGGGTTTCTTTTGTTTTGAGGAATTTCTACGAATATTCCCATATAACCATTTTCTTCAAAATTCATTCAACGCCCTATTTGTTTAAAGGCGCACCAAATCTTTCATTGTCCATTCAATGACGGGGCCAATGATTAGAGGCCTCATTATGTTCACCACGATCAATCTCACCATCTGCAGAAAGCGGGTACATATGTGCATTGATACACTGATTTATAACTCAGTATTCATCACATCTCGTCTATATATTTAGAAAATCATAGTCATTCACGTGATATACAGAGCAGACAACAAAAAGTTCAACATGCACCTCCAACTACCCATGGCATGGCCTTCATATAGCAGATCAAAACCAAAAGGTTTCACCGATTCTAGCTTGCCCACAAAAATATTCACAAGTTCCAGTTATTTTTAACTAGTTGGGTGTAAGAGAAGATGTTAAGTGACAAAGATTTTGTAGAAATAGGATGCATTGGGAATGCGAGTTGGGGGCATAATCTTTCGCAGTTAAGAAGCACGACGTTCCAAGATCACCTCTCCAAGCTGAGTAGTGTGCCACACATAATCGAGCATGAAGTCTCCTTATGGGCTACTACCACTCTGGCAGGCACGACCCTGGAGAGGGGCAGGGCGTACTACCGCCCCGGCCCCCCAAAAACCAGGAGCAATGTTCCAGGTAAGCAGGTAAGCCCATTGGGCAAGGGCTAGGTGGAGACATGTAGATAGCGCGCTTAGTAGGTATCCTCTCCGGTCACGAGTTTTACAGTGTGTTGTTTTCTCCTTCCTATCAAGAGTTAGCATCTGTCGATGCGTCTTTGAGTGTCGATGGCAAGGAACTTCATGATCCAAAGGAAAGTTGGGTATCAATTTCAGTTTCCTTGGCTGTGTGTTGTAACAAACTCTTTCTCCTCCTTATTTAATATATGAGGCAAAGCTTTTGCCCCCGTTTAAAAAAAAGTTCAGTTTCCTCTTCCCAATTTTGTGAATTCGGGTTTGGTCCATGTCGCTCTATTCCCGCCAGGTCTGCCTCCGATGTTCCTAATAAGAACAAAGAATCACTTGAAAGAAAAATGATCTAGCTCCCATCTCCTCATTGCTATGTGATGACCAGATATTGGGATTTGAGGCCGTGGATGCAGTACCTCGCTGTGCGAGGAGTGATTATTTTGTCCGACCTCCACATAGCTTCATGCTGTTATGCGCAAGTGAATCTTAAGCCCTTTTTTTCTCAATGGTTGTTGGGTCGTACTGAGTCGCCATGTTGTGTTCTGTTCGTCGAAATTCTTTCTTGGACTGTCAAGGATTAGGAGTGCATATTTGGTGTGGACCGGACCGAAAAACAAGTTAAACCGTTGAAACTGTTCCTTGTAGACTCCCTCGTAGTAGCAAAGGACAACCAGCACCAACGAACAGGATGGCGGTATATACAAATAATGAAGAATCAAAATATCAATTCAACTGCTGCTGCTAGTCAAGGTGGGTCCATCGGCAGTAGTATGATTTATTAATTTATTTTTTGAAGTTCAAGTAGTATGAAATTAAATTGAAGGGGTGTACTCCCACCAAAAAAATATGGAAGAGGTATACGCCTTTTCTTTGTTCATGCTGTTAGGCAATCCGATCTGGTCATAGCCTGCCATATTTAATGCTCCTATATTTGCATATAAATCAGGGCCATTATGGTTAGGATTGTATTGATTTGTTTCCATGATTATCTTGTAACCTGTCTATATATATGAGGTAACACGGAACCCACAATTGTGTGGTCAATTACTCTTGCCTTCTGTTTCTATCATGGTATCAGCCAGACGATTCTCCTCTATCCCCATCCACTTCCGCCGCCGCCCTAGGGTGCCGCGCCGCTCCTCCTCTCCACCTCCAGCCACCGCCGCCATGCCCGACGCCGGCCTTCTCCATCCCCACGCTGCCCTATGGGCGCAAGCCAACGCCATCCAAAACATCAAGAGCCTCATCCCCATCACCCTCGACCTCCAGGCGTCCAACTTCTCCAAGTGGCGCAACTTCCTCACCATTGCCGTCAACCAGTTCGCCCTCGCCGATCATCTTGAACCGGCACCTCCTCCAGTTGACGCGGAGTGGCTGCGGATGGACTCCACTGTCCTTCGATGGCTGTACGGCTCCATCCACCCCGACATCACCGACATGGTCATGGCAGCCGGTACCACGGCTGCCGCTGTCTTCGCCGGCATCACCTCCCTCTTCCGCGACAACCAACAGGCGCGTGCGGGCTACCTCGGCCAGAAGTTCCGTAACATCGTCCAAGGCGACAAGACCGTCACCGCCTACTGCCTCGAGCAAAAGACGGTCGCTGATGCTCTCGCCGACGTCAATGCCCCGGTCTCCGACGACGCCCTGGTGTGGAACACCATCAAGGGCCTCAACGACCACTACAAGGACCTCGGCAACCTCGCGCCTCTCATCAAGCCGTTCCCCACGTTCCTTGAATTTCGCAACATGCTTCTTCTCCAGGAACTTAAGCCGTCCTCCCCGAGCTCTACGTCGCCCGCGGTCTTCTACTCCGCTCCCGCCAACGGTGGGCCTCGTGGGGGATCTGCGCCTCCACCACCACAGCCGGCCGGTCTCGGTGCTCCGGCGCCGTACGGTGCTCCCACTGGGTACGGTACCGGCCGCTACAAGGGGAAGAAGAAGAAGACTTGGGGCGGTGCCAACATCTTCCCCAACATGCAGAAC
The DNA here is from genome assembly GCA_902687465.1 of Secale cereale. Taxonomy (NCBI): domain Eukaryota; kingdom Viridiplantae; phylum Streptophyta; class Magnoliopsida; order Poales; family Poaceae; genus Secale; species Secale cereale. Next base: position 674,506,230 of record LR738713.1, read on the forward strand.
CCCTGGACCGGCGCCATCCACATGTACCCGATGATGGGTCCTGGCGCGCCCACGCACGGTCATGCCGGCCCCGTCAGCATCCTCGGACCGGGACCCCGCCCCTCGGCGCCGCTGCATCGCCCTCCTGCTCAGGGCTACATGGCTCTGCCTGCCCCGTCACCTCCAACCACACAGGCGACGTACTCCTACACCGGCTACCCCGCCTACGGCACCTCCTCGGCACCGACGTGGGATCCGTCCGCCCTCGCGAGCTACTTCAATACCATGAGTCTCCAAGCTCCTACGGAGTGGCATATGGATACTGGAGCCTCCGCTCACATGTCTTCGGACGCCGGTAATCTCACCTCCCTCTCTTCAACTCCTCCACATCAACATGTAATCGTTGGTGATGGTTCTTCTATTCCCGTCACTCATTCTGGGCATGTTCGTCTCCCCACCTCTCATCATCTCACTCTTCGTGATGTCCTTGTTACTCCTCGTATTGTTAAGAATTTAATCTCAGTTTGTCAATTTACCACTGACAAGCTCGGTTGAATTTGACCCTTGGGGCTTTTTTGTGAAGGATCTCAGGACAGGGCGCGTGATTCTCAGGTGCAGTAGCTCGGGTGACTTCTATCCGCTCACTACCTCGCCGCACGCTCTCACCGCCATCACCGCCGACTCCACCCTTTGGCACCGGCGCCTCGGCCACCCCGGTCATGACGCGTTCCGGCGCCTCGTCTCGTCATCCTCGCTTCCTATCAATAAAGTGCACAAGGATACTAGTTTATGCCATGCTTGTCAACTTGGCCGTCATGTCCGTTTACCTTTTTTTGCTTCTACCACTCATACTCATAGACCGTTTGAATTAATTCACTGTGATTTGTGGACTTCACCTATTGAGAGTGTATCTGGCTACAAATATTATCTTGTCGTTTTAGATGATTTCACTCACTATGTATGGACATATCCCATGCGGCAAAAATCTGAAGCTTTTGCTCTTTTGTCTAACTTTCGTACTTATGTCGCTACACAGTTCTCTCTTTCTCTCCAAGCGATCCAATGCGACAACGGCCGCGAATTCGACAATCGCGCCCTTCAGGATCTCTCCGTCCAGCACGGGATCCTCCTACGCTTCTCATGCCCATACACCTCTCCACAAAACGGTAAAGCTGAACGCATCATTCGCACTATCAACGACGTAGTTCGTACTTTGCTTTTTCAAGCGAGCATGCCTCCAAAATTTTGGGTTGAAGCCCTCCATACGTCCACCTATCTTCTCAATAGATTACCCACCAAAGCCCTTGCGGCTCCCTGTCCTTTCTTGGCTCTTTTTAGCAAAACACCAGACTACACCCTTCTTCGTACTTTTGGTTGTTTATGCTACCCCAACATCGCGTCCACCATGTCTCACAAATTGTCGCACCGTTCAGTCGCATGTGTTTTTCTTGGCTATCCATCTAACCACCGTGGCTACCGTTGCATGGAACTTGAAACTCGTCGCATCATCATCTCTCGTCATGTGATCTTTGACGAAACTCGGTTCCCGTTTGCTCCTCTTTTTTCTGACTCTAACATGCAGCAGCACGTCTCTACACCGCCCTCGGACGTTGATCCGATCGACATACTCGACTCGGTCGTCGTGCCACCCATGCATGTTGGGTTGCGTCCCTCCGCTGGGTCATCTCGGCCCGCTGGACAGCGCATCGCCCCCTCACCGACAACCTCCGAGCCGGCCTCATCACCCTCGCGCACGACGGCCCCCTCAGCACCGCCCACGCCGGCCCACTCGGCTGTGCGGACGTCGGTCTCGCACACACCAGCTCTGCGCACGCCGGATCATTCACCGGCCCATCCGGCCTCGCCTGCCTCGGTCTCGCTCGACCGCGGCCCATCTCCAGCGGCTTCTGGCGTCGCAGCCTCCGACGCTGGCTCCTCCACGCCCCGTTCGTCTCCGACAACGACCCCGCCGGGTTCGCCGCCCCCGGCACCTGTGGTCGTCCCTCCTCCACCGGTAACGCGTCGACAAGCTGTGGCTGCTCCTCACCACATGGTGACCCGCCGCCAAGCCGGCAAGACCATCGGTCCGCGTGACCGTCTTAACCTCCACGTCGCCACCGAAGCTGCTCAATCACCGATTCCCAAGTCTGTTCGTGGTGCTCTAAAAGACCCGAACTGGCTCGCAGCGATGACTGACGAGTACGGTGCTCTCCTCGCTAACGACACGTGGGAACTTGTCCTCCCGCCAGCCAACGCCAACGTCATCTCCGGCAAATGGGTCTTTCGTCACAAGCTCAAGCCGGATGGCACCCTCGATTGCTATAAAGCTCGATGGGTGTTGCGCGGATTCTCTCAGGAACACGGCATCGACTTCGACGAGACCTTCAGCCCGGTGGTTAAACCGGCTACCATCCGGGTCATCCTCTCGATCGCCCTCTCGTCCCACTGGAAGATTCGCCAACTCGACGTCAAGAACGCCTTTCTTCATGGGCGTCTTAACGAGGTGGTCTTTTGTCACCAGCCAACTGGCTTTGTTGACTCCGCTCGCCCTGACCATGTGTGCCGCCTCAACCGTGCACTCTATGGCCTGAAGCAAGCCCCTCGTGCGTGGTATCATCGCTTCGCGAGCTTCATCACCTCCTTCGGCTTCACCTGCTCCAAGTCGGATACATCACTATTCACTCTGCACGGTTCCATGGGGACTGCTTATCTTCTCCTCTACGTCGACGACATCATCCTCACGGCTTCTACATCGACCCTGCTTGAGCGCGTCATTACCGCTCTCAGCGCCGAGTTTGCCATGACTGATTTGGGCGAGCTACACCACTTCCTCGGCCTTGCTGTTCGTCGTGACTCCAGTGGGATGTTCCTCTCGCAGACACAGTATGCTCTCGAGATTCTCGAGCGTGCTGGCATGAGCTCCTGCCACCCTGCCTCAACACCCGTGGATACATCGCCTAAGCTGGCTGCTGCCGTCGGCTCACCTGTTGCTGATCCTTCGGAGTATCGGAGTCTAGCTGGTGCTCTTCAGTACCTGACGTTCACACGTCCTGACATCGCCTACGTCGTCCAGCAGATTTGTCTTCACATGCATGATCCCCGTGACCAGCACTTGACCTTGGTCAAGCGTGTTCTCCGCTACGTCAAGGGTACCTTGCACCACGGCCTTCAGCTCACACCCTCCTCCACGGATCGCCTTGTTGCTTACACTGATGCAGACTGGGCTGGTTGTCCTGACACTCGCCGATCGACCTCTGGCTACTGTGTGTTCCTTGGCGACAACCTGGTCTCGTGGTCCTCCAAGCGTCAGCACACCGTCTCCCGCTCTAGTGCTGAGGCAGAGTATCGAGCTGTCGCTAATGCCGTCGCTGAAGCAAGTTGGCTTCGCCAACTCCTCCAGGAGCTTCACCGACCTCTACCTTCTGCCATAGTCGTTTTTTGCGACAATGTCAGCGCCGTCTACCTGTCCACGAACCCCGTTCAGCATCAGCGTACCAAGCACATCGAGATCGTTCTTCACTTCGTTCGAGATCGTGTTGCGCTTGGGCACATTCGAGTTCTTCATGTGCCTTCTTCCCGACAGTTCGCGGACATCTTCACCAAAGGCTTGCCATCGCCATTGTTCTTGGATTTTCGGTCCAGTCTCAGCGTCCGAGAATCTCCCGTTGTGACTGCGGGGGGCTGGTAGGCAATCCGATCTGGTCATAGCCTGCCATATTTAGTGCTCCTATATTTGCATATAAATCAGGGCCATTATGGTTAGGATTGTATTGATTTGTTTCCATGATTATCTTGTAACCTGTCTATATATATGAGGTAACACGGAACCCACAATTGTGTGGTCAATTACTCTTGCCTTCTGTTTCTATCACATGCGTGCACGTGCAAACATGGATGACGAAATGAAGAATGGAAAACCAAGCAATGTCATGGGTCAATATTCTGTGCATATTTGGCGAGTGGCGGATACAAGGGTGGGCGGACATTGCATAGTACTCGTACAAGTTAATTAGCGATATGATTGTGCATACTAAAGCCCTGTTCGGATACTCTCCGCTCCGTCACAGCAGCTCCCGGAGCAGACGGAGCGCCAGCACAATTGCTGGGAGCGGCTCAGACCGCGCTCCTCGCGCGGAGCGGAGTTAGCAGATTGAAGAGATTTCGAACATGCACAATTGCTTGTTTGGGACTGCTCCGCTTCACCAAAATTAGCTTCACTCCATCAAATCCACTTTGGAGCAATTTCATACAGAAGTTGTAGCACTACCAAAGATAATGTTTGGCTTCCATGTAGCTCCAGCTTCAAGAATGGATAAATTGATGGAAATGATCTTTTTGATTGGATGAGAGGGGAGAAACGAAGGGGTATCCACTTACTGGTGGCAGTAGTGGGTAATTTCATCCCAACTCTAGCTTCTAGGATTTTTTGGAGCACCCCCTTACGAGCTTCATAAAAAACTGGGAGTTGTACCCCAGATTCTAGTTTTTCTGTGGAGCGGCATATCGTGAAGCTACCCCGTTTGGCTTGAGTTTTCTGGAGCGAAGCTGAATTTTAAGGAGCAGAGCAGTCCCAAACATGCTCTAAGTACTTGGCCCCGGCAAATCCTATTGCGCTCACAGGTTCCAATTGTCACACAAATGCACAGGCAGCTAGGAAGCGATGCCTTTTTGGCTATACAGTATCTTGGTTTCGGGAACCTTATAAATGGTTCCTTTTGGGTTTTTTCTTCTTCATTTTACAGTTATTTTCTTTATTTTTATATTTTTATTCTTTCCAAAAAGGTTCTTCAATTTCAAAACGTGTAGGATTCTAAAAAATATTGTATTTTTTAAAAAGTATTCATGTTTTAAGAAAATCTATGTTCAGAATTTATCAAAACATTCTCAATTTTGTAAAAAATTGTAATTTTAAAAAATAAAATAAATTTAGTGCTCTAATGAAAAACCAGTAAAAACCAAGAGGAAAACAGAAAAAAAAAACAGCAAGATGAGCTCCCAACGCACCTGTAAAGAAGAAAAGGGCCTGCGCAAAGGCCCACTAGTGAGTCATTTTCAAGTTGATGGCAAGGCCAGATGGGCATCCCTAGCTAGACAGACTGTCCGCTTCTAGCGAGACCTAGGGAACCCTCGCTGAAGGGGAGAGCGAGATGGGACGGCCAGGCGCGTGGGAGGACATTTCAATACTGTTATTTACGTTTTTTTTTCATTTCTTACTATACACTATTTTACGTTTACATTTTAATTTGTCCTTTTATTTATACGTTAAAATGTTTAAAATATATATATTCAAAATTAGTACACAAAAACATGTAAAAAATGTTGACCAAGCATTTCAATACTGTTAAATGTCTATTGAGAAACTGTTTATCACATATACGTAAAATATATACAAAAAACAGTATGTATGATTTTTTTTTGCTCATGTACTTAAAAAATGTTCATCAAGCATTTGAAAAAAAATGTGGAACAAGCAGTTGAATTGTTTTTTATCAAGTTTCTGAAAATTGTTAAATATGTATAGAAAAAATGTTGACCATGTATTAAGAATGATGAGAACAATGTGATCATGTACATAAAAATGTTAATCAAGCATTTGAAAAAAATCTTGAAAAACTATTTGAAAAATGTTAATCAAGAATTTGGAAAATGCTAAGTGCGTATAGAAAAAATAGTGACCATATATTAATATAAAATGATGAAAAAAATTGATCATGTATATAAAACTGTTAATCAAGAATTTAAAATAATGTTTAACAAGATCTTAAAAATGTTAATACAACATTTGGGAATTGTTATATTTGTACAGAAAGAATTTATGCCATGTATTATAAAATATCAATCTTTTATTTTTCAAAAATGTTAAACAAATATTGATGAGATGTTAAAATGTACGGAAAAAGAAAGGATAGAAAGAAAACAATGAAATAGGAGAAAGGAACGAAGAAAAACCATTGAAAAGAACCGGAAAACCCAATGGAAAACCGGATATTTTTCCCCTTAAGTAGGGCGCGCCCTACTATTTCCCACAAACCCGACGCTAACTCACTGGCTTGCAGCGCTGCCTATCATGTCAAACACCCATGATCAATTCCTAGCTCGCTTCCCTTTTTCATCTCCAATTATTTTAAAGACGCGCTATTGGGCCAGCCCGAAACTGTAGATGCTTAACGTGAGACATCCTACCGTCTTTCTGAATGCGAGATATAGTCGCCGCGTGGCCAGATTGGGTCAGTGGACTCTGCTATCTCTACTCCTAATGGAGCAGTTGGTAGTCTTTGTTCCAGGTTTTTTTTCGTCCCACCTCGTCTGTTTTTTTTCGTCCCACCTCGTCTGATTTTTTTTCAACCGGTTTTTTTTCGCTACAATTAACCCACCCCAACCCCACCCCACTCACCGCACGCAGTCAGGTTCTGTTTCCCCCCTTACGTCCCTGATTCATGCATGACAATCAATTCTTTCCAAACGCAATAATGCATGACAATCAATTCTTTCCAAACGCAAGCAATTAACTTAAGGTAACCAGACACAATCAATTCTTTCCAAACGCAATAAAAACTTTCCTAATTTTCCCAAAGTTTCCTAACTAGACACGTTATAAATGGGCAGGAACCGATAACACGTTACCAATTAATAAAGTTTAGTTTTATGACCATCAATTCCAAATCCTAATTTTCCTAATGCATTGACAATCAATTCTTTCCAAACGCAATAATGCATGACAATCAATTATTTGCAAACGCAATCAATTAACTTAAGGTAAACAGACACAATCAATTCATTCATAACGCAATAAAAACTTTCCTAATTTTCCCAAAGTTTCCTAACTAGACACGTTATAAACGGGCAGGAACCGATAACACGTTACCAATTAATAAAGTTTAGTTTTATGACCATCAATTCCAAATCCTAATTTTCCTAATGCATTGATGTTTGCCTTTTCTAAGAACCAATCTCTACTCCTAATGGAGGAGTCCGTACGTCGTTTGGTTCGTTCGTTTGCCTCCCCTCACATCGATCGAAGGAAGTCGCCAGCCCCACTCGCACGATCTCCTCACGTTTCCATTTTTTCATATATTTTTTTTGCTGTCCAAAAAATAGGATGTAATCCATCTTTCCTCTAATGCACGATCTCTCCTCTAGAAAATCGGGATACAATTCCCTCATTCGCATTAACCGGGACGCAATCATCTCTTTCCCAATAATCTCGCTTATATACCTTTCTCATAGTTATCTGACCTACCCACATCTCCCTCCTGTGATCTCTCTAGCCGCCGCTTGACTCACCCACGTCTCCCTCCTGCGAAACCCACGCACGACACCCCTCTCTGCTCCCTCCCAAACCCTAAAGCTCGTCACTAGGGCGACGTGAGCCTGCAACGCATCCCCGGAGGAAGGACACCAGCTCGCAATCCGTCGCAGTGGCCGCAACGACGAGGACACTCCCCTCCCTCACCCACACTGCCATCAACGAACGGGGCGGCTACGTGGCAAGGGGCCGAGGTGCGTGCAAGGAGCTTAGAGGCCATCGCCGCATGGGTGGCCGTGGCTGAGGGCTGTGGTAGGCAGGAGCCCCGTGCAGCGCCCACCATGAAGATCCCCGTCACGTGCTACCAGATGAGCCCGGCTGTTTTCTGCTCCCAAAATAGTTCATCAATGGATTACAGATGTATGGTCATTTTTCTCCAAGTAAGTTACATGATCTCTTTGAGGCAGTGGAGAAATTTATTTACAGACGGAATCTTATAAGCGAGTTGCACACGCAAATTCAGGACTTTAAATTTATAATAACAGATAGACGTATGCATATGTGGTCTGTCGTAGCAGTTCAACTTGGAGCAGTAGTGGCAGCGGCATTTGTATGTGACCGATCAATACAACCCTCTGATGCTAGATTGCGATGGGGCTCGGAATAAATAGCCAAGTTCCCATCCCCATGGGCTCAAGAAGTGTTGACGTAGATGCAATGGATACAACAACCAGATTCAATTGCAAGGTAAACTCTAAAATAATTAATGATGACATACAAAAACAAGCATCCTACTATATATGTTTTGATATATGCTGATGTATATGTTGATAAATGTTGTTGTATATGTTGCAATCTGACTCAAAGATTTTACAAAAACTTTAAAAGTGGAAAGAAACAAAATATGCACTGCGGAGGAAACAATAGACTCCAAGTCAGTCATGGTTCTCCAACATATTCGAGTTAAGAAGGGCTGGAAGGCCATCAAGCGCCGCTCCGATGAGATGACCATGTGAGAGGCTCACTGCAGGCGTAAAAATTTGTATGACGTAATTTTGTGCTATCTTCTTTTTCAGGAAGTAATTTTGTGCTACCTACATGAAGATTGCAAGAACTTCCGATGCGGTCGTCCACCAGTAACAGGTTCGTACTTCATACCAGCATGATGGTGTGTGATATTTGCTTCACTTACTACTTGTTCGATTAGAATCCTATTGGTGCCCTTGTGTCCGGGATACGAGTGATTTTTTGTGCACTTGGGCTGCTAGGCAACAAATACGGGCAATTTGGGCACTATGACCTGAAGATTCCTTCATGTTCACCGGAATTGACTACCAACTTGTTTAATTCTGCAGGTGCATGTGCTGTCGGTTGATGGTGGCCTAACCCCGAGTGTAACTTGAAATGAACCAGAGCGATGTGCAGAAAAAATATCTCAGCATGGAGGCAGAATTTGTATACTACGCATTTATTAGGTAGTACGTACTCCCCCCATATGTATATCACTTCCAAATACAAGTTCATGTTATTGGGTATACTATTGAATTTCAGGATTGATACTTCAAGATTTTAAAGGTAATTAAATATTGTACCAAGTCTACCCTTATGTACAGGAAGAACATGCTCTAAAATATTGATAATGCATATGAAAGTGATCGTTTGATTATTAAATCATGTCATTAATAAGATAAGTTATTGTCACTTATTTCTTAACAAATTTCCGTTGTTCAGGTTCTGACTTCATTTGTTGAGCTATTTTAATTTTGCATGAGAGAAATGAAACACTTTATGACTGGTATGTCGAAAGTTTGATCGGTTCGTTGTGGAATAATGGCGGTGATTTGGAGTCTTAACTAATTTATGATAGGCTTCCATTTTGGGGGCTCTGATTTGGTTTTATGTGCTTTTTTCTTGTTACCAGATAGAAAATACTTAATGCTGGTACCCCAGAGTTTTACTTGTTGGATATAAATAGAAACAAAACTTATTTATTAAGAATTTTATCTGTAGCGGGTGTTAGTGCCCTCATACTTTTCACATGAAACCTTGAAGAAAAGCATAATGAAGGCTGTGCAAATGGCAGTGGCGCGGAAAGAATATGATGTTGAGGGTACAAAAGTATTAGGTTCCACATGCTGGCAGATGTAGTGTATTGCACTGATTGTAATTACTTTTTTGCTGTTATTTGTTGTTACTGCCATAGTTTATTTTTCGTGGTTACCGTAGCTCACCAATACACGTGAGTGATTCTTCCGAAGTTTGAAGAAGGATAGGAGAGACATATTTCTTAGGGTTGTGGCATAGCTGTGTGGTACTTCTGCATTTGCGGTATTTACAGATCATGTACTTACAGCTTAATGCAAGTATTTACATGTAATATTTCTAGGGTTTCTCACATGGTGTAGGATTTTGTGAGCAGTTTTAGAGAAAAATAATGTGGTGGCACAGAGATGCTTTTGTGGCCGAAAGGACACGTTCAAGGGCTTCCTATGGCGTGTTCTCAAGCTATAGGAAGAGGTGTGTGTGTTCAATTTGACGTACTTCCAATTGCTCTCGGAGTTCTTAGCCTACTGTATGAATGTACTTTTGTAAAACCGAGCTCCCCATGCAAATGTCCTCAAGATCCAAACTACAACCATAGGCCTTACTGTTTTTAGTGTAATTTTATGACTAAAATTATCCTTCGTGGATTACTCCGAATTCCATTTTTTCATCAATCTATATTGTTAATGGAAACTTATATTTTTTAATTAAATGTACATATCAGTTCGCTTCAACAAGATGCACACATCCAAAATCCTTTATGAAGCTCACAGGTATAGAAAGTATGTAGCCATACTTACTCCGTCCATTCCTAAATATAAGTGTTTCCAGAGATTCCACCAACTGACTACATACGGAGCAAAATGGGTGAATCTACACTCTAAAATATGTCTACATACATCCGTATGTTGTACTCCATTTGAAATGTCTAAAAAGACTTATATTTAGGAATGGAGGGAGTATTCCTGAATGTGCATGTCTCAGAGCATGAAAAAAGGAGGTGCCAAAGTTCCAATATGCTTAGTGATAACCACCTAGCAAGTTGAACAAACATGAAAAATCATGGTGGTAAAAGCAATGTTGCGATGTAGAGCCAGGTGGCGGGCCTCCTTGATCCACCTGGTGGATGACGTCAACTCCAGTCATGGCACCCATAGAGCCGGTGATCGAAAAATCGTAGGCCTGGATATAGCTCCAGTGGACATATGCGTCCTGCGCATTGAGCTTGATCGTCTCGAGCATGGAGATATGTGAGTTGTAAGACCAACGGCACACACAATAAAGAACAAATCTGAGCCACGCCCCTGCTTCAACTGGTCTCCATAGAGAGCGGCTAGCTTAGGTCTTAGACCAGTCGGTCGCTGTCGAGGTCGCCAAGCTGATCTTACAGCACCGTCGTGGGGTTTTCTCGTGATTTTATATAGGCAAGCCGCAAGCGGTGGCGTTGATTGGTTGGGTGGTGTCGCTGCCTTGGGAAGAGACGAAGTGATGGTCAAAGCAAGCAGGATCCGATGGTGCTGCCGTGGGGATAGCCAAAGTCAATACATCGACTACAGACTCGTCTTGGGGATAGCCCAAGCATGATCCGATGGCGGGTCTTAACGTTGTTAGGGCTGGGATTGGATGGTTGTGGAGGGTGGTGTGCTTGGTTGGGTTCCAATGGAAGAATGTGGGGGCTGTTTGGATTGGAGCCTGGAGCTGCCAAGCCAAAAAATTGGTAGTTCACCAAGTGCTGGTGCTCCTTTGGATGGCTACCAAAAAATTGGCTTGCCCAGGACGTGGGGGGCTTCTCCAGTTCATTTTCTCACCAAAATTGGCAGGGTCGTGGGCGGCTGAAAGCTGCGCCAAAATTTTGGCTTGCCCACGAATTGTAAGGGCGTGTTGGGGCGTCAACCAAACAACCTCGTGGCCTCCCCATGGATCTGGTAGTGACCATCGTAGAGGACATTGTGGCCCTCCCCGGAGGTGCAAGGATAGTGCAGGCGGCAACATGGGGTAGGGGTAGATGCGGGGAGGAATGTCGGTGGCTGCTCGAGGTCGTCGTGAGGAAAGCTTTGACGACCCATCTTTATTAATGGAGGTGGAAGAGCACGAAATCGAGATTGGATAGCAGTTTGAGTTTTTGTTGGCCCCGGCTGGTTCCCCACTGTAGAGATGCATTTTTTCGTGTGCGAGCGGACATTGTGTTGATTCTAAAACGGGTAGGGACTTTTATGAAGAAGTGCATGAAGGACAAAAAATACGACCTACCTTTATTAGTAGGATAGGTACCATACTGTTCGTTGTTGTTGGTTCGATGAAATTTCCTAATACTTGATTATTTTGTTTCTAATTAGAGCACCATTCACTCAAGATGAGGGGATAATAAATAAAAGATACTCATTAGAAAATTTGAAGAGCCCGTGGCAACGCACGGGCGTTCTACTAGTGTCTCCTGGGTTCTAAGTATTTCTCGCGTGATTACCACATGCGTGGATTAGCACTATGCCCTGCCTTTGCCGTCGTGTGCCCACGTCGCCTGCCCGACACTGATTTCCCTACCCGCAGCCTAATTCCTACAACGTTGGAGGTCGATTCACTCATTAATTCTTTATGGCTGCATGCATCTTCATGATGCAGAGGCCGGGGTACACCTCCATTTCAAAAAAAAAAAAAAAAACCAATGAACCAAGCAAGGCCAACACATCACACTGTCCACTAATCACTCTCAACACTCATGTTGTAACATGTCGAACTTATACATTCGATTAAGCTATTTTGATTGTGTGATTTGTGATGTGTTGCCGCGTTAGGCCATACGCACTCGCGGTCGTTTGAATGCTTGGACCAGTCAATGCCTCTTCGAGCCTTGGTAAGCACGGATGGTTGTTCCATGGATGCCAAAGATGACTAAACAATCAGCTTTCACCTATCAGTAGAGGGGATGGGCACGGGCTGGATTTGATTATCTAGGTATGTATTCTAGCAACATTTATTAAAAAAAATCCTAATACAACAACAAAATGATGATTTGTTATTCCAACCTGTACAGGTACGTACATCCTAAAAGTCATTAAGCCATCAATTTGATTATATAATGATTGTTATAGTTCATATATGTTAAATTTCTATTTGATAATTTTTGTAGCAAGGCCTTTAATTCATGTAATATTTCGGAGTAGTTTGATTATCAACTTCGACTACTTGGCACTTAGAATTATTGACCAAATTAGCTATAGCTAGACACACTCCAGCTTCAAAAAAAAAATTATGGGTAGTTTGTGAGGACAAAAAATGACTTCACAAATGTCTTGCATCCCTTATGTCTAATGTCTAAATCCTAACTCGGCCTCTGCTACTAGCTAGCATGCATGTGATGTTGTCCTATGCATGCTTTGCTGGACGCACAAGCACTAGTAGATAAAGGGTCATCAGACCCGGTTCGTTTGAGCCTTTAGCCCCGGTTCCTGAACCGGGACAAGAGTGTCGGTACTAATGCTCTGACCCTTTAGTCCCGGTTCAATCCAGAACCGGGGCAGATGGGTGTCCACGTGGCCTGTGCGCCGAGCCCAGGCAGGAGGGGCTTTGGTCCCGGTTGATGGTACCAACCGGGACCAAAAGGCATCCACGCGTCAGCATTTCTGTGGCTGTGGTTTTTGTTTTTTTTTGAAAGGGGAGGGGGGTTGGAGGTTTTGGGGGGTTAATTTAGGTGTTTCATATTGTGTTAGCTAGCTAATTAATAGAGAGAAGTGTCCTCTCTTATGTCCGTGCTTGGTCGACGCTACGTACTACACATACGTATAGAGAGGACTAGACACGCTAGCTAGCTAGCTAGCTAGTAAAGCAAACGAAGGAAACAGAAGATCGTATAATCAATATATATATATATATATATATATATATATATATATATATATATATATATATATATATATATATATATATATATATATATATATATGCATACAGAGAGAAGTAATATCGACCACCTCTCCTTCTCCGAGAGATTGGTCGAACAACAAGTTCTCATATATCTATCCGACACTACCGGGTACATATATACAATAATTATCTCTTACAAATATAATCTCCTATAGGATGGACGCATGGTCCACATAGTATTCTCCGTCTGCCGCGATCACGTGTTCAAGGAAGAATGCCGCCAATTCCTCTTGAATTGCTCGCAGACGATCTGGTGTTAGGAGTTCATCCCGCATCCGAAACATCTAATTTGAAGTAGGGGGTCAATACAGGAAATGATGCTATAAATTTGTGAATATTATTGATTGCTTACGCACTTCAAATTGTGCTTCAGAGTAGCCCCGCTCACAGGTCGTGTGGCGGATGGACTCGCAAATGTAGTATCCACAGTAATCATTCCCGGGTTCCTGCCACAACCACTTTACAAGAAATAGAGGTCAATCAAACTGATAAGCAAGAATGCCAAATTGGTATTGATGAAACTAGCGCTTGAATCAAGATATAGGAGATGCGCGCGCGGAACATGCTACTATATAGTACTTACTTTCGGGTATCTAAATTCTAGCTTCTTCGGCAGTCCCGGAGCTTTTTTGGTGAATTTTCTCCAAACCCTGCCAGACAAAGAAAACAATTAGTTGATATCAGAAATGAAGTTGCTGATATATATGCATGGTGGATAATATTGATCGATTTAACTTACCTGACGAGCATTTGAGTCATGTCCGCATACTTCTCGGGATCTTTACGTTTAGAGTCCAAGACAGTTACTACTCCCTTCTCAAGCTTAATCTCTAAGAGAATATAGTGGTAGCTGCGCACGCATGCATGAACTCATCAATTACATCACTATAACCTTGACTGATATATAAGGGAAACCAAATATGCACAAGACAGTAACACTCACTTGAAGTTGTAAGGAAAGAGTATTATATCTTTGTTTTCATTTACCACCAACGATCGTAGCAAGTTGGGTCTCGGTATCGTCGGGACGCAATTTAACCTCGGTTCCATCTATGAGGTATGTGTTAATGAACCCAATATCAACTACTTGTCTTTTTTTCAATTCGACGATCTTCAATCTGCATAATATAGTGAGGATAATTATAAATACATGCAATGAAGATCAGCTATATAGAGAGACTTAATGACATAAGTAGTACTACATACAGACAGTAGCAGGTGACCGTTGTTTTATCGAGGGCCAATTGATTGAAAAACTGATAGAACTCCTCAAATGGAACAGGCAACAGTTCAATTCCAACAAGGTCATGCTCTGGTTTAACTCTCAAATACAAGCTATCCCTCCCCCCAGACTCTCTGCAGATTTTCAAGTACCAATCATGCAATCTTCGCATATTCGTTGATAGAGATCTTTCATTTTTGACGAGAGGCTTCCCGTACTCGTATCTTTGTATCTGCACCTCCAGGAAATCATAATGTACATCATCGGACAGGTAATCTCCAAGATTGGTATAACCGGGCACCATCCTCGGATCATTAGCGAACATGTCGCTAGACACCTTGAGCGGGGGGCACGATTGGTCCGCTTGTTCGCCGAGCTGGGCAATTTGTTTCCCAGCTCGTCCTTCTGCTAACCTTTGATCACTTTTAGTACTTCCCGACCGCTTCGCTTCTTGAAATGACTTTTGAATCATGCGGTCATAGTTGTCCTTCGGCTTACTTTTCGCTGGTTGCTTCAGGGCAGCAAGAGTGCGCTTTGCTTTCACCGCATCTATCTTCTCCTTCGGAGGTGGATGTCTCTGTGCTTTCAACCCTTCAAGCCAGTCCTTAACTTCGCCTTGAGCTATCTTCGTGTTTTCCTCGTCGGACCTCTCATATGGTAACTTCTCTAGAGGCGTGAGAGAAGGACCGAATCTGCATCGCCTCCCGCCTCTGGCTGTACTGCTAGACGTCGCCAGACCAGACGAAGCGGCTGTCTTTTTTCCTTGCTTACGCGCCGGAGCAGGAGCAGCTGGAGCGACGGCAGGTCTCTTCCGCCCTTGCTGACTAGGCGGAGAAGGAGGAGCAGGCTGGCTTGTGACGCCCGAAGACCGACGTCCCAGAAGATTCCAGATGTTCCGGGTTTCCCGTGTGTTTCTTTGTGCTTGTGTTATTTATTTTTGCATTGCATCATATCATCATGCCATCATGTCATATTTATTTTGCATCTCAACCTAAATAAATTGTGTGGACCTTCGGTCCATTTAAATCGAGGGAAGAATGACTTCTCTTTATAACATATAAAAGTCTCTCAATATTATTAGGGAGCTATATAATAATATTCCATTCGTTGGAATTAACCCAACACACTTGCATATTTTTCCCCATGCTTTTCCTACTTCGAGTTTCTCCTTCAAAAACCTTGCCAATAATTCTTTTCCGTTGTTTCGAGGTTCCTCCAAAATCCTCATCATTTTGGACACTTCAATAATCAAGTCTTAGTTCAAACCCATTTGAATTAAATTCAAATATGTTTGAATTATTTTTCGATCATGCCTTTTTCTATTTTCTCGGACCGTGCTCATTTTTATGAGCCCGAGAAAATTAGTCCCGTGTGCTAACTATTTCCCTAACCCCCCTCCTCATTCTTTTCTTCTCCTTTTGATTCTGCTAAAAAAAATCAGTTAGAAGAGCAGCCATCTCCTCCTTGGGCCCAAGGCCATTCCATCCCCGCAGGCCCACTCCAGGCCGAACCCTAGCGGTGCCCCTCGCTCCTCTCCTTTCCTCCCTACCGCCGCCATCCCCGATTCCCTTCGTGCCTCGTCCTCTCTCCCTCCTAGCCCGAACCCTTTTCCCTCGATCTCCCTCAGCCTCGAGCGTCGCGTCGAGCCCGATCTCCCCCTCGTCCCCTCGCTCATTTTCCCATCGCTCCCGATTCCCTCTCCCTCTCCTTGCTCTCCTCCGCCGCCAGGTCGTTCGACTGCACCCCGAGTCCATCGCCCCTCTGCCCGATTCTCTCCTCCGCCGCACGTCAAGGCCGCAACCAGCAGCCGACGCGTCTCCCCTCGTCGCCCCGTGCGCTTCTCCTTGCTCGTCAGGCCGGCGCCCCGCCGCCGTCTTCGTACAACCAGAGGCCGCGCCTCCACCTCGTTCTCCGTCGCCAGGCCGCGCCTCCTGCGCCTCCCCTCGAGCGGCTGGCCAGGCAGCAGCCGGAGGCCCTGCGTCCGTCGTCAGCCTCGAGCGCCCAGCGCTCCTCCCTCAGAAACAGCGCGCGCGCCCGAGACCTGCAGCCACCCCGCGCCCCCTCCAGCGCGTGCCGGCCACGCTCCGTCCTCCAGCACCGGCGCCGCCCTGCGTCATCTCCAGCGTGTGCGGGCCACGCTTCGTCCTCCAGCTCGCCGGCCAGAGCCACCGCACCTCTGCCTCGTCCCGTGAGGATCTCCTCCACCAGCCGCCGTCGTCAGCGTCTCGTCTCCTCCAGCATCTCTTTCGGCCAGCTGCTGTTTTTGCTTGCTGCCATGTTGCCGCGCCTCTTTTGCTTGCTGCCATGGACCCCAAGTTTCGTCAAGTTCGACTACACGAGGAATCACCAAGTACCCCTTCATTTTTGTCAAGACCGGCAAGTTACTCGATGAAACACCCAAGTACCCCTTCGATGACATGAACAACTACGGACGAGAACGACTACACATCCGGGACGCGACAAGTACCTCGACGGCCGCTGTTTTGAAGACCCCAAGTACCTCTACGGATATGTGTACATCTACGTAACGTGAACGACTACTATGTCAAGTACACCTTCGCCAAGTTCCTCTCCGTCAAGTCGGCTACTCGGAGACGCACCATGTACCACTACGAACCCGAAAGAACAAGGATGCACCAAGTTCCACTACTGTCGCCAACGTGAACGACTACCGTCGCCCCGAAGATGTCCGATGCCGCGACAAGTACCACGACACGATAACGGAACGACTACTTCCTCTACGACCCGTGTACCACTACTTCCACTACGTCCCTCTACGATCGCGAGCCCCTCCGAAACGATGTTTCGAAGGTATAACCCCGAGACGTTGACCCGAGAACGTTTGCTTGTGGTTGTATGAAATGTTTGCCCTTGTGTGCTCCGTGCCCGTCGTGCCCGTTTCGTCCTTTTGTCATGTTCCTCGGTTGCCTCGTCGCCGACTTGTGGGAACCCGGCAACGGGATCACCCCACCTTATCTTCTTGCATGTCTCGCTCTCCGTTACCTTTTGCACCGGTCTCTCAACGAGTTACCGGAACCGAGATGTTGCGTTGCATCATTTTCGGATCGTTGCCGTGGCACCCTTTCATTCCACCACGGTGACAAATACTTCATATCTCTCTTGTCAACCTTTAATTAAATTGCATAAACTTGATCATGTCATCCGCATCATGTTAACAACATTATATGTGTGAATTGTTGTTGCTTATAATTACTAAACATGCTTATGGGGATTGTTCCGGATATGTTGTTGTTATTTTTCCGGCCTCATTTAAATTGCCTAAATAGTGTAGTTTTATCATGCTTCACCTCTTGCCATGTTAACAAACATTTAATCTTGTCTTGTAAATAACGAGAGTCAACTAAATAATTAAATGTGGTGTTTCGTCAATATGCAACTCGTTGCATATTGAGCTCCACTTAACTTGTAGTACTTGTTTGTGCTCATTGCCATGCCATGCATAATTAAACCGGACATGCATCATACTTGGATGTGCATCGTATGCCATGTTTATGCTTGTGTGTTTACCGTGTTGTTTGCTTCTTTCCGGTTGCTTCTCTTGTTAGCTTCGGTTTCGTTCCGGAGTTGTGAGGATTCGCTCGACTGTTGCTCCCTCTACTTCATGGATCCGTTCTTCTCCCTTGTGGAATCCCAGGCAAGATGATCATACCCTTGGATACCTTTACTACCATTGCCATGCTTAGTTGTCTCGATGCTATCGTTACATGTCGCGCTACCCATCTTTTATGTCAGCCTCTCCTTGTTGCCATGAAACCTCTAACCTTGAAACCTTCCTAGAAAAACCATTGTTTGGCTATGTTACCCGCTTGCTCAGCCCCTCTTATAGCGTTGTTAGTTGCAGGTGAAGATGAAGTTCGTTCCAGGAGGGAACTTGTTGTTGGAATATCACAATATCTATAATTATTATTAACACACCTATATACTGGGCATGGGTGGAAGGCTTGGCCTTTTGCTCGGTGTTTTGTTCCACTCATGCCACCTTAGGCGCCGATAAACCGGCATTATGTTCCTTGTTTTTGCGTTCCTTACACGATGGGTGGATGGGGACCCCTTGACAGTTCGACTTTGAATAAAACTCCTCCAGCAAGGCCCAACATTGGTTTTAATTTTCTCATAATAACAACTTAATTAATTAATTAAAATTGCATAGGGGGTCGCGTCCCCGAGGATTCTTAATTCTACATAGCAGGGGGGCCAGTGCTGATGGTGTTGGTCCCAAACTAGAGCCACTTGCGGTGCCACCCAGTTATCTGGGGTCTTCGGTTACTGTACGTAGCGCTCATCCGGACGTGGCCTGAGACGAGATGCGCGCGGCTACTATCAGGGTGTCGGCACGCCCTGGACTTGTTTTACCATTGTCGAAATGTCTTGTGCTATAGGGAAGCCGAGCCTGATCGGATTTCCCTAAGATAAGGACTGATGATATTATATTTATCACTTCAGCTAATCGTGAGAGCTTGTGATGGGCTAAGTTGGGACATCCCTGCAGGGTTATGATCTTTCGAAAGCCGTGCCCGCGGTTATGTGGCAAATTGGAATTTGTTAATGTCCGGTTGTAGAAAACTTGACAGATGATCCGAAGTAAAACACACAACTGTGTGAGTAACCGTGACTGTCTCTTTTCACTTTGAGAAGAGAACACGGTGGGGTTATGTTTGACTCGTATGTAGTTCAGGATCTTTAGCGATCACTACTTTTGCGACCGTTTGCGTAGATGCTCATCTTATTCTGGTACTCGTAAGTTGGCCACCATATTTGCTTAGCCGCTGCTGCAACCTCACCACTTTACCTCTTCCTACCCACAAAGCTTTGCTAGTCTTGTTACCCATGGTTATGGGATTGCTGAGTCCTCGTGGCTCACAGATACTACAACACCAGATGCAGGTTCAACCGAGATTGATGCAGGAGCTGGTTCAAGTTCTTCACTAGGAGCTCGATGTAGTTTGGCCGCATGGTTGTGACGTTTCGACGATCAGTAGTGGTTTCTACTAGGATTCAATCTAGGACCTGTGGCTTTATGTTGTTTTGGTATCTTGTCTTTTGGATCTTACCCTTAGATGGGCTGTGATGTTTTGAATGATGTATTGCTTATGTATTGTATTGTGTGAAGTGGAGAGTGTAAGCCAACTATCTCTCTTTTGCAATTTAATCCCTCTTTTACATGAGTCGTGCAAAGATACCAAACTTGAGATCATTCTAGGATGGGCTTATACCTTTAAGTCATGCCTCGACACGTAGGAGGTATAGTCCCATCCTGGGCATTACAAGTTGGTATTCAGAGCCTTCTCCGACCTAGAAGCCCCCACTGATTGATCGAATCGTTGACGGTTGAGTCTAGGCACACACTTGAAAATGTTTTGAGTCCTATATTTATATCGGAGAGTAGGAATTCTTTGCTTCTCATCCCCTTTCACTCTGGTGAGGACTCCTGACGATTACTCTTATCTCTTCTACTTTCAAAAATTGCACCAAATTTTTTTTAGGTTCTCGCGAGTATTGTTTGGATTGTTTCGATGTCTTTGTGACGAGAACATTGTTCTCAATGCCTCCTGTCATTAGGGGTTGTGGCAGTGTCCCGGGGAGTTGAGCTCCGAGGTGTTGTCGTCACAAATCCATCGCGGCAGTACTAGAATACTTAAGACGGCCGACATCGAAAACTCTCCTATGCGGTTAGTGGCAAGATAACCCCGACATCACCCAGTACTGGGGAGGTAGTTCGAGAGTATTGCCATAGCTTGTATAGTAGATGCGTTTCGAAGGTCCGAGGTAAACAGTTTCCGAGAAAGACTGGTTATGTGTTGAAGGATGGATACAGCTGGATGTAGGTTTAGAGTTGAGTGCGCGGTGCTTCCCCTGTATCCCCAACACCTGATTGCATAACTGGAAACTTTCGGAAATTAATAGGTGGGTTCATCTAGTAGTTCTAGGCATTCTTCCAACGAGTGCATGATATGAAGTTCGGGGTTCTACATTGAGTGAAGTGGTTTTATGGACTTGTTCTGATTGGGAGTTGCATCTTAAAGGGTCCTTGGCTATGCTGATCCGGGGATTGCAAAACCCTTTTGTAACACGTTCCATGAGCTTGCAGCACGAAGATGTCGAATGAAGCTTCTATCTTGTATTTGTTCTATCTGTTCCTTGTCCCTTTTTATTTATCTTTTGTTCTCCCAATTGGCTTCTCGTCAAGTTGATGTACCTACGGAATCCATTCGTTCAATTCTCTGTTCGGATAGATATGCTGCAACATAATCTTCTTCATAAACATATCTACCCTTGTTCTTGTTTTGATTCTGGTATTTGAGTTGCTTCGATGTCAAATGTTGATTCCATACCTTTCCTAAGCGGTGTTCTCATATTTCTATGGGAGTGCTAATTCCTCTTGACCATCAAGATGGTCATGTTAAATCCTTTTCAACCGGTGTGCCTTCTCTTCAAGTTATTCCATATGGACGCCATTCAGAAATCTGACGATTTGTCTGTTTCATTCGTCCCAAGGTGTCCTTGTTTTCCCCACCCTCCCACCCTTCTTCTTCTCGGAGCAAGAAATTCTCAGATGAAGTATCCATTTTATTCATGTGATGTTTCTTCATTCTTTTCCTTCAATGTTCTTATCCGGTGAATTATCGTGAAGATGCTCAAGAGCTTCAAGTTCATCTTTCTTTTGTTCTCAAATTCTGCCGGTGGATGTAATTCAAGATTTCGGTGTTGATCTTATCCTTTTCCTCTTTTCACTATGCTTTCTTATTCCGGTGCACCAATTAATCATTCTCCTCTTGCTATTCATATCCGGAGTACTGAAGATTCATAATTCAATTCTTAATCCGTTCAAACTATTTCGAGCATTGTCATCTTATTCAAGCCATTTAATTCAACCGGTGCAATATCTCTTAAGCAATCTTTTTCAACGGTGATTTCTTTAGTGGGCCCTAACCCACGGGTCTTTTCCCAGGATCTTACCTGACTCTTCTATTTTTTTTCCGGAGTTATTCTCAAATTGCTTCCAAAATGTGACATAAGAATGATTTCCATCAGTCACATGCCTTCTCCAAGATCGTTTTCAAATTCTTGTTCATCATTGGTTCAACCTTTTAATTCTTCATTACGGAGTGCCTATACAATTCACGGTGGTGTATCTCATCGTCTTCTCAGATTTGAAGACCGAAGAAGATTTTATCTTAAATCTTGGCCGTTCTCTTGAAAATTCGTGTTTCTAGCTTCATGCCATCCTCATTATTGTTCCGATTGTGAGGAATTCTTTTTATACCCGTCCGAAGCATTTCATGAATTCTTTTCTTTGTGATCCTCCGAAGGCCATCATTTCAGAATATTTCTTCGTTCTCAGTTTTCAACTTCGTCCTCCAAATATTCTTCATTGATGTCTGTTCGTTCATCTCCATATTCTTACGGTGGTTCTTTCAAGTTTACTCTTCCTTGTTATCGTATTAATTCTTTTGTTCTTTACACAATCCTACCGATGGTTCGTTGAAGATTTACCCAAGCTTGTGCGAGATCTCTCTTTAATTCTTTCCAACGAGAATAAGTAGTATGCCAAATCCTTTGGTTGTCATCAATTTAAATTGGTGAAGGAGATGCATGACATAATTCTTATTCTTATTCCTTCAAGGTGAGTTAATTCTTTTGTCTGGAGCTTGTTCATCATATCATATTCTCGGTCCTAAGTTGTCCATCTTGTTTTCCGGAGCTCCAAGTTATTTCAATTATCATTTCAAGCTCCATCTAATTCATTGTGGGCCTTGAATCTTATTCTTTCATCTTTCACTTCTCATGCTTTCATTACCGGAGTTTTTTATCGTGGTTCATCATCAATTAATTCATCCTCGAAGTCTTCTTCAAGATTCTTGTTGGAGCTCAAGCATTCTTCATCATGCACTCCAATTGCAATCCTTTCTACCTTATCTTTGAGATGGTGTTATGTCATTCTTGATTATTTTCCTCCATGTTTCATGATTCACAAGTTATCAAGAATGAGATAGTTAAAACCATCATTTTCCTTGTCCAGGAGATCTTCCAACCCTTCAATCTATTCGTTGGAGTAATCTTGGGTTGTATTTCACCTAAAAGCTTTTCCCTAAGGATTGTTGCTAATTATGGTGCTCATAAATGACCCAAGTTCTTCATTTATCCTCCCGGTGAGATAAGTTTATCATCTCCTTGTGATCTCATTGCAATCAATTGTTTAAGTTAGTGGCTGGTTGTCACCTCTTAATTTTGAGATGTTTTCCATAAGCCCACATGAAGCTTATTCGTTTCGTTGTTGATTATTCCAACAACTCTGTTCAACCCATCTTGGTAAAGATGCTCTTTCAATTCATTTGTGGGAGAAGTTGTCATTTTTCTTCTCCATTCATTTCTTTCATTGATTTATATGCTATTCTTTCATTTCGGAGGCTTTGTGATGTTGCTCTCTCCAAACCATCATCTCGTTTTATCGAGATCATGTTCTTTTCTTTTTCTAGTCCATTTAACCGGAGTGTTGTATTCTTCATTCAAGTTCCGTCATCTATCTAGTTTTGCCTCTCTTTTTAACTGGAGTGTTGTCTGAATCCTTCTTACCCTTGTGTCATTCTTTCAATTGTCACGGAGGCAATATGTTGTTGTTTTCATCAAGTATATTACCATCTCCTCAAGTTCTTGTTAATTCCTTCCATTTTCAGACGGAGTGATGTCCAAATTATGTCATTCTTATTCCTTGGCTATACCATTGCAGTTTCATATTCGTTTGGTTCGTAAGCTCTTGTTTCATGCCTTCAAATCTACAAGGCTCTCTTAATGTTCCTTGTTCCTCCTTTTACCGGAGTGCTCTTAACTTCGTTCATCTCCGTTGTACTCTTTCTTTCAAGATTGTTCAACCTCTCAAGGTTCTTTGGTTTCACTCGTCTGTCAAAGAAGCAACTTTGTTTTACCTCTTCTTCTTCCGTCTTTACCCGGTGCTATCTCTAGGATCTCGGGTCGAGATCCTCTGTTAGTGTGGGAGAGTTGTGACGCCCGAAGACCGACGTCCCAGAAGATTCCAGAAGATTCCAGATGTTCCGGGTTTCCCGTGTGTTTCTTTGTGCTTGTGTTATTTATTTTTGCATTGCATCATATCATCATGCCATCATGTCATATTTATTTTGCATCTCAACCTAAATAAATTGTGTGGACCTTCGGTCCATTTAAATCGAGGGAAGAATGACTTCTCTTTATAACATATAAAAGTCTCTCAATATTATTAGGGAGCTATATAATAATATTCCATTCGTTGGAATTAAGCCAACACACTTGCATATTTTTCCCCATGCTTTTCCTACTTCGAGTTTCTCCTTCAAAAACCTTGCCAATAATTATTTTCCGTTGTTTCGAGGTTCCTCCAAAATCCTCATCATTTTGGACACTTCAATAATCAAGTCTTAGTTCAAACCCATTTGAATTAAATTCAAATATGTTTGAATTATTTTTCGATCATGCCTTTTTCTATTTTCTCGGACCATGCTCATTTTTATGAGCCCGAGAAAATTAGTCCAGTGTGCTAACTATTTCCCTAACCCCCCTCCTCATTCTTTTCTTCTCCTTTTGATTCTGCTAAAAAAATCAGTTAGAAGAGCAGCCATCTCCTCCTTGGGCCCAAGGCCATTCCATCCCCGCAGGCCCACTCCAGGCCGAACCCTAGCGATGCCCCTCGCTCCTCTCCTTTCCTCCCTACCGCCGCCACCCCCGATTCCCTTCGTGCCTCGTCCTCTCCCTCCTAGCCCGAACCCTTTTCCCTCGATCTCCCTCAGCCTCGAGCGTCGCCTCGAGCCCGATCTCCCCCTCGTCCCCTCGCTCATTTTCCCATCGCTCCAGATTCCCTCTCCCTCTCCTCGCTCTCCTCCGCCGCCAGGTCGTTCGACCGCACCCCGAGTCCATCGCCCCTCTGCCCGATTCTCTCCTCCGCCGCACGTCAAGGCCGCAACCAGCAGCCGACGCGTCTCCCCTCGTCGCCCCGTGCGCTTCTCCTTGCTCGTCAGGCCGGCGCCCCGCCGCCGTCTTCGTACAACCAGAGGCCGCGCCTCCAACTCGTTCTCCGTCGCCAGGCCGCGCCTCCTGTGCCTCCCCTCGAGCGGCTGGCCAGGCAGCAGCCGGAGGCCCTGCGTCCGTCGTCAGCCTCGAGCGCCCAGCGCTCCTCCCTCAGAAACAGCGCGCGCGCCCGAGACCTGCAGCCACCCCGCGCCCCCTCCAGCGCGTGCCGGCCACGCTCCGTCCTGCAGCACCGGCGCCGCCCTGCGTCATCTCCAGCGCGTGCGGGCCACGCTTCGTCCTCCAGCTCGCCGGCCAGAGCCACCGCACCTCTGCCTCGTCCCGTGAGGATCTCCTCCACCAGCCGCCGTCGTCAGCGTCTCATCTCCTCCAGCGTCTCTTTCGGCCAGCTGCTGTTTTTGCTTGCTGCCATGTTGCCGCGCCTCTTTTGCTTGCTGCCATGGACCCCAAGTTTCGTCAAGTTCGACTACACGAGGAATCACCAAGTACCCCTTCATTTTTGTCAAGACCGGCAAGTTACTCGATGAAACACCCAAGTACCCCTTCGATGACATGAACAACTACGGACGAGAACGACTACACATCCGGGACGCGACAAGTACCTCGACGGCCGCTGTTTTGAAGACCCCAAGTACCTCTACGGATATGTGTACATCTACGTAACGTGAACGACTACTATGTCAAGTACACCTTCGCCAAGTTCCTCTCCGTCAAGTCGGCTAATCGGAGACGCACCATGTACCACTACGAACCCGAAAGAACAAGGATGCGCCAAGTTCCACTACCGTCGCCAACGTGAACGACTACCGTCGCCCCGAAGATGTCCGATGCCGCGACAAGTACCACGACACGATAACGGAACGACTACTTCCTCTACGACCCGTGTACCACTACTTCCACTACGTCCCTCTACGATCTCGAGCCCCTCCGAAACGATGTTTCGAAGGTATAACCCCAAGAAGTTGACCCGAGAACGTTTGCTTGTGGTTGTATGAAATGTTTGCCCTTGTGTGCTCCGTGCCCGTCGTGCCCGTTTCGTCCTTTTGTCATGTTCCTCGGTTGCCTCGTCGCCGACTCGTGGGAACCCGGCAACGGGATCACCCCACCTTATCTTCTTGCATGTCTCGCTCTCCGTTACCTTTTGCACCGGTCTCTCAACGAGTTACCGGAACCGAGATGTTGCGTTGCATCATTTTCGGATCGTTGCCGTGGCACCCTTTCATTCCACCACGGTGACAAATACTTCATATCTCTCTTGTCAACCTTTAATTAAATTGCATAAACTTGATCATGTCATCCGCATCATGTTAACAACATTATATGTGTGAATTGTTGTTGCTTATAATTACTAAACATGCTTATGGGGATTTTTCCGGATATGTTGTTGTTATTTTTCCGGCCTCATTTAAATTGCCTAAATAGTGTAGTTTTATTATGCTTCACCTCTTGCCATGTTAACAAACATTTATTCTTGTCTTGTAAATAACGAGAGTCAACTAAATAATTAAATGTGGTGTTTCGTCAATATGCAACTCGTTGCATATTGAGCTCCACTTAACTTGTAGTACTTGTTTGTGCTCATTGACATGCCATGCATAATTAAACCGGACATGCATCATACTTGGATGTGCATCGTATGCCATGTTTATGCTTGTGTGTTTACCGTGTTGTTTGCTTCTCTCCGGTTGCTTCTCTTGTTAGCTTCGGTTTCGTTCCGGAGTTGTGAGGATTCGCTCGACTGTTGCACCGTCTACTTCATGGATCCGTTCTTCTCCCTTGTGGAATCCCAGGCAAGATGATCATACCCTTGGATACCTTTACTACCATTGCCATGCTTAGTTGTCTCGATGCTATCGTTACATGTCGCGCTACCCATCTTTTATGTCAGCCTCTCCTTGTTGCCATGAAACCTCTAACCTTGAAACCTTCCTAGCAAAACCATTGTTTGGCTATGTTACCCGCTTGCTCAGCCCCTCTTATAGCGTTGTTAGTTGTAGGTGAAGATGAAGTTCGCTCCAGGAGGGAACTTGTTGTTGGAATATCACAATATCTATAATTATTATTAACACACCTATATACTGGGCATGGGTGGAAGGCTTGGCCTTTTGCTCGGTGTTTTGTTCCACTCATGCCACCTTAGGCGCCGATAAACCGGCATTATGTTCCTTGTTTTTGCGTTCCTTACACGATGGGTGGATGGGGACCCCTTGACAGTTCGACTTTGAATAAAACTCCTCCAGCAAGGCCCAACATTAGTTTTAATTTGCTCATAATAACAACTTAATTAATTAATTAAAATTGCATAGGGGGTCGCGTCCCCGAGGATTCTTAATTCTACATAGCAGGGGGGCCAGTGCTGATGGTGTTGGTCCCAAACTAGAGCCACTTGCGGTGCCACCCAGTTATCTGGGGTCTTCGGTTACTGTATGTAGCGCTCATCCGGACGTGGCCTGAGACGAGATGCACGCGGCTACTATCAGGGTGTCGGCACACCGGGAGGTCTTGCTGGACTTGTTTTACCATTGTCGAAATGTCTTGTGCTACAGGGAAGCCGAGCCTGATCGGATTTCCCTAAGATAAGGAGTGATGATATTATATTTATCACTTCAGCTAATCGTGAGAGCTTGTGATGGGCTAAGTTGGGACATCCCTGCAGGGTTATGATCTTTCAAAAGCCGTGCCCGCGGTTATGTGGCAGATTGGAATTTGTTAATGTCTAGTTGTAGAAAACTTGACAGATGATCCGAAGTAAAACACACAACTGTGTGAGTAACTGTGACTGTCTCTTTTCACTTTGAGAAGAGAACACGGTGGGGTTATGTTTGACTCGTATGTAGTTCAGGATCTTTAGCGATCACTACTTTTGCGACCGTTTGCGTAGATGCTCATCTTATTCTGGTACTCGTAAGTTAGCCACCATATTTGCTTAGCCGCTGCTGCAACCTCACCACTTTACCTCTTCCTACCCACAAAGCTTTGCTAGTCTTGTTACCCATGGTTATGGGATTGCTGAGTCCTCGTGGCTCACAGATACTACAACACCAGATGCAGGTTCAACCGATATTGATGCAGGAGCTGGTTCAAGTTCTTCACTAGGAGCTCGATGTAGAGAGTTTGGCCGCATGCTTGTGACGTTTCGACGATCAGTAGTGGTTTCTACTAGGATTCGATCTAGGACCTGTGGCTTTATGTTGTTTTGGTATCTTGTCTTTTGGATCTTACCCTTAGATGGGCTGTGATGTTTTGAATGATGTATTGCTTATGTATTGTATTGTGTGAAGTGGCGAGTGTAAGCCAACTATCTTTCTTTTGCAATTTAATCCCTCTTTTACATGAGTCGTGCAAAGATACCAAACTTGAGATCATTCTAGGATGGGCTTATACCTTTAAGTCGTGCCTCGACACGTAGGAGGTATAGTCCCATCCTGGGCATTACAAGTTGGTATTCAGAGCCTTCTCCGACCTAGAAGCCCCCACTGATTGATTGAATCGTTGACGGTTGAGTCTAGGCACACACTTGAAAATGTTTTGAGTCCTATATTTATATCGGAGAGTAGGAATTCTTTGCTTCTCATCCCCTTTCACTCTGGTGAGGACTCCTGACGATTACTCTTATCTCTTCTACTTTCAAAAATTGCACCAAATTTTTTTTAGGTTCTCGCGAGTATTGTTTGGATTGTTTCGATGTCTTTGTGACGAGAACATTGTTCTCGATGCCTCCTGTCATTAGGGGTTGTGGCAGTGTCCCGGGGAGTTGAGCTCCGAGGTGTTGTCGTCACAAATCCATCGCGGCAGTACTAGAATACTTAAGACGGCCGACATCGAAAACTCTCCTATGCGGTTAGTGGCAAGATAACCCCGACATCACCCAGTACTGGGGAGGTAGTTCGAGAGTATTGCCTTAGCTTGTATAGTAGATGCGTTTCGAAGGTCCGAGGTAAACAGTTTCCGAGAAAGACTGGTTATGTGTTGAAGGATGGATACAGCTGGATGTAGGTTTAGAGTTGAGTGCGCGGTGCTTCCCCTGTATCCCCAACACCTGATTGCATAACTGGAAACTTTCAGAAATTAATAGGTGGGTTCATCTAGTAGTTCTAGGCATTCTTCCAACGAGTGCATGATATGAAGTTCGGGGTTCTACATTGAGTGAAGTGGTTTTATGGACTTGTTCTGATCGGGAGTTGCATCTTAAAGGGTCCTTGGCTATGCTGATCCGGGGATTGCAAAACCCTTTTGTAACACGTTCCATGAGCTTGCAGCACGAAGATGTCGAATGAAGCTTCTATCTTGTATTTGTTCTATCTGTTCCTTGTTCCTTTTTATTTATCTTTTGTTCTCCCAATTGGCTTCTTGTCAAGTTGATGTACCTACGGAATCCATTCGTTCAATTCTTTGTTCGGATAGATATGCTGCAACATAATCTTCTTCATAAACATATCTACCCTTGTTCTTGTTTTGATTCTGGTATTCGAGTTGCTTCGATGTCAAATGTTGATTCCATACCTTTCCTAAGCGGTGTTCTCATATTTCTATGGGAGTGCTAATTCCTCTTGACCATCAAGATGGTCATGTTAAATCCTTTTCAACCGGTGTGCCTTCTCTTCAAGTTATTCCATATGGACGCCATTCAGAAATCTGACGATTTGTCTGTTTCATTCGTCCCAAGGTGTCCTTGTTTTCCCCACCCTCCCACCCTTCTTCTTCTCGAAGCAAGAAATTCTCAGATGAAGTATCCATTTTATTCATGTGATGTTTCCTCATTCTTTTCTTTCAATGTTCTTATCCGGTGAATTATCGTGAAGATGCTCAAGAGCTTCAAGTTCATCTTTCTTTTGTTCTCAAATTCTGCCGGTGGATGTAATTCAAGATTTCGGTGTTGATCTTATCCTTTTCCTCTTTTCACAATGCTTTCTTATTCCGGTGCACCAATTAATCATTCTCCTCTTGCTATTCATATCCGGAGTGCTGAAGATTCATAATTCAATTCTTAATCCGTTCAAACTATTTCGAGCATTGTCATCTTATTCAAGCCATTTAATTCAACCGGTGCAATATCTCTTAAGCAATCTTTTTCAACGGTGATTTCTTTAGTGGGCCCTAACCCACGGGTCTTTTCCCAGGATCTTACCTGACTCTTCTATTTTTTTTCCGGAGTTATTCTCAAATTGCTTCCAAAATGTGACATAAGAATGATTTCCATCAGTCACATGCCTTCTCCAAGATCGTTTTCAAATTCTTGTTCATCATTGGTTCAACCTTTTAATTCTTCATTACGGAGTGCCTATACAATTCACGGTGGTGTATCTCATCGTCTTCTCGGATTTGAAGACCGAAGAAGATTTTATCTTAAATCTTGGCCGTTCTCTTGAAAATTCGTGTTTCTAGCTTCATGCCATCCTCATTATTGTTCCGATTGTGAGGAATTCATTTTATACCCGTCCGAAGCATTTCATGAATTCTTTTCTTTGTGATCCTCCGAAGGCCATCATTTCAGAATATTTCTCCGTTCTTAGTTTTCAACTTCGTCCTCCAAATATTCTTCATTGATGTCTCTTCGTTCGTCTCCATATTCTTACGGTGGTTCTTTCAAGTTTACTCTTCCTTGTTATCGTATTAATTCTTTTGTTCTTTACACAATCCTACCGATGGTTCGTTGAAGATTTACCCAAGCTTGTGCGAGATCTCTCTTTAATTCTTTCCAACGAGAATAAGTAGTATGCCAAATCCTTTGGTTGTCATCAATTTAAATTGGTGAAGGAGATGCATGACATAATTCTTATTCTTATTCCTTCAAGGTGAGTTAATTCTTTTGTCTGGAGCTTGTTCATCATATCATATTCTCGGTCCTAAGTTGTCCATCTTGTTTTCCGGAGCTCCAAGTTATTTCAATTATCATTTCAAGCTCCATCTAATTCATTGTGGGCCTTGAATCTTATTCTTTCATCTTTCACTTCTCATGCTTTCATTACCGGAGTTTTTTATGGTGGTTCATCATCAATCAATTCATCCTCGAAGTCTTCTTCAAGATTCTTGTTGGAGCTCAAGCTTCTTCATCATGCACTCCAATTGCAATCCTTTCTACCTTATCTTTGAGATGGTGTTATGTCATTCTTGATTATTTTCCTCCATGTTTCATGATTCACAAGTTATCAAGAATGAGATAGTTAAAACCATCATTTTCCTTGTCCAGGAGATCTTCCAACCCTTCAATCTATTCGTTGGAGTAATCTTGGGTTGTATTTCACCTAAAAGCTTTTCCCTAAGGATTGTTGCTAATTATGGTGCTCATAAATGACCCAAGTTCTTCATTTATCCTCCCGGTTAGATAAGTTTATCGTCTCCTTGTGATCTCATTGCAATCAATTGTTTAAGTTAGTGGCTGGTTGTCACCTCTTAATTTTGAGATGTTTTCCATAAGCCCACATGAAGCTTATTCGTTTCGTTGTTGATTATTCCAACAACTCTGTTCAACCCATCTTGGTAAAGATGCTCTTTCAATTCATTTGTGGGAGAAGTTGTCATTTTTCTTCTCCATTCATTTCTTTCATTGATTTATATGCTATTCTTTCATTCCGGAGGCTTTGTGATGTTGCTCTCTCCAAACCATCATCTCGTTTTATCGAGATCATGTTCTTTTCTTTTTCTAGTCCATTTAACCGGAGTGTTGTATTCTTCATTCAAGTTCCGTCATCTATCTAGTTTTGCCTCTCTTTTTAACCGGAGTGCTGTCTGAATCCTTCTTACCCTTGTGTCATTCTTTCAATTGTCACGGAGGCAATATGTTGTTGTTTTCATCAAGTATATTACCATCTCCTCAAGTTCTTGTTAATTCCTTCCATTTTCAGACGGAGTGATGTCCAAATTATGTCATTCTTATTCCTTGGCTATACCATTGCAGTTTCATATTCGTTTGGTTCATAAGCTCTTGTTTCATGCCTTCAAATCTACAAGGCTCTCTTAATGTTCCTTGTTCCTCCTTTTACCGGAGTGCTCTTAACTTCGTTCATCTCCGTTGTACTCTTTCTTTCAAGATTGTTCAACCTCTCAAGGTTCTTTGGTTTCACTCGTCTGTCAAAGAAGCAACTTTGTTTTACCTCTTCTTCTTCCGTCTTTACCCGGTGCTATCTCTAGGATCTCGGGTCGAGATCCTCTGTTAGTGTGGGAGAGTTGTGACGCCCGAAGACCGACGTCCCAGAAGATTCCAGAAGATTCCAGATGTTCCGGGTTTCCCGTGTGTTTCTTTGTGCTTGTGTTATTTATTTTTGCATTGCATCATATCATCATGCCATCATGTCATATTTATTTTGTATCTCAACCTAAATAAATTGTGTGGACCTTCGGTCCATTTAAATCGAGGGAAGAATGACTTCTCTTTATAACATATAAAAGTCTCTCAATATTATTAGGGAGCTATATAATAATATTCCATTCGTTGGAATTAACCCAACACACTTGCATATTTTTCCCCATGCTTTTCCTACTTCGAGTTTCTCCTTCAAAAACCTTGCCAATAATTCTTTTCCGTTGTTTCGAGGTTCCTCCAAAATCCTCATCATTTTGGACACTTCAATAATCAAGTCTTAGTTCAAACCCATTTGAATTAAATTCAAATATGTTTGAATTATTTTTCGATCATGCCTTTTTCTATTTTCTCGGACCGTGCTCATTTTTATGAGCCCGAGAAAATTAGTCCCGTGTGCTAACTATTTCCCTAACCCCCCTCCTCATTCTTTTCTTCTCCTTTTGATTTTGCTAAAAAAAATTAGTTAGAAGAGCAGCCATCTCCTCCTTGGGCCCAAGGCCATTCCATCCCCGCAGGCCCACTCCAGGCCGAACCCTAGGGGTACCCCTCGCTCCTCTCCTTTCCTCCCTACCGCTCCCACCCCCGATTCCCTTCGTGCCTCGTCCTCTCTCCCTCCTAGCCCGAACCCTTTTCCCTCGATCTCCCTCAGCCTCGAGCGTCGCGTCGAGCCCGATCTCCCCCTCGTCCCCTCGCTCATTTTCCCATCGCTCCCGATTCCATCTCCCTCTCCCCGCTCTCCTCCGCCGCCAGGTCGTTCGACCGCACCCCGAGTCCATCGCCCCTCTGCCCGATTCCCTCCTCCGCCGCACGTCAAGGCCGCAACCAGCAGCCGACGCGTCTTCCCTCGTCGCCCCGTGCGCTTCTCCTTGCTCGTCAGGCCGGCGCCCCGCCGCCGTCTTCGTACAACCAGAGGCTGCGCCTCCACCTCGTTCTCCGTCGCCAGGCCGCGCCTCCTGCGCCTCCCCTTGAGCGGCTGGCCAGGCAGCAGCCGGAGGCCCTGCGTCCGTCGTCAGCCTCGAGCGCCCAGCGCTCCTCCCTC
This sequence comes from Secale cereale, assembly GCA_902687465.1. Classification (NCBI taxonomy): domain Eukaryota; kingdom Viridiplantae; phylum Streptophyta; class Magnoliopsida; order Poales; family Poaceae; genus Secale; species Secale cereale. The sequence goes on from LR738713.1 coordinate 674,539,021, forward strand.
AGAAACAGCGCGCGCGCCCGCACCTGAGACCTGCAGCCACCCCGCGCCCCCTCCAGCGCGTGCCGGCCACGCTCCGTCCTCCAGCACCGGCGCCGCCCTGCGTCATCTCCAGCGCGTGCGGGCCACGCTTCGTCCTCCAGCTCGCCGGCCAGAGCCACCGCACCTCTGCCTCGTCCCGTGAGGATCTCCTCCACCAGCCGCCGTCGTCAGCGTCTCGTCTCCTCCAGCGTCTCTTTCGGCCAGCTGCTATTTTTGCTTGCTGCCATGTTGCCGCGCCTCTTTTGCTTGCTGCCATGGACCCCAAGTTTCGTCAAGTTCGACTACACGAGGAATCACCAAGTACCCCTTCATTTTTGTCAAGACCGGCAAGTTACTCGATGAAACACCCAAGTACCCCTTCGATGACATGAACAACTACGGACGAGAACGACTACACATCCGGGACGCGACAAGTACCTCGACGGCCGCTGTTTTGAAGACCCCAAGTACCTCTACGGATATGTGTACATCTACGTAACGTGAACGACTACTATGTCAAGTACACCTTCGCCAAGTTCCTCTCCGTCAAGTCGGCTACTCGGAGACGCACCATGTACCACTACGAACCCGAAAGAACAAGGATGCGCCAAGTTCCACTACCGTCACCAACGTGAACGACTACCGTCGCCCCGAAGATGTCCGATGCCGCGACAAGTACCACAACACGATAACGGAACGACTACTTCCTCTACGACCCGTGTACCACTACTTCCACTACGTCCCTCTACGATCTCGAGCCCCTCCGAAACCATGTTTCAAAGGTATAACCCCGAGACGTTGACCCGAGAACGTTTGCTTGTGGTTGTATTAAATGTTTGCCCTTGTGTGCTCCGTGCCCGTCGTGCCCGTTTCGTCCTTTTGTCATGTTCCTCGGTTGCCTCGTCGCCGACTCGTGGGAACCCGGCAACGGGATCACCCCACCTTATCTTCTTGCATGTCTCGCTCTCCGTTACCTTTTGCACCGGTCTCTCAACGAGTTACCGGAACCGAGATGTTGCGTTGCATCATTTTCGGATCGTTGCCGTGGCACCCTTTCATTCCACCACGGTGACAAATACTTCATATCTCTCTTGTCAACCTTTAATTAAATTGCATAAACTTGATCATGTCATCCGCATCATGTTAACAACATTATATGTGTGAATTGTTGTTGCTTATAATTACTAAACATGCTTATGGGGATTTTTCCGGATATGTTGTTGTTATTTTTCCGGCCTAATTTAAATTGCCTAAATAGTGTAGTTTTATTATGCTTCACCTCTTGCCATGTTAACAAACATTTAATCTTGTCTTGTAAATAACAAGAGTCAACTAAATAATTAAATGTGGTGTTTCGTCAATATGCAACTCGTTGCATATTGAGCTCCACTTAACTTGTAGTACTTGTTTGTGCTCATTGCCATGCCATGCATAATTAAACCGGACATGCATCATACTTGGATGTGCATCGTATGCCATGTTTATGCTTGTGTGTTTACCGTGTTGTTTGCTTCTTTCCGGTTGCTTCTCTTGTTAGCTTCGGTTTTGTTCCGGAGTTGTGAGGATTCGCTCGACTGTTGCTCCGTCTACTTCATGGATCCGTTCTTCTCCCTTGTGGAATCCCAGGCAAGATGATCATACCCTTGGATACCTTTACTACCATTGCCATGCTTAGTTGTCTCGATGCTATCGTTACATGTCGCGCTACCCATCTTTTATGTCAGCCTCTCCTTGTTGCCATGAAACCTCTAACCTTGAAACCTTCCTAGCAAAACCACTGTTTGGCTATGTTACCCGCTTGCTCAGCCCCTCTTATAGCGTTGTTAGTTGCAGGTGAAGATGAAGTTCGTTCCAGGAGGGAACTTGTTGTTGGAATATCACAATATCTATAATTATTATTAACACACCTATATACTGCGCATGGGTGGAAGGCTTGGCCTTTTGCTCGGTGTTTTGTTCCACTCATGCCACCTTAGGCGCCGATAAACCGGCATTATGTTCCTTGTTTTTGCGTTCCTTACACGATGGGTGGATGGGGACCCCTTGACAGTTCGACTTTGAATAAAACTCCTCCAGCAAGGCCCAACATTGGTTTTAATTTGCTCATAATAACAACTTAATTAATTAATTAAAATTGCATAGGGGGTCGCGTCCCCGAGGATTCTTAATTCTACATAGCAGGGGGGGCCAGTGCTGATGGTGTTGGTCCCAAACTAGAGCCACTTGCGGTGCCACCCAGTTATCTGGGGTCGTCGATTACTGTACGTAGCGCTCATCCGGACGTGGCCTGAGACGAGATGCGCGCGGCTACTATCAGGGTGTCGGCACGCCGGGAGGTCTTGCTGGACTTGTTTTACCATTGTCGAAATGTTTTGTGCTATAGGGAAGCCGAGCCTGATCGGATTTCCCTAAGATAAGGAGTGATGATATTATATTTATCACTTTAGCTAATCGTGAGAGCTTGTGATGGGCTAAGTTGGGACACCCCTGCAGGGTTATGATCTTTCGAAAGCCGTGCCCGCGGTTATGTGGCAGATTGGAATTTGTTAATGTCCGGTTGTAGAAAACTTGACAGATGATCTGAAGTAAAACACACAACTGTGTGAGTAACCGTGACTGTCTCTTTTCACTTTGAGAAGAGAACACGGTGGGGTTATGTTTGACTCGTATGTAGTTCAGGATCTTTAGCGATCACTACTTTTGCGACCGTTTGCGTAGATGCTCATCTTATTCTGGTACTCGTAAGTTAGCCACCATATTTGCTTAGCCGCTGCTGCAACCTCACCACTTTACCTCTTCCTACCCACAAAGCTTTGCTAGTCTTGTTACCCATGGTTATGGGATTGCTGAGTCCTCGTGGCTCACAGATACTACAACACCAGATGCAGGTTCAACCGAGATTGATGCAGGAGCTGGTTCAAGTTCTTCACTAGAAGCTCGATGTAGAGAGTTTGGCCGCATGCTTGTGACGTTTCGACGATCAGTAGTGGTTTCTACTAGGATTCGATCTAGGACCTGTGGCTTTATGTTGTTTTGGTATCTTGTCTTTCAGATCTTACCCTTAGATGGGCTGTGTTGTTTTGAATGATGTATTGCTTATGTATTGTATTGTGTGAAGTGGCGAGTGTAAGCCAACTATCTCTCTTTTGCAATTTAATCCCTCTTTTACATGAGTCGTGCAAAGATACCAAACTTGAGATCATTCTAGGATGGGCTTATACCTTTAAGTCGTGCCTCGACACGTAGGAGGTATAGTCCCATCCTGGGCATTACATGGCTGCTCGGGCGCGCCGGCGGCGAAGGAGGCGGAGTGCCGCCACGCGCCGGCGGCGAAGGAGGCGGAGTGCCGCCATGCACCGGAGAAGGAGCCAGAGTGCCCTGATCGTCACTCGCCGGAGGAGGAGGCGGTGGAGGAGGTGGTGGAGGAGGCGGAGTGCCCTGACTCGCCGGAGGAGGAGGAGGAGGCGGAGGCGTCCAGTTGAGAATGTTGATGAGGTCCTTCCGCCATAGGCATGGAGTCTTCAGTGAAGAACCCAGCCGAGTCTCCCCTTCACCGGTAGGGTGGTCAAGCTGGAGCTCCTCAAATCCCTTCGTTATTTCATCCACCATCACCCTAGCATATCCTTCTGGAATCGGCCGGCAGTGAAAAGTGTCGCCGGGTCCAGAAGGATAAACAGAGCCAGCAGCCGCCTTGACCTTCAGATTCATCCAGTGCGCCATAAGGTGGCAATTTTGTGCCTGCGTGATAGCATCCACGGGATACGTGGGAGTAGCCGTCAAGACAGGCTTCGGCTGAAGCAGCTCGGTGGAAGCCACGCTGCTTCTCCGCTGAGATGGCGGGGTAGCTTCGGGGGAAGCTTCGGAAATTCTTTTGTCCCGTGCTTCCCGTTCCTCTATCGCTTGTATTCTGGCCCGCAGCGCCTGCAGTTCGGTCTGCTCCATTTTCTTCCTCCTCTCGTGGCTTTTGTAGCCGCCTGCGTCCGGAAACCCAGCACGCCACGGAAGGGAGCCTGGCGTGCCTCGTGTCCGTCCAAGGTGCTCAGGATTCCCGAGGGCCATTGTCAGCTCGTCGTTCTCTCTGTCGGGGAAGAACGTCCCTTCATGCGCTACTTTGATATACTGCCGCATCTTCCTGAGTGGTGTTTCCAATTGCTTGTCCGTCCAAATGCACCACCCTGATACAGGGTCCAAGGTTCCGCCAGCCCCGAAGAACCAAGTCCGGCAACGGTCTGGCCATTGCATTGTCTCTGGTTCGATCCCTTTCTCAAGCAGATCATTCTCAGCCTTGGCCCACTTAGGCCGGGCTCTGAGGTAGCCACCTGACCCCGTGCGATGGTGATGCTTCTTCTTCACAGCATTTATCCGGTTTGTCTCCGACATCTTCTGACTTTTTTCCGATGTCTTATGGGCCACAAATGCGGGCCAGTCATCTTTGATCTTCTCATATATGCCCACGAATTCTGGAGTCTTTTTATCTTTGACAAACGTATTCAGTTTTTTCTTCCATGCCCTGAATTGGTCTGCCATCTTCGAAAGTGCAGCAGACTTGATTAACTCCTCTTTAACTGGCTTCGCCGGATCATCCTCTCGCGGTAGGATGAAATTTGACTTCAGCTCAGTCCAAAGATCTTCTTTCTGCATATCAGTGACATAAGTCACCTCAGCGTCATTTGCAGCCGGCTTTAACCATTGATGGATGCTGATCGGGATCTTGTCCCTAACCAGAACCCCACACTGATTAACAAATGCGTTCTTTGTCCGGATGGGGCCAATCGGCTCGCCGGAGTGACAGATTTCTGAGATCTCAAACTTTTCATCCGGCCTCAACTTTTTCTTCGCGCCTCGTCTCTTTACCGAAGATTTGCTCGATCCGGAGGGCTAGAAAAAGGAACAAAGATGAGAGTTAATGAATGCATCAATTAACTAGTCAGCACATGCTTAACTAACATATATACCTCCTGGCCGGACTCGGTTCGGTCACCGGAGCCAGCATCACGGTCTCCTTCTTGCACCGGCATTGGGTCACCGGAGCTGTCCTCACAGTCTACTTCTTCCATGTGCATTGGGTCACCGGATCCATCAATATCATAGCCTAGATGTTCCAGCTGTAGCTCTCTTTCGACCTGCTCATCGGTGTCGTTGAGAAACGACAAGACGGCATTTTGTCCGTCTGCGATTATGTCCATCAACATCGCTTCTTGTGCTAGGTCTCGGGTGTTGTCGTCCATAGTTTCTACAAATATTTACAACATGCCAATTATTATTCAAACATGACAGATGGATATATTAATGGCAAACGTAGAACTAGCTTCGACCCTCGACCCCTGGACGACCCTCGACTGCTCGGCGATCCACAAACCCTAGACCCCCTCATGTCACATTTTGTCTAGTGTCAAAGGATTCAACAAAACCAATACTTCATCATTAGGCGAAAGTAACAGTAGCATGATGGTACGAAGCTCTCCAAAGTGGTTTTGGAATGGAGTCCCGGATAGGATAATTCGTAACAAAAGACGGATTATCCTATCAGGAACTCCGTTCCAAAACAACTTTGCATAACTTCGTACCAACATGCCCCGGTTACTTCTGGCAAATGATGAAGTCATGGAATTCTTCAATACTTTGACACTAGCTAGGCAACCTCTCGACCCCCCCGACTTCTCGGCGATCCACAACCCTAGACCCCCTCATGTCACATTTTGTCTAGTGTCAAAGGATTCAACAAAACCAATACTTCATCATTAGGCGAAAGTAACAGTAGCATGATGGTACGAAGCTCTCCAAAGTTGTTTTGGAACGGAGTCCCAGATAAGATAATTCGTAACAAAAGACGGATTATCCTATCAGGGACTTCGTTCCAGAACAACTTTGCATAACTTCGTACCAAAATGCCCCGGTTACTTCTGGCAAATGATGAAGTCATGGATTTCTTCAATACTTTGACACTAGCTAGCTAGGCAACCTCTCTCGACCCCTCGACCCTCGACTGCTCGGCGATCCACAACCCTAGACCCCCTCATGTCACATTTTGTCTAGTGTCAAATGATTCAACAAAACCAATACTTCATCATTAGGCGAAAGTAACAGTAGCATGATGGTACGAAGCTCTCCAAAGTGGTTTTGGAACGGAGTCCCAGATAAGATAATTCGTAACAAAAGACGGATTATCCTATCAGGGACTTCGTTCCAGAACAACTTTGCATAACTTCGTACCAACATGCCCCGGTTACTTCTGGCAAATGATGAAGTCATGGATTCTTCAATACTTTGACACTAGCTAGGCAACCTCTCTCGACCCCTCGACGCTCGACTGCTCGGCGATCCACAAACCTAGACCCCCTCATGTCATATTTTGTCTAGTGTCAAAGGATTCAACAAAACCAACACTTCATCATTAGGCAAAAGTCATGGATTTCTTCAATACTTTGACACTAGCTAGGCAACCTCTCTCGACCCCTCGACCCTCGGTCCCTCGACGACCCTAGGCCCCTCGACGACCCTCGGCCTCTCGACCCCTCGACCCTCGGCCTCTCGACCCCTCGACGACCCTCGGCCCCTCGGCGATCTCTCGACCCTTGACGACCCTCGGTCCCTCGACGACCATCGACCCCCCTAATGTCGAAGTTATCGGGGAGGGTGTATATCGACAACGACATATCCGATAAAAAAAGAGGAATAATAAGAAGAAAAAAGGAACCGCTAGAGGAGAAGATCGACGAAAAAAAAGAAAAAAAAAGGAGAAGAAGAAAGGAATAGAGGAGAAGAAGAGAAAATTTCTCTTCTTCTCCTCTTTTTTTTCTTCTTTTTTCTTCTTCTTATTTATTTCTCCTCTTCTTTCTCTCCTCTTCTTCTTTCTTTCCTCTTTCTTATTTTCTTCTTTCCTATCGTTCTTTTTCTAAATTTGTAACTTTTGCATATATAAAACTTTCTATGAAAAAAAAAACATTCTTTTTCTTCTTTCCTATCCTTCTTTTTCTTCTTTCCTATCCTTCTTTTTCTTCTTTCCTATCCTTCTTTTGCATATATATACATCACATACACATCACATACAGCAACTATACATCACAATTGTAACTATCTATATATAAACAAAAAACATTCTATGAAAAAAAACATTTTTAACATATATATTTAGCAAATTCCTAAGATAAAAAAAAAATATACACATACAAAATATATATACAGCAACTATATACACATAACACATATACACACATATATACATATATATATATATATAAACAGAAACTATATATATATATATATATATATATATATATATATATATATAGGAAAATGGTTGTGTACTCCCGGGAGTACGTACTCCCGCTCCTCATATACCATATAGATGAATCTTTTATACCTCTTTATTATTTTTAATATACTTCATTAGTAATTATTAGATACCCCAAAATGAGTTTCATGAAAAAATTCACGCGAGTCTACATATTTTTAAATGTTTACGTATATACTGATGCGTTTGTATGTGAAAAAGGTATATTACAAAAAGTTCGTCGCAGATGATATTTTTTCAACAAAACTCGTATTGGGGTATCTTAGAATATTTAATGAAGTATATTAAGAAAGATAAAGAGGTATAATTAATGTGTATATGAGGTATATTGAGGATGGGAGTACATACTCCCAGGAGTACAAAATAGGAGTCCTATATATATATATATACAGCAACTATATATAAACAAAAAAAAAGCCTCACATCGCGCGGCGGGTCGGGGCGGCGCGACGGCGACGGGGCGGGGCGACGGCGACGGGGCATGGCGACGGCGTGGGGCGGGGCGACGGCGCGGGGCGGGGCGGCGCGGGGGCGACGGCGACGGCGCGACGGGGACGGTGCGACGGGGCGACGGCGCGGGGGCGACGGGGCGGCGTTGGGGGCGACGGCGACGGCGCGACGGGGCGACGGGGCGACGGGGGCGGGGACGAAGCAGAGTACTGAGGAGGCGTCGGGGGCGGGGAAGTAGAAATTTTCGCAAGTGTTGGTTATATAGGAGCTGTATTAGTCCCGGTTGGTGGCTCAAACCGGGACTAATACACCCCTTTAGTCCCGGTTGCTGCCACCAACCGAGACTAAAGGTCCCTTTTCAGCAGCCCAAAGGGCGGGAAGGAGGGCCTTTAGTCCCGGTTGGTGACAGCAACCGGGACTAAAGTGGGGTATTAGTCCCGGTTTGAGCCACCAACCGGGACTAATGCCACCCTTTAGTCCCGGTTGGTGCCACCAACCGGGACGAAAGGCCTTGCTGGCGCGGTGCGGTGGGAAGTTTAGTCCCACCTCGCTAGTTGAGAGAGGCCAGCACCAGTTTATAAGCCCCGCTGCCTCTCTCCTCTCGAACTCCTCTTAACTGCAGGCCTAAGGGCCTAAACTGACACTGCTTTGCCTGTGGGCTTGCTGGGCTTTCTACGGGCCTGAATCCTGGCCCATGGTTGGGTTTCTAGTCGTATTCAGGCCGTGTGGACCTAGTAGGTGGCATTTTTTTTATTTTTTTCTTTGTTGCTTTATTTTTTAGTTTTGTTTCTACTTTCAACAAAATACTTACTGTTGCTATTTTTATTTATTTGTTTTCTTTGTTGCTTTATTTATTTTATTTTGTTTCTACTTACAACAAAATACTTATTGTTGCTATTTTTTTCAAGTTTTTTTGTTTTGTTTTCTGCATTATTTATTTTCTTTTGTTTTTTGCTTTATTTTTTAATTCCTTTTGGTAAAACCAATTACAAACTTTCTGTTAGTGCAAGTAGTATTCAAATTTGAATAGTTTAAATTTGAAATTATTTGTTTTCTTTGTTGCTTTATTTATTTTATTTTGTTTCTACTTACAATGAAATACTTATTGTTGCTATTTTTTATTTTTTTGCAAGTTTTTTTTGTTTTTTGCATTATTTATTTTCTTTTGTTTTTTGTTTTAATTCTTTCTGGTAAAACCAATTACAAACTTTCTGTTAGTGCAAATTTGAATAGTACAAACGGACAATGGTATCATACTCGTTTGTTACAAAGTTTGCATGGTATCATCATAATAGTTGCCGAAAAAAGTCTTCACTTTTTCTTCGCTTGTGTCATTTGCTTATTGCGCCGTAACCATGGATAATCTTCATCGTTTATCAGGATGCTTGGGTCAGCCTTGACTTTGAAGGGAGGAATTTCATGAAACTTTTCATAATCTTCAGACATGTCTGTCTTGCCCTCCACTCCCAGGATGTCCCTTTTTCCTGAAAGAACTATGTGGCGCTTTGGCTCATCGTATGATGTATTCGCTTCCTTATCTTTTCTTTTTCTCGGTCTGGTAGACATGTCCTTGACATAGATAACCTGTGCCACATCATTGGCTAGGAAGAACGGTTCGTCAGTGTATCCAAGATTTTTCAGATCCACTGTTGTCATTCCATACTGTGGGTCTACCTGTACCCCGCCTCCTGACAGATTGACCCATTTGCACTTAAACAAAGGGACCTTAAAATCATGTCCGTAGTCAAGTTCCCATATGTCCACTATGTAACCATAATATGTGTCCTTTCCCCTCTCGGTTGTTGCATCAAAGCGGACACCGCTGTTTTGGTTGGTGCCCTTTTGATCTTGGACAATCGTGTAAAATGTATTCCCATTTATCTCGTATCCTTTGTAAATCAATACAGTCGAAGATGGTCACCTGGACAACAAGTACAACTCATCACAAACAGTGTTGTCACCTCTGAGACGTGTTTCCAACCAACTGCCGAAAGTCCTGATGTGTTCACGTGTAATCCAGTCGTCGCACTGCTCCGGGTGTTTGGAGCGCAGACTGTTCTTGTGTTCATCGACATACGGGGTCACTAATGTAGAGTTCTGTAGAACTGTGTAGTATGCTTGAGACCAAGAATATCCGTCCCTGCATATTATTGAGTCCCTTCCAAGCGTGCCTTTTCCAGTCAGTCTCCCCTCGTACCGCGATTTAGGGAGACCTATCTTATTAAGGCCAGGAATGAAGTCAACACAAAACCCGATGACATCCTCTGATTGATGGCCCATGGAGATGCTTCCTTCTGGCCTGGCGCGGTTACGGACATATTTCTTTAGGACTCCCATGAACCTCTCAAACGGGAACATATTGTGTAGAAATACGGGCCCCAGAATGACAATCTCGTCGACTAGATGAACTAGGACGTGTGTCATGATATTGAAGAAGGATGGTGGGAACACAAGCTCGAAACTGACAAGACATTGCGCCACATCACTCCTTAGCCTTGGTACGATTTCTGGATCGATCACCTTCTGAGAGATTGCATTGAGGAATGCACATAGCTTCACAATGGCTAATCGGACGTTTTCCGGTAGAAGCCCCCTCAATGCAACCGGAAGCAGTTGCGTCATAATCACATGGCAGTCATGAGACTTTAGGTTCTGGAACTTTTTCTCTGCCATATTTATTATTCCCTTTATATTCGACGAGAAGCCAGTCGGGACCTTCATACTGAGCAGGCATTCAAAGAAGATTTCTTTCTCTTCTTTCGTAAGAGCATAGCTGGCAGGACCTTCATACCGCTTCGGAGGGATGCCGTCTTTTTCGTGCAAACGTTGCAGGTCCTCCCGTGCCTCAGCTGTATCTTTTGTCTTTCCATACACGCCCAAGAAGCCTAGCAGGTTCACGCAAAGGTTCTTCGTCACGTGCATCACGTCGATTGAAGAGCGGACCTCTAGGTCTTTCCAGTAGGGTAGGTCCCAAAATATAGATTTCTTCTTCCACATGGGTGCGTGTCCCTCAGCGTCATTCGGAACAGCTAGTGCGCCGGGGCCCTTTCCAAAGATTACGTGTAAATAATTGTCCATAGCAGGTACGTGATCACCGGTACGCATGGCGGGCTTCTTCCGGTGATCTGCCTCGCCTTTGAAATGCTTGCCTTTCTTTCGACATTGATGGTTGGTCGGAAGAAATCGACGATGGCCTAGGTACACATTCTTCCTGCACTTGTCCAGGTATATACTTTCAGTGTCATCTAAACAGTGCGTGCATGCGTGGTATCCTTTGTTTGTCTGTCCTGAAAGGTTACTGAGAGCGGGCCAATCGTTGATGGTCACGAACAGCAACGCCTTTAGGTCAAATTCCTCCTGTCTGTGCTCATCCCACGCACATACACCGTCTCCATTCCACAGCTGTAAAAGTTCTTCAACTAATGGCCTTAGGTACACATCAATGTCGTTGTCGGGTTGCTTAGGGCCTTGGATGAGAACTGGCATCATAATGAACTTCCGCTTCATGCACATCCAAGGAGGAAGGTTATACATACATAGAGTCACGGGCCAGGTGCTGTGATTGCTGCTCTGCTCCCCGAAAGGATTAATGCCATCCGCGCTTAAAGCAAACCATACGTTTCTTGCGTCCTTTGCAAACTCCTCCCAGTACTTTCTCTCGATTTTTCTCCACTGCGACCCGTCAGCGGGTGCTCTCAACTTCCCGTCTTTCTTACGGTCCTCACTGTGCCATCGCATCAACTTGGCATGCTCTCTGTTTCTAAACAAACGTTTCAACCGTGGTATTATAGGAGCATACCACATCACCTTCGCAGGAACCCTCTTCCTGGCGGGCTCGCCATCAACATCACCAGGGTCATCTCGTCTGATCTTATACCGCAATGCACCACATACCGGGCATGCGTTCAGATCCATGTATGCACCGCGGTAGAGGATGCAGTCATTAGGGCATGCATGTATCTTCTGCACCTCCAATCCTAGAGGGCATACGACCTTCTTTGCTGCGTATGTACTGTCGGGCAATTCGTTATCCTTCGAAAGCTTCTTCTTCAATATTTTCAGTAGCTTCTCAAATCCTTTGTCAGCCACAGCATTCTCTGCCTTCCACTGCAGCAATTCCAGTACGGTACCGAGCTTTGTGTTGCCATCTTCGCAATTGGGGTACAACCCTTTTTTGTGATCCTCTAACATGCGATCGAACTTCAGCTTCTCCTTTTGACTTTCGCATTGTGTCCTTGCATCGATAATGACCCGGCGGAGATCATCATTTGGTTCCTCTTGATCTTCAGCAGCTTCACCCGTTGCAGCATCATTGGGCACATCGTCTGGTTCCTCTTGATCTTCACCAGCTCCCCCCATTGCAGCATCACCGTATTCAGCGGGCACATAGTTGTCATCGTACTCTTCTTCTTCGCCGTCTTCCATCATAACCCCTATTTCTCCGTGCCTCGTCCAAACATTATAGTGTGGCATGAAACCCTTGTAAAGCAGGTGGGAGTGAAGGATTTTCCGGTTAGAGTAAGACATCGTATTCACACATTTAGTGCATGGACAACACATAAAACCATTCTGCTTGTTTGCCTCAGCCGCATTTAGAAACTCATGCACGCCCTTAATGTACTCGGAGGTGTGTCTGTCACCGTACATCCATTGCCGGTTCATCTGCGTGCATTATATATAATTAAGTGTGTCAAAAACCATTACAGAACATCATAAATAGATAATTAAGTGACCAAATGGATAAAAGTTCATCATCACATTAAAACCAAAGTACATACATATATAGTTCTCATCTAACAACATATAGCTCTCCATACACATCGAAACTATGTAAAACTTTTCAATGCGAAAACAAATGCGATCATAATCGCAACCAAGGTAACAATTGATCCAACGGCATAATGATACCAAGCCTCGATATGAATGGCATATTTTCTAATCTTTTTAATCTTCAACCGCATTGCATCCATCTTGATCTTGTGATCATCGACGACATCCGCAACATGCAACTCCAATATCATCTTCTCGTCCACAATTTTTTTTATTTTTTCCTTCAAGAATTTGTTTTCTTCTTCAACTAAATTTAACCTCTCGACAATAGGGTCCATCTTGATCTTGTGATCATCGATGACTTCCGCAATATGCAACTCCAATTCCATCTTCTCCTCCTCCATTTTTTCCAATTTTTTCTTTCAGGAAATGTTTTCCTCTTCAACTAAATTTAACCTCTCCACAAGAGGGTCGGTTGGAATTTCCGGTTCAACTACCACTACTAGGAAAAGGGCTATAGATGGAATTGATACTAATGGCGCACCAGACAAGCAGTGCGTCATTAGTATATAGTAATGGCGCACCAGCAACAGATACGCCATTAGAGTTCGAACTACTAATGGCGCACCAGGCCCAGAGTGCGCCATTAGTATCAAGAAGTTTTTTTTTGAACTAGCGCGCCTGTCCAAACATACTAATGGCGCATCCAGACAAAGTGCGCCATTACTAGTTGTAACTAGTAATGGCGCACCAGCAGTAAAGTGCGCCATTAATGCTCTTTTTTTTATGATATTTTTTATTCTTTTTTTTACAAAACTACTAATGGCGCACTTTCCCAGAATGCGCCATTACTAGTTTAAACTAGTAATGGCGCACTGTGCGACAGTGCGCCATTAGTATGTTATTTTTTTTTGCAAAACTAGTAATGGCGCACCTACTATAAATGCGCCATTAGTAACCTTGATTACTAATGGCGCATTTATAGTTGGTGCACCATTAGTAAGCGGGCAGCAACAAGATATTTTGGACAGCCTCTCCTACCACACTCACTCCCCCCCCCCCCCACTTCTTCATTCTCTCCACCTCCTCTCCTCTCGGGTCCCTCCTCTTTTTCACCTCATTTCCACCATATATTCATTCAAATTAAGTGGTTAAATTACCTTGTTTTGATAGGTAAGTAAGGGGGGAAGCTATATTTATGTTGTTCTCCATACAACAATGTGCACATGCACTTTTTATGGCCTAGCTAGATCTATGTATGTTTGTGGTGTTGCATATGTTTGTTGTGTTGCATATGTGTTTGTGTTTGGAGGTGTACCGGTAATTGAAATGCGATAGTTGCCAATGTTTTCCCGGAATGTTGATTCATTTCCGTTTCGGTGAGAATTTTGGCATTAAGCATTAATTTTTGTCCTATTTTTAGGGAAAGTCATGGCAAATTTTTTCTTGGTTCTAAAATATCGTTTTGCTCTACCCCGCAGGCGACCATGGTGCGCACGATGACCGAAGGCATCGTGAATAGGTTTTTGAGGTCCGCGAAGGCCGAGATGCTTCAAAAGAACGAGACGGAGATAAGATGTCCGTGTCGAAGATGCAAGCTGAAGAGCCTTATTGCGGACCAGGATTCCGGGCAGGTGCGGGACCACCTGCTCTTGCGTGGTTTCATGGATGGCTATCGGTGGCAAGGTGATGAAGATGACTACGAAGTCGTCCATGGGGGCCGGGCAAGAAATGAGGAAGGGCAGCAAGACAACCACCGCGGCTCGGGCGGGCGAGAAGACGAAGAATCCCCAGGAGATGATCACGACGGTGATGCTATACACAGTCATCATGTAGAAGATGCAGGACATGATGATGAGGAAGATGCCGGAGCAGACGACAGGCATGATCATGAAGATGATGATGCCGGCGGAGCAGACGACGCTGGACCATCGATGGGCTGGGTGAAGGACCCTCATATTCAAGAGCTGCTTCTCAAGCAGACCGATAATGCAAGAGCTGCCGCCCGAGAGAAAGCCAAGATGGATCAACTTGAGTTAGACGCGGTTACTCCATTGTATGAAGGATGCAGGCTCGAGGATACCCGCCTGAAAGTAACGCTCATGGCTCTGGAGATGAAGGTAAAACACAAAATGACCGACGCATGCTTCGACGAGAACATGTCATTCTGGCACGAACGTCTTCCCAAGGGGAACAAGTGCCCCACCAGTTTGGAGGAGGTGAAGAAAATCGTGTGTCCTCTGGATTTACCGCACGTGAAATACCATGTGTGCATGAACAATTGCATCATTTATCGGGACGAGCACGCGGAGTCTACCATATGTCCGGTGTGCGGCGTCACTCGATACAAGAAGAGGAAGAAAGCTCCTCGAAAAGTGGTGTGGTACTTTCCGATCACTCCTCGTCTGCAGCGGTACTTCGCGGACCCTAAGGTAGCAAAGCTCCTGCGTTGGCACGCGGATAGGGAGGAGAAGAAGCGAGAAGATGACGCAAATGATCCGGAGATAGATAAAAAAGACAAGATGCTGAGTCACCCTAAGGATGCGAGCCAGTGGCAAGCGTTGAACTTCGAAGACCTAGAATTTGGGAACGATCCAAGGAACATCGTGCTGGGCGCGAGCACCGATGGAGTCAATCCGTTTGGCAGCCAGAGAAGCACACATAGCACCTGGCCTGTGTTTGTGTGGATGTACAACCTTTCCCCCTGGTTGTGCATGAAGAGGAAGTACATTCACATGAGTATGCTAATTGAAGGACCGAAACAACCAGGGAACGACATCAATCTGTATCTGGGGCTGCTGAAAGAGGAGCTAGACACGCTGTGGAAAACGCCAGCCAATACGTGGGACGCCGCAAAGAAAGAATATTTCCCTATGAGAGCCGTGCTGCTCACGACGGTGCACGACTATCTCGGTTACGGATATGTCGCGGGGCAGGTGGTCCACGGATTTTCTGGATGCGTCAGGTGCATGGATGACACAACGTATCGCCAGCTAGATAGAGATCCCGGGTCTTCGAAAACCGTGTTCATGGGACATCGAAGGTGGCTTCGCGACGATGACATGTGGAGAAAACGCAAGGATCTGTTCGATGGTGAAACCGAACCCCGAGGACGCCCGCGTACGAGGAGCGGCGAGGAAATAGACGAGCTGTTGAAAAATTGGAAAGATTGCCCACTGCCGGGAAAGAAGCAAAAGGCGCTAGAGCCGGGAAAGAAGCGAAAGGCGCCAGAGCCGCTGCTGAAGGTATGGAAAACGAGGTCTGTTTTCTGGGACTTGCCGTACTGGAAGATCCACCGTGTGCCTCACAGCCCTGATGTAATGCATATCACAAAGAACGTGTGCGAGAGTCTGCTTGGTACCCTGCTCAACATGCCAGAGAGGACCAAAGATGGGCCGAAAGCAAGGGCAGACTTGAAATCAATGGGCATCAGGCAGGAGCTTCACGCTATACATGATGATCATGATGATGATGATGATGATGATGAGGCGAAGCAGGACACGGAAAGTCGTCGCAAAGGCAAAAAGGCCAAGAAGACCGGAAATGACTACCCTCCCGCGTGCTTCACTCTAAGTCGGGAGGAGATCGAGCAGTTTTTCACCTGCCTCGTAGGAGTACAACTTCCTTACGGTTACGCGGGGAAGATAAGCATATACCTAGACCGGGCGAAGCTGAAGTTCAGCGGGATGAAGTCTCACGACTGTCACGTGCTGATGACGTAGATACTTCCAGTTGCAATCCGTGGTATCATGGACGCGCACGTCCGTGAAACCCTATTTGGCCTATGCAACTTTTTCGACGTCATCTCTCGGAAGTCTGTTGGCGTGAGGCAACTCAGAAGGCTATAGGAAGAGATCGTGGTGATACTATGCGAGCTTGAGATGTACTTCCCGCCTGCATTCTTCGACGTTATGGTGCATCTGCTGGTCCATATCGTGGACGATATCATCCAACTCGGGCCGACGTTCCTGCACAGCATGTTGCCGTTCGAAAGGATGAATGGTGTCATCAAAGGATACGTTCGCAACATGTCACGTCCAGAGGGAAGCATAGCCATGGGCTTTCTGACCGAAGAGTGCATCTCCTACTACACGAATTATCTAGGCATCGAGAACCCCGTTGGTCTGCCCGTCAACAGGCACCTCGGCAGGCTCGCTGGATGGGGTCACCGTGAGGGTCGCCGCGAAATGCATGTCGACTTCGAGGGTCGACTCGCCGACTTTGAAAGAGCAAACCTAGTCGCGCTACAACACATAGACGTGGTCGATCCTTGGGTGGTTCAGCACAAAACCTTTATTGAGAAGACGTACAATGACCGAGGCCAACAGAGGACGGACGGAGATATAATCAAAGAGCACAACTCATGTTTCACGCGTTGGTTCAAGCAGAAGCTTCTGTCGTACCCTTTACATGATGATTCTTCCGTGGAAGAACAACTCATATTCGCCTTGTCATAGGGCGCCGAGCACAACCTGATGACCAATGAGGCATACGATATCAACGGCTACACATTCTA
Source organism: Secale cereale (assembly GCA_902687465.1). NCBI lineage: Eukaryota > Viridiplantae > Streptophyta > Magnoliopsida > Poales > Poaceae > Secale > Secale cereale. The sequence goes on from LR738713.1 coordinate 674,556,069, forward strand.
CACCGAGGCCAAGGACATGAAGAGCGATGGTTATCAGAACTCCGGGGTAACGATGGAATCCTACACCGGTAATGACAAGGACAGATACTACGGAAGGATCGAGGAGATCTGGGAGCTGAGCTACGCTGGAGAGAAGGTCCCGATGTTCCGTGTCAGATGGGCCAAGAGCGTCCTAAAAGAAGACCGGTATTTCACCACCATGGTTATACCCGAAGCCAAATCCAAGACCGCGGGCGCAAACGTCACCGCGAAAAATGAGCCATGGGTACTGGCTTCCCAAGTTGACCAATGCTTCTTCATTACCGACCCGTCAAAGCCCAGTCGTGTTGTCGTGAGGAGAGGCAAAAGGAAGATCATCGGAATGGATGGAGTAGCCAATGAGCAAGACTTCGACAAGTACGGCGACCCGAGGA
>LR738713.1:674562545-674614246 GCA_902687465.1 Secale cereale
GCAACCTCCTCTTCACGAAGCTGCACGAACGATACAAGTTCCCCGCTCAATTTGATAACACAAGCCTCAAAGGGAATAAAGTGAACAGTGCTGCCCTCACGAAGATGAGCAAGGCCCTGTCTACTTGGAAAACCAATGTGAAGAGAATGATCGAGAAAGGTGAGAGTTATGAGAAGATCAAGGAGAAACATCCTTCGATCACCGAAGATGACTACAACGACTTCAAGATCAATTGCTCGAGCACCGCACACTCCGAATCAAGTCAGTGGGGGAAAGAAATGCGGGAGCTCAACTTAGGGGAACACACACTCGGTCCCGGCGGTTACAGAGTGGCGGAGCCTATATGGGACAAGGAGGAGGCGGACCGTGCCGAGCAAGGCCTACCGCCCCTCTTCGATAAATACGGTGACAAGCAGACCAGGAACTTTATCAGGGCCCAGTACAAGAAGGACCCGAAAACAAAGGAGCTTACCACGGATCCGAAGACCAGGGCGCTTGAGGCTGTTCTGGTATGGAATACACCCCCGCGTAATTAGCTCCATATGGTTGCATTATAATTAATGAAGCCAAATTTCTAAATGATTCACATTCCTTTCACAGGCGACTGAAAGCAGTAGCGCGGGGTCGACTAAGAGCAACCCTTGGGACACGACTCTAAATAGGGCGTTGAATGTAATGAAGAACAAGGATAAGCTCGAGAAGCCGACGTCAGCTGGTCGTGTGGCCGGCAAAGGCTTGTCGACAAAATGGTCGTCATACTATAACGCTGGTGGGCGAAAGGAGAAAAAGACCAGCTCGGAAAGCCAGGCGCGCGAGGTTCAAGAACTCAAGGCACAGGTGGCGCGGATTTCGGAGATTGTCCAAGAGCAAGTGCAACAACAGCTCGGAGCAACGATCACCGCCAGTGTGCCTAGCTTGATCGAGGGGTTGCAGGCGTGGATTGCGGGCGGCCAACAGGGGCCGCCCCCGATTCCCAGCTTCACGGCCAGCAACTCGCAGAACGCGATGGCGGGGCCATTGGTGTCTCCGGCGGAGGCGGCATTGGTGTCTCCGACGCCGGCACGGGAGCTTAAAGCACACGGGTGTACGCCGGCCGGCACCTCTGCAGCAAGCGGCCCCTCCGTCAACTGCACGCCCGCCGTTGGCGGTGCCTCGACATTAGCCGAGCTCGACGCCATCATCACGGTAACTAATTAAGCCTCTCTCGGCCGAGGACTTCATCTCCTTGCCTTTGACTGGGCATCCCTGACGCCCTACATGTTTTCGCAGGGCGCCGCCGACGTTCTGTGCACTCTCCTGCACTTCGTGAACAACGAGTTGGTCGATGTCGCCAAGGGCAAAATCGTTCAACCGGGCAACCCCTTGTTCCACGGTACCCAGATGCCACCCAACTTGTTTAGGGTTCAACTGGTTCGGGTGCTGCCAGGCTGCGACAAGGTGTTACCTCCGATTCGACCCGTCGGGGCCGACGATGATGACGTCATGACCCTCAGCGCCTGCCTGAGCTGGCCCCTGCTTTGGCCGAAGAGCCAGATTCGTTTGGGGGCGGGGGAAACCACCCCAAAGAAAACACCGCCAGTCGTGCCGGCGCCAAGTCGTCCCCATGGCAAGTCCGCCGCAACGGTGCCGGACATCCCTATGCCACTGGATCCAAACATGCATATGGCACAGGATCAGAACGACGACGACGACGATACATTTGCCAACGTCGATCAGTACTTTGCCGATCATGGGTATGGTGACGACATCATGGGGCCTCCTTCTCAAGAACCCAACCCAACAAAAGACGTGCGCGATCAAGCCGGTACCGCGGAGAAGCCAAGTTGCAACAGGCGTCGTCTGCCGTTCAGCTCTCAGGAGACGCCTCCAGCTGCCGACTTCACCGAGCCTCAGATAGGCGAGGTGCGAAATATTATCAGCCCCAACACACTAAAGAAGGCGGTCTCTGAGCAGAACTCGGTCCCAATTCAGGAGATCAAGAAGAAGGCACGCAAAAGAAAAACTAACAAGGGTGCGAGCCAGCCAGCACCGAGTACGATCCGTGCTCAGGACGGGCCACCTTCACCCGAGGATGTAATGAGGAGGGTGCATGTGGCGGGTAGGCCGATGCTACCGACAAATATGCTCGATGCTGCAACCGGTGCTATGCGGAGTCTGCATGACAGTGTTCTTTCTTTGGAGAAGCGGCGTCTCAGAGAGAAGGATGTGGCATACCCGGTTTTCGCGGCCAAGGTGCTGGAGGGCAAGGGCTTTGTGGATAACTCCATCGGGGGTACGATCGTCCTGCGGTTTGATGACATCCACGCTATGTTGAACCTTCTTCCGCTGCACTACACCTTCGTTCGGCTATTTTCGCTGTGTATGGAGATGCGGATCATTCGCGACTAGACCCCGGACATCGTGATAGTCGACCCCTTCTACATGCGTGCCAAGTTCTTGGGCAGCGCTGGGGACCGGCAAGTCGCGAGTTCTTACCTCGAAGGCGTCATTCTGGCAAACTGAGATAAGGATAACTTCCTCGTGCCTTACTTTCCCGAGTAAGTCCTCCGCCTCAACCGCCCCGTAACATATGAATTCTTAGATTTCGATCGTTCTTCTTTTAACATTCCGTGTTTTTTGCAGTGACACACAGTGCACGCTTTTCCTACTAAGCCCCAAATATTCCATGGCCACGTATTTCGACCCGGACCGTCAGTCGGCTGTAGACTACACAAATGTCAAGAAGGTTCTTGATGATGTTCTCCCCGGCTACGCCAAATCTGGAGGCACCTTCACCAGGACAGCTCGTAAGTACGACAAGCACGTGTTCTCCCACAACACGACGTTCTGCTGCGTCAAGCAGCCGCCTGGCGGTCAGAAGGGTGCCTACTACGCCATCCATCACATGCGGGCGATCGTACGGGACCATCATCAACTTCTGCTACCGAGTAAACTCAAAGATTGGGCCGCGAGCGTGTCAGCAATCCAGGACGCGGACATCAGACAAGATTTCTTTCGCATCCAGTCGGAGTTTGCGGAAATCATCCATCAAGATGTCCTCCGTACCTCGGGGCAGTTCTACCTCAGAAATTAACCGTCGAACAGTGACATCGACACAATGCTACAAATGCAGGCTGACAACGCCCGTGATTTCATGACTCCCATGATAGACGGCTGCTTCATCCACGCTCCGGTGCATTGAGTCGAGTCGAAAGCAGTGATGCTGTGTCTAGTTCTGAAACATCGATTGGCTCATGTTGTAATTAAACTTTAATGAACTTGTAGTATGTCTCTTTGGTTTCGAGAGTCGTTCAACTTAGATGTAATCGATGCTATTAATGTCTTGCTTTTCTCTTTCGATCGTTCTGTTGCATACTTATATATTGCTTATGAATTGTCTGTGAATTGGTACTAACGTTTCGTTTGGCTAGTGCATAGCGATGCCGTCGTATGTCGTGTACAAGGGTAAGGTTCCCGGAGTCTACGACGACTGGGAGGAGTGTCGGAGACAGGTTCACCGATTCAGCGGTAACAGTTACAAAGGGTACACCACTAGGGCCGAGGCCGAATCTAGATACGCCCGCTATCTAGCGGGAGAGGGGATGGAGCGTTGGAGGAACCGGATGAAGACGAGTTTCATCGTGATGATGCTCATCGTGATGACCGCAACTCTCTTCTATGTGATGGTAGTTTAGATGATCGATATCGACTTGTAATGTGAAGACAAACTCGCTACTCGCGGTCTCGAGACTTGTAATATATTGTTCTATCTTTGTTCGGTCTTTTCAATTCGGAGACTAATATGATGAATTGTATTCGGAGACTAATATGATGAATTGTATTCAGAGACTAATCTTCTATTGTATTCGATGAATTTGTTGTTGATGTGTGCTGTCTATATTCTGTGCAATTATACATTTTGTAATCTGTGCAAAAAAACAGAAAAATAATATTAAAAAAAAACCTAATATTCATACTAATGGCGCATCACAGCAGAGTGCGCCATTAGTATGCCAAATGATACTAATGGCGCATTGCCAGCCAGTGCGCCATTACTATGCGGACATTACTAATGGCGCATCCTGCTGGAGTGCGCCATTAGTATGCCAAAGCACCTGGCTACACATGGCCCCTGGGAGGCATACTAATGGCGCACTACTGTGCATACTAATGGCGCATCTGCGGTGCGCCATTAGTATACCAGATACTAATGGCGCACCAGAGGTGCGCCATTAGTAAAATATACTGATGGCGTGCTAGTAGTGGCGCACCACTAATGCGCCATTAATAGCCAAATTAGGTGCGCCATTAGTAGGCCTTTTCCTAGTAGTGTACCTCCTAGACATAATAAAACATCTATGCATGTCAGGTTGGTCGGCATAACTATCATAAACACTAAAACAATTAGTTATAAATTAAAGATAATATACCACATCCGAATCGTAGACAGGACGAGGGCCCACGTGGGCGGATATCAAAACCATCGCACTATATAATAACAAGCAATAATAAACGTAAGAAAATTAGACAAATATCTATCTAAAGCAATAATAACAAGCAATAATAAAAGTAAGAAAAGCATGGACATAACAAGAGGCTCACCACGGTGGTGCCGGTGACAAGATCGGCGGGGGCGATCGACGGCGGCGAAGACGGGGACGGGACGTGACGGACCGCTAAACCTAGACAAATCTCGGAGAAAATAGAGCTTCGAGAGGAGAAAAGCTTAACTAGTGTGGCTCGGGCATTCCACCGAACACGTTGTGTGCATAGGAGGTGAGCTAGAGCACCACTAACCCCTCTCCTCCTCGGCCAGAAAAAAAAAAACAGAACAGTGAGCTCTGCTCTTGAGTAAGGTGTTATATATAGGCACCTCATTGGTCCCGGTTGGTGCTATGAACCGGAGCTAAAGGGGAGCCTTTGGTCCCGGTTCATATCACTAACCGGGACCTTTAGCCCCGGTTCATAGCACCAACCGGGACCAATGGTGGTGGGCCAGGACCAAGAGCCATTGGTCCCGGTTTGTCGCTCCAACCGGGACCAAAAGGTCCAAACGAACCGGGACCAATGGCCCACGTGGCCCGGCCGGCCCCCTGGGCTCACGAACCGGGTCCAGTGCCCCCCATTGGACCCGGTTCTAGATTGACCGGGGCTAATGGGCTGGACAGGCCTGGTCCAATGCCCTGTTTTCTACTAGTGAAGTTCATGCTACTTGTTTGGCATCAAGTGTGGAGTGCTACATGAAATAATTGATGCACATTGTTTTGTTATACGTTTAATTTGGAAGGCTCAAATAAATAAATAAATAAATGTTTAATATACAATTCTCTTTTATAGCATCATAGTCACAAGATATGTTTCAGCACTAGGTTATTGATGAGTCACCGCTAGTTGCTTCATGCACCTACTTACATTTCTACCGGTTACACGTGGCCTTACCAACTAGTTTTCTGGCGTATTGGCAGGCACTCAAAATTTTACCTTTCATTTTTTTTCAAATGGGGGTGTACCCGACAGCCTGCATCAACTAGTCCACACGACCAATTTTGTTAAAAGTAACAAAAGTAGTTCAAGAGCGTCAATTTTTTTACTTAAAGTTGATACAAGTAGCTCAAAAAAAAATATTTCAACTTATTATCTTCTCTTGATGGTAGTGTTGTCACATGATATATGCCTGCACTGCTACTGCTACACAAGGATCCATCACTATATTCATAGTCTGGCTTTCAAGCTTCATGTGCCATAGCACGGAAGAACGCCTCTCGTCTAGTTGAGTTGGATTCATATGTGAGATTACCTAGCTGCACATATGATTATGATGGTGGATGGAGCGTATTAGTAGTTCATCGTGGGATTTGATATTAGTTGCATGAATGGGATGCATCAGCTGATACAAATTCAAGCCCAAGAACATGAATATGAGGGAGTGGATGTACAAACCCAACACCTAGGTTCAAATCCTCACGGAGGCGAATTTAGGTTCCTATTTATTCTTGAGGACCAGACTTTCCTGATACTCACGCATTTATTGAGGACTAGGCTCGGTGTGTAACCGAGATTAAAAATCCTAGTACTCATACCTAAAAGGCCGTATGCATCCCTAGTTGGTGCAGAGGCCGGGGAAGTGAAATTCTCCCCCAATTTTCTTGTGGGAGTGAGCCTAGCTCAACTGGTTGGGGGAGTGGATGTACAAACCCAACACCTGGGTTCGAATCCTCACGGAGGCGAATTTAGGTTCCTATTTATTCTTGAGGACCAGGCTTTCCTGGTACTCACGCATTCATTGAGGACTAGGCTCGGTGCACAACCGAGATAAAAAATCCTAGTACTCATACCTAAAAGGCCGTATGCATCCCTAGTTGGTGCAGAGGCCGGGGAAGTGAAATTCTCCCCCATTTTAATGGGCCCAGATTTTACATAATAAATACCTTACAACCAAGACGCTAGCTCAGGTGACAGTTAGACCAACTGATTCACCCTTTTGGAAAGGACTGATGAAAGTTAAGTCGGCCTTTTTCAATAGAACTAAGTTCTTAGTTGGTAATGGTGCTTCCACAAGATTCTGGGAGGATACATGGTTGGGAGAGACGCCCCTAGCTATTCAATATCCTTCTCTTTACAACATTGCTCAACGTAAAGAAGATTACGTTGCATCAGTGTTACAGTCAACTCCTCTTAATATTCAATTCCGAAGGGCGCTGGTTGGACACCGTTGGGAAGCCTGGCTCCATTTGGTGAGAAGACTGATGGGTGTTCAGCTGTCTCAGCAGGCAGACCGTATTCATTGGAAACTGACTAAGAACGAGACGTTCTCGGTGAAATCGATGTATTTAGATTTAATCAACTCGGTGCCTATCCCTAGGTCTGCTCACATTTGGAAGGTCAAAATTCCCTTACGAATTAAAGTGTTTATGTGGTTTGTTCATAAACAAGTAATTCTCACTAAGGATAATCTAGCCAAACGCAACTGGAATGGGTCTTTGCGATGTTTTTGCGACAATGATGAATCAATTAAACACCTCTTTCTCGATTGTCCTATGGCTAAAGTTTTATGGCGTTCGGTCCATATAGCTTTTAATATTACTCCACCTACTAGTATCACCAAGTTATTCGGAACGTGGTTGAATGGAGTCGCGAAAGAAATAGCGAGCCATATCCGTGTGGGTGTTTGTGCGTTACTATGGGCTATATGGAATTGCAGGAATGACTTGGTTTTTAACAGATCAACAAATGTTCATTTTTTGCAGGTTATTCACAGGGCCACTGCTTTGATCCGTATGTGGTCGCTACTCACTCCGATGGATGCCAGGGAGCGTTTGGTTACTGGGTCTATCCGTTGGGAGATGGTAGCTCGGGCTATCTTCAACCGGTTTGGATGGCGGTCATGTAATAGGATAGGAGTTTAGGTCCTGTTTACATTAACGCATCCGAATGTGGTGTTCTCGCGTTTTGTTCTAGCTCAGTTTGAGCATTTTGTAATTTCGTTCCGCATACTTGGAGACCTTGACCATGCTTATTAATAAGATGGCCGCATGCATCATTTTGATGCAGAGGCCGGGGAATACCCCCTTTTCTAAAAAAAAAAGAACATGAATATGAGGTCAAGCTCAAATAGACACATCTTCATGATAGATAGGCTCTCAATGATAGGCATCCTATGTGTAATTGACAGGTGACAAGTGAGGGCCACATGGAAAATAAGCTAGCAACACAAAGTTGAGGAGTAATATCTAGTAGCTCCTTGCGCCTCCTTGCACTAGGAAGTACTGAACGCCGAGCCCCATGAACCGCATGAGCTGGCTAGCGCTACGTGGAGTCTGCATTAGCAGTCACCACCAACATCGTGTGGGCAGTTCTACCTGGGATTAGTGCCATATGTAGAACTCTGTATAAGTTTAGGAGCAAGAGAAGGACTAGATGGCAGAGCATGGAACCGAGCACCGAAGGTGAGTTGTTAATCTGTGCACCCAGTGCACCATGTGATTTTGGGAAGGCGGTTTAGCTCGAAGGTGATTGTTGGCGCATTTTCAAAATTGTCCTTATATTTTTTTGGATTCAACCCATATGACACATCTTACTCTCCCATCTATAAATATGTATGTTTAGTTTTGGCTCTAGACACTACAAGGGTAATATTGTTAATTGAATGTCCGACTTCGGATCCGTTTTGGCTACAATCTCTGTTGCGACGATATCTTTGGAGCAAGACCAATATTGAATACAGTTTTTTTTACTTGGAACTTATAAATGTTGCTGTCAAGTTTTAAAATTTTTAAAAAAATTCAACATTAGTCTTGTTTTGAACATCTTATGAAAGCAAAGATGATAGTCAAACCAGATCAGAGTTAGGTATAGTTCAGCATATATCTGGTCATTCCTATGTTTGAAGAAACAAATTAAGAATATGTATTTAATGGCGAGAGAGGAAAATGATAGAGTGTGGGTTGATTTGGATCATGCGCGAGGTCTTTGTTTGCTAATATGGCAATAATCCATTAGGAGCCACACTGCATCCATTGGATATCCATCCATTGGCCCAAAATAGCTTGGTGCACCTGGTGCATATAATCCTTCGATGCACTGGATACGTTTTCTCAGTTTTTTTTTTGAGACAATCTCGCCACTTTATTAAATGATAGCAATGTTCATAGGTACACGACGTTGGTCATGAGGGACTCCCAACCAAACATGTCGACCTAGACCTAAATTAGAAGCGAACTTGGCGAGATTGTGTGCCTCGAAATTATGATTTCGACGTTCAAAAACAAAAGAAACCGAAGCAAAGTTGTTTCTACGACTCATTATTTCATGTACAATAGCCGAGTGCAGACCTCCTGTCCCTTGTTGAATGTCCAGTACCACTCCTCTGCAGTCCGAAGCAACTGTCATATGTGTCGTCTGAAGGTCCTCTGCAAGTGCTAACGCCTCCCTGCATGCAAATGTTTCCAAGATGGTGGGATCAGTGATGCCTCGAAAGACGACTGCCGAGGATCCCAGGTATAGTCCTGTTTGGTCTCGACACACAACTGCAACTGCCCCACCCCTCTTATGGTGGACGACAGCTCCATCAACATTGATTTTCGTCATCCCAGCAGTCGGAGGTAGCCATCTCCGTGGGCCTCCATTCGTAGCACCCGCCTGTCTATGATGCTCACCCGGTTTATCAAGCTGCTGCAGCTCATCAATGTAAGAGGCCACGAACGATGAGGTGTGCATAGGAGACTGAAATATGCCCTCGTGAATCGCCTTCCTTCTAGCATACCATATCGCCCAAAGCGTCACCACCATTATTGTGTATGCTTTTTGGTCAGGAACCTCATTCAACCGAAATAGCCAATGCTTCGCGTTGTCCTCCTCGTTCTCTGCCATCTTTGCTACCAGCTCTGGGTCCGACAACGCCCACGTACATCTCGCCGATGTGCATGAAACCAGCGCGTGGCGCCAAGAGTCGGGCGAACCACAAAGCGGACATGCATCCCGAGTTGACATATTTCTTCTGTTCAGAACATCTGTTGTTGGCAGCGAATGGCGGGCTAGGCGCCACAAAAACACCCTGACTTTTGATGGCACCATTAGCGACCAAAGTTTGGTCCAGTCCTGCTCTTCTCTGTCATTGCTCGAGGAACCGCTCCTTCCTTCAAGCCAGTTCTCTCTCGTAATTTTTGTTTTGACCATGAACTTATATGCCGAGCTCACCGAGAACCTCCCTTTCTTCTCCGGGTGCCATGCCCAAAAATCTGCAATATTGCTCGTGCACACAGGGATCTTCAAGATAGCCTCAGCATCGGTGGGTAAAACCAACGACCGTATAAGATTTTCATTCCAGGAACCGGTAGCTGGAAGTAGTAGGTCCGAGACCCGTTGAGGCGGATCTTGTACTAAGGACACAATTGGACGTAGCGATCCCTCCTTGGGTATCCAGTTATCACTCCAAATACTCGTAGATTGTCCATTGCCAATTCTACGGATGATTCCTTGCTTGAGAATATCCCTTCCTTCCAAAATTGCTCGCCATATCTGCGAAGGACGTGAGCCTAACTTTGCCGTGAGAAAGTCAGTGTTAGGGAAATAAAAAGCCTTGAGTATTCTCGCACTCAAAGATGATGGGTCCTGCAAAACCCTCCAAGCCTGTCTAGCTAAAAGTGCTAGGTTAAAAAGTTCCAGATCTCTGAAACCCAGTCCTCCCAGGTACTTAGGCCTTGTCATTACCTCCCACGAAACCCACGCCGGTTTCCGTTGTCCCTCTTTGCATCCCCACCAGAATTTTCGGATGATGGAATTTATGTGCTCGCATAGACCCCTGAGGAGATTGAAACAGGACATGGAGTATACGGGAATAGCTTGTGCAACTGACTTGATTAAGACTTCCTTCCCTCCGGCGGACAGACACTTACCCATCCATCCTTTCACCTTGTCCCACACTCGATCGCTCAAATGTTTGAATGTCCCTCCGGCGGATACGTTTTCTCAGTGGGAGAGGAAGGAGGTGGTATGTAAACTAGTAGCTCGCATCACTTTCGTGTCTCTCTTTGAGCCCAGCCCAATATATTTAAAAACTTAGTCATAGAGTTCCCTCGAATAAAAAAGTTAGAAAATGAGTGAATTATAAATAAAAAGAACCAAAGTTATATTATGACTTGGGTACTGCTATTTTTTTATATTAGACACGAATCTGGGTACCATCATTGTGCTCATCCCTTTCGTCAAATTTCTTTTGTAGGTAAGTTATGTCGACCACTTCATGTAGATTAGTGGCATAATATTTTGGTCTTTGGAGCACATGCTAAACTGAAAAGGCACAATCGTATGCTCTTTTAGAGAGACAATGATGCAGCTTGGATACAAAATGTAGGGGCATGCTCGAGAAAATAAAGTGGCCATAGACGAAATTATAAAGGCGCAGTAATATTTTTTGTTTGCTTTGTGATGAGCATCTTTTCTTAAGCATGAGGATATATTATCCTATTCGTCTGAGAAAGAGCACGTAGCTAGCTAGGTACCTACACATGTTCCTACCGTCCATTCAATTATTCCACCAGCAATTTTATTGCAATTTGACGAATTCAATCAACCATGCACATGCATGGGGTATAGTGCTGTGTAGGGCAACTCAATCGAAGTTACAACATGCGTAAGCATATTCCAAAGGCAAATTTTAACATGCTCCCTCTTACCCCTTATTTTTACATATGAGGTAAGAAGGTAAGAGTTAATCCGACCACTAATTAATGTGATCAACGGCTCAGATCTACTACATACTCTTACCTTTTATGTGAAAAGAGGGGGTAAGAGGGACCATGCTAAAACTGCTCTATTCCAAAAGAAAACATGCACAAGAATTAACATTATGCTAAATTTTATTTTACAAAATTCATTGAAAGTATCGCTCTCAACAAGCTAGCATGCGTTCTCCACATAAGAGCAAAAATCGCTATATGCGTGCATTCCAATTCCAAAGATGACCCACGCGGGCGTACTAGCACTAACATTTTTGCGTCCATGAATTATGATCATCATTTTTGGCCATGACCACTCCCTGTCTTTGTCAATCGCATTGCACGGTTACATTTCATAATTAAATCCACTTGCGTGTATCATTATCTTTGGTAGTACTCCCACCAGGATCAGTTTTTCTTTTTAACTTAAAGTTTATACAAGTAGCTCAAAAATTTATTTCAACTTATTACCTCTTGATGGTAGTGTTGTCACATGATATATGCTTGCACGGCTACTGCTACACAATGGTCCGTCACTAGTTTCGTAGTTTGGCTTTCAAGCTTCATGTGCCACAACATAGATAAATACCTCACGTCTAGTTTAGTTGGATGCATAAGGGAGATTAACCAGCTGCACATATGAGGATGATGGTGTGGAAGTAGGGTATCAGCACTTCAGCAGTGCATGGTGAGATTAGATATTAGTAGCCTATATGAATGGGATGCATCAGGGAAAAATATCCAAGCTCAAACAGCGCTGCTCGAGCTTTGCCCGGTAACCCCATCCGGTGGCGGCGAGGGGAGGGGAGGAGGCGAAGGAGGCCCCAAGCGGCCGGATTTAGCGCCCCGGTGTGGCTCGCTGGACAGCGCTGATTATGCAGCACCAATCTGAATCAATCACTTACACTAAAGCATCACTTCAATACATAGGTACTCTGTCAAGGTAAATGGTCCAACTGCAACATGTGATGTGAGTGGATTTCATTACCAAATAGATGCATTTATACATCAGTAATTCATGACATAGCTCTACTACACTAGCAGAAGAACAAACCACTAAAATACTACACCAGCAGTAAATCTACTGTTCGTACATGGCCTAGTGTGGACGGTTGATTCAGCATCAGACTGGACATCGCAAATAGTCAAATGCGGAGCCTTGCTCACTTTCACTGTGGCATTCCATAGTTACTGCAAAGACAAGATATGCAGTTTGTAAGTGGAAAGCACATTCTCATAGGAGACAGTATGTCCTCCAAAATAGCATAGAATAAATTAAACGGTTACAAGGAAAATTTACATATTAGCGGTACCTAATCTCAGCTCACTTCACCACAATTGGAATATAAATTTAAACTGACACCTAACATCATTTCCATATTTTTTTCTATGATCAATCAGTTCCAGCTCCTTTCTTATTTCACATCCTACTACGCACAAGTCTACCAAAGTAATAGTTTGCTTAATGTAACAACTGTACACAAAAAATATATGCCTAGAACCACCATCAAGGTGTGCAATATTATCAAATCAGCATGATATATAGGACCTCCCTGTTGTTGCATTAAGGGAGTGTTTCTTGGGCCTGCAATTTTCATGGTTGTAACTATTGTAACTCTAATTGACTCAATTAAGAGCTGAGTTTGCATAATATGGCTAGTTTTCACAAAATTTAAACTGAAATTACAGTTTCCTGATAGTTAAACAGTGTATTTAAACAAGTTGCACATATATATAATTTGCTGGTTATAACTTAACTCATCTACTCTTGAAGTTGATTTCAAATTTTAAATGAAACAACAAAGTATTAAGCTAATCACCTATATATGACTATACACGAATTGTTTTAGGCAAGAAAAATATTGTAAAGATGACAGTAGCAGTACCAGTTCACTGTCAATGAGACTATTAGCAATGGTACACACAAACTATTAGCTAGCAGCACACACATAAATTAATCTAAAAAAATTGCAGCAACACGTACAAGCCCCACACACTGCTCAAGTTTTCTCTTTGGTAACTTCCAACTAGACATAATTTTCAATTCAAATACATATCTTTATCTAAATTCCATCTAGACAGTAGCATTAGCAGTTTATAGACATATAATAATTTTCATAGACAATAAAGCATTTCACGGTCACACAGGTAACAACACACGAATAGGCATAGACGTATATGAGCAAATGAATTATACCTCACCCATTTCTTCAAGACAGAGCGCCTGGAGGAGGACTGCCACATCTGGACGAACAATAGCCGTAGAGGATTATTGCGGGGTTCAATTTGTAATTTTTACATATTTCCATCTGGCAGCGCTCATTTCCTATCCAACAACATAGGATCAAGTTTCCATGTTTCTGTTGAATGTGCGGTTTTCATTAGATATGGACTCATCCTACAAGCCCAAACTCATCTATGACGTGGTCGGGTGAATGCCGAACGCAACTGTAGCAGCGATGCCAGCCATGCCATTTGGATAGAGGGACAGAGGAGCCAAGTGATCACTGGCGGGAACATGATCCACCTGACTACAATAAGAAAACAAACAAATGTTAAATAGCTACTAGCCACTTATAACATGAATAAACGAAGAACGATACTAGGCAATACAAATGCGATAAATTAGTCTGGTTAGACAGCCAACTGGTAAATTCGACTGGCTACAACAAGAAAATTGAGTTCAATACGAGTGATATAAAGGTTACCATACCTTAATTACTCTAGATCGATGTATGTGTTACAGAGTCGCGACGGTGGCCATGCCGACTGCTGGAGGTGCCATTCTCCGACCCGGTCCTCTGCAACATGGGCACAGCCCCCAACCTCTATACATATGTGCCTTCGGTCACACTGGATGAGCATGAGATGGGTAAGGACGCGCTTTATGCTTCCACATACGCGCTTGAGGAATCGTGTAGGATACACCGATTTTCAGCACCACAAAGATATCCTCCAAGTGGACCCACTAATGAATATGCTCATCGATTTTGTTTTTTGATAAATAGCGATCCTATAATACCTTCCATGCCCATTGATCCAAGCTTTCTCCTCCTCTAAAGCCCTTGGCAACCATGCCGGTTGTCAGCTCTAGCAAAACGACGCCAAAACTGTAGATGTCAGTCTTCTAGCTGGCCCTTCCATTGTACTAACAATATTATGCAAAATTCGCTTTCAGCGAGCGTTTAATTGACATGTTTGAGATGCCTTGCTAGATTTGACATTCTCACCAGGGTCGTGTACCTGTGTGTCTCACAAGTGGCTGACATGTGGTGGGACTGGTCAATTGACAACCATTTGAGCAAGCCCAAAGTCGGCCATCCTGACTTGATGTCTCAGTGAATAATAGCTTGTCCGTACTCTTGGTGGATGTAGTTGAGGCCCATTGCTGCATCAATGGCGATGGTCAGCCTCGTCAACCAGTCCAATGGTGCAGGGACACCCTTGTGGTCACGGCGGTGCAGCCAGTCAGTGAGGCTGCCCTTCTCCATGTGCTCGTAAAGAAGCTGCTTGGCTGGAGATGTTGTAGAGTAGCTTGATGATGTTCTTGTGATTGATGCTCCCCAATGTCTTCACCTCTGAGTCGGACTGCTTGCGGTCTAGATTTGTCATGTTGCATACCTTCTTGACAACCACTATTCTGCTGCCGCGATCCTCAGTGAGACCATGAAGGCTAGGGAGGTGGACACGGCACACCTTCCTAGACCCGTCGCTACCGATAATGTTCTCCTCAGATATTTTGTTGAGCACATCTGATTTCGTGAAGTCTAGAGGTGTGAATGTTGTCATTTCCAATCAGTCACGACTTCTTTCCGACTCTGGAAGAGCAGCCGTATGATGATGCTCATGTATATGACATTGACACCAAGCACAAACAAGATTATCATACGCTTCTATAGGTGAGTGCCTCCGTGGCATTTTGGGAGATTTATCCTTGAGCCCCACTTGGCACAAATGCCCACGGTTTTGAAGGAAGCTGCATTTGTACTTTGCACTTTCCAGAGAGAGGGGCACCAACCCCTTAAGTTGGCTAAATGACAAATTGAGGGACGCAATCGAGTGGTTGGCGAAGTCAGGTGGAGTTTTACCTGTTAGCTCGTTGTTAGACAAATCAAGGACTACTAGTGATGAAATCATTTCAATGTTTTATGGCAGTATTGCACCTGATATTCGATTGTTGCTGAGGTCAAGTGATTTGAGATTCCACAACAATTCAATTGATGTTGGTATGGATCCAGGTATCTTGTTCCCACTTAGTGATAATTCAGAAATCTTGTGGAGCATTCTTATATTGACAGGTATCTATCCTGAGAGTTGGTTATTATGCACCATCCACACAAATAGTCTAGTCCCAAAGCGTCGGGATCGAGCCAAAGAAGTGGTTGTTCTGTATCTGAATTGAAGAGATATTCGAAGATATATCTTTCAGCATAGTACCAGTGAAGTTGATCGATATTAGCATTGTATTTACCAATGTCAACCACCATATATTCACAAGAATCTTCCTCGAGAAGTTTGTTGTTGAGCATAATGTTATCCAGTGAGAGGCAGTAGCCAATGCTCGCCGGGAGCTCCCCGGAGAAGCCATTAGAACCTACTATGTTAAATAGTTTCTCATGGGCGTGTAACTGCTCCGGTAGTGAGCTAGAAAAGTTGTTGTAGACCTCAAAATTCCCAAGCAGGGAGTGACTCCCAAGTTCTTGTGGTACTTCACCCGAGTGCATATTGTCAAACAGCTAGATGTATTGGATGTTGCGAATGAGGCCAATACTTCTAGGGATGGGGCATGTGAACTCATTGTTGTATAGGATGATAATGGTTAGTTTCTTGAGAGTCCCAAAGTGTTCTGGTTTGCAACGAGTGAGTTTTTTTTGCCCACAAGTCTATCTTAGTCAAATTCACTGTTGTGATGTTGCACGGTAGCTCCCCGGTGAGTCTGTTGTCATAAAAGTACAAGATCTGGAGCTTTTGGTGCAGCCAGATCTAGACGCTGATCGAACCACTGAGTTTGTTGCCCACGTGTCCAAAATGGTTAGTTCCTTTAGGCTTGAGAATTCCTCTAGAATCTCGTTGGTGTAGCCACTCATGTCAAGAAGAAGGTTCTGGAGTGCCTAAAGCTCGGCCATCGCAATCGGCTGAACACCAATGAAGTTGTTGTTAGTCAGGTGGAGATGCTCCGTATATGGTGGTAGTCAACTGATGTCTTGAGGAAGCACTCCATGGAAGCCGTTGTGGTAGGGATCAAGGTACCAAAGCCTGGAGCATGTGTAGAGCGTGATGTGAGGGAATCTCCGTGTGAGCTTGTTGTATGAAAAGTCGAGATGGATTAGGTACTTGAGGTTGCCCACAGATAGAGGGGTGTTGTCGGTAAGATTCAAATGCTTGAAGGGAAATCCTGTAACCAGGCCTCCACCTCTTGCCATATAGCTGACACCAGTCAACTACAATGATCGGTTGTTCCGCTCCACGCAGCATTGTACTTGGGCTGGTGTCAGCTGTGTGGCAAGCGGTGGAGGTGTAGTCAGAGGGCTTTCCTTCGAGCATTTGGATCTTACCGGCAACATTGCTCCATCTATGTGCAACCTCAAGTACCTGATCCACCTAGACTTTTCATACAATAAGCTCATCGCGTGATTCCATGCCATCACGCTCTCCGTATGCTCCTGGCTTTGGTATCTCGATCTCTCCTACACCGGCTTCCATGGTGTCCTTCCTCAAGACATCAACCGGCTAGCTATCACCATCTATGAAGCATCTCAACCTAACTAAAAACAACTTCAATGTAGTCCCGCCGATGCCGATGGCCGACCTTTCGGCACTCCAAAACCTGATTCTTGACACGAATGGCTTCACCGACGAGATTCTAGACATTCTCAAGCCTAAAGGAACTAACCGTGTTGGACCTGTGGGGACACAAGCTCAGTGGTTCGATCCCCTGTCTAGATCTGGGAACACCAAAAGCTCGAGATCTTGTAGTTCTATGACAATGGACTCACCTTGGAGCTGCCATGCTACATCACTTTGGTGAATTTTATTAAGATAGACTTGTCGGCAAACAAATTCACTGGCTGTGTACCAGAAGACTTTGGGACTCTCAAAAAACTAACCATTATCACCCTATACGACAATGAGTTCATAGGCCCCATACCAGAAGCATTAGCCTCATTCCGAACCTCCAATACACCCAGTTGTTTGACAATATGCTCTCGGGTGGGGTACCACAATAACTTGGGAAGCACTAGTCGCTTGGAAATTTTGAGGTCTACAACAACTTGTCAAGATCACTATCGGAGTAGTTATGTGCTCATGTCAAACTATTCAACATAGTAGTCTCTAACAACAGCTTCTCCGGTGAGCTCCCGACGAGTATTGGCAACTTGCTCTTTTGCTGGATGACAATATGCTTGACAACTCAACTTATCGATGAAGTTTCCGATGAATATACGATGGTTGTCGTTGCATACAATGCTAATACTCAACAACAATTTCATTAGAATTATGCCGAAAGAGATATCTTCAAATATTTCTCGAATTGAAATGTAGAACAACCACTTCTCCAGCTCGATCTCGGCATTTTGGGACTAGGCAATTGGTGTTCATCGTGTAGAATAACCAACTCTCGGAAGAGCTACCTGTCAACATAAGCAATCTCCACGGGCTTTATAAATTGTCACTAAGTGGGAACAAGATACCTGGATCCCTACCAACATCAATTAAATTGTTTCGGGATCTCAAATCACTTGACCTCAGCAACAATCATATACCAGGTGCAATACCACCATGGAGCATTGACATGATTTCATCTAGTAGTCCTTGATTTGTCCAACACTGAGCTAACAGGAAAAATTATGCCTGACTTCGGCAACCATTCGATTGCGGCCCTCAATTTTTCATTTAACCAGCTCAATCGGGAGGTGCCCTTCTCACTACAAAGTGCAAAGTACAACCACGCCTTCCTTGGAAACCATGGGCTTTGTGCCAAATGGGTCTCGAGAACAATACTCCCAAAATGCCACGGAGGGACCCACCTCCAGAAGCTTATTATAATCTTGTTAGTGCACGGTGTCATTGTCATCACCGCTTGCATGTGCATCGTCATATGGCTGCTCTACCAGCGCCGGAAGACCACACATGCGGTGAAAGAAGTCATGACTGATTGGAAAATGACACCATTCACACCTCTGGATTGCACGGAATCCAACGTGCTCAGCAACATATCTGAGGATAATGTTATCGTCTGGAAAGGTGTAACGTGTCCACGTCCTAGCCTTGATGGTGCCACTGAGAATCATAGCAGCAGAATAGTGGCTGTCAAGAAGATATGCAACACGGGGAATTCTATACCACAAGCAGTTCGACTCGTAGTTGAAGATAGTGGGGAGCATCAATCATAAGAATATCATCAAGTTACTCCGCAACATCTCCGGCCAAGATGCCAAGATGCTTGCTTACGATCACATGGAGAAGGGGCAGCCTCGAAGACTGACTGCACCTCGTGGCTGCGAGGGCACTCATGCACCATTGGACTAGCCGACGAGGCTGGCCATAGCTATTGATGTAGCAATGGGCCTCAACTACATTCACCAAGAGTGCGAATAGACTAATATCCAATGTGACATTAGGTCAGGCAACATTTTGCTTGACCCAGAGTTCCAAGCCAAGATCGCCGAATTTGGGTTTGCTCGGATGGTTGTCAACTCAAGCCAGTCCCACCTCATGTCAGTCATTTGTGTGACACACGGGTAAATGAACCTTGGTGAAAATCTCAAATCCAGCAAGGCATGCACCTCAAACATTTTCATTGAACGCTAACTGGATGCTACAATGGAAGGGAGAGTGAGAAGAATGACATCTACAGTTTTGGTGTCATTCTGCTAGAGCTGACAACCGTGTTGTTGCCAAGGGCATTGGAGGAGGAGAAAGCTTGGTTGAATGGGCATGGAAGGTATTACAGGATCGCTATTTAACCAAAGACAACATCGACAAGCATATGCGTGACTTGGCTCACTTGGAGGATAGCTTTGTGGTACTAATACTCGGTGTATCCTGCATGAGTTCTCAAGTCCATCTACAGCCGAGCATGAAGCGCGTCCTTATCCAACTCATGCTCATCCAATGCGACTCCAGGCACATACATACAAAGGCTGGGGCTAAGCCCATGTTGTGGAGCAGCTTTGTCATCCTTATTTACGTAGCTCTCTTCACAATACTGTATTAAAAATATATAATGTAACTTCTCCGATGCCAACGCATTGTTATCAAAAAAATTGGAACTCCGATGGGCAAGCAAGAAGACAAGTATATGAATGTCATAAAACATCATGTATAGTGCAGATCATAGGTACATAATGTTTACGATGGTTTCCATGAATCATAAAGCATTGTGGTCGGCACACTGCCTGAGCTCAGAAACTCCAACAGGAAGTTCTAGTATTTCCAATGCAATGTATATGAGGGAAGAAAAGGTACTGCTCATATGTATATGAGGATTGATTTGGATATCTGCAAAAGAAAGGAACAAATAAACATATTTTTGAAGAGCTTATTCCAAGATCAACATGGAAAAAATCAAAATCCAATGTAACAAGCTGGCAAAGATTATTAATATATGGCATCATCCATGTATGGAATGCAACTTGTGATGAAGTAGCATATGACAAGCAAAACATTTTCTAGTCATTAATCAGCAAACATTAACTGAAAACTCCTAATGATGTAAATGATCAAAGTATGCAGCATACGTGAGGTCTCCACCAATAACTAGTGGTTCTCCACGGGGAAATATAAGCCTGGAATCATCAGATTTTATGACTAAAGAAGGTTGAGCAAGTAAGCGCGCAATAGCATATGCAAAGTTGCCATAATCGCCGGCCTCTGCAATGAAGTTAAACGAAAGTTCATCTTTTCCATCAGGATGATCGTATAAAAGATTGGTGCTCTTAGATTCGTCTGGACCTTTGTTCATAGCAGCATGCTGGTTGAGTTAGAAAAAAAATGTGAATGTTTTCACAGAACAACAGGCTCAACTAGGGACTGAAAGCAATTTAGAGCACAAGACCGAAATTCTGAGACGAGGAAAGACTGAAGGAAACAATCCAAAGAAACAAGGACAATGAATGAGCCAGTTATATTGAGCATCTTTTTCTGGCCTATTTTTTTATCTGCTAGACAAACACGTGAAAGAAACAAATAAAGTAGCCATCATCATGTCCAACTCTTCAGTATCCTAATAAGGAATTATTTATCTCAGGATATCTTACTCAGTCACACCATGTTATTTACCAAAGCATACTCATGTGACGTATAGGTAATAAACTGAACGCAACACCTTTTAGATTTTTCTCGCAAAAAAAAAAACACCTTTTAGATTTTTCCCAAGGCTCGTCATACCATGTTATTTGCCAACAACCATTGCCACGGACGTTGAAAACCATATTATAGTTCTGCTTAGATGAAACCATGACGAATATATTGCATTTCCTTTTCATCATCATAAGTTTCCTCTTAAGATGACAGAATGCAAACTTATCTGTTGACTTATTTATAATATATCAAAAAAAATCTTATCTACCAGATGGATGTGTTCAGACTTCAGACTGTAGACATACCCAGTTGACCGCTCCACGAAATAATTGGCGATGTAAAGACCAATGAATGTAGCCCACAAAGAGTAGACAGGTGAAATGATATTGGAGTGTTTGGATCCATTGGAGGCTAACTGGAGCAAACATATAAGATAAAAATAGAACGGTAAATAACCAGAAGAGATATCCAAGCACAAATAGAAGGTGAAGTATACTAACTTCTCCATAAATGGCCCATTTCGAGAGAAGTGGGTAATCACTGGAAGAGCCAACCGGAGCAAACCAGGATGAGCAAATCTGGTGTTTAAACTTATGCATACGCAATAGCTTTGAAATCAGTGTATTGTCCACATTTTGCTTTCTCCACAGTGAAAATGTAACCAAGCTAGCAGTTCTACGGTCAATAGGTTTGTCCCTTGAAAGAGTCCTGTTACCACAGTGGCTGTAGAACACGGCGCAAGCTATACTTATCACCTGTGATGTGACAGAAAATGCAAATCTTAGAAAAATCACAAGTGTCTAAAGAAGATGAACGGAACACCTGAATCATTGTATGCAAGAAAACTTACTGCAGAATTTTGGATTATAGTAAGCATCTCTGGCTTTTTCTCTGCCATGCGAGAAACAAGATCCAAATACAAGTGTCCCAGAAATATGACGTGGAAGATGATTAGAGAGGAAATATAAATAGCGAGGAAGAGGGAAAGGTTCATCCTCAAATCCAACCCCATTGACTGAAAACTAGGGAAATGGCATAATGCTGCCAAATATATCTTTGCAACGTACCTGCATTCTGAAACAGCCTCAGGGAACTAATACATCTTGTTTTACTTAAAATATCTTTTCACAGACTCCAGAGATTGCTTACCGACGACTAAAGTTTGAATAGTTTGTCTTGATAGTCTTTCTAATCATGAAAATTTTCGAGTGCTCATGCGGGTATGGGTATAGTCCGAACCCTCTCCATTTTAAGGGTTTTAATCAGACGACCAGTGGGCTGCTTATGAAGCTTTTCTCTTCCCATAAAAATAACTGCTGACCACGTCACTGATAGTTCATACTCCTATTCAAAGAAAAAACAGAGGGCCCTCTGTCATTGGTGAAAATTCCTGAACCGTGGCCAGATCTGCATAGAGAAACAATTGTCACAGTCTGACTTGTTAGAAGGGAGAGAGAGGTTTGGTGGAATAGTTGTTGTATTGCTTGACCCTCGTGGGCATATATATATGAGTACAATGATCTACTTGGAGTACAAGACAAGTCAGAACAAATCCTAGTCTATCTCTTCTTTCCTAATAAACATTATACTCAACATCCCCCCGCAGTCACAACGGTAGCGACGCAGACGATGAGACTGGAGAAGAATCCGAAGGCAAGCCGACGGACACCCCCCCACAGTCGGAACGGTCGACGCATCGCGGAGTCGTGACTGGAGTGGAAACCGACGAGGTTGCTCAAGCAGGCGGTAGCCCTTTGTGCCGTTTGTCGGTGTAGCCGAGAGCGTAGGTGGTGTAGCCGTTGTCGAGGTTGCCTGCGAAGAATGCCGTGGTCGATGTCGAGTCGGGGTCGCTGGTGTCGAGGAAGTCGCCGTGGAGCCGCGGGCGCAAGGAGGCGCCGAGTTAGTCATGGGCGCAGTGGTGTCGGAGTAGTATGCGCCGGGAAGAAGATGTTGTTGACGAGGCGTCGCGCCGGGTTTGCCAAACCTGGGGACATGTCGTAGACGAAGGCACGCGTCGGTGTTGCCAGCATCGGGCATGCGTAGACGGACGAAGACGAAGTTGACGAAGCGTCGCGCCAGGCTTGCCAGGCCCGGGGACACGTCATGGACGAAGGCACGCATCGGTGTTGCCAGCACCGGGCATGCGTAGACGAGGGACCTGCATGAGCTATACGCCATGTCGGAGAAGTCGGAGGGGCCACACTAGTAGATAAAGGGGATTTAGCCCCGGTTCATTTGGCCTTTTAGCCCCGGTTCTGGAACCGGGGCAACAGGGTCGGTACTAATGCTCTGACCCTTTAGTCCCGGTTCAATCCAGAACCGGGGCAAAAGGGTGTCCACGTGGCCTGTGCACCGAGTCCAGGCAGGAGGGGCTTTAGTCCCGGTTGGTGGTACCAACCGGGACCAAAAGGCATGCACGTGTCAGCATTTCTGTAGCTGTGGTTTTTGTTTTTTTTTTTGAAAGGGGAGGGGGGGTTTTAGGTTTTGGGGGTTAATTTAGGTGTTTGATATATTGTGTTAGCTAGCTAATTAATAGAGAGAAGTACTTCTCTCTTATGTCCGTGCTTTTGGTCGACGCTACATACTACACATACGTATATATATGGACTAGAGTCACGCTAGCTAGCTAGCTAGCTGCTAGCTATACTAAGCAAACGAAGGAACAGAAGATCTCGTATATATAATCAACATATATATATATGCATACAGAGAGAAGTAATAATATCGACCACCTCTCCTTCTCCGAGAGATTGGTCGAACAACAAGTTCTCGTATATCTATCGATCCGACACTACCGGGCACATATATACAATAATTATCTCTTACAAAAATAATCTCCTAACACATGGATGCAGGGTCCACATAGTATTCTCCGTCTTCAGCGATCACGTGTTCAAGGAAGAATGCCGCCAATTCCTCTTGAATTGCTCGCAGACGATCTGGTGTTAGGAGTTCATCCCGCATCCGAAACATCTAATTTGAAGTAGGGGGTCAATGCATGAAATGATGCATGCTATAAATTTGTGAATATTATTGATTGCTTACGCACTTTAAATTGTTCATCAGTGTAGCCCCGCTCACAGGTCGTGTGGCGGATGGACTCGCAAATGTAGTATCCACAATAATCATTCCCGGGTTCCTGCCACAACCACTTTACAAGAAATAGAGCTCAATCAAACTGATAAGCAAGAATGCCAAATTGGTATTGATGAAACTAGCTAGCGCTTGAATCAAGATATAGGAGATGCACGCGCGGAACATGCTACTATATAGTACTTACTTTCGGGTATCTAAATTGTAGCTTCTTCGGCAGTCCCGGAGCTTTTTTGCTGAATGTTTTCCAAGCCCTGCCAGACAAAGGAAACAATTAGTTGATATCAGAAATGAAGTTGCTGATATATATGCATGGTGGATAATATTGATCGATTTAACTTACCTGGCTAGCATTTGAGTCATGTCCGCATACTCCTCGGGATCTTTACGTTTAGAGTCGAAGACAGTTACTATTCCCTTCTCAAGCTTAATCTCTAAGAGAATATAGTGGAAGCTGCGCACGAATGCATGAGATCATTACATCACTATAAACTTGACTGATATATATAAGGGAAACCAAATATGCACAAGACATTAACACTCACTTGAAGTTGTAAGGAAAGAGTATTATATCTTTGTTTTCATTTACCATCAACGATCGTAGCAAGTTGGTCTCGGTATCGCCGCGACGCAATTTAACCTCGGTTGCATCTATGAGGTATGTGTTAATAAACCCAATATCACCTACTTGTCTTTTCTTCAATTCGACGATCTTCAATCTGCATAATATAGTGAGGATAATTATAAATACATGCAATGAAGATCAGCTATATAGAGAGACTTAATGACAGAAGTAGTACTACTTACAGACAGTAGCAGGTGATCGTTGTTTTATCGAGGGCCAATTGATTGAAAAATTGATAGAACTTCTCAAATGGAACAAGCAACAGGTCAATTCCAACGAGGTCATGCTCAGGTTTAACTCTCAAATACAAGTTATTCCTCCCCCCAGACTCTCTGCAGATTTTCATGTACCAATCATGCAATCTTCGCATATTCGTTGATAGAGATCTTTCATTTTTTACGAGAGGCTTTTTGTACTCGTATCTTTCTATCTGCACGTCCATGAAATCATAGTGTACATCGTCGGACGCGTAATCTGCAAGATTGGTATAACCGGGCACCATCCTCGGATCATTAGCGACCATGTCGCTAGACACCTTGAGCGGGGGGCGCGATTGGTTCGCTTGTTCGCCGAGCTGGGCAATTTGTTTCCCAGCTCGCCCTTCTGCTAACCTCTGATCACTTTTTGTACTTCCGGACCGCTTGGCATCTTGAAATGTCTTTTGAATAATGCGGTCATAGTTGCCCTTCGGCTTACTTTTCGCTGGTTGCTTCAGGGCAGCAAGAGTGCGCTTTGCTTTCACCGCATCTATCTTCTCCTCTGGAGGTGGATGTCTCTGTGCTTTCAACCCTTCAAAAAAGTCCTTCACTTCGCCTTCAGCGATCTTCGTGTTTTCCTCGTCGGACCTCTCGTACGGCAACTTCTCTAGAGGCGTGAGAGAAGGACCGAATCTGCATCGCCTCCCGCCTCTGGCTGTACTGGTAGACGTCGCCGGACCAGACGAAGCGGCTGTCTTTTTTACTTGCTTAGGCGCCGGAGCAGGAGCAGCCGGAGCGGCGGCAGGTCTCTTCCGCCCTTGCTGATTAGGCGAAGGAGGAGCTGGCTGTCTGCTCGGGCGCGCCGACGGCGAAGGAGGCGGAGTGCCGCCACGCGCCGGCGGCGAAGGAGGCGGTGTGCCGCCACGCGCCGGAGAAGGAGCCGGAGTGCCCTGATGGTCACTCGCCGGAGAAGGAGCCGGAGTGCCCTGATGGTCACTCGCCGGAGGAGGAGGCGGTGGAGGAGGCGGAGTGCCCTGACTCGTCGGAGGAGGAGGAGGAGGCGGAGGCGTCCAGTTCAGAATGTTGATTAGGTCCTTCCGCCATAGGCATGGAGTCTTCAGTGAAGAACCCAGCCGAGTCTCCCCTTCACCGGTAGGGTGGTCAAGCTGGAGCTCCTCAAATCCCTCCGTTATTTCGTCGACCATCACCCTAGCATATCCTTCTGGAATCGGCCGGCAGTGAAAAGTGTCGTCTGGTCCAGAAGGATAAACAGAGCCAGCAGCCGCCTTGACCTTCAGATTCATCCACTGTGCCATAAGGTGGCAATTTTGTGCCTGCGTGATAGCATCCACAGGATTCCTGGCAGTAGCCGTCAAGGCAAGCTCTGGCTGAAGCAGCTCGGTGGAAGCCACGCTGCTTCTCCGCTGAGATGGCGGGGTAGCTTCGGGGGAAGCTTCGGCAATTCTTTTCTCCCGATCTGCTTCCCGTTCCTCTATCGCTTGTATTCTAGTGTCAAAGGATTCAACAAACCAATACTTCATCATTAGGCGAAAGTAACAGTAGCATGATGGTACGAAGCTCTCCAAAGTTGTTTTGGAACGGAGTCCCAGATAAGATAATCCGTAACAAAAGACGGATTATCCTATCAGGAACTCCGTTCCAAAACATCTTTGCATAACTTCGTACCAAAATGCCCCGGTTACTTCTGGCAAATGATGAAGTCATGGAATTTTTCAATACTTTGACACTAGCTAGGCAACCTCTCTCGACCCCTCGACCCCCGACTGCTCGGCGATCCACAACCCTAGACCCCCTCATGTCACATTTTGTCGAGTGTCAAAGGATTCAACAAAACCAATACTTCATCATTAGGCGAAAGTAACAGTAGCATGATGGTACGAAGCTCTCCAAAGTTATTTTGGAATGGAGTCCCCGATAGGATAATTCGTAACAAAAGACGGATTATTCTATCAGGAACTCCGTTCCAAAATATCTTTGCATAACTTTGTACCAAAATGCCCCGGTTACTTCTGGCAAATGATGAAGTCATGGAATTCTTCAATACTTTGACCCCCGACTGCTCGGCGATCCACAACCCTAGACCCCCGACTGCTAGGCAACCTCTCGACCCCTCGCCCTTCGGCCTCTCGGTCTCTCGACGACCCTCGACCCCTCGACCTTCGGCCTCTCGGTCCCTCGACGACCCTCGACACCGGCCCCCCCCCTAATGTCGAAGTTATCGGGGAGGGTGTATATCGACATAGACATATCCGATAAAAAAAGAGGAAGAAGAAGAAAAAAGGAACCGCTAGAGGAGAAGATCGAAGAAAAAAAAAGAAAAAAAAAGGAGAAGAAGAAAGGAATAGAGGAGAAGAATTTTCTCCTCTATTCCTTTCTTCTTCTCCTCTTTTTTTCTTTTTTTCTTCTTCTTATTTATTTCTCCTCTTCTTCCTCTCCTCTTCTTCTTTCTTTCCTCTTTCTTATTTTCTTCTTTCCTATCCTTCTTTTTCTAAATTTGTAACTTTTGCATATATAAAACTTTCTATATATATTTAGCATATATAAACAAAAAACTATATAGCCACATACACATATATATACATCACATATACACACATCACATATATACAGCAACTTCCTAAGAAAAAATATATTTATATACACATAAATATATATTTAACATATATATTTAGCAAATTCCTAAGAAAAAAAAAGATATACACATACATATAAATACAGCAACTATATACAGCAACTATATATACTGCAATTTCCTAAGCAAATTCCTAAGAAAAAAAAATATACACATATATACATATATATACACAGCAACTATATATATATATATACAGCAATATATATTAAACATATAAAAAAAAGGGAGCCGGCCCTCACATCGGCAGGGCTGGGCGGCGCGACGGCGGCGGGGCGGGGCGGCGACGAGGCGGCGTCGGGGCGCGGCGGCGCGACGGCGGCGGGGCGGGGCGCGCGGCGGCGCGGGGCGACGGGCCGGCCGGGGGGCGCGGCGACGGCGCGGGGCGGGGCGACGGCGCGGGGCGCGGCGACGGCGCGGGGCGGAGCGACGAGGCGGCGTCGGGGGCGACGGCGACGGGGCGACGGGGGCGACGGGGGCGACGGCGACGGCGACGGGGACGGAGCAGATCGAGGTCGGCGTCGGGGCTGGGAAGAAGGAGAAACTGAACGAAATTTTCGCAAGTGCAGCTTATATAGGAGGAGTATTAGTCCCGGTTCTTGGCACAAACCGGGACTAATAGCCCCCTTTAGTCCCGGTTGCTGCCACCAACCGGGACTAAAGGTCCCTTTTCAGCAGCCCAAAGGGCGGGAAGGAGGCGCCTTTAGTCCCGGTTGGTGGCAGCAACCGGGACTAATGCCACCCTTTAGTCCCGGTTGGTGGCAGCAACCGGGACTAAAGGCCTTGCCGCGGTGCGGTGGGAAGTTTAGTCCCACCTCGCTAGTTGAGGGAGAGCAGCACCAGTTTATAAGCCCCGCTGCCTCTCTCCTCTCGAACTCCTCTAAACTGCAGGCCTAAGGGCCTAAACTGACACTGCTTTGCCTGTGGACTTGCTGGGCTTTCTACGGGCCTGAATCCTGGCCCATGGTTGGGTTTCTAGTCGTATTCAGGCCGTGTGGGCCCAGCAGGTGGCATATTTTTTCTTTTTTTCTTTGTTGCTTTATTTTTTAGTTTTGTTTCTACTTTCAACAAAATACTTACTGTTGCTATTTTCATTTATTTGTTTTCTTTGTTTCTTTATTTATTTGATTTTGTTTCTACTTACAAAAAAATATTTATTGTTGCTATTTTTTTTTCAAGTTTTTTTGTTTTGTTTTCTGCATTATTTATTTTCTTTTGTAAAACCAATTACGAACTCTCTGTTAGTGCAAGTAGTATTCAAATTTGAATAGTTTAAATTTGAAATTATTTATTTTACTTCCTTTATTTATTTTCTTTGTTGCTTTATTTATTTTATTTTGTTTATACTTAATTACAACAAAATACTTATTGTTGCTATTTATTTCTAAGTTGTTTTTTGCTGTATTTAGAGTTGCTTTATTTATTTTATTTTCTTTGTTTATTTCTAAGTTGTTTTTTGCTGTATTTAGAGTTGCTTTATTTATTTTACTTTCTTTATTTATTTTCTTTGTTGCTTTATTTATTTTATTTTGTTTATACTTACAACAAAATACTTATTGTTGCTATTTATTTTTCAAGTTTGTTTTGTTTTGTTTTGTTTTGTTAGTGCAAGTAGTATTGAAATTTGAATAGTACAAACGGACAATGGTATCATACTCGTTTGTTACAAAGTTGGCATGGTATCATCATAATAGTTGCGGAAATAACTCTTCATTTTTTCTTCGCTTGTGTCATTTGCTTATTGCGCCGTAACCATGGATAATCTTCATCGTTTATCAGGATGCTTGGGTCAGCCTTGACTTTGAAGAGAGGAATTTCATGAAACTTTTCATAATCTTCAGACATGTCTGTCTTGCCCTCCACTCCCAGGATGTCCCTTTTTCCTGAAAGAACTATGTGGCGCTTTGGCTCATCGTATGATGTATTCGCTTCCTTATCTTTTCTTTTTCTCGGTCTGGTAGACATGTCCTTCACATAGATAACCTGTGCCACATCATTGGCTAGGACGAACGGTTCGTCATTGTATCCAAGATTTTTCAGATCCACTGTTGTCATTCCGTACTGTGGGTCTACCTGTACCCCGCCTCCTGACAGATTGACCCATTTACACTTAAACAAAGGGACCTTAAAATCATGTCCGTAGTCAAGTTCCCATATGTCCACTATGTAACCATAATATGTGTCCTTTCCCCTCTCGGTTGTTGCATCAAAGCGGACACCGCTGTTTTGGTTGGTGCTCTTTTGATCTTGGACTATCTCATATCCTTTGTAAATCAATACAGTCGAAGATGGTACCCTGGACAACAAGTACAACTCATCACAAACAGTGTTGTCACCTCTGAGACGTGTTTCCAACCAACTGCTGAAAGTCCTGATGTGTTCACGTGTAATCCAGTCGTCGCACTGCTCCGGGTGTTTGGAGCGCAGACTGTTCTTGTGTTCATCGACATACGGGGTCACCAATGTAGAGTTCTGTAGAACTGTGTAGTGTGCTTGAGACCAAGAATAACCGTCCCTGCATATTATTGAGTCCCTTCCAAGCGTGCCTTTTCCAGTCAGTCTGCCCTCGTACCGCGATTTAGGGAGACCTATCTTATTAAGGCTAGGAATGAAGTCAACACAAAACCCGATGACATCCTCTGTTTGATGGCCCATGGAGATGCTTCCTTCTGGTCTGGCGCGGTTACGGACATATTTCTTTAGGACTCCCATGAACCTCTCAAAGGGGAACATATTGTGTAGAAATACGGGCCCCAGAATGACAATCTCGTCGACTAGATGAACTAGGACGTGTGTCATGATATTGAAGAAGGATGGTGGGAACACAAGCTCGAAACTGACAAGACATTGCGCCACATCACTCCTTAGCCTTGGTACGATTTCTGGATCGATCACCTTCTGAGAGATTGCATTGAGGAATGCACATAGTTTCACAATGGCTAATCGGACGTTTTCCGGTAGAAGCCCCCTCAATGCAACCGGAAGCAGTTGCGTCATAATCACATGGCTGTCATGAGACTTTAGGTTCTGGAACTTTTTCTCTGCCATATTTATTATTCCCTTTATATTCGACGAGAAGCCAGTCGGGACCTTCATACTGAGAAGGCATTCAAAGAAGATTTCTTTCTCTTCTTTCGTAAGAGCATAGCTGGCAGGACCTTCATACTGCTTCGGAGGGATGCCGTCTTTTTCGTGCAAACGTTGCAGGTCCTCCCGTGCCTCAGCTGTATCTTTTGTCTTTCCATACACGCCCAAGAAGCCTAGCAGGTTCACACAAAGGTTCTTCGTCACGTGCATCACGTCGATTGAAGAGCGGACCTCTAGGTCTTTCCAGTAGGGTAGGTCCCAAAATATAGATTTCTTCTTCCACATGGGTGCGTGTCCCTCATCGTCATTCGGAACAGCTAGTGCGCCGGGGCCCTTTCCGAAGATTACGTGTAAATCATTGACCATAGCAAGTACGTGATCACCGGTACGCATGGCGGGCTTCTTCCGGTGATCTGCCTCACCTTTGAAATGCTTGCCTTTCTTTCGACATTGATGGTTGGTCGGAAGAAATCGACGATGGCCCAGGTACACATTCTTCCTGCACTTGTCCAGGTATATACTTTCAGTGTCATCTAAACAGTGCGTGCATGCGTGGTATCCTTTGTTTGTCTGTCCTGAAAGGTTACTGAGAGCGGGCCAATCGTTGATGGTCACGAACAGCAACGCCTTTAGGTCAAATTCCTCCTGTTTCTGCTCATCCCACGCACGTACACCGTTTCCATTCCACAGCTGTAAAAGTTCTTCAACTAATGGCCTTAGGTACACATCAATGTCGTTGCCGGGTTGCTTAGGGCCTTGGATGAGAACTGGCATCATAATGAACTTCCGCTTCATGCACATCCAAGGAGGAAGGTTATACATACATAGAGTCACGGGCCAGGTGCTGTGATTGCTGCTCTGCTCCCCGAAAGGATTAATGCCATCCGCGCTTAGAGCAAACCATACGTTCCTTGCGTCCTTTGCAAACTCCTCCCAGTACTTTCTCTCGATTTTTCTCCATTGCGACCCGTCAGCGGGTGCTCTCAACTTCCCGTCTTTCTTACGGTCCTCACTGTGCCATCGCATCAACTTGGCATGCTCTCTGTTTCTAAACAAACATTTCAACCGTGGTATTATAGGAGCATACCACATCACCTTCGCAGGAACCCTCTTCCTGGCGGGCTCGCCATCAACATCACCAGGGTCATCTCGTCTGATCTTATACCGCAACGCACCACATACCGGGCATGCGTTCAGATCGTTGTATGCACCGCGGTAGAGGATGCAGTCATTAGGGCATGCATGTATCTTCTGCACCTCCAATCCTAGAGGGCATACGACCTTCTTTGCTGCGTATGTACTGTCGGGCCATTCGTTATCCTTCGGAAGCTTCTTCTTCAATATTTTCAGTAGCTTCTCAAATCCTTTGTCAGCCACAGCATTCTCTGCCTTCCACTGCAGCAATTCCAGTACGGTACCGAGCTTTGTGTTGCCATCTTCGCAATTGGGGTACAACCCTTTTTTGTGATCCTCTAACATGCGATCGAACTTCAGCTTCTCCTTTTGACTTTCGCATTGTGTCCTTGCATCGACAATGACCCGGCGAAGATCATCATTTGGTTCCTCTTGATCTTCAGCAGCTTCACCCGTTGCAGCATCATTGGGCACATCGTCTGGTTCCTCTTGATCTTCACCAGCTCCCCCCATTGCAGCATCACCGTATTCAGGGGGCACATAGTTGCCATCGTACTCTTCTTCTTCGCCGTCTTCCATCATAACCCCTATTTCTCCGTGCCTCGTCCAAACATTATAGTGTGGCATGAAACCCTTGTAAAGCAGGTGGGAGTGAAGGATTTTCCGGTTAGAGTAAGACATCGTATTCACACATTTAGTGCATGGACAACACATAAAACCATTCTGCCTGTTTGCCTCAGCCGCATTTAGAAACTCACGAACGCCCTTAATGTACTCGGAGGTGTGTCTGTCACCGTACATCCATTGCCGGTTCATCTGCGTGCATTATATATAATTAAGTGTGTCAAAAATCATTACAGAACATCATAAATAGATAATTAAGTGACCAAATGGATAAAAGTTCATCATCACATTAAAACCAAAGTACATACATATATAGTTCTCATCTAACAACATATAGCTCTCCATACACATCGAAACTATGTAAAACATTTCAACGCGAAAACAAATGCTATCATAATCGCAACCAAGGTAACAATTGATCCAACGGCATAATGATACCAAGCCTCGGTATTAATGGCATATTTTCTAATCTTTTTAATCTTCAACCGCATTGCATCCATCTTGATCTTGTGATCATCGACGACATCCGCAACATGCAACTCCAATATCATCTTCTCGTCCACAATTTTTTTTATTTTTTCCTTCAAGAATTTGTTTTCTTCTTCAACTAAATTTAACCTCTCGACAATAGGGTCCATCTTGATCTTGTGATCATCGATAACTTCCGCAACATGCAACTCCAATTCCATGTTCTCCTCCTCCATTTTTTCCAATTTTTTCTTTAACGAAATGTTTTCCTCCTCAACTAAATTTAACCTCTCCACAAGAGGGTCGGTTGGAATTTCCGGTTCAACTACCTCCTAGACATAATAAAACATCTATGCATGTCAGGTTGGTCGGCATAACTATCATAAGCACTAAAACAAATAGTTATAAATTAAAGATAATATACCACATCCGAATCGTAGACCGGACGAGGGCCCACGTGGGCGGATATCAAAACCATCGCACTATATAATAACAAGCAATAATAAACGTAAGAAAATTAGACAAATATCTATCTAAAGCAATAATAAAAGTAAGAAAAGCATGGACATAACAAGAGGCTCACCACGGTGGTGCCGGTGACGAGATCGGCGGGGGCGATCGACGGCGGCGAAGACGGGGACGGGACGTGACGGACCGCTAAACCTAGACAAATCTCGGAGAAAATAGAGCTTCGAGAGGAGAAAAGCTTAACTAGTCTGGCTCGGGCATTCCACCGAACATGTTGTGTGCATAGGAGGTGAGCTAGAGCACCACTAACCCCTCTCCCCCTCGGCCAGAAAAAAAACAGAGCAGTGAGCTCTGCTCTTGAGTGAGGGGGTTTATATAGGCAACTCACTGGTCCCGGTTGGTGCTACAAACCGGGGCTAAAGGGGTGCCTTTGGTCCCGGTTCATAAAACAAACCGGGACTAATAGTGGTGGGCCAGGAGCAAGAGCCATTGGTCCCGGTTTTTAGCTCCAACCGGGACCAATAGGTCCAGACGAACCGGGACCAATGGCCCACGTGGCCCGGCCGCCCCCCTGGGCTAACGAACCGGGTCCAGTACCCCCATTGGTCCCGGTTCTAGATTGAACCGGGGCTAATGGGCTGGACCAATGCCCTGTTTTCTACTAGTGCCAGCAGAGAAGAACTCGACGACGATTGCGGCGTCCATCGGCGTGGGACCGATGTCACCAATGGTGGTTCGAGTAGACGAAGTGGTCGGGGTAGATGACGGCGACGCTGGCGACGGGCTGGTGCTTGGACGAAGACGACGGGGGTGGACGGGCGACGGCGGCGGCCAAAGAAGAGCGGCGGCGGCGGCCTGACGGCGGCGGCTAGGTTAGGAGTGCGGCGGCGGTGCTCGAAGTAGGCGAAGAACCCTGACAGCGTGACGAAGACCGGCGCGGACGGTGACGTTCCCGCGCCAAGGGAGATGGCGCGGCGCATACCACGGGAAGTCGACGCGCGATGACGACGGAGTGGACCACGGGCCGCGGCGCTACGGCCCGAAGGGGCGACGCAGCGGCGGCAAACGGGTCGGGCCGACGGTGGGAAGACCTCGGGGCGGCGGCGGGGACCGTGGGCCTCGACGCTGCGGCCCGAAGAACGACGCAACGGCGGTTTGCGAGTCGGTGCAACTGTGGGGACGGCCTCAGGGCGGCGGCGGGGACTACGTATCGCGGTGCTACGACCCGAAGAGACGACGCAGCGGCGAAGCACGAGTCGATGCAGCCATGAGGAGAACCACGGGGCGGCGGCGCTGCGGCCCGACGGGCAGCCCGATGCTCGATCGGCGGAGAGGCGCGCAGTACTCTGGACGATCTTCACGGGACCTACGGAGGCGCGCGCAACCGACGGGCTAGGTCGGTCGCCCGGCGTAGATGCGGTGGATCGCGGCGGCGGGCGGGTGATCAATCCGACTGCGCGCGAGGTCGGGGACACCGCTCGATGAAGACGGGGTGGCGGCGGAGTCCGAGATGAAGCCGGCGAGGACGGACGGTGTG
Organism: Secale cereale; assembly: GCA_902687465.1. Classification (NCBI taxonomy): domain Eukaryota; kingdom Viridiplantae; phylum Streptophyta; class Magnoliopsida; order Poales; family Poaceae; genus Secale; species Secale cereale. Next base: position 674,596,930 of record LR738713.1, read on the forward strand.
GGACGTCGTGCGACCGGCACCCGGGCTGCCAAGCAGCGCCGGCACCCGGGCAGCGAGGCCCGAGTGACCAACGTAGTAGCGGCGCCCGAGCTGAGACAGTCGACGAGCCTGATGCCGCCGTAGACGAGGTCGGTGAGGTAGACCGCAAGGCCGCCGTGCAGACACGGCGGACGCGGGTGATGTGGATAGATGGGCGGACCGGCGCGCGAACGACGGCTATGATTGGCCGCCGCATGGCACGAGGCCGCCGGGTGAGCGATGCAGGTGTCCCGGTCGGAGAAGGGCGGTGACGGCCGGCGCAGGGCGACGGGCGGGCCGGCGCACGGACGACGGCCTTGAGGGGCCGCCTGTCGCGCGAGGCCGTCGGGTCGATGAAGTAGCCGGCCAATCGCGCCGGTGTCGAAGTAGAGGCGCGCGGGTGTCAACGGCGGCGGTGGGCGACGCAAACCGATCTCAGATCGAAAAACCAAAAAGTAAACGCCGATCAAAGCGACCGGCGCGAGAGAGAAAAAACCGGAGCAAGGGCTCGGGAAAAAGACTCTCTAGGACAGCCGACCAACACGGCCGGCGGACGAACCCTAGGTACGGGCGGCGCGGCCCCCGGCGGCGGTCATGAAGGCCGACCGGCCCGGGGGCGGCGCGCGGGTGCGGAAGCGGTGGCGGCTAGGGTTTAGGATCGACTTGCGATGGATACCATGTTAGAAGGGAGAGAGAGGTTTGGTGGAATAGTTGTTGTATTGCTTGAGTCTCGTGGGAATATATATATAGAAGTACAATGATCTACTTGGAGTACAAGACAAGTCAGAATAAATCCTAGTCTATTTCTTCTTTCCTAATAAACACTAAATGGCCATAAACTGCAGAACAGCAGGATATCCTACAAATTTATCTCAGTAGCTCCATTGTAAATCGTGTAAATACTGAAGTCGCTTAAGTAAACGAATCCGAGAAGATACAGACAAAGGAACCAACAAAAAAAGGAAGTATGCGCAGACAAACTGCAGGAGCCCATTAAGCACATGGATTCCATGCGAACGGGACGGCAATCAGGCAATCATAACCAGGGAAAGCAAAACAACTACTCTTAGGAAATTAAAAGAACAAAGGACAAATTTGGCTGGCCCAAATTGATAAGTAAAGGAAGTAATAAGTTTTTCATATACATAAATAGCACTAGGAGGATTTCAGCCGATGGCCTGGCGCAGAGGAAGAAAGATTTTGCACCCACCGGGTTTTTGGTTGGATCTCCGCCACTGATTCCAGATGCATCTCATTCATATATATTTTTTACATTGCCCTGTTAGAACTACCTTTGAACCTTTGATACATTCCCCAGTTATTTAACCTCAGTTATGCATCCGTGGCAACTAAAGATGTCAATCATACATGTCGAAAGCCCCAACTGCCGCTACGTTTATCAAATTAGATTTGCTAGTGCAGAGATATGATGTACAACGAATGTAAAGGTACTTATTTTCTGTGTTCGAGGTTAACAATAGACCAAAAAGAAAAGACGAGAATCCTAGAAGTTATGCAGAGTATCCTCTGTATACTGCCACAGCCACACAGTAAACAGGCACGATATGATACAAGCTATCCCAGCAGCTCCACATTAAGCTAGCCATCCATCCGATGTGCAATATATAAACGAATCCCAGGAGTGGAAACTGGATACAGAGACAAGATAACCAATAAAAGAAACTGCAGGAACGAACTGAGCACATGCACATGGATCCCATGGGAAAGGGACAGGAGTCAATCAGTAGCTGAGACACGAACCTAGTCTTAATCAAATAATTATTATATGAGCACGGTTTTTTGTAGGCCGAGCTACCTGGTACCCTATATCAGGACCGTCCAGAATTGATTGTGATGCATCGAGATTTGTGCAAAAGTTTGAATAGCTGCAGCTTTGTTAGGACATAATACACTGGCAGGACACACTGTTCATGAGGTGATAGGACATCTGCCCCCTGGCCGCATGCTGTTTCTCTCACATGTAGCCTCATGCCGTCTCTCTTCCCACACATGCAGCCTCTGACACAGTAGTAGGCTCGCATTCCTATCCACTGTTGATGATAGAGACAAGGCACAACTGCGTAAAAAAACATGAATCTCAAATGAACATGTCCCTCTCTCTCACCGCTCGGACTCTCTCAAACCACTCAGGGCCACTCTCACTCTTCCTTTCTCGACTGACATGTAGAACTTTTTCAGAAGTTGCATGCAAAAGTCAAGAGAGAGAACTGCTGCATGTGAAGCTTTTCCAAAGATATTTTGCGAGAGATTTTTCACAAGCTGCATGCACATTAACGGAGAGAATGAGAGCATGCAAAGTTCAAGAGGGAGATATAAATGTTGAGGTACTCCCTCCATTCCACAATGTAGTGCTTCCTCTATCCTCGTGCTTCAACTTTGACCGTAAATTTAACCAACGAGATCGTCTGCGGCGGGAGCAAAAGTTATACCAATGAATTCGTATTCAAAAGAAGTTTTCAATCATGTAATTTTTTCTCCCGTCGCAGTCGGTCTTGTGGGTTAAATTTATGGTCAAAGTTGGACATCGGGAAGCGCGGGCGCACTATATTATACAGAATTTTAGAGTTGACCGGTGAGTGTACTACAGGAACATGACCTGACGCATCTATCAAGAAAAGTAGCCTTCATGTTTGCTAATTTTCTGTAAAATGAATTGAATGTGCAGTTCTTGAGGATGTAACCCAGGCAGTATCGGTAGGAGTACTAATTAGCATGAGCTATATGCTCTTCACGTGTGTACAGTGCGCTGATGTTGACTACACTATGCAGGCTGCAGGATCACTGTGCGCATGCAGAGTGGACACTGTAGGGCTCTGCTAATTGCCTACGTTAATGAGCCTGACGCGGTCAGAAGGTGGACCATGATGCATTCAGCCACACGGATCACGAAGCGAACAAACGGCCAGGATAGAGGGTACCGGGAAGCTCGTCCTACACCACAACTTTCCGTTATTATATGAAGCAAAGGTAGTTGTAACAGGAGGGAACTTGTCCCCCTACAATTATGCCATGAAATCTTGATAAGGCCACGGCTATATAGAAGAAAGAAGTGAAACCATATCCACTGGCCAGCACTTGCAGTAAAATGCACATGGCCAGGCCAAGAATCTACCATTCTTAAGAAGTTGCTCCCCACTTTCACCTATTCTCTCATCATGCACACTGTCCACATCAGCAACTATGCCATCTCAGCAAAAACTGATCCCACGAGGACATGTCATCACTTTCTTGGTCCACTCATGCACCAGCAGCTAACGAACGTTATGGGCCACAAATGCAGCCACCAATGAACCAGCAACCCATTTGTTCAGACTATTGATGCATCTCCCAACTGTACTCCCCAAGCGTTTTAGTCTGTTCGGCTCCTTCGTAATTGTCTCCTCATCCATCTTCCATCCATGGTTCCCTTCATCTCCCCCAATCAATAAATCTCTACTGTCTACTACAGTCCTTGCAGTTCTTCTCTTCTTCCCTCTATTTATGCATGTCACAAAATTGCTTTTGTTGCCGACCAAGAGCTCCAAGATGGCCGCTGGCGCAGACTATGTTGGCCCAAGCATACGCCTCCCTGTTGACCCGACTATAGTGAACCACGCGTGCCACCCCCGACGTCCTCCTCAAGCATCACCTGCGCTAGAGATCATGGCTCTGCTTCCTCTTTATCTTACAATATCTGAACGATTTTGTTTTGGGTCAGCTTGGTTGGAAGATCTTATTTGGCCTCAAAACAGCTAGAAGGGCAAGAGCAAAAGAGCTGAGAACGGCAAGAGAGACGGCGGCAAGGTGTACTTTGGGGGCGCTGATGGAGGCCACGCCGAGCAAGGTGTAGTCTACGAGATCCCAATCCAAGTAGCGCCTCTGTCGCTCAAGGTAAGATCAGGAAGATGAGGCCGCCCCCATCCTTTCTTTATCAAGATATGCACGTCTGTGTAGTTTCCCTGGAGGCCTGGACATTGCGGCATGTGCAGGACAATTAGAGATGCATATGTGCTTTGAGTTCCTGATGTGTATAACTGCATATGCAGGTTGTTTTCATCTTTCTAGCGATTTCTTTTTGAGACTTTAGTGATTGATTTGTGGCCTGAACATGTGTACGGATTCTAAAATGTATGGATGTGTTTATGCCAAATGTCTCTATAGTTTGCTTTCGCTTTGAAAAGTGTTGGTTCCTATCATAGATAAGATAACCAATCAAAAAGTGGTTTTGTCAGGCCTCAATCCAGGTTTCATGCTTCAAGGTGTTTGTGTCGGGTTGTGCTTAGTTATAGTTTTCAGTGAAACGTATGCCCAGCCCCATAATTATCAGGTGCCATGCCATTTTGTATATGTCGTTATTCTTCGTTGTAAAATGGATCAAGGTGTACAATGAAAGCTTATTTTTATTTAGGCGCACTAACACTGTGGGGCTCAAAATTAGCATGAAATCTCTTTCTTTTTTGCTACGTTGTACTTCTATAATAGATAATCAAATTGTATTATGTTCAATTATTGTCAGACAAATCTCATCAGATGCCATTTCCTTTTTTATGTTATTGATTATTCATTGTAATTTCCACAAAAAAGATGCATTTAATTCACGGTGGAGATACTCTACAATATACTAATTCGCCTAATTTTATATAATTCCATCAAAGGTTCGAACTAACATATTGTATTTCTTTTCAAGGTCTACTTCTTTGCCAATCCATGATCCTTCTCCTAGGTTGTGCTATACATTCCCGCAGCAACGCGCGGGGTATCATCTAGTTCTACTAGTAGGAACATACAGAGTGCGATGAGGCCTGTGCTCTAGTAAAAGGAATTACAGAGAATAAGGGGACAAATCTAGTTGGCCCAAAGAGACAGACAAGTAAAGGGAGTAGCAAGCTCGTTTATAGACAAAAATACTTCCTCTGTCCTAATATAAGAACGTTTTAATATAAGAACATTTTTGACACGTTTTTGACACTACACCAATATAAAAAACGTTCTTATATTATGGGACGGAGAGAGTACATAATACACAGATGGTAATTAACCCCTTTTGTTTTGGGGTCCCCTCAATCGATATGCCGGCGACGAACACGAGGAAGCAGAGGGAGTAAACAACACAGGTATCCAGGAGGGAAACTGCCCTGACCCCAATCCACTGCGTGGAGCACCAAGCAAGGAAGAAATCGCAGCAGGAAAGGGAGGCGGCTTACCAAAATACTACCAAGTATTGATGATCCGGGAAGGCTACGAACGCCTCTGGCCTGTGGCAAAATTCGGCAAGGTGGAGAAATATTTGGCACCGGAATCTGCGCCTTCTCTGCTCATGTAAATGTAATGTAGCTTGCCGGCCGGGTGAGTGCGGTGGCGGTACAGTGGTGTCACGTCAGAATAAAGCAGCAGCAGCATCCTAATCTCAATCCGGAGCCCAACCCACCAATCTCCAAAGCTCACCGACTTTTCTGTCATGTCCCAAACTCTCTCGACTTTTGGTACAGGACACAGCAAGGATTCATTCGGTGGCGATGAGCGAACAATACAGTACAGTAGGTGAGATGTAGAGAGAACAAGAGCGGAAAGTTGAGAGTCTCTACTGCTAATCCACATCTAGTCTGGACTCTAGACTTATACCCTCCGTCAGTTGATCGACACGTGGACCATGGAAGCTTTATTCGTGCACCCTTTTGCTCACATGGCTTGTCTTGGCATTATTCTCCCCATGCACTGCATGTTTTTCCGCTTTTGCTAATGCTACTGTCTAGATGGAATTTAGATGGTGGTATGTTTGTGAATTTAAAATTGTGTCTAGATGGAAGTTACCAAAGAGAAAGCTTGAGCAGTGTGTAGGGCTTGTCCGTGCTGCTGCAAATTTCTTAGATTAATTTATGTGTGTGATGTGCTGCTAGCTAGTAGTGTGATTGACGGTCAGAAAAAAGTACTAGATTAGTGTATGTGTGTGTGCCATTGCTACTAGTCTGATTGACAGTGAACTGGTACTGCTACTGTCATCTTTACAGTATTTTTCTTGGCTAAAACAAGTCGTGTATAGTCATATTGTTGAGATTTGGAGATATTCAGATTTGAGTTCTAGGGATTTGACAGGAAGAACATGGGGAAAAATTCTGGGGCCTTCTCCTCTGTTCGAGTAGCCCCTCTTCTCTTATTATTGTGATTCTTACACCCCAGTCCTCTAGGAATTACATATTTACTTAGTTACATATAACTCGACACTCCCCCTCAAGACGGGGCAAATGCATCATACAGCCCCATCTTGCTACAAAAGGTAGAAAATAATCTATCAGGCAAACCTTTTGTGAGGATATCTGCTAACTGACTTGATGAATTTACATACGACATGCAGATAATTCTGAGGTCCAACTTCTCCTTAATGAAGTGACGATCTATCTCAATGTGTTTTGTTCGATCATGTTGCACAGGATTGTTAGCAATATCGAGGGCCGCCTTATTATCACAGTACAACATCAATGGTTTTGATTGGAATAGGCCTAGCTCCAACAACAGGATCCGTAGCCATAATACTTCACAGATACCATGTGCCATGGATCTGAATTCCGCTTCAGCTGTAGATCGTGCTACAACACTTTGCTTCTTACTACGCCATGTAACAAGGTTACCTCCAACAAATGTGCAATAGCCCGATGTTGATCTTCGGTCGTCCATGGAACCGGCCCAATCTGCGTCAGTGTAGCAGTCTACTTGCAAATGTCCGTGTGATGTGTATAATAATCCTCGACCGGGACAACCTTTGAGGTATCTAATTATTCGAACAACAGCATCCATATGATGAGTTCGAGGATCATGCATGAACTGACTTACAACACTTACAGCGAAAGCAATATCTGGACGGGTGTGAGATAAATAAATTAGTCGCCCAACAAGTCTTTGATAGCGCTCTCGATCGACAGGCCCTCCATCTCCATCATGAAGATGATGATTTTGCTCAATCGGGGTAGGAGCCGGGCGACACCCAGACAATCCGGTCTCTGAGAGCAAATCTAAGACATACTTTCTTTGAGAGAGATAAATTCCTTTTGAGCTACGAGAGACTTCAATCCCAAGAAAGTATCGAAGTAGCCCCAAGTCTTTGACCTCAAACTCTCGCGCTAATTGCAATTTTAATCGAGCAATCTCTTCATAGTCATCCCCGGTGATAACAATATCATCAACATAAACTATTAAAATAGCAACATTCGTTGCATTACGTTTATAGAATAAAGTGTGGTCAGCATTGCTTTGCTTATAACCCATTCGAAGAATTGCTCGCCGAAACCGATCAAACCAAGCGCGTGGGGATTGCTTCAAGCCATACAAGGATCGATGTAACCGTAGGACTTTACCTTTAGTTTGAGCAGTGCTAAAACCCGGTGGAATTTGCATATATATTTCCTCTTGAAGATCACCATGCAAAAATGCATTCTTCACATCTAGTTGGAATAGGTCCCATCCAAGGTTTGCTGCACATGCTATTAGAGTTCTTACCGAGTTCATTTTTGCAACCGGTGCGAATGTCTCATCATAGTCAATCCCATATGTTTGGGTATATCCCTTCGCTACTAGACGAGCTTTGTACCGTTCCACTTTGCCATCGGGATTTTGCTTAACCGTGTACACCCACTTACAACCCACAGGCTCTTTACCCATTGGCAGTGTCACAAGTTCCCAAGTTCTATTTTTCTCCAAAGCTTCCATTTCCTCGATCATTGCTGATTTCCACTTAGTGTCCTGCATGGCCTCTCTCCAGTCTTTGGGTATGGATATGGAGTCAAGGGAAGCAATAAAACTTTTGAACAAAGGATTACAATTATCATAGGAGATGAACTTGGCGATGTCATGTTTGTGGCCAACGTAATCCTTCAGATGTGGTGGTGTGACTGGACGTCTAACAGGCTTACGTAGAGCAATAGGAAGATCATGAGCAATAGGAAGGTTTGGAATAACAGTAGAGGGTTCAGTACCTTGCTCCAGTGTGTCTTGTATCACTGAATCAGGGGACGGTGACATGGAGTCTGGAGACACTGGCGTGATGGGTTGTACTACATGTTCAGTAGATGACATGTCATGTTCATGCCCCTCTTGAGCACTGGAGTTGCTATTGTTCCCACCTGTGTTCATGGTGTTTGTGTTTTCCTCCCCCTGTGTACCTTGCCCATATTGAGGTGTGTCCCCAAGTGAAGGAACAGGAATCGACCGAATAACAACATCTCTACCAACAACATTCTCCCCCTCTCGACCAATCCTAGAAATAGGGCTGGTAGAGGAAGAAGGATGGCATGCACCAAAGGCAGGGGAATAAAATGACTCATTTTCATGAAAAGTAACATCCATGCTCACAAAAAACCGCCGCTCAGCTGGGCACCAACAGCGATAGCCTTTCTGAGTGGGAGAATACCCAACGAAAATACAACGAACAGCGTGAGGATCAAGTTTTCCTACTGAATTTCTGTAATCATGTACAAAACAAACACATCCAAATACTTTTGGTGGTACAATAAAAGGATTCGAACCACTCAGACATTCAATTGGGGTTTTAAAATTCAGAATGCGTGAGGGCATACGGTTTATCAGATATGCTGCTGTTTTAACCGCCTCGCCCCAAAGAAACTTTGGCACATGCATTGTAAACATGAGAGAGCGTGCAACCTCCAACAAATGTCTATTTTTTCGTTCAGCGACACCATTTTGAGAAGGAGTATCAACACATGTTGTTTGGTGTATAATGCCATTGGAGGACAGAAAAGAATCAAAATCATTATTAACATACTCAGTGCCATTGTCTGAACGAAAAAATTTCACCTTTGCATTATATTGGTTGCAGACCAAAGCGTAGAAATCTTTGAATGCGTTGAAAACATCACATTTTTGTTTGAGTAGGTAAAGCCAAGTACATCGACTAAAACCATCAATAAAGGTTACAAACCAACGATCTCCCAAAAGAGAGGTTGTGACAGAAGGACCCCATACATCCGAGTGAATAATCTCAAAAGGAGTTTGACTTCTTTCACTACTAGTAGGATACGTGGCCCTTGTATGCTTAGCAAGTTCACATGCATCACATACAAGCTTATCCTTGTAGCAGGAAGCAAAAAGAGAAGGAAATACACGAGATAAAACATGGAAAGACAAATGACCAAGTCTGCGGTGGAGTAATAGCAACTCATCTGTGGATGAGGTACATGCAGCAAGTGCAAGCGGGGCTGCAACATTGTCGAGGTAGTACAGACCATCACGCTCGGTGCCAGTCCCAAGTACCTTCCCTGTCTTCAGTTCCTGGAAGACACAAAAGCAAGGTTCAAACCAAGCTCTACAATTAAGCGACTTCGTAATTGAACTGACAGAGAGAAGATTTACTGGAAAATCTGGAACATGTAAAACTGGGGTTAAAGATAAAGAGGGTGTACAACTAATAGTTCCGCTCCCCATTATGGGGGCTGAGGATCCGTCAGCTATACGAACCCTATCTTTTCCTGATCTAGGAATATAAGAAGAGAACTCCTTGGGGGAACCTGTCATATGGTTAGTAGCTCCAGAATCTATTACCCAAGGAGAATATGCAGATTTAATGGGATGATGCGAGTAGTTCACACCTTGAGATGCATGATAACTGGACACAGAGCCAGCAGGAACTTCATTGGACGCAGCTAAGAGTTTTGATTTAAATTCCTCGAGAGCTTGTGCAGCTGCCGCTGATAATTCACTTGTGGATGAAGTGAGATGCACACGATCTTGCTTCTTCCCTCGCGCATCACCAAGCTTGAGCCGGCCATTTCGTTGTTGCCACCCAGGTGGATATCCAATCAGGTCAAAACAATTCTTCTTTATGTGGCCAGTTTGCTTGCAGTGGTCACATACTACCTTTGGCTTCCTCCTGTACTCAAACTTAGTGGTATTTGCTTGATCATTGTTAGAAGCAACAGAAGATATAGTATGAGCATGTGAAGAGAGAGCAGCAAGAGTGTCGGCACTTGAATGTGGGGTCATGATTTGGTTTGATAACCGAGTCTCCTCTTCGAGAACACTAGATACTGCTTCATCAAGGGTGGGCCAATCCGGAGCTGAATAGATCATTTGTCTACGAAGATCGAACTCTTTGTTTAGTCCTTCCAAAAAGGTTTGAACAAGAATGGGCTGAAACCATTCACGAAGAAGAGCCAGGTCTTTTGGATCATTAGACTTGAAAGGACGAAAGAACTCAAGGTCTCTGTATAACCTTTTCAGTTCACCGGCATAATCTGTTATAGACCTCTCTCCTTGTTTAAGATTTCTCATCTCATGGAGCACCCTTGTCACTTGCATCTTGTTTGTTTTGCCAGAGAGCTGCTGCCCAATTTCCTTCCACACTTCTGCTGTAGTTTGTAGGTTCTCAACCTGCTCGCGAACTGAAGGCTCCATCGACCCCAACAACCACACCATAACACGCTGCTCATTCTGTTCCCATTGCTCCAACTCCAATTTATCATCTGGTTTCATAGAAGTGTCATCCAAAAAATGTTTGAGGCCATGGGATCCCAGAATCAGAGTAGCATGCCGTGACCAACTGAAATAATTTCCAGGTCCAGAAAGCCTGACCGGGTTAGGCTCCAAAGTGATAGTTCCTTTAGATTTTTGCTGGGATTGCTCAACAAGCTGGGCAAATAACTTTTGCATACTCTCACATAATTTGTCTACACTGGCCTCTCCCATCTTGTCTTTACTTTTATCTCACATACAACCAGATCACCGGTTCACCAAACAATAAGGTGCTAGAAAAAACACAACGCACTTATACTGACAGCAAAACAGAGGATGAACTGTACTTGTAGTGCACACCTGAGCCAAATCGCATGGAACAACCTAACCTTGCATCAATCGGACGTCCAGCTAGCTAGCTTACTTCTTGGATAGAGACAGCTCGATGAAGACACAGCAGCCCCAAGCAATTTTTCCAGCGACAACACAGACGCACCGGTCGGCGAATGCGACGGGATACAGCAGACTGACGGTCGCGGTGGACCTTGCCGCAACCTCCAGAAGAAAACTAAGGCGGCGACAACGCAGTGATGCAACGACGGCGACGACGGCGCTCTACGGCACCTCGTAGCCGACGACGGCGCTCTACGGCACCTCGCAGCCGACGACGGCGGCGGCGACAAAAGCGGCGCTAGCTCCACCCGCGAATCACGGCAACACCGCACCGTGCTTGACCAAACTGCAGCGAGATCACGCAGAATCAACCCATTCTGATGCCATGTTGAGATTTGGAGATATTCAGATTTGAGTTCTAGGGATTTGACAGGAAGAACATGGGGAAAAATTCTGGGGCCTTCTCCTCTGTTCGAGTAGCCCCTCTTCTCTTATTATTGTGATTCTTACACCCCAGTCCTCTAGGAATTACATATTTACTTAGTTACATATAACTCGACACATATATAGGTGATTAACTTAAAACTCTGTTGTTTCATTTAAATCAACATCAAGAGTTATAACCAGCAAATTATGTGTGAAACTTGTATAAATACATTGTCTTAACTATCAGGAAACTGTAATTTCAGTTTAAATTCTGTGAAAAATAGCCATATTCAGCAAACTCAGCTCCTAATCGAGTCAATTAGAGTTACAGTAGCTACAACCATGAAAATTGCAGGCCCAAGAAACACTCCCTTAATGCAACAACAGGGAGCTCCTATCATGCCGATTTGACAATATTGCACACGATGATGGTGGTTCTAGGCATATTTATGTGTGTACAGTTGTTACATTAAGCAACGTATTACTTTGATAGACTTGTGTGTGTTACGATGGGAAATAAGAAAGGAGTTGGAACTGACTGATCATAGAAAAATTACGGAAATGAAGTTAGGTGTGAGGTTAAATTTCTATTCCAATTGTGGAGAAGTGAGCTGAGATTATGTACCGCTAACATGTAAATTTTGCTTGTAACCGTTTACTTTTTTCTATGCTATTTTGGAAGACATATTGACTGACTCCTATGAGAATGTGTTTTCCACATACAAACTGCAGATCTTTTCTTTGCAGTAATTATGGAATGCCACAGTGAAAGTGAGCAAGGCTCCGCTTTTGACTATTTGCGCTGTCCAGTCTGATGCTGAATCAACCGTCCACACTGGGCCATGTACGGACATTGGATTTACTGCTGGTGTGGTGTTTTAGTGGTTTGTTCTTCTGCTAGTGTAGCAGAGCTATGTGATGAATTACTGATGTATAAATGTGTATATTTGGTAATGAAATCCACTCACATGTTGCAATTGGACCATTTACCTTAACGGAGTACCTGATGTATAAATGTGTATATTTGGTAATGAAACCACTCACATGTTGCAGTTGGACCATTTACCTTGACGGAGTACCTATGTATCGAAGTGATGCATTAGTGTAAGTGACTGATTCAGATTGGTGCTACATAATCAGCGCTGTGCAACTTAACTGTTTGGTTTCAGTTGTTAAAATGTCCTCTATAAAGTGCAAGCGTTTGGTTGTGGTTTTAGATGTTTTATCGAAGTGTTTGCTTTACTTGCCTTTGGCAGAATTCTCTTGAGCAGAGTGCCATGTTGTTTTGTTTACCCAAATGTGGTGTTTGTTGTTATAATATCAAATTTTGTACTAATTTGTAAACTAATATAATACCATTTAGACCACTAAGGCGTGATCTAAACGGTCTTATATTAGTTTACAGAGGGGTACTTAATTTTCCATGGATAAGCAACCAAAGTGACTCAGAAATATGTACATGGAGATATGGGGTGAAGGAGCTAGGTTTGATGGCTTGTTAGAATTGAGGGGTTATGTGCAAAATTAGGATTTGTATGAGTGGGCTATTTTCTGCAAATTGGCAATGATGGATGGATCTAGTCCATACACTTAGGATCCAACAGATAAATGTGGTTTTCACCTGATATTTTGGGCTTGTAGGATGCGCACCAATAATCGTGTTTGCATTTCTTTTGCTGATCGTAGTGTAATGAAGTGGCTTCACGCCTTCACTTAATGATTACCTGGCTATGGCAAATTGAACAATGTCGCAACAATATTAATGTACTTTGAAAGAATCCAATCCCCTTGTCCATTGCTATGTCAAGGCCGATTGTTGAGGATCGTATGTGGAAAGAGAGTATGCCAAGGCATGTTGACTACATACAGTATGTGATAGTAAAATCTACTATATATAAATATCTAACCCCCACTACTGGATTTCTTTCAACATCCATGCTTCCAAATCACCTTCATTATTTATGGACATCGAATAAAAATCGTGTGACATTAGAAGTCATGCATATACTCATAAGTTACACTTCTTGCATTAAACTATCCATGCAAACCATGCCATTTCATCAAGTCATACATGTCTTTTTCCAAGGAAATCAAGTCGATCATGCATGTTAGTCACAATTTAACTTTTTCGTTAAGTTTTATATGGTCATGAACGGTATATGTGTTAGACCCTTGAAGGAAGAAAAAAACGGTGCATTACATTAGTGTTAAAAGATGGTGTCACATTATGTCAAATCCAAAATGTTTTTCGTTCTACACATCATTTTATCACATACTTTGTATGTTTTTAATGCAAACTAAGAGCACTGTTACATTTGTATTTTCATTTGTTCTAAGCACTTATTGATGGATTTGTTTTAACATGTTTTTCGCGGCAGCACGCGGGACATCATCTATTTAATTTAATCAGAACACATGCATAATTGGAGAATGCTGGAGTGAAAAACATATATGTGATATCCTTATACTTCATGTCGAAGCAATGCAACATTCACATTGAACCCTACCAATAATGCCGCTCCATGTTAGTTGGTGTGTGTATATGCATCCGAAAAAGGGTTTCCCCTCACTTTATATTATAAAGCAATTTCCACCAAACACACGATAACTGCTGGGGTGAACAGCACATCAAGCCCAAAAGAAGAAGAAATAACTAAATGCCAACAATGGCAGCTCGATAAAGCACAGATCATCCGTCACCGTTGCGCCCTCCAGATTCGTCCCACCGCACACCAAGGCTCCGCGCCACCCTATATCAAGCAGCACCTCCAAGAAGGGACGCGACGTCGACGACACTGCTTCCCGGGCATAACATAGGGTTTCCCTGGCATGCGGAACGGAGTGGGGATGGGCAACACCGACGCCCTTCCAGAAGCGTATGATAATCTTGTTAGTGCTCAGTGTCACTGTCATCATCGCTTGCATAATCATCGTCATATGGCTGCTCTACCGGCGTCGGAAGATCACACAAAGTGGTGAAAGAAGTCATGACTGATTGGAAAATGACACCATTCACACATGTGGACTGTACGAAATTCAACGTGCTCAACAACGTATCTAAGGAGAACATTATCGCCAATGGCGGGTCTGGAAAGGTGTATCGTGTCCACCTCCTAGCCTTGATGGTGTCATTGAGAATCGCAGCAGCGGAATAGTGGATGTCAAGAAGATATGCAACACGGGGAAATCTAGACCACAAGCAGTTCGATTCGGAGATGAAGACAGTGGGGGGCATTAATCACAAGAATATCATCAAGCTGCTCCGCAACATCTCCAGCCAGGATGCCAAGCTGCTTGTTTACGAGCACATGGAGAAGTGCAACCTCAACGACTAACTACACCTCGTGACCGCGAGGGAACTCCTGCACAATTTGACTTGCCGACGAGGCTAACCATTGCTATTATTGCGGCAATGGGCCTCAACTAGACGACGAGGCTAACCATTGCTATTGCTAACCATTGCTATTGATGCAGCAACTGCTGCGAACGCACATGAGGAGCCCCACCTTAGCCACTTTAGTTATTCATAATACCAAAAAAGAGGGACATTTCTCAGCTGGAGAAGAAGTGCTCGCTAACGCTGGGAACACACAAGAGGATCCCCTCCATAGCCAATTTAATTATTCACAAGACCAAAAAGTAGGGACACTTGTCGGCTGGAGAAGAAGTGCTCGCTAGCGCTGGAAACGCACAGGAGGAGCCCCTACTTAGTTACTTTAATTATTCACAAGAGCAAAATGCAGGGACACTTGTCAGCTGGAGAAGAGGTGCTCGCTAACGTTGGGAACACGCAGGAGGAGCCCCTGGTTAGCCACTTTAATTATTCACAAGACCAAAAAGCATGGACACTTGTCAACTGGAGAAGAAGTACTCACAAATGCTGGGGACGCACATCAGGATCCCCTGCTTAGCTACTTTACTTATTCACAAGAGCAAAAGGTAGGGACACTTGTTAACTAGAGAAGAAGTGCTCGTTAGCGCTGGAAACGCATAGTAAGAGCCCCTGCTTAGACATTTTAATTATTCACAAGACCAGAAAGCAAATACACTTGTCAGCTGGCGAAGAAGTGCTCGCTAACGTTGGAAATGCACAGCAGGAGCCCCTGCTTAGCCACTTCAATTATTCAAAAGACCAAAAAGCAGGGACACTTGTTAGCTGTAGAAGAAGTATTCGCTAACACTGAGAGCGCATAGGAGGAGCCCCTGCTTAGCCACTTTAATTATTCATAAGACCAAAAATCATGGACACTTGTGAGCTGGAAAAGAAGTGCTCGCTAACACTGGGAACGCACGGGAGGAGCCCCTTCTTAGCCACTTTAATCATTCACAAGACCAAAAAGCAAGGACACTTATGGGCTGGAGAAGAAGTGATTGCTAACGCTTGGAACGCACATGAGGAGCCCCGGGTTAGCCAATATAATTATTCACGAGACCAAAAAGGAGGGACACTGGCTAGAGAAAAAGTGATCGCAAACAATGGGAACGCATAGGAGGAGCCCCTGCTTAGCCACCTACTTGTCGGTTGGAGAAGAAATGCTCGCTAACGCTGGGAACGCACAGGAGGAGCCCCTTCTTAGCCACTTTAATTATACACAAGAGCAAAAAGCAGGGAGACTTGTCAGCTAGATAAGAGGTTCTCGCTAACGTTCGGAACACATGGGAGGAGCCCCTGGTAAGCCACTTTAATTATTCATAAGACCAAAAAGCATGGACAATTGTCAACTGGAGAAGAAGTGCTCACAAACGCTGGGGACGCACATGAGGATCCCCTGCTTAGCTACTTTACTTATTCACAAGAGCAAAAGGTAGGGACACTTGTTAACTAGAGAAGAAGTGCTCGCTAATGCTGGAAATGCATAGTAAGAGCCCCTGCTTAGACATTTTTATTATTCACAAGACAAGAAAGCAAAGACACTTGTCAGCTGGCGAAGAAGTGCTCGCTAAGGTTGGAAATGCACAACAGGAGCCCCTGCTTAGCCACCTCAATTATTCAAAAGACCAAAAAGCAGGGACACTTGTCAGCTGTAGAAGAAGTATTCGCTAACACTGAGAGCGCATAGGAGGAGCCCCTGCTTAGCCACTTTAATTATTCATAAGACCAAAAATCATGGACACTTGTCAGCTAGAAAAGAAGTGCTCGCTAACACTGGGAACGCACGGGAGGAGCCCCTTCTTAGGGCATGTACAATGGTTCTATCTTAAGAGTGCCACATAGGATAAATGATGAGGTGGAGGAGAGAGAAATCATAAGAGAAGGCTTGTCTTGTCTTATTTAAGAGAAGACAAGAGATGATCTCTTAGCATAATTTGTCTCACCATATTTTTAGGAACAACTAATTTTGAAGATAAGGCTAATTAAGAGATGACCCATTGTAGACATGTTTTTTTGTCATCTCTAATTTACATGCAAAACTTAAGATAAGACTATCTTATCAACCATTGTACATGCCCTTAGCCACTTTAATCATTCACAAGACCAAAAAGCAGGGACACTTATGGGCTGAACAAGAAGTGATTGCTAATGCTTGGAACGCACATGAGGAGCCCCGGGTTAGCCAATATAATTATTCACGAGAACAAAAAGGACGGACACTGGCCGGAGAAAAAGTGATCGCAAACAATGCGAACGCATAGGAGGAGCTCCTGCTTAGCCACCTACTTGTCGACTGGAGAAGAAATGCTCCCTAACGCTTGGAACGCACAGGAGGAGCCCCTGCTTAGCCACTTTAAATATTCACAAGACCAAAAAGCAGGGACACTTGTCAGCTGGAGAAGAGGTGCTCGCTAACGCTGGGAACACACATGAGGAGCCCCTGCTTAGCCACTTCAATTATTCACAAGACTAAAACGCAGGGACACTTGTCTGCTGGAGAAGACGTGCTCGTTACCGCTGTGAACGCACATAAGGAGCCCCTGCTTAGCCACTTTAATTGTTCATCAGACCAAAAAGGAGGGACACTTGTCGGCTGGAGTAGAAATGCTCGCTAACGCTCGGAATGCAGAAGAGGAGCCCCTGCTTAGC
>LR738713.1:674614256-674636953 GCA_902687465.1 Secale cereale
TAGCCAATATAATTATTCACGAGAACAAAAAGGACGGACACTGGCCGGAGAAAAAGTGATCGCAAACAATGCGAACGCATAGGAGGAGCTCCTGCTTAGCCACCTACTTGTCGACTGGAGAAGAAATGCTCCCTAACGCTTGGAACGCACAGGAGGAGCCCCTGCTTAGCCACTTTAAATATTCACAAGACTAAAACGCAGGGACACTTGTCTGCTGGAGAAGACGTGCTCGTTACCGCTGTGAACGCACATAAGGAGCCCCTGCTTAGCCACTTTAATTGTTCATCAGACCAAAAAGGAGGGACACTTGTCGGCTGGAGTAGAAATGCTCGCTAACGCTCGGAATGCAGAAGAGGAGCCCCTGCTTAGCCAATTTAATTATTCACAAGACCAAAAGGTAGCGACACTTGTCGGCTCGAGAAGAAGTGCTCGCTAACGCTAGAAATGCACAAGAGGAGCTCCTGCTTAGCCACTTTAATTATTCACAAGACAAAAAAGCAGGGACACTTGTCAGCTGAAGAAGAGGTGCTCGCTAATGTTGGGAACGCACAGGAGGAGCCCCTGGTTAGCCACTTTAATTATTCACAGGACCAAAAAGCAGGGACACTTGTCAGCTTGAGAAGAAGTGCTCACAAACGCAGGGAACGCACATGAGGATCCCCTCCTTAGCTACAAGACCAAAAGGTAGGGACACTTGTCAACTGCTACTTCTCGAGCTTGCGTTGTATTCCCTCGAAGAGGAAAGGGAGATGCAGCACAATAGCGTAAGTATTGCCCTCAGTTTTTCAGAACCAAGGTATCAATCCAGTAGGAGACCACGCGCGAGTCCCTCGCACCTGCACAAACAAATAAGAACTTCGCAGCCAACGCGATAAGGGGTTGTCAATCCCTTTACGGTCACTTACGAAAGTGAGATCTGATAGAGATGATAGTTTGATATTTTTGGTATTTTTTATTATAATAACAAAAAGTAAAAGCGGAAAAAGTAAAGTAAGTGTAGATTGATATGTTGAGAATAGACCCGGGGGCCATAGTGTTCTCTAGTGGCTTCTCTCATGATTGCGATATTCTACGGTGGGTAAACAAATTACTGTCGAGCAATTGATAGAAAAGCGAATAATTATGAGACTATCTAGGCATGATCATTATATATAGGCATCACGTCTGAGACAAGTAGACCTAAACGATTCTGCATCTACTACTATTACTCCACACATCGACCGGTATCCAGCATGCATCTAGTGTATTGAGTTCATAAAAACAGAGTAACGCCTTAAGCAAGATGACATGATGTAGAGGGATAAACTCAAGCAATATGATATAAACCCCATCTTTTTATCCTCGATGGCAACAATACAATACATGCCTTGCTGCCCCTACTGTCACTGGGAAAAGGATACCGCAAGATTAAACCCAAAGCCAAGCACTTCTCCCATTGCAATAACTATAGATCTTGTAGGCCAAACCAAACCAATAATTCGAAGAGACTTGCAAGGATATTATAATCATACATAAAGAGTTCAGAGAAGAACCAAATATTTCTCATAGATAATCTTGATCATAAACCCACAATTCATCGGATCTCAACAAACACACCGCAAAAAGAGATTACATCGAATAGATCTCCTCGAAGACCGAGGAGAACTTTGTATTGAGATCCAAAGAGAGAGAAGAAGCCATCTAGATACTAGCTATGGACCCGAAGGTCTGTGGTAAACTAATCACAACTCATGGTGAGGCGATGATGATGATGTAATAGCACTCCGTGGAAGATCCCCCCACCGGCAGAGCTCCGGAACAGGCCCCAAGATGGGATCACACGGGAACAGAAGGTTACGGCGGTGGAACTAGGGTTTTATCTGTTGTTCTGATGGTTTCGGGGTACGTAGGCATATATAGGAGGAAGGAGGGCACCGGGGGCCATACGTGAGACCCACGAGGCAGGGGGGTGTACATGAGACCCACGAGGCAGGGGGCGCGCCCTAGGAGGGGCGCCCCCACCCTCGTGGGCACCACATAAGCCCTACTCCATGGTTCTCAAGTCTCCCATGCGTAATTTTCTCCAAAAATATCTCTCCCAAAAGTTTCATTCCGTTTGGACTCCGTTTGATATCCCTTTTCTGTAAAACCCTGAAACAGGCAAAAAAACAGCAATCTGGACTGGGCCTTTGGGTTAGTAGGTTAGTCCCAAAAATAATATAAAAGTGTATGACAAAGCCCATTAAACATCCAAAACATAATAAATAATAGCATGGAACAATAAAAAATTATAGATACGTTGCAGACGTATCAAGCATCCCCAAGCTTAATTCCCGCTCGTCCTCGTGTAGGTAAATGATAAAAACAGAATTATTGATGTGGAATGCTAACCAACATAGTTTTTCAATGTAATTCTCTTAATTGTGGCATGAATGTTCAGGTCTGAAAGATTCAAGACAAAAGTCTATATTGACAAAAGAAATAGTAATACTTCAAGCATACTAACAAACCAATCATGTCTTCTCAAAATACTATGGCTAAAGAAAGTTATCCCTACAAAATCATATAGTCTGGCTATGCTCCCTCTTCATCACACAAAATATTCATATCATGCACAACCCCGATTTCAGCCAAGCACTTGTTTTCATACTCTATTCTTTCAAACCTTTCAACTTTCACGCAATACATGAGTGTGAGCCATGGACATAGCACTATGGGTGGAATAGAGAGGTGGTTGTGGAGAAGACAAAAAGGAGGAAGATAGTCTCACATTGACTAGGCGTATCAACGGGCTATGGAGATGCCCATCAATAGATATCAATGTGAGTGAGTAGGGATTGCCATGCAACGGATGGACTAGAGCTAAATATGTATGAAAGCTCAACAAAAGAAACTAGTGGGTGTGCATCCAACTTGCTTGCTCATGAAGACCTAGGGCATTTGAGGAAGCCCATCGTTGGAATATACAAGCCAAGTTCTATAATGAAAATTCCCACTAGTATATGGAAGTGACTAAACATGAGACTCTCTATCATGAAGAACATGGTGCTACTTTGAAGCACAAGTGTGGAAAAAGATAGTAGCAATTGTCCCTTTTTCTTTTCTTTTCTTTTCTTTTTGGGCCTTTTTTCGTTGGCCTTTCTTTTTTTTTCTTTTTTTTCCGGAGGGGCTTTATTGATTTAGCCTTTCCTCACATGGGACAATGCTCTAATAATGATGATCATCACACTTTCATTACAACTCCATACTAGAACAAAGTATGACTCTATATGAATGCCTCCGGCGGTGTACCGGGATGTGCAATGAATCAAGAGTGACATGTATGAAAAAATTATGCATGGTGGCTTTGCCACAAATACGATGTCAACTACATGATCATGCATGGCAATATGACAATATGATGCGTATCATATGAACGGAATGGTGGAAAGTTGCATGGCAATATATCTCGGAATGGCTATGGAAATGCCATGATAGGTAGGTATTGTGGCTGTTTTGAGGAACATATATGGTGGCTGTTTTGAGGAAGGATATATAGTGGGTGTATGGTATAGGCGAAGGTTGCGCGGCACAAGAGAGGCTAGCAATGGTGGAAGGGTGAGAGTGCGTATAATCCATGGACTCAACATTAGTCATAAGAACTCATATACTTATTGCAAAAATCTACGAGCCATCAAAACAAAGCAATCAACGCATGCTCCTAGGGGGGAGGTTGGTAGGAGTTAACCATCGCGCGCCCCCGACCTCCACACAAAGGTTGACACTTTACAAATACCTCATGCTCTAACTTCGTCACATAGCGGTTCACCATATGTGCATGCTACGGGAATCACTAACCTTAACACATGCATTTCTCAATTTCATAATAACTCCACTAGCATGACTCTAATATCACTATCCTCATATCACAAAACAATTATCAAGCATCCAACTTCTCATCATATTCAATGCACTTAGTGTGAAAGTTTTTACTACATTGATATTGGATGTCTATCATGTAAAGACTAGTTTTATAGCCTAAACACATTACCATGCTGTTTTAATAGACTCTCAAATGTATATAAGTGAAGCATGAGAGTTCAACAATTTCTTCAAAATATTATCACCACCGTGCTCTAAAAGATATAAGTGAAGCACTAGAGCAAAAGCTATTCAACTCAAAAGATATAAGTGAAGCACAAAGAGTGTTCTAACAATTCCTAGGCCATATTTAACTCTCTCAAATAGGTGTGTCCAGCAAGGATAATTGTGGAAAACTAACAAGCAAAGACTCAAATTATACAAGATGCTCCAAGTAAAACACATATCATGTGGTGAATAAAAATATAGCTCCGAGTATAGTTACCGATGGATGAAGACGAAAGAGGGGATGCCTTCCCGGGGCATCCCCAAGCTTAGGCTTTTGGTTGTCCTTGAATTT
The DNA here is from genome assembly GCA_902687465.1 of Secale cereale. Classification (NCBI taxonomy): domain Eukaryota; kingdom Viridiplantae; phylum Streptophyta; class Magnoliopsida; order Poales; family Poaceae; genus Secale; species Secale cereale. Next base: position 674,618,656 of record LR738713.1, read on the forward strand.
TACTTGGGGTGCCTTGGGCATCCCCAAGCTTAGGCCATTCCTACTCTTTGTTCCATAGTCCATCAAAGCAATACTCAAAACTTGAAAACTTCACAACACAAAACTTAGACAAAAATCTCGTGAGCTCCGTTAGTATAAGAAAGCAAAAAACTACTCAAAGGTACTGCAATGAATTCATTCTTTGTTTATATTGGTGTTAAACCTACTGTATTCCAACTTCTCTATGGTTCATACTTCCCAATACTACTCATAGATGCATTGAAATAAGCAAACAACACACGAAAAACAGAATCTGTTAAAAACAGAACAGTCTGTAGTAATCTGAAGGTTTCGCATACTTCTGTAACTCCAAAAAATTCAAACTAAATTGTTAAACGTGAGGAATTTGTCTATTAATCATCTGCAAAAAGAATCAACTAAATAGCACGCTCCAGTAAAATCTGATGACCATTCTAGCGAGCGCTAACGATTCTGTTTTTCACAGCAAGATCACATAAACTTCACACAAGTCTTCCCAAAAGGTTCTACTTGGCACAAACACTAAACAAAACACAAAACCACATCTAAACAGAAGCTAGATGCAATATTTTTTCCTAAAAAGAAGCAAAAAAAATTAAAAAAAATTGGGTTGCCCCCCAACAAGCGCTATCGTTTTACGCCCCTAGCTAGGCACGATACATGATAGATCTAGGTATTGCCATCTTTGGAAGGCAATCCATAAGTGGCTCTCATAATAGATTCATATGGTAATTTGATTTTATTTCTAGGAAAATGTTCCATGCCCTTCCTTAACGGAAATTGGAATCTAATATTTCCTTCATTCATATCAATAATTGCACCAATCGTTCTAAGGAAAGGTCTACCAAGAATAATAGGACATGAAGGATTGCAATCTATATCAAGAACAATGAAATCTACGGTCACATAATTCCTATTGGCAACAATAAGAACATCATTAATCCTTCCCATAGGTTTCTTAATAGTGAAATCCGCAAGATGCAAATTCAAAGAACAATCATCAAGCTCATGGAACCCTAGCAAATCACACAAAGTTTTTGGGATAGTGGAGACACTTGCACCCAAATCACACAAAGCATAGCATTCATGATCTTTAATTTTTATTTTGATAGTAGGTTCCCACTCATCATAAAGCTTTCTAGGGATAGAAACTTCTAACTCAAGTTTTTCTTCATAAGATTGCATCAAAGCACCAACTATGTGTTTAGTAAAAGCTTTATTTTGACTATTAGCATGCGGAGAGTTTAGTACGGATTGCAACCAGGAAATAAAATCAATCAAAGAGCAATTATCATAATTGAATCCCTTGAATCCAAGGTAGTGGGTTCATCACTATGCAAAGTTTTAATCTCTTCACTCCCACTTTTAACAATTTTAGCATCAAGATCTAAAAACTCCGAATCATTGGGACACCTTAAAGTAGAATCATCTCCAATCCTATCGTCATCAAGATTTATGCTAGAAAACAAGGATCTAATAGGAGACACATCAATGCTACCTCTTGAGCTTGCGTTGTATTCCCTCGAAGAGGAAAGGGAAATGCATCACAGTAGCGTAAGTATTTCCCTTTGTTTTTGAGAACCAAGGTATCAATCCAGTAGGAGACCACGCGCGAGTCCCTTGCACCTGCACAAACATATAAGAACTACGCAGCCAACGCGCTAAGGGGTTGTCAATCCCTTTACGGTCACTTACGAAAGTATCACGTCCGAGACAAGTAGACCGAAACGATTCTGCATCTACTACTATTACTCCACACATCGACCGCTATCCAGCATGCATCTAGTGTATTGAGTTCATAAGAACAGATTAACGCCTTAAGCAAGATGACATGATGTAGAGGGATAAAATCAAGAAATATGATATAAACCCCATCTTTTTATCCTCCATGGCAACAATACAATACGTGCCTTGCTGCCCCTATTGTCACTGGGAAAGGACACTGCAAGATTGAACCCAAAGCCAAGCACTTCTCACATTGCAAGAACTATAGATCTAGTAGGCCAAACCAAACCAATAATTCGAAGAGACTTGCAAGGATATTATGAGCACACATAAAAATTTCAGAGAAGAACCAAATATCTTTCATAGATAACCTTGATCATAAACTCACAATTCATCGGATCTCGACAAACACACCGCAAAAAGAGATTACATCGAATAGATCACCTCGAAGACCGAGGATAACTTTGTATTGAGATCCGGAGAGAGAGAAGAAGCCATCTAGATACTAGCTATGGACCCGAAGGTCTGTGGTAAACTACTCACAACTCATGGTGAGGGCGATGATGATGATGAAGGCCTCCATGATGGATCCCCCTCAGGTGGAGCTTCGGAACAGGCTCCAAGATGGGATCTCCACGGGAACAGAAGGTACGGCAGTGGAATTAGGGTTTTTTCTCTGTTCACGGAGTTTCTGGGGTACGTGGACTTATATAGGAAGAAGGACGGCACCGGGGGAGTCACGGGGGGCCCACGAGGCAGGGGCGCGCCATGGGAAGGGGGGCGTGCCCCCCACCCTCGTGGGCCCCTCGTGGCTCTTCTGACGTGGTTCTCAAGTTCTTCGTGCGTGATTTTCTCCAAAAATATCTCTCGCGAAGGTTTCATTCCGTTTGGACTTCGTTTGATATTCTTTTTCTGCAAAACCCTGAAACAGGCAAAAACAACAATCTGCACTAGGCCTTTGGATTAGTAGGTTAGTCCCAAAAAATGATATAAAAGTGAATGATAACGCCCATTAAACATCCAAGACTTCATAAATAATAGCATGGAACAATCAAAATTGTAGATACGTTGGAGACGTATCAAGCATCCCCAAGCTTAATTCCTGCTCGTCCTCGAGTAGGTAAATGATAAAGAAAGAATTTTTGATGTGGAATGCTAACCAATATAGTTTTTCAATGTAATTCTCTTAATTGTGGCACGAATGTTCAGATCTGAAAGGTTCAAGATAGAAGTCTATATTGACATAAGAAATAAGAATACTTCAAGCATACTAACAAAGCAATCATGTCTTCTCATAATACTATGGCTAAAGAAAGTTATCCCTACAAAATCATATAGTCTGGCTATGCTCCCTCTTAATCACACAAAATATTCATATCATGTACAACCCCGATTTCAGCCAGGCATTTGTTTTCATACTCTATCTTTTCAAACCTTTCAACTTTCACGCAATACATGAGCGTGAGCCATGGATATAGCACTATGGGTGGAATGGAGGTGGTTGTGGAGAAGACAAAAAGGTGGGAGATAGTCTCACATCGACTAGGCGTATCAACGGGCTAGGGAGATGCCCATCAATAGATATCAATGTGAGTGAGTAGGGATTGCCATGCAACGGATGCACTAGAGCTAAATATGAATGAAAGCTCAACAAAACAAACTAGTGGGTGTGCATCCAACTTGCTTGCTCACGAAGACCAAGGGCATTTGAGGAAGCCCGTCGTTGGAATATACAAGCCAAGTTCTATAATGAAAATTCCCACTAGTATATGAAAGTGACTAAGCATGAGACTCTGTACAATGGAGAACATAGTGCTACTTTGAAGCACAAGTGTGGAAAAAAGATAGTAGCAATTGTCCCTTTTTCTTTTCTTTTATTTTTTTTCTTTTTTTGGGCCTTTTTTTGGGCTTTCTTTTTTTTCTTTTTTTCGGAGGGGCTTTATAGATTTAGCCTTTCCTCCCATGGGACAAAGCTCTAATAATGATGATCATCACACTTTCATTACGACTTGATATTACAACTCGATACTACAACAACAGAGTATGACTCTATATGAATGCCTCTCGCGGTGTACCGGTATGTGCAATGAAACAAGAGTGACATGTATAAAAATTATGCATGGTGGCCTTGCCACAAATACAATGTCAACTACATGATCATGCAATGGCAATATGACAATATGATGCGTGTCATATGAACGGAACGGTGGAAAGTTGCATGGCAATATATCTCGGAATGGCTATGGAAATGCCATGATACGTAGGTATGGTCGCTATTTTGAGGAATAATATGGTGGCTGTTTTGAGGATGGACATATAATGGGTTTATGGTACCGGCGAAAGTTGCGCGGTACAAGAGAGGCTAGCAATGGTGGAAGGGTGAGAGTACGTATAATCCATTGACTCAACATTAGTCGTAAGAACTCACATACTTATTGCAAAAATCTATGAGTCATCAAAACAAAGCAATCAGCGCATGCTCCTAGGGGGGAGGTTGGTAGGAGTTAACCATCGCGCGCCCCCGACCTCCACACAAAGGTTGGCACTCTACAAATACCTCATGCTCTAACTTCGTCACATAGCGGTTCACCATACGTGCATGCTACGGGAATCACTAACCTTAACACAAGTATTTCTCAATTTCATAATAACTCCACTAGCATGACTCTAATATCACTATCCTCATATCTCAAAACAATTATCAAGCATCCAACAACTCATCATATTCAATGCACTTGGAGTGATTTTTTTTACTACATTGACATTGGATGTCTATCATGTGAAGACTAGTTTCTTTAGCCTAAACACATTATCATGCTGTTTTAATAGACTCTCAAAAGGATATAAGTGAAGCACTAGAGCAAAAACTATTCAACTCAAAAGATATAAGTGAAGCACATAGAGTGTTCTAACAATTTCTAGGCCATATTTAAATCTCTCAAATAGGTGTGTCCAGCAATGATGATTGTGGAAAACTAACAAGCAAAGACTCAAATTATACAAGACGCTCCAAGCAAAACGCATAACATGTTGCGAATAAAAATATAGCTCCAAGTATAGTTACCGATGGATGAAGACGAAAGAGGGGATGCCTTCCCGGGGCATCCCCAAGCTTAGGCTTTTGATTATCTTGAATTTACTTGGGGTGCCATGGGCATCCCCAAGCTTAGGCCTTTGCTACTCCTTGTTCCATAGTCCATCAAAGCAATACTCAAAACTTGAAAACTTCACAACACAAAACTTAGACAAAAATTCTCGTGAGCTCCGTTAGTATAAGAAAGCAAACCACTACTCAAAGGTGCAGAAATGAATTCATTATTTATTTATATTGGTGTTAAACCTACTGTATTCCAACTTCTCTATGGTTCATACTTCCCAATACTACCCATAGATGCATTGAAATAAGCAAACAACACACGAAAAACAGAATCTGTCAAAAACAGAACAGTCTGTAGTAATCTGCAAGTTTCGCCTACTTCTGGAACTCCAAAAAATTCTAACTAAATTGGTAAATTTGCGGAATTTGCATACCAATCATCTGCAAAATGAATCAACTAAAAAGCGCGCTCCAGTAAAATCTGAAGACTACTTTAGCGAACGCTAACGATTCTGTTTTTCACAGCAAGATCACATAAACTTCACACAAGTCTTCCCAAAGGTTCTACTTGGCACAAACACTAAACAAAACAAGAAAACACATCTAATAAGAGGCTAGATGCAATATTTATTCCCTAAAAGCAACAAAAACAAAAAATATAAAGTTGGGTTGCCTCCCAACAAGCGCTATCGTTTTACGCCCCTAGCTAGGCATAATGATGCTCACATAAAAGATAAGAATTGAAACATAACGGGAGCATCATGAAGCATATGAATAGAACATTTAAGTCTAACCCACTTCCTATGCATAGGGATTTTGTGAGCAAACAACTTATGGGAACGATAATCAACTAGCATAGGAAGGGAAAACAAGCATAACTTCAAAACTTTAAGCACATAGAGAGGAAACTTGATATTATTGCAATTCCTACAAGCATATGTTCCTCCCTCATAATAATTTTCAGTAGCATCATGAATTAATTCAACAATATAACCAGCACAAAAAGCATTCTTTTCATGATCTACTTGCATAGAAGTTTTACTACTCCCCACATAAGCAAAATTCCTCTCATTCGGAATAGTGGAAGTATCATAAGAGACTTGAATACTATAGATTGTTTCCACATTAAAAGAGTAATGTTCAGAGAAAGGGTAATAATAATCATGACAAGCTTTATAAGTGTAATCATCACTACTTTTTATAGCATAAGTGTCATCACAATAATCATCGTAAATAGGAGGCATGCTTTCATCATAATAGATTTGCATATCAAGACTTGGGAGGCTAAAAATATCATCTTCATCAAGCGTAGCATCCTCAAGCTTGGGACAAACATTAATTGCAGCAAATAAATTCTCAAATATATCATTCTCATCAAACATAGCATCCCCAAGCTTGGGCCTTTTCATATCATAAGCATAATCACTCTCATCATTAATAGTATGGATAACACCGATAGTATAGCAATTATCATCATCACGATGAGTAATAGAAGCAACATCATTTGGAAGGGATACCTTTTTGTCTTTGCTTCTCCATCTTTTCTTTTTATTCTTCACAATAAGTATGGGTTTAATCTTCTTTTTGGAGCTCCTTACTACTGAGATTGGTAGAATAGGAGGCTCCTCCTCGTTACCTGATTCATCATAAAAAATAATAGGAGGATATTGGGAAATCTCGTCCCTTTCATTAGTATTCTCTTCATCTCCTATTTGTTTTCTTGACTTTATGTAATTGGCAATATAAGGATTTTCAATGCAATTCACGGCACAATACATATAGATTTCCTCCAGATCAAAATCAAGAACTTTATCAAGAACAAATTCTGGAAGATCCTTAGTTAAACGTTTCATTTCTTCATAACCCACAAGCAAACTAAGTTCATTATGATGTGCAAGAGATATCAAGTCATCGCAATTTTTGGACACGATTCGATCATGAAACAATTCACATTGGGGATTTAAATGATCACGTTCATTGGAATGTTCACAAGCATGGCAAAGATATTTTAAATTTTCAGCACAATCATCTAGCCTCTATAGCAACCATTTAGTTTCTAAATACTTATGCCTCTTGCAAAATCTATCTTCCCTATTTGGTATGTACTTGCAAACTCTATGCACTCCACAAAAATCAACATGCTTATAAGAGATATTTTCATCATGACTAGTGCAATCATCATTAGTACTATGGATATTCAAAGGATTCATACTAACAATATTGCAAGGATGCTCATCATTCAAGCCTTTAGTGCCAAGCATTCTATGTAATTCTTCTTCTAGTACTTGAGCACAATTTTCCTTTCCATCATTTTCACGAAAGATATTAAAAAGATGAAGCATATGAGGTAACCTCAATTCCATTTTTTGTAGTTTTCTTTTATAAACGAAACTAGTGATAAAACAAGAAACTAAAAGATTTGATTGCAAGATCTAAAGATATACCTTCAAGCACTAACCTCCCCGGCAACGGCGCCGGAAAAGAGCTTGATGTCTACTACGCACCCTTCTTCTTGTAGACGTTGTTGGGCCTCCAAGTGCAGAGGTTTGTAGGACAGTAGCAAATTTTCTTCAAGTGGATGACCTAAGGTTTATCAATCTGTGGGAGGCGTAGGATGAAGATGGTCTCTCTCAAGCAACCCTGCAACCAAATAACAAAGAGTCTCTTGTGTCCCCAACACACCCAATACAATGGTAAATTGTATAGGTGCACTAGTTCGGCGAAGAGATGGTGATACAAATGCAATATGGATGGTAGATATAGGTTTTTGTAAACTAAAAATATAAAAACAGCAAGGTAGCAAGTGGTAAACGTGAGCATAAACGGTGTTGCAATGATAGTAGGCAAGGCCTAGGGTTCATACTTTCACTAATGCAAGTTCTCTCAACAAGGATAACATAATTGGATCATATTACTAGCCCTCAACATGCAACAAAGATTCACTCCAAAGTCACTAATAGCGGAGAACAAACGAAGAGATTATGGTAGGGTACGAAACCACCTAAAAGTTATTCTTTCTGATCGATCTATTCAAGAGTCCGTAGTAATGTTCAATCTATCATAGAGTTCGTACTAGAATAACAACTTAAGACACAAATCAACCAAAACCCGAATGTCACCTAGATACTCCATTGTCACCTCAAGTATCCGTGGGCATGATTATACGATATGCATCACACAATCTCAGAAACATCTATTCAACCAACACATAGAACTTCAGAGAGTGCCCCAAAGTTTCTACCGGAAAGTCAAGATGAAAACGTGTGCCAACCCCTATGCATAGATCCCCAAGGTCATGGAATCCGCAAGTTGATCACCAAAACATACATCAAGTGGATCACATGATATCCCATTGTCACCACAGATAAGCACGTGCAAGACATACATCAAGTGTTCTCAAATCCTTAAAGACTCAATCCAATAAGATAACTTCAAGGGAAAACTCAATCCATTACAAGAGAGTAGAGGGGGAGAAGAAGATCCAACTAGAATAGCAAAGCTCGCGATACATCAAGATCGTGCCATTTCAAGAACACGAGAGAGAGAGAGAGAGAGAGATCAAACACATAGCTACTGGTACATACCCTCAGCCCCGAGGGTGGACTACTCCATCCTCGTCATGGAGAGCGCCGGGATGATGAAGTTAGCCACCGGAGAGGGATTCCCCCCTCCGGCAGGGTGCCAGAACGGCTGTAGATTGGTGATCTAGGTTAATTTCCGAAGGTTTCAGTATTTATAGGAATTTTTGGAGTCGGGGCCAAGTAAAGGGGAGCTACGGGCCGTCCTCGAGATAGGGGGCGTGCCCCCCTTCCCAGGGCACGCCCTCCACCCTCGAGGGCAGCCCGTGGCTCTCCTGGCCCACCTCTTTTGCTTCGGGGGCTTCTTTTGGTCCAGAAAAAATCATAAAAAATTGGCTCGTCAATTGGACTCCGTTTGATATTCCTTTTCAGTAAAACCCTAAAACAGGAGAAAAACAGAAATTAGCACTGGGCTCTGGCTTAATAGGTTAGTCCCAAAAACCATATAAAAGTGTATAATAAAGCCCATAAGACATCCTAGAAGGATAATATAATAGCATGGAACAATAAAAAATTATAGATACGTTGGAGACGTATCAATGTAGAAGCACTCCGTGGAAGATCCCCCCTCCGGCGGAGCTCCGGAACAGACCCCAAGATGGGATCTCACGGGAACAGAAGGTTACGGCGGTGGAACTAGGGTTTTCTCTGTTGTTCTGATGGTTTCGGGGTACGTAGGCATAAATATAAGAGGAAGGAGGGCACCGGGGGCCGTACGTGGGACCCACGAGGCAGGGGGGCGCGCCCTACGGGGAGGGGGCGCCCCCACCCTCGTGGGCACCACGTAAGCCCTACTCCGTGGTTCTCAAGTCTCCCGTGCGTGATTTTCTATAAAAATATCTCTCCCGAAAGTTTCATTCCGTTTGGACTCCGTTTGATATCCCTTTTCTGTAAAACCCTGAAACAGGCAAAAAACAGCAATCTGGACTAGGCCTTTGGGTTAGTAGGTTAGTCCCAAAAAATATATAAAAGTGTATGACAAAGCCCATTAAACATCCAAAATATCATAAATAATAGCATGGAACAATAAAAAATTATAGATACGTTGGAGACGTATCATCAACTAGAGAAGAAGTGCTCACAAACGCCGGGAATGCACAGGAGGATCCCCTTCTTAGCCACTTTAATTATTCACAAGACCAAAAAGTAGGGACACTTGTGAGCTAGACAAGAAGTACTCGCTAACACTGAGAACTCACAGGAGGATCCCCTTCTTGGTCACTTTAATTATTCACAAGACCAAAAAGCAAGAACACTTGTCAGCTAGAGAAGAAGTGCGCGCTAACGCTAGGAACACACATGAGGTACCCCTGCTTAGCCACTTTAATTAATCTGAAAACCAAAAAGCAGGGACACTTCTCAGCTAGAGGAGAAGTGCTCGCTAACCCTAGGAATACACAGGAGGAGCCCCTGCTTAGTTGCTTTAATTATTCACAAGACCAAAAAGCAGGGACACTTGTCAGTTAGAGAAGAAGTGCTCGCCGCTGGAAATGCACAGGAGGAGCCCCAGCTTAGCCACTTTAATTATTCTTAAGACCAAAAAGCAGGGACACTTGTCAGCTGGAGAAGAAGTGCTCGGTAACGCGGTGAACGCACAGGAGGAGTGCTTGCTAACGCGGGGAACACACATGAGGAACCCCTGCTTATCCACTTTAATTATTCACAAGACCAAAATGCAGGGACACTTGTCTGCTAGAGAAGAAGTGATCACTAACGCCAGGAACGCACGGGAGGATCCCCTGCTTAGCCTCTTCAATTATTCACAAGACCAAAAAGTAGGGACACTTGTCTGCTGGAGAAGAGGTTCTCACTAATGCCGAGAACGCATAGCAGGATCCCCTGCTTAGCCACTTTAATTATTCACCGGACCAAAAAGTAGGGACACTTGTCTGCTGGAGAAGACGTGCTCACCAACACCGAGAACGCATAGGAGGATCCCCTAGTTAGCCACTTTAATTATTCACAAGACCAAAAAGCAGGGACACTTGTCTGCTGAAGAAGGGGTGCTCATTAATGCTGAGAACGCACAGGAGTATCCCCTGCTTAACCACTTTAATTATTTACAAGACCAAAAAGCAGGAACGCTTGTCAGCTGAAGAAGAATTACTCGCTAACACTAGGAACACATAGGAGAAGCCCCTGCTTAGCTACTTTAATAATTCACTACAACAAAAAGCAGGGACACTTGTAAGCTGGAGAAGAAGGGCTCGCTAATGCAGTGAACTCATAGGAGGAGCAAAAAAAGGAGGGACACTTGTCAGCTGGATAAGAGGTGCTCGTTAACGCTGGGAGCGCATAGGAGGTGCCCCTGCTTAGCCACTCAAATTATTCACAAGACCAAAAAGCAGGGACACTTATCGGCTAGAGAAGAAGTGCTCGCTAACGCTGAAAACGCACAGGACCAGCCCCTACTTAGCCACTTTAATTCACAAGTCCAAAAGGCAGGGACACTTGTCGGTCGGAGAAGAAGTGCTAGCTAATGTTGGAGCGCACAGGAGGATCCCCTGCTTAGCCACTTTAATTATTCATAAGACCAAAAAAACAGGGACACTTGTCAGCTAAAGAAGAGGTGCTTGCTAACACTGGTAACGCACGGGAGGAGCCCTTGCTTAACCACTTTAACTATTCACAAGACTAAAAAGTAGGGACACTTGTCAGCTGGAGAAGAAGTGCTCGCTAACATTGGGAACGCACAGTAGAAGCCGCTGCTTAGCCACTTTAATTATTCACAAGACCAAAAGCAGAGACACTTGTGACATGCATATGGGGCCAGAGAATAATGGAGACAAGCCTTGTGCGCAAAAGGGAGCCCGAATAATGCTTCCATAGTTGACGTGTCGATCGACTGGCGAAAGTTATGAGTCTAGACTAGATGTGGAATAGCAATAGAGGCTCTTAACTTTCCCTTCCTCTTCTCTCTGCATCTCATCTGCTGTAATGCATTGTTCCCTCATCCCTGCCGAAAGGATCCTTTCTGTATCATGTATCAAAAATCAACAGAGTTTGGGACATGACAGAAAAGTCGGTGAGCTCCGGACGCCGACCGATCACAAATTACATTAAGATGGAAAGGGGAAATAACAAATGCTGCTGCTTTATTCCGACGTGATGGTAGTGTTGTTATACAGGTAGCTCAAAAATTTATTTCAACTTATTTATCTTCTCTTGATGGTAGTGTTGTCACGTGATATATGCTTGCGCTGCTACTGCTACACAATGATCCATCACTAGTTTCTTTTAGAAACAAAGATCCATCACTAGTTTCGTAGCTTGGATTTCAAGCTTCGTGTGCCGTAGCACGGATGAAAACCTCTCATCTAGTTGAGTTGGATACATAAGGGAGATTAACTAGATGCACATACGAGGATGATGGTGGATGGAGCGTATCAGTAGTTCACCGTGGGATTTGATATTAGTAGCCTATGAATGGGATGCATCAGGGATACAAATTCAAGCCCAGCAACATGAATCTCAAGCTGAAACCAACGCATCTGCATGATAGATAGGCTCTCAATGGTCGACATCTTATGTATAACTGACAAGTGGCAAGCGAGGGCCACATGGCAAATATAGCACTACAGGGTTTAGGAGTACTACATAGTCACTCCTTGCACCTCCATGCACAAGGAATTAGTGCACGCCCAGCCCCATGAACCACATTAGCTGGTCGACGCTACCATGCACATGTGACGAGAGTGATAAAAATCTGAGACACGATTCATGGTGGAGTCGTCTTCCATGAAAAACAATCCGTAGGAAGTTCCCATAAGTATAGGGTATTTGATCTTTTGGTCTTTGGAGCACATGCTAAACTGAAAAGGCACAATCGTTGCTATTTTAGAGAGACAATGATGCGGATCGGATACAAAATGTAACACCATGCTCGAGAGAATAAAGCGGCCATAGACAAAATTATAAAGGCACATTAACAGGACGCGGACGAAGAGCACACGGCGACACACCCCACTGGAATCTTAGCCGGTAGACAGTTTGATCGGGATCCGTGCATGGTTAATCGAAATGATTTTCACTTCGTCCATACAACAGCCGTGAGTATATGCAAACAGTTCCAACCTGTGCATACATATTTAATTCGAGGGGAAGAGCACATGTCCGTACAGAATCTCAAAGGTGATCATTTATTGATTTGCTTGAAGTCATTTATTATACCTGGACTTTCCTAGCGCATGAACAGCAACAATATTAGAGGCCTTAATCACTAACCAATGCGTTTTTTTTTTTGCCAGATACAGAAGGAGAAGCAGCTTGCCAAGACTCACCGATGAAATCACTGTTTATCTTCCTCCAGAAGAACATATCTCTAGGAAGAGACTCCGTCCTTGATCAGACACGCAAGACTATCTAACTCCATCCTTTGATCCTGGGTCCACTTGCTGAACTAGGTAACCCATGCTCGATTGTCAGCAGAAGAGCCGTTTAATATCATCCTTCTTATCTTCCAATCATCGAAGCAAGAGATGCGTGGCAGCGTGTCACGTGGAAGGTTAAATATGTCGAGATTAAGATTGGCCACTACGAAAATCTGAATTCCCCCTAAAAAACGAAAAAAAAACTGAATTAAGGACAACAGCATTTTGCTACTTTGCGTGTTCCTTGGGGGTTTAATTACTTGGGTGGGTGATGGATGAACTTCACCTGAAGAAACATGTGACAGCCCCGAAGATGAGTTACAGTCCTGTTCCGTAGGACATCAATATAAACTTGGTGTGAGGCCTATATGAGGTCAGAGATTATATATTTGCACCAACCAAAAATTAATGATGTTGTTTGTCCGTGATATAGCTCCCCAGTAGTCGATAGTGTCAGGAGTAATCGTGACTTTGAGTTTGTTTTCCGGTCAGTTGTGTGCGTCGCGTGTGTATGTGCAGGAATCGAACGACAAGAGGCCGATTTCGGAGGTATTGCGTGCGTGGGATTATGCATGCGTGGGCGCTGCGTCATCTGGTGTATAAAGTCTAGACGATGTAGTCCTCGAGTGGTACCAAACCTAGTGAATAAAGGTTGGCAAGATACAGGCCGGTTCGCGGCCACGGAATTCGAAGCAATGCCGGCCGCGGCGTTCGTTGCCATTGCTTCGAATTCGTGCTCGAGTTGAGTTTCTTTGTGCGTATGGTTTCCGGGTTTGCGCCAACAGATAGAAGTAGTGTCATGTTAGTTTGAAGGTGCAAGTAGATGACCCATTAAAAAAATTACAAATCCCATCTTGAAGCAATATTTTTCTAAATTTCTTGAGTCATGCTCGGTGAGTGGCCTAGTGAGGTTAGTCTCTGCGGCTTTGAGGATTTGATTACCAATCAAAATTATGATGTTCGCTTGCTTAATGGCATGGATGCGGCAAATAAGACTGACAAAGTTCCCAATCTTTCCACGGAGCATTGAATGAAAGTTACGTTTGTGTACATGCCCCCATTGCGTAAAAAACTGGAACAAAGCAGTAGAAAAGTAGAAGTGTATCTGACAAATAGAACCAAAATTTCCATGGAGCATTGAATGGGAATGACGCTGGATCACACAACAATTTCTACCAAGAACTCAGGATGAAGTACTATAAACTAGCAATTCCTGTAAACTGTAGATGTTAGGGGTGGGTGGAGAGCGACGTTATGTCAAGAAAATGAGTACTACTAATTGTCTGGGAACGGGGGAGCGTGGGGGCGTTTAATTGTACTAGTTTGGTTGTTGGGCGTTGGCTGGGAACCATGCATGCATCCTGCAAGACATGGCAGAACAGAAACGCCTCTTTATACTTCATTCGATACGTGGACTGATGCAGAGCTCTACACTGTGAAATTCGTCCAATACGTATGACCCTAATATAGGGGCTCGGATCCTGAGGCAATTTAATGGGTAAGATTTCAGTGGGTGTAGTCGCCAGGTGCTCCAACGCATTTTCGCACATTAACATTTGTTTGTTGTTTTGCGATGAGCATCTTTTCTTAAGCATGAGGATATATTCTCGTATTCATATGAGAAAGAACACGTAGCTATCTTAGGTAGCTACGCACGTTCCTACCGTCCATTCGATTATTCCACCGGTCATTTTATTGCAATTTGATGAATTCGATCAACCATGCACATGCATGAGGTGTAGTGTTGTGTAGTGTAGGGCAACTCAATCGAAATTACAACATCCATAAGCATATTCCAAAAGAAAACATGCACAAGGATTAACATTATGATAACATTCATTTTACAAAATTCGTTGAAAGTATCGCTCTCAACAAGCTAACATGCGTTCTCTTGGCGACATAAAAAGCAATAATCGCTCCACGTGCGAGCATTCCAATTTCAAAGACGACCCACGCGTCCGTACTAGCACCAACCTTTTGTGTGTGCATGAATTATCATCATCATTTGTAGGCCACGTCCACTCTATGTCTTTGTCAACCGCATCGCACCGTTACATTTCATAATTAAATCCACTTGCATGCATCATCATCGCTGGTACTATTCCCACAAGGATCAGCTTGTTTTTACTTGAAGTTGATACGAGTAGCTCAAAAATTTATTTGACCTTATTACCTCTTAATGATAGCGTCGTCACATGATATATGCGTGCACTGCTACTGCTACACAATGATCCTTCACTAGTATTGTTGTTTGGCTTTCGAGCTTCTTGTGCCATAGCATGGATCTACACCTCTCGTCTAGTTGAGTTGAATGCATAAGAGGATTATGGTGGATGGAGCGTATTAGTAGTTCATTGTGAGATTCGATATTATTAGGCTATGAATCGGATGCATCAGGGATACAAATTCAACCCCCAAAACATGAAAATGATCTCAAGTCCAAACAAACGCATCTGCGTGATAGATAGGCTCTCAATGGTAGACATCCTATGTGTAACTGACAAGTGATAAGTGAGGGTCACATGAAAAATATGCCAGCAACACGGAAATAGGGAGTACATTAATAGCTTGTGGCTTGTTGCACCTCCTTTCGTTAGGAAGCAGCGGACGCCCAGCCCACCGCGTGAGCTGGCCGGCGCTACGTGGAGTCCCCAACATCAGCCACCGCTGACAAGCATATTATCTTGTCACTACGAGAAGAATAAAGGACAGATGACCAAGTTGATAGTTTAGTCAAGTATTAAAAGACAACCTGGTAGTTATTAATATTAGGGATAAGTATATTTTTGGTCCTCGAACTCTCTCCAAAGTATAGAAATCGTTCCTCAACTACAAAACCACCAAAACTCAGTCCCTCAACTATCAAAACCGGATAGTTTTCGTCCCTCGCGCCGTTTTAGTACGCGGTGAACAGTAAAATCGAAAAAAATAGCAAAAAGATCAAAAAAATCTGTAAATTTACAACATCGAAGGTATTCTAGTGCGCAAGACGCGTGCAAAATTTTGTGCTGTTTCGACATTCGAGGAACTCGTGGCAAAGGAAAAAATGTAAATATATGCGTCGGTGAACAGTAAATTCAAAAATATAGCAAAACAATTCAAAAATATCTGAATTTTTTTGACATCAAAGAGGCTTGGGTGCGTAACGTGCTTGCAAATTTCTGTGGTGTTTGGGGATTGTACGAACTCGTGGCAAAGAAAAAAAAACAAAATTTGGCTATGATTTATTTTTTTGAAAAAGTGCGCTATTTTTTTTGCTACAGTTCCTCATATGCCATTTGATCACGAATTTTTGCACGCATCTTGCGTACCTGAGCATCTTTGATGCCAAAAGGTTTCATGCTTTTTTGATTTTCTTTTTATTTATTGTTCACCGACGTACATATTTATAGTTTTTTTTTTTGCCACGAGCTGCTCGAATGTAGAAACAGCATGAAATTTTGCACGGGTCTTGCGCACCAGAGTATCTTCGATGCTGTAAAATTTCATATATTTTTTTAGTTTTTGTGCTATTTTTTTCGATTTTACTGTTCATTTACTTACTGTTCACCGCATACTAAAACCGCCCGAGGGACGAAAACTATCCGGTTTTTATAGTTCAGGGACTAAGTTTTGATGGTTTTGGAGTTGAGGGACGATTTCTATACTTTGGCGAGAGTTTGAGGACGAAAAATATACTTATCCCTTAATATTATGGTTGTAACTTCTATCATTTCAGTTGAGTCAGTTGATGAAGAGTTGGACCATGGCAAGATTTAACTGAAGTGGTGGTATCGAATATACTGGGATTTCGGATTCTTCTCAGCCTGTAATATCAAGGAATTTTGGTTTGTATGAATATCTACATAATTTATACATGGCAAGATTTAACGAAATGGCAAATTTCTGCGACCAATTCACAACCACGTACTGGATCAAAGAGAATAAAAATATTACTACCTCAGAATTTTTGAAGAGTTGCATCTGGATTTATCTGAAGAGAAAACCCTGTACATACTAGTTGCAATGAACAAAACAAACAAGGCTTGGAGTTGGAGACCAGGAACTACACCCAGGACAATCATCCAGATAGCGAACAAACTGAAAGTCTGAAAACGATGCTCCAAAGCACTTAATCGCTAGCGACCATAGAATTTACGTACATCACAATGCCAAAGCGAAGTGGCACCAAAATTCTCACCAAATCCTCTAGCAATAAAGTGAGACCAATCACCTCTTAGATTGGGATTAGCGTGCCCAGCCATGTCTTAGTGGATTCAGTGACAATAACAGCAAAATATGTTGTAGCTGTAGCAAGTGAACCAGTCACACTTGGAGTGTAAAGACCTGCAAACGGGTCAAACGGTAGGAAACATCAGAAGATAGAACGCCAGGAATAGCATGTTTATCAAGATTACTACTAATGCTGTGAACGAGTTGAATCATTTGGCCATCTTTAACCTTAGGGTTCAGGCACAGAAGCTGAAAAACATGCTTGGAACAAAATCAGTGCAGTGCGAGAGGAGAGGAGAGGTGAGGTGACACGCATGGGGAGAATAATGGCGACCCAGACAAAGCCATGTGCGCAAAAGAGAGGAGGAATAAAGCTGCTTCCATGGTCGACGTATCGATCGACTGACGGAGGGTATAAGTCTAGAGTCTATAGTAGATGTGGATTATCAGTAGAGGCTCTCAACCTTCCCCTCCTCTTCTCTCACCATCTCACCTACTGTACTGTATTGTTCCCTCATCCCCACCGAATGAATCCTCGCTGTATCCTGTACAAAAAGTCGAGAGAGTTTGGGACATGGCAGAAAAGTCGGTGAGGTTTGGAGATTGGTGGGTTAGGATCCGGACGCCGACCGACCACAGATTGAGATTGAGATGCTGCTGCTTTATTCCGACGTGACACCACCACCGCACTCGCCCGGCCGGCAAGCTACATTACATTTACATGAGCCGAGAAGGCGCAGCAGGGAGGGCTGCCAAAGATTTCCCCACCTTCCCGAATTTCGCCGCAGGCCAGACGCCAGGGGCGTTCGTCCCCTGCTTCCCGGATCATTACTCGGTATTGGTAAGCCCCCCCTCCCTTTCCTGCTGCTGCGATTCCTTCCCAGATTGTGTGCACGCGCGCACAATTCAGCTCTGACTCTGTTGTTCACTCGCTCTGCTTTCTCGTGTTTGTTCCTCTCCCAGATATTGTTCCTCCGCCTTTGTTAGGCTGTCTCTTTCGTCTCCCTCTGTAGTAATCCCTTTTACTACCAGACTAGAGAACAGGCCCCATGGCACTCTGTAATTTCCTTTTTTTTCTTCGAAAAGGAGGTTATCCCCCGGCCTTGCATCGGAATGATGCATGCGGCCATGCTCTGTAATTTCCTACTCGTAGAATTGTTGCCCTGGCCATGTGCATTTTACTGGAGGTGCTGGACCGTGGATATGGTTTCAGACTTTCACTTATGTAGCCATGGTCTTATCACGATTTCAGAGGAGAATTGTAGTGGGGACAAGTTCCCTCCTGCTAGATCTGCCTT
>LR738713.1:674648974-674672962 GCA_902687465.1 Secale cereale
AAAAAAAAAAAAAAAAAAGAGGAACCGAAAGATGTTCGATCACCGACCGAGGGGGTCCATGAATATTTGAGGGTATGTACAATGGGGCAGCACCCCAACATCCATGTAGGAGTAAAGTAGATGAAGCATCAGCTTCATTGTTGACGTTGTCCGTCACATACCCTCTCTCTTATGATCTTCTTTTTACTCTAAAATCTATGGTTGTACATGTCATGTGTTGTCCTATAGTGCTCTTTCCCTGTGATTTTGCCTCTTTCCTGTACTTTTCTTCACCTTTTTGATTGAAGCACCAGCCTCTTCTTCACCGTTCGGCTCTGCAAGCAGCATCCTTTCCCTTTCTAAGTTTTTAAATTCGACGTGGATCATGGGGCATCACTCCAACAAGGAGCGTTGGCCATAACCTGACGAGGATTTAGAGCATCTCCAGCCGTTGCGCCCCCAAGACGCGCCGAAAACCGCCGCCTGAGGGCGAGCCGGCGCTAGTTTCGGCTTGGGTGACAGTGCGTTCCCAGTCGTCGCCCCCAGGCACCGATATCGGCCCAGTTTCGGCGCTTTCACCCCATTTCCAGCGCAAAACGGCTCAGGATCGACGTGTTTCGGCTTCTATTGAAATAGAATCACATAGTCGCAAATAAAATCACAGTTTCCCATACGATATATAGATAGATAGTTCACATATAGCCTACGATAGATAGATAGTTCACATAATCTTAATCCTACGATAGATAGATAAATAGATAGTTCACATAGTCTTCTCCTACGAACTACTACTACTCGTCATTCACCGACTCGGACTCTGCCTCGGTGATGTCCTCCTCCGACCTCTCAGCGTAGGCGTCAAGGAACCGCTCGTCGGTGGAGTCCCAGGAGGACGCATCTCCTAGCTCGATGTTGAACTTAGCGACCGCCTTCCGCGCTCGCTTGTCCTCGCGATAAGCCGCTCGCTCCTTCCTCCTCTTCTTCCTCTCCGCCCTCTTCTCGGCCAAGAACTGGTGCTCGTTGATGATGTCTTGCGGGAAGTTTTGGCGTCACGTCGCCATGGCTTCCTCGTGTTGGAGAACGTTGCATGGGAAACAAAAATTTTCCTACGCTCACCAAGATCAATCTATGAGATGCATCTACGAGGGAAGAGTCGGATCCACATACCCTTGTAGATCGCGATGCGGAAGCGTTGCAAGAACGCGGATGAAGGAGTCGTACTCGCTGCGATTCAGATCGCGGTTGATTCCGATCTAAGCGCCGAACAACGGCGCCTCCGCGTTCAACACACGTGCAGCCCGGTGACGTCTCCCACGCCTTGATCCAGCAAGGAGAGAGGGAGAGGTTGGGGAAGACTCCATCCAACAGCAGCACGACGGCGTGGTGGTGGTGGAGGAGCGCGGGACTCCAGCAGGGCTTCGCCAAGCGCTGCGAGAGACGAGGAGGGAGAGGGGTAGGGCTGCGCCAAGAGGGAGACGTTCTCGTGTGTCTAGCAGCCCCAAAACCTCACATATATATAGGGGGAAGGGGGGGGGCTGCGCCCCCTTTAGGGTTTCCCACCCCTAGGGGTGCGGCAGCCCCCAAAAACCCATCTAGGGTGCGGCCAAGGGGGGGGGGAGAGAGAGGGGGCGCCCTAGGGTGGGCCTTAAGGCCCATCTGGACCTAGGGTTTGCCCCCCTCCACTCTCCATGCGCCTAGGGACTTGGTGGGGGGGCGCACCAGCCCCCTTGGGGCTGGTCCCCTCCCACACTTAGCCCACACAGCCTTCTGGGGCTGGTGGCCCCACCTGGTGGACCCCCGGGACCCTCCCGGTGGTCCCGGTACATTACCGATATCGCCCGAAACTTTTCCGGTGACCAAAACAGGACTTCCCATATATGAATCTTTACCTCCGGACCTTTCCGGAACTCCTCGTGACGTCCGGGATCTCATCCGGGACTCCGAACAACATTCGGTAACCGCGTACATACTTTCCCTATAACCCTAGCGTCATCGAACCTTAAGTGTGTAGACCCTACGGGCTCGGGAACCATGTAGTCATGACCGAGACAACTCTCCGGCCAATAACCAACAGCGGGATCTGGATACCCATGTTGGCTCCCACATGTTCCACGATGATCTCATCGGATGAACCACGATGTCAAGGATTCAATCAATCCCGTATACAATTCCCTTTGTCTATCGGTATAGCACTTGCCCGAGATTCGATCGTCGGTATACCGATACCTTGCTCAATCTCGTTACCGGCAAGCCTCTTTACTCGTTCCGTAACACATCATCCCGTGATCAACTCCTTGATCACATATTGTGCACATTATGATGATGTCCTACCGAGTGGGCCCAGAGATACCTCTCCGTCATACGGAGTGACAAAATCCCAGTCTCGATTCGTGCCAACCCAACAGACACTTTCGGAGATACCCGTAGTGCACCTTTATAGCCACCCAGTTACGTTGTGACGTTTGGTACACCCAAAGCATTCCTACGGTATCCGGGAGTTGCACAATCTCATGGTCTAAGGAAAAGATACTTGACATATAGAAAAGCTTTAGCATACGAACTACACGATCTGTGCTAGGCTTAGGATTGGGTCTTGTCCATCACATCATTCTCCTAATGATGTGATCCCGTTATCAATGACATTCAATGTCCATGGTCAGGAAACCGTAACCATCTATTGATCAACGAGCTAGTCATCTAGAGGCTTACTAGGGACATGGTGTTTGTCTATGTATCCACACATGTATCTGAGTTTCATATCAATACAATTCTAGCATGGATAATAAACGATTATCATGAACAAGGAAATATAATAATAACCAATTTATTATTGCCTCTAGGGCATATTTCCAACAGTCTCCCACTTGCACTAGAGTCAATAATCTAGTTCACATCGCCATTTGATTAACACTCACAGGTCACATCGCCATGTGACCAACATCCAAAGAGTTTACTAGAGTCAGTAATCTAGTTCACATCAATATGTGATTAACACTCAATGAGTTCTGTGTTTGATCATGTTATGCTTGTGAGAGAGGTTGTAGTCAACGGGTCTGCAATATTCAGATCCCTATGTACTTCGCAAAACTTTATGTCATATCGTAGATGCTGCTACCACGTTCCACTTGGAGCTATTCCAAACTGTTGCTTCATTATACGTATCCGGTATCTCCACTTAGAGTTATCCGGATAGGTGTTAAGCTTGCATCGACGTAACTCTTTACGTCGAACTCTTTATCACCTCCATAACCGAGAAACATTTCCTTATTCCTCTAAGGATAATTTTGACCACTATCTAGTAATCCACTCCTGGATCACCTTTGTACCCTCTTGCCAGACATGTGGCAAGGCACACATCAGGTGCGGTACTTAGCATGGCATATCGTATAGAGCCTATGACAAAACCATAGGGGACGACCTTCGTCCTTCCTCTTTCTTCAGCCGTGGTCAAGCTTTGAGTCTTACTCAACTTCACACCTTACAAATCAGGCAAGAACTCCTTCTTTGACTGACCTATTTTGAACTCCTTCAAAATCATGTCAAAGGTGTGTGTTTCTTTTGAAAGTATCATCAGGCGTCTTGATCTATCTCCATAGATCTTGATGCCCAATTATGTAAACAACTTTATCCAGGTCTTCCTTTGAAAAATACCTTTCAAACAACCCTTTACTCTTTCCAGAAATTCTACATCATTTCGGATCAACCATATGTCATTCACATATATTTATCAGAAATGTTGTAGTGCTCCCACTCACTTTATTGTAAATACAAGTTTCTAACAAACTCTGTATACCCAAAAACTTTGATCACTCCATCAAAGCATATATTCCGACTCCGAGATGCGTGCTCTAGTCCATAGAAGGATCACTGGAGCTAGCATATCTTTTAGCATCCTTAGGATCGACAAAACCTTTCTGATTGTATCATATACAACCTTTCCTTACGAAAACTGGTAAGGAAACTTGTTTTGTCATCCATCTGCCAGATTTCATAAATGCAGCTAATGCTAACATGATTCCGACGGACTTAAGCATCGCTACGGGTGAGAAAATCTCATCGTAGTCAACTCCTTGAACTTGTGAAAAACTCTTTGCCACAAGTCGAGCTTCATAGATGGTGACATTACCGTCTACGTCCGTCTTAGTCTTAAAGATCCATTTGTCTCAATGGCTTGCCGATCATAGGGCAAGTCCACCAAAGTCCATACTTTGTTTTGATACATGGATCCTATCTCGGATTTATCGGCTTCTAACCATTTGTCGGAATATGGGCCCACCATCGCTTCTCCATAGTTCGTAGGTTCATCGTTGTCCAACAACATGACCTCTAAGACAGGATCACCGTACCACTCAGGAGTAGTACATATCCTTGTCGACCCACGAGGTTCGATAGCAACTTGATCT
The DNA here is from genome assembly GCA_902687465.1 of Secale cereale. NCBI lineage: Eukaryota > Viridiplantae > Streptophyta > Magnoliopsida > Poales > Poaceae > Secale > Secale cereale. The sequence goes on from LR738713.1 coordinate 674,653,357, forward strand.
GGAGCTTCATGATCACTATCATTAGTATCCTCTTCAACTGTCGTAGGTTCCACAGAAACATCTTTCTGTGTTGCACTACTCTCCGGTTGAAGTGAGGGTTCGAAAACCTTATCAAGTTCTATCTTCCTCCCACTCAATTCTTTCGAGAGAAACTCTTTCTCGAGAAAGGACCCGTTCTGAGCGACAAACATTTTTGTCCTTGGATCTGAGATAGAAGGTATACTCAAATGTTACCTTTGGGTATTCTATGAAGATGTATTTGTCCGCTTTGGGTTCGAGCTTTTCCTGGCTGAAGCCATAAGCATCGCAGCCCCAAACATTAAGAAAACGACAACTTTGGTTTCTTGCCAAACCTTAGTTCATACGGCGTTGTCTCAACGGACTTAGATGGTGCCCTATCTAAAGTGAATGCAGCTGTCTCTAATGCATAAACTCAAAATAACAGCGGTAGATCGGTAAGATACACCATAGATCGCACCATATCTCATAAGGTTCGATTACGATGTCCGGACACACCATTACGCTGTGGTGTTCCTGGGGGCTTCAACTGCGAAACAATTCCACAATGTCTTAAGTGATTGCCAAACTCATAATTCAGATAATATCCCCTTGATCATATCGTAGGAACATGATCTTCTTGTTATGATGATTCTAAATCTTTACTCTGAAATTTTTGAACCTTTCAAACGTTTCAGACTTTTGCTTCATTAAGTAAATATACCATATCTACTCAAATCGTCAGTGAAGATGAGAAAATAACGATATCCACCACACGCCTTAACTCTCATTGGATCACATACATCAGCATGTATGATTTCCAACAAGTCACTTGCCCATTTCATTGTACCTAAAAACGGGATCTCAGTCATCCTGCCCATGAGGCATGGCTCGCATGTGTCAAGCGATTCAAAATCAAGTGACTCAAAACATCCATCAGCATGGAGTTTCTTCATGCATTTTATGCCAAAATGACCTAAGCGGCAGTGCCACAAGAAAGTGGTACTATCATTATTAACTCTACATCTTTTGGCATTAATATCATCATCATGTGTATTACTATGATCGAGATTCAACAAACCATTGGGTGCATGACCATAAAGGTATTATTCATGTAAACAGAATAACCATTATTCTCTGACTTAAATGAATAATCGTATTGTAATGAATATGATCTAATCATATTCATGCTTAACGTAGACACCCGATAACATTTATCTAGGTTCAACACTAATCTCGAAAATAGAGGGAGTGTGCGATGGTGATCTTATCATCCTTGGAAACACTTCCAACACACATCGTCACCTCGCCCTTAGCTAGTCTCCGTTCAGTCCGTAGCTTTTGCTTCAAGTCACTAATAATAGCAACTGAACCGGTATCCAATACCCAGGTGCTACAAGGAGTACTACTAAGGTACACATTAATAACACGTATATCAAATATACTTTGTTGAAGTTGCCAGCTATCATATCTACCATGTATTTGGGGTGGTTCCGCTACCATGTGACCGTTCCCCTTACAATAGAAGCACTTAGTCTCGAGGTTTGGGTTCAACCATGGGTTCCTTCATCAGAGCGACAACAGGTTTGCCATTCATGAAGTTTCCCTTCTAGCCCTTACCCTTTTGAAACCAGTGGTCTTGTTAAACCATCAACACTTGATGCTCCTTCTTGATCTCTACTTTTGCGGTACTAAGAACCGCTGACAGCACCGGGATTATCACCATCCTTTGCATGTCATAGTTCATCACGAAGTTCTAGTAGCTTGGTGATAGTGTCTAGAGAATTCCGTCAACCACTATCTCACCTGGAAGATTAACTCCCACTTGGTTCAAGTGATTTCAGCACCCAGACATTCTGAGCACATGCTCATTAGTTGAGCCATTCTCCTCCATCTTTTTGGCAAAAGAACTTGTCAGAGGTCTCATACCTCTCAACACGGGCATGAGCCTGAAATCCCAATTTCAGCTCTTAGAACATCTCATATGTTCTATGGCGTTCAAAACGTCATTGGAATCCCGATTCTAAGCCGTAAAGTATGGTGCACTAAACTATCAAGTAGTCATCAGGACGTCTCTGTCAGGTGTTCACAGCATCCACAGACAACGTTGTAGGGGTTTGCACATCGAGCGGTGCATCAAAGACGTAAGCTTTCTGTGCAGCAGTGAGGACACTCCTCGGACTACGGACCCAGTCCGCATCATTGCTTACAATATCTTTCAACTTAGTCTTTCTCTAGGATCGTATTAAACAGGGAGCTACAACGCAGTTATTGGTCTACTACATAATTTGCAAAGACAACTTAGACTATTGTTCATGACAAGTGAGTTTTAACTAATCAAATTACTTATAACTCCCACTCAAATTGACATCCCTCTGGTCATCCAAGCGTGACATGATCCAAATCCACCAACCCAAGTCCGATCATCACGTGAGATGAGGTGGTGTCAATGGTGAACATCTTCATGTTGATCATATCTACTATATGACTCATGCTCGACCTTTCGGTCTTCCGTGTTCCGAGGCCATGTCTGTACATGCTAGGCTCGTCAAGTCTAACCCGAGTGTTCTGCATGTGCAAAACTGGCTTGCACCCGTTGTATGCGAACGTAGAGTCTATCACACCCGATCATCACGTGGTGCTTCGAAACGACGAACCTTCGCAACGGCGCACACTCGGGGGGAACACAATTTTATCTTGAAATTTTAGTGAGGGATCATCTTATAATGCTACCGTCGTCCTAAGCAAAATAAGATGCATAAAAGGATTAACATCACATGCAAATCATAAGTGACATGATATGGCCATCAACTCGTGCTTTTGATCTCCATCTCCAAAGCACCGGCATGATCTCCATCGTCACCGGCGTAACACCATGATCCCCATCATCATGATCTCCATCATCGTGTCGCCATCGGGGTTGTCGCGTGCCCACCATGCTCTTACTACTATTGCTACCATTTAGCGATAAAGTAAAGCATTACATAGCGCTTAATGATTGACACGCAGGTCATACAAAAATTAAAGACAACCCTATGGCTCCTGCCGGTTGCCGTATACATCGACATGCAAGTCGATATTAACTATTACAACATGATCATCTCATACATCAAATATATCTCATCATGTCTTTGGCCATATCATATCACATACATACCCTGCAAAAACAAGTTAGACGTCCTCTAATTTGTTGTTGCATGTTTTACGTGGCTGCTATGGGTATCTAGCAAGAACGCTTCTTACCTACGCAAATCCACAACGGTGATATTTAAGTTGCTATTTAACCTTCTACAAGGACCGCCTTCGTCGAATCCGATTCAACTAAGATAGGAGAGACAGACACCCGCCAGCCATCTTATGCAACAAAAGTCGCATGTCTGTCGATGGAACCGGTCTCATGTACGTGGACATGTAAAGTTGGTCCGGGCCGCTTCATCCCATAATGCCGCTGAATCAAGAAAGACCAAAGAGGGAAGCAATCTAAACATCAACGCCCACAAACCCCTTTGTGTTCTACTCGTGAAAACATCTACGCAAGAACCTAGCTCATGATGCCACTGTTGGGGAACGTTGCATGGGAAACAAAAATTTTCCTACGCTCACCAAGATCAATCTAGGAGATGCATCTACGAGGGAAGAGTCGGATCCACATACCCTTGTAGATCGCGATGCGGAAGCGTTGCAAGAACGCGGATGAAGGAGTCGTACTCGCTGCGATTCAGATCGCGGTTGATTCCGATCTAAGCGCCGAACAACGGCGCCTCCGCGTTCAACACACGTGCAGCCCGGTGACGTCTCCCACGCCTTGATCCAGCAAGGAGAGAGGGAGAGGTTGGGGAAGACTCCATCCAACAGCAGCACGACGGCGTGGTGGTGGTGGAGGAGCGCGGGACTCCAGCAGGGCTTCGCCAAGCGCTGCGAGAGACGAGGAGGGAGAGGGGTAGGGCTGCGCCAAGAGGGAGACGTTCTCGTGTGTCTAGCAGCCCCAAAACCTCACATATATATAGGGGGAAGGGGGGGGGCTGCGCCCCCTTTAGGGTTTCCCACCCCTAGGGGTGCGGCAGCCCCCAAAAACCCATCTAGGGTGCGGCCAAGGGGGGGGGGAGAGAGAGGGGGCGCCCTAGGGTGGGCCTTAAGGCCCATCTGGACCTAGGGTTTGCCCCCCTCCACTCTCCATGCGCCTAGGGACTTGGTGGGGGGGCGCACCAGCCCCCTTGGGGCTGGTCCCCTCCCACACTTAGCCCACACAGCCTTCTGGGGCTGGTGGCCCCACCTGGTGGACCCCCGGGACCCTCCCGGTGGTCCCGGTACATTACCGATATCGCCCGAAACTTTTCCGGTGACCAAAACAGGACTTCCCATATATGAATCTTTACCTCCGGACCTTTCCGGAACTCCTCGTGACGTCCGGGATCTCATCCGGGACTCCGAACAACATTCGGTAACCGCGTACATACTTTCCCTATAACCCTAGCGTCATCGAACCTTAAGTGTGTAGACCCTACGGGCTCGGGAACCATGTAGTCATGACCGAGACAACTCTCCGGCCAATAACCAACAGCGGGATCTGGATACCCATGTTGGCTCCCACATGTTCCACGATGATCTCATCGGATGAACCACGATGTCAAGGATTCAATCAATCCCGTATACAATTCCCTTTGTCTATCGGTATAGCACTTGCCCGAGATTCGATCGTCGGTATACCGATACCTTGCTCAATCTCGTTACCGGCAAGCCTCTTTACTCGTTCCGTAACACATCATCCCGTGATCAACTCCTTGATCACATATTGTGCACATTATGATGATGTCCTACCGAGTGGGCCCAGAGATACCTCTCCGTCATACGGAGTGACAAAATCCCAGTCTCGATTCGTGCCAACCCAACAGACACTTTCGGAGATACCTGTAGTGCACCTTTATAGCCACCCAGTTACGTTGTGACGTTTGGTACACCCAAAGCATTCCTACGGTATCCGGGAGTTGCACAATCTCATGGTCTAAGGAAAAGATACTTGACATATAGAAAAGCTTTAGCATACGAACTACACGATCTGTGCTAGGCTTAGGATTGGGTCTTGTCCATCACATCATTCTCCTAATGATGTGATCCCGTTATCAATGACATTCAATGTCCATGGTCAGGAAACCGTAACCATCTATTGATCAACGAGCTAGTCATCTAGAGGCTTACTAGGGACATGGTGTTTGTCTATGTATCCACACATGTATCTGAGTTTCATATCAATACAATTCTAGCATGGATAATAAACGATTATCATGAACAAGGAAATATAATAATAACCAATTTATTATTGCCTCTAGGGCATATTTCCAACACCTCGTCCATCTCGGCCAGGTTGAGACGGTGCGCTCGCCTACGGTTCTTTCGACGATCTTCGTCGGTGATAAGCCGCGGGGGAGGCGCCAACTCCTGTGCCCGCTCCCGAGTCGGCACGTCCATGAAGTTCATGTCCCAACGGTAACGCAGGAGGCGCCACGCCGCAGCGTCGTACGCGCGGGCGCCTTCCTGAGCGGTGTCGAAGGTTCCGAGGCCGAGACGCATGTCGCCCGACCGAATCTCGACGGAGTAGGTGCCGGACGGACGAACCCGGACGCCGCCGTAGCACGCAGTTCCCCGGCGGTGAGGCGGCATGGGGGCACAGTGCGTGTCGGCGACGAAGCTGCGAGCGGCGGAGGAAGTGACGAAGTGCGCGTGGCAGTGTGGAGAGTGCGGGGGGTGGGGGCTATGTGCTACAGCGTGGAGTTCACCGGCGAGGTGGGCGGCTTTTATAGCCGGAGCTCTGGCGGCGAGAGGCGCATGCCAGGCGACGCGTGGCGGGCGCCCGTGGCGCCGGGCGACACGACGGTTCGCTGCGCGGCATCAATGGGCAGGCTGACCGGGGCTGCATCTCGGCAGCGCGGGGCATCAATGCAGGTGACGGCGCGGCAGTGCGGCAGCTTTGGCATTGATTCCCGCGGGAACCGAGGCAATGAGGACAAGGAAGCAGTGCGTCGCTGACAGGGCGGGCCCATCACATTCGCGCCAAAAACGCCCCGTCTGGCGCCCCCAGGCGACCCAGCGCCCCGGGTTCGGGTTGGGTCCGCCGGCGTCAGTTTCGGCCCAATTCGGCGATTTTCGGCGTCCTAGGGGCGCGACTGAGCTATTTTTTCGGCACCGGCGCCGAAAAAGTCGCCTGGGGACTGTTGGGGGCGCGGCTGAAGATGCTCTTAGGGAGTCCAGATGTTGATGCTTTTACCGTCAACATGAGCATGCAGCTGTGGGCCCATGCGTCCACCTGGGTTTCGGTCGTGCTGAAAGCTTCAAGACCCACGAGGACGTCACATGCAAGAAAACGGTTTTGTTTAGAGAGAGGTCCATCTAGAGCCACCAATCTCGTAGTCGACACGTGGACTGATGGAGCATAACACGTTGCTGGTTTGGTCTTATTAACCAGAGGATCGACATGTGAGCCAGCTAGACCAGCCAAGGAGAAACGAATAGACTACTAGCAGCACGTCCGGATGAGGTTAGATGCTTGATGCTTCCCAAATGATTACTAGTCTCAAGTTATTGAAAGCACAGATGCTTCACATTTTTTATTGGTTGCTTGCTTTATTTATGTCAAAATCCAATAAACAAGGTGAGAGTTAATGCATCGCGCCCAAGTGTTTTTGAATTATTTGATTTTCTTAAAGTGAGGTATACACTTAGACGGATGGAGTACTACATAGCAAATGCTTTAGGCTTCCAGGAAAAGCTAATTAATTGGTTTTTAATAACGCCAATAAAACTAACTATAACGTGTATGTGTGAATGCAAAAAACGTGTGTGTGATAACTAACCTTTATGCACACGAGTCATATTTAAGAATTATGTCTGTTCTTAGGCAAACGAATTGTTTACATTGATTGTTTGTGATTATTTCAAGCATCACACACACTGGATAAGATCACACCGTGTGCGAAGTTCTGCACACATTTTCTAAGTGCAACTCGTGCCGGTGCATACGATTGTTTGTTGAGAATTGAGTGCTTTGTCGGCACACAAGTGAGTTAAAGGATGTGTATGCGATGCTGACAATCATCTTTCATTGTTTCCTCGATGTGACTTGCTCTCTCTGCAAGAACATCATGCTCTATTCAGAACAATAACGTATTTGCATATACTAAAAACATCATTGCACATCTCGTTGCATAATTGAACTAATAAACATCCATTACACAAGTAACTGAACATCATATTGCATATTTTGTTGCATATAACTAAACTATGCACATTATTAAAGAGCGTTACTCATCCTCGTCGGGGGAGCAGTGGTTGAAATACTCGTGATCCGGTTCGTTCATTCTCGGTGCTTCCTCGAGCTCAATGGCCTTTTCGTTGAAAAGTTCCCTAGCCGCCTGCAAGATCCTTTGTTCAAGGGAGGGATCCCTGTTTTTGCCGGTATAGGCCATGTCGTTAACCATTTCAAAAGAACGAATGCCACCGGCGCATGCGGCCGCGGCCTCTTCCATGTGTGGCGCCACGGCAATGCCTCATCCGTGCATGCAGCCGCGATGGTTGTGACCTCTTCCTCGAGTGTGGCCACGATGACTGTGATTGTTTTCGCGCACCGCCGGAGCTGCAGCCTTACCTATGGTTGATGTCCTGCAAGTGCACTTGTTTTGTTGTCGCTTTTTTGAAGTAATACTATCAATATCACATGGAGAACATGAATCAGTCTTTGTGTCTTGAGTGGTTTAAACGACAGTGCCAACAACTTAAATGCGATCCAAAGCAAACGGGAAACGAAGAATATGAATATAAACTTCAATAGTAAAATATAGCAACGCGAGATATTAGTAGCGATTGTTGGAACCAATAGGACTAAAGCATTCTCTGTTGGGAAACGTTGCATGGAAAACAAAAAAATTCTACGCACACGCAAAGATCTATCCATGGAGATGCATGGCAACGAGGTGGAGAGTGTGTCTATGTACCCTCGTAGACCGTAAGCGGAAGTATTTCACAACGCGGTTGATGTGGTCGAACTTCTTCGTGCTTCAACCGATCAAGTACCGAACGCACGACACCTCCGCGTTCATCACACGTTCAGCTCGGTGACGTCCCTCACCTTCTTGATCCAGAAAGACGTCGAGGTAGTAGACGAGTTTCGTCAGCACAACGGCGTGGTGACGGTGATGGTGAAGTGATCCTCGCAGGGCTTCGCCTAAGCACTACGAAAATATGACCAGGGTTGTAAACAGTGGAGCGGGGCGCCACACACGGCTAACAATTGATGTTGTGTGTCCTTGTGAGGCGCCCCCTCCCCACATATATATACGTGGGAGGGGAGTCGAGGCAGCCAGGGTGCACCCTAGGGTTGGCCACCGCCCCCTAGGGGCCCTGCCTGGCCATGCGCCCCCTTTCCATGTATGCATGAAGGGGAAGGAAAGAGGGGGTGGGGGAAGGAAGTGGGAATCCTAATCCACACTTTTTTTTCCCTTCCCCCCTTTCCTTCTCCTCCTCCTCCTGTGGCCCTATAGGGCACACCAGCCCCTTGTGGGAATGTGTATTCCTTCACAAGGCCCATACGGGCCATAGGATTGTCGGGGGTACCCGAAACACCTTCCGGTGACCCAATAAATACCTGATACCCTCCGGAACACTTTCGGTGTCCGAATACCATCGTCCTGTATATCAATTTTTACCTCTCGGCCATTTCGAGACTGCTCGTCATGCCTGTGATCTCATCCAGGACTCCAAGCAACATCCAATCACCAAATCACATAACTCATATAACACTATATCGTCAACGAACGTTAAGCGTGCGGACCCTATGGGTTCGAGAACTATGTAGACATGACCAAGACAACTCTCTGTCAATAACCAATAGCGGAACCTGGATGGCCATATTGGCTCCTACATATTTTACGATGATCTTTATCGGTTGAACCGTTATGACAACATACACAATTCCCTTTGTCTGTCGGTATGTTATTTGCCCGAGATTTGATCGTCGATATCTCTATACCTAGTTCAATCTTGTTACCGGCAAGTCTCTTTACTCATTCCATAATACATCGGCACGTGACTAACTCATTAGTCATTTGCTTTCAAGGCTTATTATGATGTGTATTACCAAGAGGGCCCAGACATACCTCTCATATACTCGGAGTGATAAATCCTAATCTCGATTCACGCCAGCCCAACAAAACACCTTCAAAGATACCTGTAGAGCATCTTTATAATCACCCAGTTACGTTGTGAGTTTTGATAGCACACAAGGTATTCCTCCGGTATCCGGAAGTTGCATGATCTCATAGTCAAAGGAATAAGTATTTGACATACATGAAAGCAGTAGCAATAAACTGAACGGTTAAATGCTAAGCTAACGTATGGGTCTTGTCCATCACATCATTCTCATAATGATGTGATCTCGTTATCAAATGACAACTCATGTACATGGTTATGAAACCTTAACCATCTTTGATTAACGAGCTAGTCTAGTAGAGGCTTACTAGGGACACGGTATTTGTTTATGTATTCACACATGTATTTCGGTTTCTAGTCAATACAATTCTAGCGTGAATAATAAACCTTTATCATGATTAAGGAAATATAATAATAACCATTTTATTATTGCCTCTAGGGCATATTTCCTTCATTCTCATGAAGTCTGTATTCTCCACTAGTATGCATCTACATGACTGATACCATCAAGAGTCTCTCCCACATCGCTCTAGAGCTCGCAGTCATGGCAGATGTGGTGCTATCTTAAATATGCCCTAGAGGCAATAATAAAGTGGTAATTATTATATTTCCTTGGTCATGATAATTGTTTATTATCCATGCTATAATTGTATTGATTGGAAACTTAAATACATGTGTGGATGCGTAGACAACAACATGTCCCTAGTGAGCCTCTATCGGACTAGCTCGTTGATCAAAGATGGCTATGGTTCCCTAACCATAGACATGAGTTGTCATTTGATAGCATGATCACATCATTAGGAGAATGATTGATGGCTTCTCGCCCCTCGTTGGTTACCCCAAGTGGAAGGTTTGAGATGCAGTGTAGCGGAAGTTTTCCCTTGGCAATACCAAGGATCGATTTCCCTGAGACTCCCAGTTTCAACAAGAAGGTGTCAACTGCTAACGGCGCCAGATATTTAGCAATCAACGTGGACCTGCACACAGATACAAATAACTTTGCTCCCAACGAGTACAGAGAGGTTGTCAATCCCTCCGGCCTTGTAGTTTACAAAGGATCAAACGCAAGTGATAATAGTGATAGGTATAATTGCAATAGTAAGTAAAAGCGGAAAGTAAATAGCGGATATGATCAATGATGGTAATATGGACCGGAGTCTCATGATGTTCACTAGTGATGTCTCTCTCCCAAAAGACGATAAAACAGCTATGTGAGGTAAACGAATTACAGCTGGGCAATTGACAGGACCATGTGCGCAAACCAATGCTGACTAAGTTGCAAGAAAGGTAGAGGTTCAAAGCATGGGCGGTACGCCGAGGTAAGTAGACCGAAATCCATCTGCATCTACTACTAATCATCCACCTTGAGATATCTATCCAGAACATCTCGCTGGTATTAAGTTGCGAGTCCCACCCATAGTGTAAACTCAAAGCAAAGACAACTGCATTAAAAGAACTTTGCGTAAAGTAAACAATCCTTGCACCCGCGGGCACAAGCACCATTGTTTTCCCCCTTGTGGCAACAGCACATCCTCTAGACTCATGTTTCTGTCACTCAAGCTAGTCATCGAGGGGCATGAACCCACAATCAAGCATAACGTTCCCTCTTGGAGTCACTACCTACTACTTGGCCAAAGCAATAAATAACAACGGAGAACATGCAAGAATTACTTACGAACATAAATATAAAAGAGGTGAATCAAATATATTACTCAAACACAATCTGAACATAATCTCATAATCCATCGGATCCCAGCAAACTCATCATAGTAACAGCATAAGGATTACATATGTGCCTCGATCATGTAGGGCAGCTCACGAGGACTAATTAGTGAAGCACAAGAACGGGAGGAGAACATCACATAGCTACTGGTCATGGACCCATGGTCCAAGGGAGACTACTCACAACTCATCCGGGAGGCGTCCATGGTGGTGGAGAAGCTCCCGGTGGTGATCCTTCCCTCCGGCAGGGTGCCGGGAAGAGTTCTCCTGGTGCTCCCGATCTTGGAAGCGGCGGCGGCGGCGGAACAGAGATGAGATCGCGAAAAAAAGTTCCCGTCTCGAGGGTTTCGGGAGACGGTATAAATATATGCCAAAGGGGGGCATCAGACGAGGCTCGGGGGGCCCAGGCGCCCCCCCCCCCCCCCGGCGCGGCCCAGGGGGGCGCGCCACCAGGGCGCCTGGAGCCCTGGTGGCCCCCCTCCGGCTGTGCTTCGGGTGCCTGGTAGCTTCTAGAACGCTGATTTTTTATATAATTTTCCGGGATTTTTCTGGCAGTTCTCGTAATGGGAAAACCTGAAATACAAAAACATCCGAAAACAGAAACTGGCACTGGGGTGCACTGAGTTAATAGGTTAGTCCAAATATGATCAAAAGTGTATGGAAGTGTATAAATATCATAGCAGTATCACCCAAAAGAGGCATGGAGCAAGCAGAAATTATAGATACGTTTTGGACGTATCAACATCCCCAAGCTTAATTCCTGCTCGTCCTCGAGTAGGTAAATGATAACAAGAATAATTTCTGTGGTGACATGCTATTAACCATATAGGACTTTTTGGTAGTCATATGACAAAAGCTTACTGAGACAATGAATCTGTAGTAATTAAGTTGCCTCATGAGAAAATCACAAAGGACTGAAAGTTTTACAATATGATACTGAAACATCAAATAGATTTGTGATGAACATGGTGTGCAAATATGATAAAGTGATATCTCGCTTGCCCCCTTTAGTGAAGCAAAACATAAATGCAGGGGCACCTCCAAGGTTTAAGTGATGACTAGATACAATTATTTCAAAATAAACGATATCACAATCATGCAAAAGACAATGCTACTTTGGGACAATGCACATTACACTCAGAATGACAATCATGCTCTCAGTAGTTGGTGCTTTTAAAAGAAGGTGGAGACTCTCGAACCATGGCTTTTGTTGGCAAGGTTGAAAACCCGTAGTCGGAAACAAAGACAAAACATGTACCAGAGCTCTTGGTTTTAAAAACAAAGGTAACAATTATTTTTTTGATTATGCATGTTTCGTCAACGAATGCTAGCAGACAACTCAATCACTTCTTGAGATGGACAAGTTTCGAGGAACGGCTCCCGAATGAGGACGATCACATCCTCTTAATATCCTTTGTTTATCACTGCCAAAGTTTTCTGATTTCTCATGAACAAAGCGTGAAGGAGGGTTTGTGTGTTATATTAATTTTGAACCGGGCGCACTCAATGCCAGTTCCTTCTCGTATTATGGGTTTGCACATTATACATGCAATCCCGGGGTGAAGCTTGTCCAACTTAAAAAGATCATGAATTAACTACTACTTCCTCATGAACTTAAAACAGAGGCACAAAGCAGGAATGCTTTTTCTTTGAATAATTTCGAGATGGCACATGCATGTCTCCGTTAGGAATGGCAGGTAAATACCATGTAGGAAGGTATGGTGGACTCATATGGCATAACTGGTATAAAGGAATTTGGATGCACAAGCAGTCAGTCCGCTTAGTACAGGTGAAGGTTAGCAAAAGACTGGGAGCGACCAACTAAGAGAGCAATGACGGTCATAATCATGCAGAGCGACAAAGCAACATTGAATCAGGCATGAAAGTTATATCGCTACTCAGAAACAAAAGATCATCAAGGCTTGACAGACTTTCTTTACAGTCTTAAATATGCGTGAGCATACGCCAAGTCAATCAAAATAAATTCTTTGAAGGAAGATATTACTAAACCATACCACATCATAGGCAAACAAATCATGTTGGTACTTGATACGTCCAAAACGTATCTATAATTTCTGCTTGCTCCATGCCACTTTTGGGTGATATTGCTATGATATTCATACACTTCCATACACTTTTGATCATATTTGGACTAACTTACTAATCCAGTGCACCCCAGTGCCAGTTTCTGTTTTCGGCTGTTTTTGTATTTCAGGTTTTCACGTTACGAGAACTGCCAGGAAAAATCCAGGAAAATTATATAAAAAATCAGCGTTCCAGGACCTACCTTGCGCCCGAAGGACAGCCGGGGGAGGGGGCCACCAGGGCTCCAGGCGCCCTGGCGGCGCGCCCCCCTGGGCCGCGCCAGGGGGGGGGGGGCGCCTGGCCCCTCCGAGCCCCGTCTGGTGCCCCCCTTTGGCATATATTTAGAGCGTCCTTCGAAACCCTCGGGACGGGAACTCTTTTTCGCGATCTCATCTCTGTTCCGCCGCCGCCGCCGCTTCCAAGATCGGGAGCACCAGGAGAACTCTTCCCGGCACCCTGCCGGAGGGGAGGATCATCACCGGGAGCCTCTCCACCACCATGGACGCCTCCCGGATGAGTTGTGAGTAGTCTCCCTTGGACCATGAGTCCATGACCAGTAGCTATGTGATGTTCTCCTCCCGTTCTTGTGCTTCACTAATTAGTCCTCGTGAGCTGCCCTACATGATCGAGGCACATATGTAATCCTTATGTTGTTGCTATGATGAGTTTGCTGGGATCCGATGGATTATGAGATTATGTTCAGATTGTTCTTGAGTAATATATTTGATCTACCTCTTTTATATTTATGTTCATATGTAATTCTTGCATGTTCTCCGTTGTTATTTATTGCTTTGGCCAAGTAATAGGTAGTGACTCCAAGAGGGAACGTTATGCTTGATTGTGGGTTCATGCCCCTCGATGACTAGCTTGAGTGACAGAAACATGAGTCTAGGGGATGTGTTGTTGCCACAAGGGGGGAAACAACGATGCTTATGCCCGTGGGTGCAAGGATTGTTTACTTTACGCAAAGTTCTTTTAATGCAGTTGTCTGTTGCTTTGAGTTTACACTATGGGTGGGGCTCGCAACTTAATACCAGCGAGATGTTCTGGATAGATATCTCAAGGTGGATGATTAGTAGTAGATATTGATGGATTTCGGTCTACTTACTTTTGCGTACCGCCCATGCTTTGAACCTCAACCTTTCTTGCAATGTAATCAGCATTGGTTTGCGCTCGTGGGTCCTGTCAATTGCCCAGTTGTAATTCGTTTACCTCACATAGCTGTTTTATCGTCTTTTGGGAGAGAGACATCACTAGTGAACATCATGAGACTCCGGTCCATATTACCATCATTGATCACATCCGCTATTTACTTTTCGCTTTTACTTACTATTGCAAACATTATCTATCACTACTATCATTTGCGTTTAATCCTTTGTGAACTACAAGGCCGGAGGGATTGACAACCTCTCTGTACTCGTTGGGAGCAAAGTTATTTGTATCTGTGTGCAGGTCCATGTTGATTGCTAATATCTGGCGCCGTTAGCAGTTGACACCTACTTGTTGAACCTAGGAGTCTCTGGGGATTCGATCCTTGGCATCTTTGCTAAGGGAAAAACTTCCACAACACTGCATCTTACACCTTCCACTTGGGGTAACCAACGAGGGGTTAGAGGCCCATCAAGGAGTTTTTCTGGCGCCGTTGCCGGGGACTCCACTCTTCAGGATAGGGGAGTTGCACTCTATCTTTTACCTTTGCTTTTTAGTCTTGTTAGTTTACCTATCAGTTTTTGCTTTAGTACCTTTTATCGAAAATCACAAAAATAGTTATCTTGCTTGCTTGCTACTATGGGTTCCACCGAGAACACCAAGTTGTGTGACTTCACTAGTCACAACAACGATGACTTTATCAGCACACCTATCACTACACCTGCCACTTCAGCACCTTCATATGAAATTAAACCTGCTTTACTGAACCTAGTCATGAGAGAACAATTCTCCGGTGCTGGAGATGATGCTGCTTTACACTTAAACAACTTTGTTGAACTTTGTGATATGCAAAAGTACCACAAAATAGATGGTAATATTGTTAAGCTTAAGCTTTTTCCTTTCTCCTTGAGAGGAGGAGCTAAAATTTGGTTTCAGTCTTTGCCTACAAATAGCATAGATTCATGGGACAAGTGCAAAGATGCTTTTATTGGAAAATACTATCCACCTGCTAAAATTATCCAACTGAGAAGTAACATAATGAATTTTAAACAATTGGATAATGAACACGTTGCCCAAGCTTGGGAACGTATGAAATCTCTTATCAAGAACTGCCCTACTCACGGTTTGACTACTTAGATGGTTATCCAAACTTTTTATGCAGGCTTGAACTTTACCTCGCGGAACTTGTTAGATTCGGCCGCGGGAGGAACTTTTATGTCAACTACACTTGGTGCTGCCACAAAGCTTCTCGATGAGATGATGACCAACTATTCCCAATGGCACACCGAACGCGCTCCAACAGGTAGGAAGGTAAACTCTGTCGAGGAGATTTCCTCCCTTAGTGAAAAAGTTGACTTAATCATGTCTCTACTTTTGAAGCAATCTTCTGTTGATCCTTGTGATGTTCCTTTAAATTCTTTGATTGCTCAAGAACAAGTAGATGTGAACTTTATCTCTAGAAACAATTTTAACAACAATGCTTATAGGAGTAACTTTGGTAACAATCCTAGACCGTTCCCCTCTAATTCTTATGGGAACAACAATGCTTATCCTATCACCAAGAACTCCACTACTGAACTAGAGACTATGCTTAAAGATTTCATCACTACCCAAAAAGCCTTTAATAAGAGTGTAGAAGAAAAACTAAATAAACTAGATGATCTTTCATTTAAGGTAGACCATTTAGCCAATGAGGTAAAATTGCTAAAAATTAAAACTTCTCCTCTTGAGGAGAGGGAAGTCACTCCTATAAATGCTATTCAAGTGCAAATTAATGAAAACATTAGGATGATGGCTAAACTTAAAGAGAGATGGGATAGAGAAAGGGAGGAAGAAGATAGAATTAAGAGCCTTCCTACCCACCACACTGTTGCTACTATCCAAGTTGTTGAGGATATCCAAACTCTTAGCACCCAATGTACTCCTGGTCCCGTTGGACCTATTAATGGTGATGCTATGACTATAGAAACTACCAAACAAGTGAACCTAAAGGACACCACTACCACTTTACTTGATGCTAGGGACCTTGATTTTGATAATTGCACTCTTACCGAAGTTATTGATTTCCTTCACAAGATGTCTAGAGATCCCCACACTAGCACGCTTAATCTTGCCTTCACAGAGCATATCACTAATGCTCTCATCAAAGCTAGGGAGGAGAAACTTAGAGTAGAAGCCTCCATACCTAGAAAGCTAGAAGATGGTTGGGATCCTATGATAACAATTAAATTGAATGACTTCTCTTGCTATGCATTATGTGATGTTGGAGCTAGTACCTCTGTTATGCCCAAAAGAATATATGATATGCTTAAATTGAAACCTTATGATTCTTGTTCTTTTGGTGTTCATCTCGTTGATTCTTCCATAAAGAAACCTTTGGGGAGGATCGACGATGTTCTTATCGTTGTCAATGATAATTATGTTCCCGTTGATTTCACTATTATGGATATTGAATGTGATCCTTCATGTCCAATTATTTTGGGACGTCCCTTTTTACGCACCGTTGGTGCTATCATTGACATGAAAGAGGGTAATATAAAATTTCAGTTTCCTCTCAAGAAAGGGATGGAACACTTCCCTCGAAAGAAGATCAAGTTACCTTTTGAGTCCGTTGTACGGGCTAGCTATTCTTTTACCCTTGATAAAACTTGATCTCTATGCATTATGCCTAGCTTAAAGGCATAAAAGAAAGCGCTTTTGGGAGGCAGCCCACATGAATAAATTTTTTGCTTTTGTTGTGTCTTGATGTTTTTTACTTCTGTAGCATCATCATTGTATCTTTGCTTTTCATATTTTGTGCCAAGTATAGCCTCTGATTGCTAGAAAGTTCAAAAGTTGTGAGGTGCTGTCCAGGAAACAGATTCTGTCCTTGGATAGAAAAATTCGTATAAAATCACCAGATCATCTTTTTGGTCTGAATTTTTTCGACAGCGTTCTCTATATAATTTTCTTTCGTGCGTCTGTTCTGAGTTTTTTGATTTGAGTTGCAGAAGTACCCCGAACAAATCATTTACTACCTGCTGTTCTGTTTTTCACAGATTCTGTCCTGTTTTGCCTTTCCTTCATTTTGCAAATCAAGAGCTTGCTTTTTCTTTGCAAAAACCTTTTGGCAATCTTGAGAAACAGTAGACCTTCAAGAATATCTTTATTTCCAGCAAGGTGCAATTATTTTATTAAGGGTACTAACCTCGCTAATCAGATTATAATGAGTTATGTATGAAGGGAGTTTTCAAGTGTGCGAGGAAAGATGATAAAAAGATTCAGGAGTGTCAAGCGCTCAAGCTTGGGGATGCCCCCGTGCACCCCCAAGAAATATTCAAGGAGACTCAAGCGTCTAAGCTTGGGGATGCCCCCGTGCATCCCCTTCTCCATCAACATTATCAGTTCGTCTTTCGTTCCGCTATATTTTTATCACTTCATGTGTTATGTGCTATGCTTGGAGCGTCTTGCTTTTAGTTTTCTTTTTAGTTTTTCACAACGAGTCGAAACTCAGTTTTCTTTATGTGGGAGAGAAACACGCTCCACTTCTACCTAGAACATAACATAGAATTTTCATGTCTATCTTTGCTGTGTGTGTTCTTTGTCTTTTAATAGCTACTATCATGCTCTGCTCTTAGTATTCATGCTTATCTTTTCAAAGAGCTTTTGTTTAGTTGGTTGCTTGAACTCTCTTTAATTATCATGCTCACCTTATTAAGAGAGTTTGCTTCCGTTGCGTTGGTTAATATGTCTATGATAAAGATGCTACTTGCATGATGGCGCTTAGTAGTTCAGGTTTTCTTATGGTTAATCTCAAATAGCTGGGGGATTCCCAATGTGTTATTGGAGTACCAACTTGATTTGTTTGCCTCTGATGTGGTATGGTTCAGTAATATCTTCCTTCGAGACTTTATTTTGATTGACTTGGCGTATGCTCACGCATATTTAAGACTGTAAAGAAAGTCTGTCAAGCCTTGATGATCTTTTATTTCTGAGTAGTGATATAACTACCATGCCTGATTCAATATTGCTTTGTCGCTCTGCATGATTATGACCGTCATTGCTCTCTTAGTTGGTCGCTCCCAGTCTTTTGCTAACCTCCACCTGTACTAAGCGAACTAACTTTGCAATACATAGCTCATGGGAAAGTAGCTTTAAAACTATTGTGGTAAAGAATATGTTGCTTATGTATCTTATTTATTATAAGTTGCTTGCTGAGCGGTAACCATGTTTCTGGGGACGCCATCAACTGTCACACTTTTGTTGAATATCATGTGAGTTGCTATGCATGTTCGTCTTGTCTGAAGTAAGGGTGATTTGCCATGGGTTGAATGAGTATGCATATTGTTAGAGAAGAACATTGGGCCGCCAACCAAAGCCATGTATCATGGTGGAAGTTTTAGCTTGGACATTAATCCTCAATCTCTTATGAGAATATGCTTATGCATTAAAGAGGAGTCCATCATCTATTTTCTTTGTTGTCCCGGTATGGATGTCCTCAAGTTGAGATCTATCAAAAACGAGAAATCAAATGCGATTTATCTCCTTGGACCTTTGTACAGGTGGCATAGAGGTACCCCTTTGTGACACTTGGTTGAAACATATGTAATGCAATGATAACCCATGGAAATCCGAGCTAATTAGGACAAGGTGCAAGCACTATTGGTATTCGATGCATGAGGCTTGCAACTTATAGGATGTCTTATGCATGACACATATGAAGTACTACTACCGTTGACAAAATTGCTTCTATGTTTTCAAAATAAAAAGCTCTAGCACATGAAGCACCAACTACTGAGAGCATGATTGTCATTCTGAGTGTAATGTGCATTGTCCCAAAGTAGCATTGTCTTTTGCATGATTGTGATATCGCTTATTTTGAAATCATTGTATCTAGTCATCACTTAAACCTTGAAGGTGCCCCTGCATTTATGTTTTGCTTCACTAAAGGGGGCAAGCTAGATATCACTTTATCATATTTGCACATCATGTTCATTGCAAATCTTTTTGATGTTTCAGTGTCATGTTGTAAAACTTTCAGTCATTTGTGATTTTCTCATGAGGCAACTTAATTACTATAGAATCATTGTCTCAGTAAGCTTTTGTCATATGACTATAAAAAGTCCTATATGGTTAATAGCATGTCACCGCAGAAATTATTCTTGTTATCATTTACCTACTCGAGGACGAGCAGGAATTAAGCTTGGGGATGTTGATACGTCCAAAACGTATCTATAATTTCTGCTTGCTCCATGCCACTTTTGGGTGATATTGCTATGATATTCATACACTTCCATACACTTTTGATCATATTTGGACTAACTTACTAATCCAGTGCACCCCAGTGCCAGTTTCTGTTTTCGGCTGTTTTTGTATTTCAGGTTTTCACGTTACGAGAACTGCCAGGAAAAATCCAGAAAAATTATATAAAAAATCAGCGTTCCAGAACCTACCTTGCGCCCGAAGGACAGCCGGG
>LR738713.1:674672972-674692422 GCA_902687465.1 Secale cereale
GGGGGGGGGGGGGGGGGGGGGGCACCAGGGCTCCAGGCGCCCTGGCGGCGCGCCCCCCCTGGGCCGCGCCGGGGAGGCGCCTGGGCCCCCCGAGCCCCGTCTGGTGCCCCCCTTTGGCATATATTTAGAGCGTCCTTCGAAACCCTCGGGACGGGAACTCTTTTTCGCGATCTCATCTCTGTTCCGCCGCCGCCGCCGCTTCCAAGATCGGGAGCACGAGGAGAACTCTTCCCGGCACCCTGCCGGAGGGGAGGATCATCACCGGGAGCCTCTCCACCACCATGGACGCCTCCCGGATGAGTTGTGAGTAGTCTCCCTTGGACCATGAGTCCATGACCAGTAGCTATGTGATGTTCTCCTCCCGTTCTTGTGCTTCACTAATTAGTCCTTGTGAGCTGCCCTACATGATCGAGGCACATATGTAATCCTTATGTTGTTGCTATGATGAGTTTGTTGGGATCCGATGGATTATGAGATTATGTTCAGATTGTTCTTGAGTAATATATTTGATCTACCTCTTTTATATTTATGTTCATAAGTAATTCTTGCATGTTCTCCATTGTTATTTATTGCTTTGGCCAAGTAATAGGTAGTGACTCCAAGAGGGAACGTTATGCTTGATTGTGGGTTCATGCCCCTCGATGACTAGCTTGAGTGACAGAAACATGAGTCTAGGGGATGTGCTGTTGCCACAAGGGGGAAAACAACGGTGCTTGTGCCCGCGGGTGCAAGGATTGTTTACTTTACGCAAAGTTCTTTTAATGCAGTTGTCTGTTGCTTTGAGTTTACACTATGGGTGGGGCTCGCAACTTAATACCAGCGAGATGTTCTGGATAGATATCTCAAGGTGGATGATTAGTAGTAGATATTGATGGATTTCGGTCTACTTACTTTGGCGTACCGCCCATGCTTTGAACCTCAACCTTTCTTGCAATGTAATCAGCATTGGTTTGCGCTCGTGGGTCCTGTCAATTGCCCAGCTGTAATTCGTTTACCTCACATAGCTGTTTTATCGTCTTTTGGGAGAGAGACATCACTAGTGAACATCATGAGACTCCGGTTCATATTACCATCATTGATCACATCCGCTATTTACTTTTCGCTTTTACTTACTATTGCAAACATTATCTATCACTACTATCATTTGCGTTTAATCCTTTGTGAACTACAAGGCCGGAGGGATTGACAACCTCTCTGTACTCGTTGGGAGCAAAGTTATTTGTATCTGTGTGCAGGTCCATGTTGATTGCTAATATCTGGCGCCGTTAGCAGTTGACACCTACTTGTTGAACCTAGGAGTCTCTGGGGATTCGATCCTTGGCATCTTTGCAAAGGGAAAAACTTCCACAACACTGCATCTTACACCTTCCACTTGTGGTAACCAACGAGGGGTTAGAGGCCCATCAGTACTCCAATAACACATTGGGAACCCCCCAGCTATTTGAGACTAACCATAAGAAAATATGAACTACTAAGCGCCATTATGCACGTAGCATCTTTATCATAGACATATCAACCAATGCAACAGAAGCAAACTCTCTTAATAAGATAATCATGATAAATAAAGAGAGTTCAAGCAACCAACTAAACAAAAGCTCTTTAAAAAGATAAGCATGAAAGCTGAGAGCTGAACATGACAGTAGCTATTGAAAGACAAAGAACACACACAGCAAAGATAGACCTGAAAATTCTATGTTATGTTCTAGGTAGAAGTGGAGCGTGTTTCTCTCCCACATAAAGAAAGCCGAGTTCCGACTCGTTATGAAAAGCTAAGGAAAACTAAAAAGGAAAACTAAAAGCAAGACGCTCCAAGCATAGCACATAACACATGAAGTGATTAAAATATAGTGGAACGAAAGACGATCTGATAATGTTGACGGAGAAGGGGATGCACGAGGGCATCCCCAAGCTTAGACGCTTGAGTCTCTTTGAATATTTCTTGGGGGTGCACGGGGGCATCCCCAAGCTTGAGCGTTTGACACTCCTGAATCTTTTTATCATCTTCCCTCGCACACTTGAAAACTCCCTTCATACATAACTCATCATAATCTGATTAGAGAGGTTAGTACCCATAATAAAATAATTGTTCCTTGCTGGAAATAAAGATATTCTTGAAGGTCTACTGTTTCTCAAGATTGCCAAAAGTTTTTTGCAAAGAAAAAGCAAGCTCTAGGTTTGCAAAATGAAGGAAAGGCAAAACAGGACAGAATCTGTGAAAAACAGAACAGCAGGTAGTAAATGATTTTTTCGGGGCACTTCTGCAACTCTAATCAAAAAACTCAGAACAGACGCATGAAAGACAATTTTATAGAGCACGCTGTCGAAAAAATTCAGACCAAAAAGATGATCTGGTGATTTTGTACGAATTTTTCTATCCAAGGACAGAATCTGTTTCCTGGACAGCACGCCACAACTTTTGAACTTTCTTGCAATCAGAGGCTACACTTGGCACAAAATTTGAAAAGCAAAGATACAATGATGATGCTACAGTAGTAACAACATCAAGACACAACAAAAGCAAAATAAAATTTATTCATTGGGCTGCCTCCCAAAAGCGCTTTCTTTTATGCCTTTAAGCTAGGCATAATGCAAAGAGGAATCAATAACCATCATAATAATCTGAGCTATAGATTGCTTCAAATGGTTCCTCAACAAGTTCACTCTTGTTCCTTCTAGGAAAGGGGTACACACCTTTTGCCTTTCCGCGCAAGCGGATTTGTCCCTTACCTATATCGATGAAGCCTTTTACCGCTCGGAGGAAGTCCCTTCCAAGCACTATATTTCCTTGGTTTGGCTCCATGATGAAGAAATCAATCATTGCAATCCCCTTAAGGAATTTAACTGGCACGTCTTTTATTCTTCCCTGGATTTCAGAAATATCTCCATTAGTGTGTTCATGATAAGACGGTAATCTATCCATGTTAAATTTTAAAGAATCATGAACAATTTTTGGCATAGTAGAAACCATAGATCCAATATCACAATAAGCAAGGAAGTCTTGATTAGAGATGCTAATCCTAACAAAAGGCTCCCAATCATTGTCTATTTCCAAAATATCTCTCTTATTGGGTTTGGGTTTCTCTACCTTCATTAAGTCTAGAGCATCCATTCTCTTCTCAATAGTAGCAAGTCTATCTATGACAGTATCAAAATTATGATCATAAACAAAGTAACTAGATAGACCATGTATAATTTCAAGAGCTCTAGCTTCATCACACTCTAGGAAATCTCCCTCAGCTATAATATCAAGAGAGTGTTTACACCATTTAAAAAGACCATGGTAAAAATTTCTAAGCACAATTTTTATAGGTATCCAAGGCATAATTCTCCTATGTGCATCAGAAATTCTGTCCCATGCCTTCTTCATATTTTCTCCATCCTTTTGATGGAAATCTAGAACTTGTGATTCCCTCAAAGCACCAAATCCTAACATGTTTGGCTAAACAGAAAGGACTACTAACGGAAAAGCGAATAATTTTTTTTGTAATTTTTGATAAAGGATACTAAAGAAAAAACTGAAAGGTAAACTAACAAGACTAAAAAGCAAAGGTAAATGATAGCGTGCAACTCCCCTATCCTGAAGAGTGGAGTCCCCGGCAACGGCGCCAGAAAACTTTGCTTGATGGCTTCTCGCCCCTCGTTGGTTACCCCAAGTGGAAGGTTTGAGATGCAGTGTAGCGGAAGTTTTCCCTTGGCAATACCAAGGATCGATTTCCCTGAGACTCCCAGTTTCAACAAGAAGGTGTCAACTGCTAACGGCGCTAGATATTTAGCAATCAACGTGGACCTGCACACAGATACAAATAACTTTGCTCCCAACGAGTACAGAGAGGTTGTCAATCCCTCCGGCCTTGTAGTTTACAAAGGATCAAACGCAAGTGATAATAGTGATAGGTATAATTGCAATAGTAAGTAAAAGCGGAAAGTAAATAGCGGATATGATCAATGATGGTAATATGGACCGGAGTCTCATGATGTTCACTAGTGATGTCTCTCTCCCAAAAGACGATAAAACAGCTATGTGAGGTAAACGAATTACAGCTGGGCAATTGACAGGACCATGTGCGCAAACCAATGCTGACTAAGTCCCGAGGTAAGTAGACCGAAATCCATCTGCATCTACTACTAATCATCCACCTTGAGATATCTATCCAGAACATCTCGCTGGTATTAAGTTGCGAGTCCCACCCATAGTGTAAACTCAAAGCAACAGACAACTGCATTAAAAGAACTTTGCGTAAAGTAAACAATCCTTGCACCCGCGGGCACAAGCACCGTTGTTTTCCCCCTTGTGGCAACAGCACATCCCCTAGACTCATGTTTCTGTCACTCAAGCTAGTCATCGAGGGGCATGAACCCACAATCAAGCATAACGTTCCCTCTTGGAGTCACTACCTACTACTTGGCCAAAGCAATAAATAACAACGGAGAACATGCAAGAATTACTTACGAACATAAATATAAAAGAGGTGAATCAAATATATTACTCAAACACAATCTGAACATAATCTCATAATCCATCGGATCCCAGCAAACTCATCATAGTAACAGCATCAGGATTACATATGTGCCTCGATCATGTAGGGCAGCTCACGAGGACTAATTAGTGAAGCACAAGAACGGGAGGAGAACATCACATAGCTACTGGTCATGGACCCATGGTCCAAGGGAGACTACTCACAACTCATCCGGGAGGCGTCCATGGTGGTGGAGAAGCTCCCGGTGGTGATCCTCCCCTCCGGCAGGGTGCCGGGAAGAGTTCTCCTGGTGCTCCCGATCTTGGAAGCGGCGGCGGCGGCGGAACAGAGATGAGATCGCGAAAAAAGTTCCCGTCTCGAGGGTTTCCGGAGATGGTATAAATATATGCCAAAGGGGGGCATCAGACGAGGCTCGGGGGGCCCAGGCGCCCCCCCGGCGCGGCCCAGGGGGGGCGCGCCACCAGGGCGCCTGGAGCCCTGGTGGCCCCCCTCCGGCTGTGCTTCGGGTGCTTGGTAGCTTCTGGAACGCTGATTTTTTATATAATTTTTCCGGGATTTTTCTGGCAGTTCTCGTAATGGGAAAACCTGAAATACAAAAACAGCCGAAAACAGAAACTGGCACTGGGGTGCAATGAGTTAATAGGTTAGTCCAAATATGATCAAAAGTGTATGGAAGTGTATAAATATCATAGCAATATCACCCAAAAGAGGCATGGAGCAAGCAGAAATTATAGATACGTTTTGGACGTATCAATGATGTGATGGACAGGACCCAAACTACAAGCATAGCATATGACCGTATCAAATTTATTGATATTGTTTTTCTGCATGTCAAGTATATGTTCCTATAACCATGAGATCATGCAACTCACAGACACCGGAGGAGTACCTTGTGTGTATCAAACGTCTCAACGTAACTGGGTGACTATAAAGATGCTCTACAGGTATCTCCGAGGGTGTCCGTTGAGTTGGGATGGATCAAGACTGGGATTTGTCACTCCTATGACGTAGAGGTATCTCGGGGCCCACTCGGTAATATAGCATCTAATGAGCTTGCAAGCAATGTGGCAAAGGAGTTAGCCACGGGATCTTGTATTACGGAACGGATAAAGAGACTTGCCGGTAACGAGATTGAACTAGGCATGGAGATACGGACGGTCGAAGATCGAGCAAGTAACATAGTGATGACCCACAAGTATAGGGGGTCTATCATAGTCCTTTTGATAAGTAAGAGTGTCGAACCCAACAAGGAGCAGAAGGAAATGGCAAGCGGTTTTTAGCAAGATATTCTCTGCAAGCACTAAAATTATCGGTAACAGATAGTTTTGTGATAAGATAATTCGTAACGAGTGATTAGTAACTAGTGTAACAAAGGTGCAGCAAGGTGGACCAATCGCTTTTGTAGCAAAGGATAAGTCTGGACGAACTCTTATATAAAGCAAAGCGCTCCCGAGGACACATGGGAATTGTCAAGTTGGTTTTCATCATGCTCATATGATTCACGTTCGTTACTTTGATAATTTGATATGTGGGTGGACCGGTGCTTGGGTGTTGTCTTTACTTGGACAATCCTCCCACTTATGAATAACCCCTCTCGCAAGCATCCGCAACTACGAAAGAGGAATTAAGATGAATCTAACCATAGCATGAAACATGTGGATCCAAATCAGACCATCATCTACTTATTACTTCCCAATGCCTTCCCTTAGGCCCAAATAATGGTGAAGTGTCATGTAGTCAACGTTCACATAACACCAATAGAGGAAAGACAACATACATCTCATCAAAATATCGAACGAATACCAAATTCACATGATTACTTATAACAAGACTTCTCTCATGTTCTTAGGAACAAACGTAACTACTCACAGCGCATATTCATGTTCATAATCAGAGGGGTATTGAGTAGCATCAAGGATCTGAACCTATGATATTCCACCAAATAAACCAACTAGTAATCAACTACAAGGAGTAATCAACACTAGTATCAACCCACGGGTACCAATCTGAGGTTTTGAGGCAAAGAGTGGATACAATAGATAAACTAGGGTTTGAGAGGAGATGCTGCTGGTGAAGATGTTGATGAAGATGTAGATAAACTAGGGTTTGGGAGGATCGGGCATCCTCAACTTGAGGTATGCGTAGTGCAGAACAACATTGAATTTAGCAAACGTCGTTCGAACAAGGAGGGCGTGATAGCCGCTGCGAAAAGGTGCAATATCAAAGATCAAGTCCTCGCTTCGGAAGTTGTCTAGAGAGCCAAACAATACTTCAAGTGTCACCGTGCCTGTGCAGCAGGCCTCCGCTCCCGGAATGACCCCCATGAAGGTGGTGTTACTGCGTTTCATCCTTGACGGATCGATCCCCATCTTCCTCACTATGTCTTTGTATATCAGATTGAGGTTACTGCCTTCGTCCATGAGGACTCTAGTGAGGTGGAATCCGTTGATGATGGGGTCGAGCACTAAGCCTGCGCACCCTCTGTGGTGTATGATGGTTGGGTGGTCACTACGATCAAAAGTGATCGGGCAGGCTGACCATGGATTAAACTTCGGCGCCACAAGATCGACAGCATATACGCCCCGCAATGCTCACGTCCTCTCCTTCTTCGGTATGTGGGTTGCATAGATCATTTTTACCGCTTTGACCTCGGAAGGGAAGAGTTTCTGGCCTCCACTATTCAGCCTGCGGGGCTCATCATCCTCGTCGCTTCGTGGGCTTTTACTAGAGTCTTCGGTTGTGAGCTTGCCAGCCTGTTTTATGACCCAACAGTTATGGTTGGAGTGGTTGGCAGGCTTCTTTGATGTGTCGTGGATCTGGCAGGGCCTGTCCAAAATTGCGTCTAATCTATACGGGTTGTCGTCGTTGCCTTTAGGGGCCTTCTTTAGGGATTCGGACATCGGATTTTGGAATCCGGCATTTAATGTTGTATCCTCGAAATCGCCGTCATTGTGGCGACGTTTATTCTTGCTGCGTCGTGACTTTTCGTTTTCGTCCCGAACCTCAGTGGTACCGGGTGTATCGGGATTGGTGTTTTTACAAGCGAGCCAAGTGTATTCTCCTGCGCAAAAGGGGGTCATGAGAGAAGTAAGGGGTGCCATCGTTCTTGGTTTGTCCTGGCCGAGCTGTCGCAAGAGCGATTCGTCCTTGACACTATGCTTGAAAGCGGCCAAGGATTCGGCATCCGGACAGTTGACAATCTGGTTTTCTTGGTCAGGAATCGGTTCTAGAATTGTCGGGCATATTCCCCGGGCTGTTGTGTGATGCGATTTAGGTCATCGGCGTCCGAAGTCCAGACATAAGTGTCGTGAAAGTTCGCTCGAAAAGCGTCCTCAACCTCTTCCCAACAGCCTATAGAGTCTTCAGGAAGGCTGTTCAACCAGTGTCCAGCTGGTCCTTTAAGCTTTACACTGCATTTGGATGTCTGTATTGGGTCCTCTGTATTGGATTTGGTATTGGGATACCCCAATTGAGGTGTTTGGATGTACTCTGAAACATGATATGGAAACGGTATCGAATACGGAGTGATTTTCGTTCGCACGCGCCCTCTCGTCCCGCAATTCGGGGGCCTCCCGCTCCGGTTTAGGCTGAATTTCTCTCCTCCCGCAAAACATACCGGTCAACCTAATCAATCCCCCACACGACCAGAAAATAGAATGATGAAGAGAAGGATAGAGAGGAGAACGGCGGCGCCGGGCGAGATCCATGGCCATCCTCGTCAACTTCAGGTCGCCCGCCCTTCCTTCCTCCTCAGCTGCAGCCGCCCCGTCTCCTTGGTCACCGACGCCCTCGGCCTCCCTTTCCTCATCGGGCCCCCGAGGACCGACCCTTCCATTCCTCCTCAACCGCCCCATCTCCCTGCACACCCCGCCACCGGGTGCCATCTCCTCGACCACAACCCCTCCCCGGCTGCCCCATCTCCTCTGGCCGATGAGGCCCTTCTCTGCTGCACCATCTCCTATGGTTTCATCAGATGTGCAATGCCGCTGGTACCCATCTCCTCCTCCGCCCTCTTCCTCTACCCCTTCCCTGGCTCCCCTTCTTCCTCTTCCATGATCCCTTGCTCATGTTCCTCCTCTGCCCAGCCAGCCCCCGCTCCACTTCTTCCTCTTCTCTCCCATGCTCTCATTTTTAGCCCTTTAATAACCACAAATTTATCTAGTTGTAGGTTTGGCTGAAAATTGAACTATGTGTTGCTGTTAAGAATTTGTACTTTGGCGTGTAAGGGAATTTTTGTTGTTGTTGGATGAATATTATTTGTTGTTATCATGCATTTCTACAAAAAAAAATTTGTACTGCTATATAATCAATCAATATAGTCACACATTTTTAAAAAAAATCGATGCGTATAGAACATAGCATTTTCATCATACTCATGTTTGTACACAATTACATAGTTTGTCATCCAAACAAGATTTGGTATTGAAACCTCACTATAATTCCATGAGCTAATTTAGTGAACATCCAAACAAGTGAATTCATATTGGTGTCAATTACGGTTTCCTTACTGAATTGGTATTCCAACCAATTCAACACGGAGCCCTCCAATACAGACATCCAAACAGAGTGTTAGTGGCAAATACTTAATGGCAGGGAGGTCATCTCCTCGTGCCATGTGAATGTGGAGGAGGAAATCCTCTATCCATACAACCGGGTCTGTGGTTCCGCCGTATGGTTCGATGTTCACAGGCTTGAAGCCTTATGAGAATTGGTGTTGCATCATCCTCTCTGTGAAGCAAAGGGGGTGTGCGGCGCCCCGAACTCGGGCTATATCGCGTCGGAGGTCTTCAGCCATCCGAGTCCGCTGGTGCTCCCAAACTCTATCGTTTTGGTTCAGCCAGTCGTAATATCCTTCCCGGTGAGTGGGCGGGTCTTCTCTGGGTCCGTAGATGGACCTGGTATGGCCTCCTCGAGCGTCCAGGTCATGGCGGAGGTCATATTCGTAGGCAGGCCGCACTTTATCCTTATCGTAACTGCGAGGTGGGGAGGCAGGGTGCTCGGCCTCGTCGGCTTCTCTGTCCCGCCCTCTACGGGGCGGTCCGGCTATTCGGCATGGGTGTGTGTTGGATGTCTTGGCTCTAAGGCCTCATCATCGAATAGGGGCAGTAATGTAATGCCCAGGATGGGACTATACCTCCTACGTGTCGAGGCACGACTTAAAGGTATAAGCCCATTCTGGAATGATCTCAAGTTTGGTATCTTTGCACGACTCATGTAAAAATAGGGATGAAATTGCAAAAGGAGATAGTTGGCTTACACTCGCCACTTCACTCAAAACATTACATAATCAAAACATCATTCAAAACATCACCACCCGACTACGAGCGAAGATCCAAAAGAAAGATACCAAAACAAAAAGCCGCAGGTCCGAATCGCCCCTAGTAGAAACCACTACTGATCGTCAAAAACGTCACAAGCATACAGCCACGCTCTTCATGGAACTCCCGGAAGTTCTGACCCATCTCCTGCGTTATCTCGGCTGAACCTGCATCTGGTGTTGTAGTAACTGTGAGCCACGAGGACTCAGCAATCCCATAACCATGGGTATCAAGACTAGCAAAGCTTTATGGGTAGGAAGGAGGTAAAGTGGTGAGGTTGCAGCAGCGGCTAAGCATAGTATGGTGGCTAACTTACGAGTACAAGAATAAGATGAGCATCTACGCAAACAGTCGCAAACTAATAGTGATCGCTAAAGATCCTGAACTACTTACGAGTCAAACATAATCCCACCGTGTTCTCTTCTCAAAGTGAAAAGAGACAGTCACGGTCACTCACACAGTTGTGTGTTTTACTTCGGATCCTCTGTCAAGTTTTCTACAACCGGACATTAACAAATTCTAATCTGCCACATAACCGCGGGCACGGCTTTCGAAAGATCATAACCCTGCAGGGGTGTCCCAACTTAGCCCATCACAAGCTCTCACGATTAGCTGAAGTGATAAATATAATATCATCACCCCTTATCTTAGGGAAAACCGATCAGGCTCGGCCTCCCGGTGCACAAGACATTTCGACAATGGTAAAACAAGTCCAGCAAGACCTCCCGGCATGCCGACACCCTGATAGTAGCCGCGCGTATCTCGTCTCAGGCCACGACCGGATGGGCGATTCTACAGGTTATACCAGATACCTCGAGTTTCCCCGTGGCGGCCCCGCAGAACCCCCGTTTGGGACCAACACCATCAGCACTGGCCCCCCCTGCTATGTAGAAAGAATCCCCGGGGACGCGACCCCCTTTGCAAATTTAATTAAATAATTAAGTTGTTATTATGAGCAAATTAAAACCAATGTTGGGCCTTGCTGGAGGAGTTTTATTCAAAGTCGAAGTGTCAAGGGGTCCCTAGATACCCATCGTGTAAGGAACGCAAAATCAAGGAACATAATGCCGGTTTATCGACACCTAAGGTGGCATGAGTGGAACAAAACAACGAGCAAAAGGCCAAGCCTTCCACCCATGCCCAGTATATAGGTGTGTTAATAATAATAATAGATATTGTGGTATTCCAACAACAAGTTCCCTCCTGGAACGATCTTCATCTTCACCTGCAGCTAGCAACGCTATAAGAGGGGCTGAGCAAGCGGGTAACATAGCCAAACAATGGTTTTGCTAGGAAGGTGTCAAAGGTTAGAGGTTTCATGGCAACAAGGAGAGGCTGACAATAAGATGGGTAGCGCGACATGTAACGATAGCATCGAGACAACTAAGCATGGCAATGGTAGTAAAAGTATCCAATGGTATGATCATCTTTCCTGGGATTCCGCAAGGGAGAAGAACAAGTCCATGAAGTAGACGGAGCAACATACTCGAGCGACTCCTCACAACTCCGGAACGAAACCGAAGCTAACAGAGAAGCAACCGGAAAGAAGCAAACAACACGGTAAACACACAAGCATAAACATGGCATTCGATGCACATCCAAGTATGATGCATGTCCGGTTTAATTATGCATGGCAAAGGCAATGGTAGTGTGCACAAACAAAACTACAAGTTAAGTGGAGCTCAATATGCAACGAGTTGCATATTGACGAAACACCACATGTTATTTATTTAGTTGACTCTCGTTTATTTACAAGGCAAGATTAAATGTTTGTTAACATGGCAAGAGGTGAAGCAAGAGCAAACTACCTATTTAGGCAAGTTTTAATGAGGACGGAAATAACAACAACAATTCCGGAAAAAATCCCCATGTGCATGTTTAGCAATTTTAAGCAACAACAATTCACACATTTTAAATGTTGTTAACATGATGCGGATGACATGATCAAGTTTTATGCAATTTTTATTAAAAGGCAACATGAAGAGATATGAAGCACTTGTCACCGTGGTGGAAGGAAAGGGTGCCACGGCAACGATCCGAAAATGATGCAACGGCAACATCTCGGTTCCGGTAACTCGTCGAGAGACCGGTGCAAAAAAAGGTGGCGTGAGCGAGCGGAGCAAGATGAAAGGTGGGGTGATCCCGTCACCGGGTTCCCATGAGTCGGCGACGAGGCAACCGAGGAGCATGACAAAAGACGAAACGGGCATGGAGCACACAAGTGAAACATTTCATACAACCACAAGAATCCACGGGTCATCGTCTTGGGGTTATACCTTCGAAGCGTTCGTTCTCGGAGGGGTTCGAGGTCGTAGAGGATGTAGTGGAAGTAGACGTGCACGTGGTCGTTGTCGAAGTTGTCGTTAACATTGCCAAAAGGAAGTATTGGTACACGACGACGGTAGTCGTACACGTTTCGTAGAGGTTCGGGGCCGTCGTGGTACTTGCCGTAGGGGTACTTGTCGCGTCGTAGTTGACGTCGGGGTACACGTTTTATGTAGTGGTACTTGGTGCGTCTCCGAGTAGCCAAACTTGACGGAGAGGAACTTGGCGAACCCGAAGGTGTACTCGTCGGTCTTGGGGTCCCTCGTTCGATGAACTTGGCGTCATGGCAGCAAGGAGCTGAACGAAGGCAAGGTCGACGGGGCACGGAAGCAAGCAAAAGAGGCGTAGGCATCATGGCAGCACCATGACCGGCGGGAGTAGCAGCAACCAAGGAAGCTTGCTCGAGACGCTGGAGTTGAAGAGGTGGCGCAGGAAGGTGAGGCTGGCACAGGAGCTTGAGGGCGCGGGTGCGACAGTAGGGAGCTTCAGTAGAGGCGTGACTGGGTCGTTTTTTCGGCGTCGGCACGGAAAGAATCGCCGGGGGGCTTGTTAGCGGCGCGGTTGGATATGCTCTTATGAAGCAGCGGACGACCAGCCCAGGAACCGCGCCTGAGCTGGCCGGCCCTACGTGGAGTCCCCAGCAGCAGCCACCGCCAACAAGCATATTATCTTGTCACTAACAGAGGAATAAATGTCAAATGGCCAAGTTGATAGTTTACTCAAGTGTTAAAACTACACCGAGAAAAATAGCATGTTAGAGCGTGTAGAGAGAATGTCTCACTAAGTTGACTAGTGTACAATGTTTCGCTAATAGCACGGTACGTATACCAGCCTATAGCACGCTAATAGCGTATTTTTGGTGGGGGCGCTATTTTGTACAGCGTGCTATTTTTTTCTTTGATTAAAAGACAACCTGGTATTTATTATGGTTGTATCTATTATCATGTCAGTTGAGTCAGTTGAAGAGTTAGACCATGGCAAGGATTAACTGAACTGGTGGTATGGAATATACAGTGATTCGGATTCTTCTCAGCCTGTGATATCAAGGGATTTTGGTTTGTACGAATATCTACATAATTTATACCTGATCATGGCAAGATTTAACGAATTGGCAAATTTCTGCAACCAATTCACAACCACTGGATCAAATAGAATAAAAATATTACTACCTCAGAATTTTTTTAAGAGTTGCATCTGAATTTATTAGAAGAGAAAACCCTTTACATACTAGTTGCAATGAACAAAACAAACAAGGCTTGGAGTTGGAGACCAGGAACTGCACCCAGGACAATCCAGATATCGAACAAACTGAAAGTCTGAAAACGATGCTCCATAGCACTTAATCGCTAGCGACCATAGAATTTACGTACATCACAATGCCAAATTAAGCAAAGTGGCACCAAAATTCTCACCAAATCCTCTAGCAATAAAGTGAGACCAATCACCTCTTAGATTGGGATTAGCGTGCCCAGCCATGTCTTAGTGGATTCAGTGACAATAACAGCAAAATATGTTGTAGCTGTAGCAAGTGAACCAGTCACACTTGGAGTGTAAAGACCTGCAAACGGGTCAAACGGTAGGAAACATCAGAAGATAGAACGCCAGGAATAGCATGTTTATCAAGATTACTACTAATGCTGTGAACGAGTTGAATCATTTGGCCATCTTTAACCTTAGGGTTCAGGCACAGAAGCTGAAAAACATGCTTGGAACAAAATCAGTGCAGTGCGAGAGGAGAGGAGAGGTGAGGTGACACGCATGGGGAGAATAATGGCGACCCAGACAAAGCCATGTGCGCAAAAGAGAGGAGGAATAAAGCTGCTTCCATGGTCGACGTGTCGATCGACTGACGGAGGGTATAAGTCTAGAGTCTATAGTAGATGTGGATTATCAGTAGAGGCTCTCAACCTTCCCCTCCTCTTCTCTCACCATCTCACCTACTGTACTGTATTGTTCCCTCATCCCCACCGAATGAATCCTCGCTGTATCCTGTACAAAAAGTCGAGAGAGTTTGGGACATGGCAGAAAAGTCGGTGAGGTTTGGAGATTGGTGGGTTAGGATCCGGACGCCGACCGACCACAGATTGAGATTGAGATGCTGCTGCTTTATTCCGACGTGACACCACCACCGCACTCACCCGGCCGGCAAGCTACATTACATTTACATGAGCCGAGAAGGCGCAGCAGGGAGGGCTGCCAAAGATTTCCCCACCTCTCCGAATTTCGCCGCAGGCCAGACGCCAGGGGCGTTCGTCCCCTGCTTCCCGGATCATTACTCGGTATTGGTAAGCCCCCCCTCCCTTTCCTGCTGCTGCGATTCCTTCCCAGATTGTGTGCACGCGCGCACAATTCAGCTCTGACTCTGTTGTTCACTCGCTCTGCTTTCTCGTGTTTGTTCCTCTCCCAGATATTGTTCCTCTGCCTTTGTTAGGCTGTCTCTTTCGTCTCCCTCTGTAGTAATCCCTTTTACTACCAGACTAGAGAACAGGCCCCATGGCACTCTGTAATTTCCTTTTTTTTCTTCGAAAAGGAGGTTATCCCCCGGCCTTGCATCGGAATGATGCATGCGGCCATGCTCTGTAATTTCCTACTCGTAGAATTGTTGCCCTGGCCATGTGCATTTTACTGGAGGTGCTGGACCGTGGATATGGTTTCAGACTTTCACTTATGTAGCCATGGTCTTATCACGATTTCAGAGGAGAATTGTAGTGGGGACAAGTTCCCTCCTGCTAGATCTGCCTTAAAGGAGTTTGAAAGGAGTCTAGACTTTAGGAGGAGCCTCGATACAACGGAAAAGAATTATAGACAAGGTTTAGATGGAGAAACTTGAAGTGAAATAGGCATGGGGAAAATTATGCAAGTGTGTTGGGTTAATTCCAAACAAATGGAATATTTTTATAATATAGCTCCCTAAATATTGGGAGGATATGTTTTAAAGAGAAAACACACTTCCCTCGATTTAAATGGACCGAAGGTCCACACGATTTATTTAAGTTGAGATGCAAAATTAAAGACATGATGGCATGATGCAATGCAAAATAAATAACACAAGCACAAATGAAACACACGGGAGAACCCGGAACATCTGGAATCTTCTGGGACGTCGGTCTTCGGGCGTCACAACTCTCCCACACTAATAGAGGATCTCGACCCGAGATCCTTGAGATGGCACCGGGTAAAAACGGAAGAGGAAGAGGTAAAACAAAGTTGCTTCTTGGACAAACGAGTGAAACCACGAACCTGAGAGGTTGACCAAAATGAAAGAAGAATACAACGGAGATGAACGAATATGAAAACTCCGTTAGAAAAGAGGAACAAGGAACATTATGAGAACCTTGTAGGTTGAAAAACATGAAATAAGAGCTTACGAACGAAAAGAATATGAAACCGCAATGGTATAGCCAAGGAATAAGAATGACATGATTCGAACAGCACTCCGACTGAAAATGGAAGGAATTAACAAGAACTTGAGGAGATGGAGTGATACTTGATGAAAACAACAACACACAGCCTCTGAAACAATCGAAAGAATGGCACAAGGGGTAAGAAGGATTCAGACAGCACTCCGGTTGAAAACAGAGGAAAACTAGATAAGATGACGGAACCAGCCACTAACGGAAATATTTGATTGGATTGAGATCAACAAGGAGACGATAAACTTAATTCACCGGAATGATAAATGAAGAACTTGGGTCATTTATAAGCACCATAATTAGCAACAATCCTTAGGGAAAGCTTTTAGGTGAAATACAACCCAAGATAACTCCAAGAGATAAAAATGAGGGGTTGAAGGATCTCCTAAAGAGAAAGAAATGATGGTTTTAAATATCTCATTCTTGATAACTCGTGAATC
Organism: Secale cereale; assembly: GCA_902687465.1. Classification (NCBI taxonomy): domain Eukaryota; kingdom Viridiplantae; phylum Streptophyta; class Magnoliopsida; order Poales; family Poaceae; genus Secale; species Secale cereale. The sequence goes on from LR738713.1 coordinate 674,688,947, forward strand.
ATGAAACATGAAGGAATTGTCAAGAATGACATAACACCATCTGAAAAGATAAGGTAGAAAGAATTGCAATTGGAAAGCATGATGAAGAATGCTTGAGCTCCAACAAGAATCTTGATGAAAACTTCGAGGATGAATTAAAACATGGTGAACCATCATGAGAACTCCGGTAATGAAAGCATGAGAAGTGAAAGATGAAAAGAATAAGATTCAAGGCCTGCGATGAATTAGATGTAGCTTTGAAATGATATATTTGAAATAACTTGGAGCTCCGGAAAACAAAATGAACAACTTAGAACCGAGAATATGATATGATGAACAAGCTCCAGACAAAAAATTAAATCACCTTGAAGGAATAAGAATAAGAATTATGTCATGCATCTCCTTCACCAATTTAAATTGATGACAACCAAAGGATTTGGCATACTACTTATTCTCGTTGGAAAGGATTAAGAGAGATCTCGCACAAGCTTGGGTAAATCTTCAACGAACCACCGGTAGGATTGTGAAAAGAACAAATGAATTAAAACGATAACAACGGAAGGGTAATCTTGAAGGAACCACCATAAAAATATGGAGACGAACGAAGAGGCATCAATGAAGAATATTTGGAGGGCGAAGTTGAAAACTGAGAACGAAGAAATATTCTAAAATGATGGCCTTCGGAGGAACACAAAGAAAGAATTCATGAAATGCTTCGGATGATATAAAAGAATTCATCACAATCGGGACAATAATGAGGGTGGCATGAAGCTAGAACCACGAATCTTCAAGAGGACGGGCCAAGGTTTGAGAGAAACTCTTCTTCGGTCTTCAAAAACTGAGAAGACGATGAGAAATGCCATGAAGAATTTCGAGATACTCCAGACGAATGACAAGAGGAAGGTGGAACTAAAGATGGAAAATAATTGAAAACAAGCTTCGAGAAGGCATGTGACTGATGGAAATCATTCTTACGTCACACTTTGAAAAGAATTTGAGTATAACTCTAGAAAAGAAGAGTCAGGTAAGATCCTGGGAAAAGACCTGTGGGTTAGGGCCCACTAAAGAAATCACCGTTGGAAAAGATTGCTTGAGAGATATTGCACCGGTTGAATTAAATGGCTTGAATAAGATAGCAATCCTCAAAATAGTTTGAACAGATTAAGAATGGAATTATGAATCATCTAAGTTATCTTCAACACTCCGGATATGAATAAAGAGATGTGAAGAAATAAGAGAGCCTTCGGATATGAAATTCCCACATGGGAAAACATGTGAAACAAAAAGGAAGAGATATGATCGTGACCAAAGCTTGAATTTATCCACCGGCAGAATTTGAGAACAAAAGAATGATGAACTTGAAGCTCTTGAGCATCTTCATGATAAATCACCGGATAAGAACATTGAAGGAAATGAATGAAGAAACCTCACATGAATAAAATGGATATTTTATTTGAGAATTTCTGGCTCCAAGAAGAAGAAGGGTGGGAGGGTGGGGAAAACAAAGACAACTTGAGATGAATGAAATAGACAATCGTCAGATTTGTCAACGGCGTCCGTATGGAATAACTTGAAGAGAAGGCACACCGGTTGGAAAGGATTAACATGAAAATCTCGATGGTCAAGAAGAATTAGCACTCCCATAGAAATATGAGAACACCGATTAGGAAAGGTATGGAATCAACATTTGACATCGAAGCAACTTGAATACCAGAATCAAAACAAACACAAAGGATAGATATGTTGCAACATTATCTTGACAATATCATCTGAACAGAGAATTGAATGAATGAATTCCGTAGGTACATCAGCTTGTCGAGAAGCCACTTGGAAGAATAAAAGGTAAATAAAAAAACAAGGAGCAGATAGAACAAATACAAGATAAAAGCTTCATTCCACATCTTCGTGCTGAAAGCTCATGGAACGTGTTACAAAAGGGTTTTGCAATCCCCGGATCAGCATAGCCAAGGACCCTTTAAGATGCAACTCCCGATCGGAACAACGCCCATAAAACCACTTCACTCAATGTAGAACCCCGAACTCCATATCATGCACTCGTTGGAAGAATGCCTAGAACTACTAGATGAACCCACCTATTAATTTCCGAAAGTTTCCAGTTATGCAATCAGGTGTTGGGGATACAGGGGAAGCACCGCGCACTCAACTCTAATCCTACATCCAACTGTATCCATCCTTCAACACATAACCAGTTGTTTCCGGAAACCGTTTACCTCGGACCTTCGAAACGCATCTACTATAGAAGCTATGGCAATACTCCCGAACTACCTCCCCAGTACTGGGTGATGTCGGGGTTATCTTGCCACTAACCGCATAGGAGAGTTTTCGATGTCGGCCGTCTTAAGTATTCCAGAACTGATGCGATATATTTGTGACGACAACACCTCGGAGCTCAACTCCCCGGGACACTGCCACAACCCCTAAATGACAGGAGGCATCGAGAACAATGTTCTCGTCACAAAGACATCGGAACAATCCAAACAATACTCGCGAGATTCCTAAAAAAAATTTGGTGAATTTTTTAGAGTAGAAGAGATAAGAGTAATCGTCAGGAGTCCTCACCAGAGTGAAAAGGGATGAGGAGCAAAAGAAATCCTACTCTCCGATATATATATATATATATATATATATATATATATATATATATATATATACTCAAAACATTTTAAGTGTGTGCCTAGACTCAACCGTCAACGATTCGATCAATCAGTGGGGGCTTCTAGGTCGGAGAAGGCTCTGAATACCAACTTGTAATGCCCAGGATGGGACTATACCTCCTACGTGTCGAGGCACGACTTAAAGGTATAAACCATTCTGGAATGATGTCAAGTTTGGTATCTTTGCACGACTCATGTAAAAATAGGGATGAAATTGCAAAAGGAGATAGTTGGCTTACACTCGCCACTTCACTCAAAACATTACATAATCAAAACATCATTCTTAATCAAAACATCACCACCCGACTACGGGCGAAGATCCAAAAGAAAGATACCAAAACATAAAGCCACAGGTCCGAATCGCCCCTAGTAGAAACCACTACTGATCGTCGAAAACGTCACAAGCATACGGCCACGCTCTTCATGGAACTCCCGGAAGTTCTGACCCATCTCCTGCGTCATCTCGGCTGAACCTGCATCTGGTGTTGTAGTAACTGTGAGCCACGAGGACTCAGCAATCCCATAACCATGGGTATCAAGACTAGCAAAGCTTTATGGGTAGGAAGGAGGTAAAGTGGTGAGGTTGCAGCAGCGGCTAAGCATAGTATGGTGGCTAACTTACGAGTACAAGAATAAGATGAGCATCTACACAAACGGTCGCAAACTAGTAGTGATCGGTAAAGATCATGAACTACTTACGAGTCAAACATAACCCCACCATGTTCTCTTCTCAAAGTGAAAAGAGACAGTCACGGTCAGTCACACAGTTGTGTGTTTTACTTCGGATCCTCTGTCAAGTTTTCTACAACCGGACATTAACAA
>LR738713.1:674700256-674731835 GCA_902687465.1 Secale cereale
GATCTTCAATCTGCATAATATAGTGAGGATAATTATAAATACATGCAATGAAGATCAGCTATATAGAGAGACTTAATGACAGAAGTAGTACTACTTACAGACAGTAGCAGGTGACCGTTGCTTTATCGAGGGCCAATTGATTGAAAAACTGATAGAACTCCTCAAATGGAACAGGCAACAGTTCAATTCCAACGAGGTCATGCTCCGGTTTAACTCTCAAATACAAGTTATCCCTCCCCCCAGACTCTCTGCAGATTTTCAAGTACCAATCATGCAATCTTCGCATATTCGTTGATAGAGATCTTTCATTTTTGACGAGAGGCTTTTTGTACTCGTATCTTTCTATCTGCACGTCCATGAAATCATAGTGTACATCGTCGGACACGTAATCTGCAAGATTGGTATAACCGGGCACCATCGTCGGATCATTAGCGACCATGTCGCTAGACACCTTGAGCGGGGGGCACGATTGGTCCGCTTGTTCGCCGAGCTGGGCAATTTGTTTCCCAGCTCGTCCTTCTGCTAACCTCTGATCACTTTTAGTACTTCCCGACCGCTTCGCTGCTTGATATGACTTTTGAATCATGCGGTCATAGTTGTCCTGCGGCTTACTTTTCGCTGGTTGCTTCAGGGCAGCAAGAGTGCGCTTTGCTTTCACCGCATCTATCTTCTCCTCCGGAGGTGGATGTCTCTGTGCTTTCAACCCTTCAAAAAAGTCCTTCACTTCACCTTGAGCGATCTTCGTGTTTTCCTTGTCAGACCTCTCGTACGGTAACTTCTCTAGAGGCGTGAGAGAAGGACCGAATCTGCATCGCCTCCCGCCTTTGGCTGTATTGGTAGACGTCGCCGGACCAGACGAAGCGGCTGTCTTTTTTCCTTGCTTACGCGTCGGAGCAGGAGCAGCCGGAGCGGCGGCAGGTCTCTTCCGCCCTTGCTGACTTGGCGGAGAAGGAGGAGCAGGCTGGCTGCTCGGGCGCGCCGGCGGCGAAGGAGGCGGAGTGCCGCCACACGCCGGCGGCGAAGGAGGCGGAGTGCCGCCACGCGCCGGAGAAGGAGCCGGAGTGCCCTGATGGTCACTCGCCGGAGGAGGAGGCGGTGGAGGAGGCGGAGTGCCCTGACTCGCCGGAGGAGGAGGAGGAGGCGGAGGCGTCCAGTTGAGAATGTTGATGAGGTCCTTCCGCCATAGGCATGGAGTCTTCAGTGAAGAACCCAGCCGAGTCTCCCCTTCACCGGTAGGGTGGTCAAGCTGGAGCTCCTCAAATCCCTCCGTTATTTCGTCGACCATCACCCTAGCATATCCTTCTGGAATCGGCCGGCAGTGAAAAGTGTCGCCGGGTCCAGAAGGATAAACAGAGCCAGCAGCCGCCTTGACCTTCAGATTCATCCACTACGCCATAAGGTGGCAATTTAGTGCCTGCGTGATAGCATCCACGGGATTCCTGGCAGTAGCCGCCAAGACAGGCTCTGGTTGAAGCAGCTCGGTGGAAGCCACGCTGCTTCTCCGCTGAGATGGCGGGGTAGCTTCGGGGGAAGCTTCGGCAATTCTTTTGTCCCGATTTGCTTCCCGTTCCTCTATCGCTTGTATTCTGGCCCACAGCGCCTGGATTTCGGTCAGCTCCATTTTCTTCCTCCTGTTGTGGCATTTGTAGCCTCCTGCGTCCGGAAACCCAGCACGCCACGGAAGGGAGCCTGGCGTGCCTCGTGTCCGTCCAGGGTGCTCAGGATTCCCGAGGGCCATTGTCAGCTCGTCGTTCTCTCTGTCGGGGAAGAACGTCCCTTCATGCGCTGCTTTGATATACTGCCGCATCTTCCTGAGTGGTGTTTCCAATTGCTTGTCCGTCCAAATGCACCACCCTGTTACAGGGTCCAAGGTTCCGCCAGCCCCGAAGAACCAAGTCCGGCAACGGTCTGGCCAGTGCATTGTCTCTGGTTCGATCCCTTTCTGAAGCAGATCATTCTTAGCCTTGGCCCACTTAGGCCGGGTTCTGAGGTAGCCACCTGACCCCGTGCGATGGTGATGCTTCTTCTTCGCAGCATTTATCCGGTTTGTCTCCGACATCTTCTGACTCTTTTCCGACTTCTTATGGGCCACAAATGCGGGGAAGTCATCTTTGATCTTCTCATATATGCCCACGAATTCTGGAGTCTTTTTTATCTTTGACAAACATATTCAGTTTTTTCTTCCATGCCCTGAATTGGTCTGCCATCTTCGAAAGTGCAGCAGACTTGATTAACTCCTCTTTAACTGGCTTCGCCGGATCATCCTCTCGCGGTAGGACGAAATTTGACTTCAGCTCAGTCCACAGATCTTCTTTCTGCATATCAGTGACATAAGTCACCTGAGCGTCATTTGCAGCCGGCTTTAACCATTGATGGATGCTGATCGGGATCTTGTCCCTAACCAGAACCCCGCACTGATTAACAAATGCGTTCTTTGTCCGGATGGGTGCAATCGGCTCGCCGGAGATCGAGATTTCTGAGATCTCAAACTTTTCATCCGGCCTCAACTTTTTCTTCGCTCCTCGTCTCTTTACCGAAGATTTGCTCGATCCGGAGGGCTAGAAAAAGGAACAAAGACGAGAGTTAATGAATGCATCAATTAACTAGTCAGCACATGCTTAACTAACATATATACCTCCTGGCCGGACTCGGTTCGGTCACCGGAGCCAGCATCACGGTCTCCTTCTTGCACCGGCATTGGGTCACCGGAGCCGTCCTCATGGTCTACTTCTTCCATGTGCATTGGGTCACCGGATCCATCAATATCATAGCCTAGATCTTCCAGTTGCAGCTCTTTTTCGACCTGCTCATCGGTGTCGTTGAGAAACGACAAGACGGCATTTTGTCCGTCTGCGATTATGTCCATCAACATCGCTTCTTGTGCTAGGTCTTGGGTGTTGTCATCCATTGTTTCTACAAATATTTACAACATGCCAATTATTATTCAAACATGACAGATGGATATATTAATGGCAAACGTAGAACTCGCTTCGACCCTCGACTGCTCGGCGATCCACAAACCCTAGACCCCCTCATGTCACATTTTGTCTAGTGTCAAAGGATTCAACAAAACCAATACTTCATCATTAGGCGAAAGTAACAGTAGCATGATGGTACGAAGCTCTCCAAAGTGGTTTTGGAACGGAGTCCCGGATAGGATAATTCGTAACAAAAGACGGATTATCCTATCAGGAACTCCGTTCCAAAACAACTTTGCATAACTTCGTACCAACATGCCCCGGTTACTTCTGGCAAATGATGAAGTCATGGAATTCTTCAATACTTTGACACTAGCTAGGCAACCTCTCGACCCCTCGACCCCCGACTGCTCGGCGATCCACAACCCTAGACCCCCTCATGTCACATTTTGTCTAGTGTCAAAGGATTCAACAAAACCAATACTTCATCATTAGGCGAAAGTAACAGTAGCATGATGGTACGAAGCTCTCCAAAGTGGTTTTGGAACGGAGTCCCAGATAAGATAATTCGTAACAAAAGACGGATTATCCTATCAGGAACTCCGTTCCAAAATAACTTTGCATAACTTCGTACAAACATGCCCCGGTTACTTCTGGCAAATGATGAAGTCATGGAATTCTTCAATACTTTGACACTAGCTAGGCAACCTCTCTCGACCCCTCGACCCTCGACTGCTCGGCGATCCACAACCCTAGACCCCCTCATGTCACATTTTGTCTAGTGTCAAAGGATTCAACAAAACCAATACTTCATCATTAGGCGAAAGTAACAGTAGCATGATGGTACGAAGCTCTCCAAAGTGGTTTTGGAACGGAGTCCCTGATACGTCCAAAACGTATCTATAATTTCAGCTTGCTCCATGCCACTTTTGGGTGATATTGCTATGATATTCATACACTTCCATACACTTTTGATCATATTTGGACTAACCTACTAATCTAGTGCGCCCCGGTGCCAGTTTCTGTTTTCGGCTGTTTTTGTATTTCAGGTTTTCACGTTACGAGAACTGCCAGGAAAAATCCAGAAAAATTATATAAAAAATCAGCGTTCCAGAACCTACCTTGCGCCCGAAGGACAGCCGGGGGGGCCACCAGGGCTCCATGCGCCCTGGCGGCGCCCCCCCTGGGCCGCGCCAGGGGGGCACCTGGGCCCCCCGAGCCCCGTCTGGTGCCCCCCTTCGGCATATATTTAGAGCGTCCTTCGAAACCCTCGGGACGGGAACTCTTTTTGGCGATCTCATCTCTGTTCCGCCGCCGCCGCCGCTTCCAAGATCGGGAGCACCAGGAGAACTCTTCCCGGCACCCTGCCGGAGGGGAGGATCACCATCGGGGGCTTCTCCACCACCATAGACGCCTCTCGGATGAGTTGTGAGTAGTCTCCCTTGGACCATGAGTCCATGACCAATAGCTATGTGATGTTCTCCTCCCGTTCTTGTGCTTCACTAATTAGTCCTCGTGAGCTGCCCTACATGATCGAGGCACATATGTAATCCTTATGCTGTTGCTATGATGAGTTTGCTGGGATCCGATGGATTATGAGATTATGTTCAGATTGTTCTTGAGTAATATATTTGATCTACCTCTTTTATATTTATGTTCATAAGTAATTCTTGTATGTTCTCCGTTGTTATTTATTGCTTTGGCCAAGTAATACGTAGTGACTCCAAGAGGGAACGTTATGCTCGATTGTGGGTTCATGCCCCTCGATGACTAGCTTGAGTGACAGAAACATGAGTCTAGGGGATGTGTTGTTGCCACAAGGGGGAAAACAACGGTGCTTGTGCCCGCGGGTGCAAGGATTGTTTACTTTACGCAAAGTTCTTTTAATGCAGTTGTCTGTTGCATTGAGTTTACACTATGGGTGGGACTCGCAAATTAATACCAGCGAGATGTTCTGGATAGATATCTCAAGGTGGATGATTAGTAGTAGATATTGATGGATTTCGGTCTACTTACTTTGGCGTACCGCCCATGCTTTGAACCTCAACCTTTCTTGCAATGTAGTCAGCATTGGTTTGCGTTCGTGGTCCTGTCAATTGCCCAGCTGTAATTTGTTTACCTCACATAGCTGTTTTACCGTCTTTTGGGAGAGAGACATCACTAGTGAACATCATGAGACTCCGGTCCATATTACCATCATTGATCACATCCACTATTTACTTTTCGCTATTTTATTTACTATTGCAAAACACTATCTATCACTACTATCATATTGCTTTTAACCCTTTGTGAACTACAAGGCCGGAGAGATTGACAACCTCTCTGTACTCGTTGGGAGCAAAGTTATTTGTATCTGTGTGCAGGTCCACGTTGATTGCTAATTTCGCCGTTAGCAGTTGACACCTACCTGTTGAACCTAGGAGTCTCTGGGGATTCGATCCTTGGCATCTTTGCTAGGGGAAAACACTTCTACTTACTACATCTTACACCTTCCACTTGGGGTAACCAACGAGGGGTTCGAGGCCCATCAAGGAGTATTTTCTGGCGCCGTTGCCGGGGACTCCACTCTTCAGGATAGGGGAGTTGCATGCTATTTTTTACCTTTGCTTTTTAGTCTTGTTAGTTTACCTTTCATAGTTGCTTTAGTACCTTTTTATCGAAAATCACAAAAATAGTTATCTTGCTTGCTTGCTACTATGGGTTCTACCAAAAACACTAAATGGGAGGAGTACACCCCTACTTCCATTGCCCCACTTATCTCTGACGGGGTTTATAAAAAAGATAAACCTTGTGATTACACTAGTTATGACGGAGAGTTTATGCCCATGGCATGGCTTCCCGAAACTTGGGAAGATGTTCAAACTCTTATAATAGAGAGCGAATTAAACAAAGAGGATGACACTACAATTCTGCCCACTAATGATAAAATTGATTTTGATAATTGTAGTATTTCAGAAGTTGTCACATTTCTACAAGGAATGGCTAAGGATCCCAACACTAGCACGCTTAATCTTGCCTTCACAGAGCATATCACTAATGCTCTCATCAAAGCTAGGGAGGAAAAACTTAGAGTAGAAGCCTCCATACCTAGAAAGCTAGGAGATGGTTGGGATTCTATGATTAAAATTAAGATAAACAATTTCTCATGCTTTGCTTTATGTGATATTGTAGCTAATACTTCTATTATGCCCAAAAGACTATATGATATGCTTAAATTGAAACCTTTTGATTCTTGTTCTTTTGGTAATGTTCTCGTTGATTCCTCCATAAAGAAACCTTTGGGGAGGATCGACGATGTTCTTATTATTGTCAATGATAATTATGTGCCCGTTGATTTCACTATTATGGATATTGACTGTGATCCTTCTTGTCCAATTATTTTGGGACGTCCCTTTTTGCGCACCGTTGGTGCTGTCATTGACATGAAAGAGGTTAATATAAAATTTCAGTTTCCTCTCAAGAAAGGGATGGAACACTTCCCTCGTAAGAAGGTCAAGTTACCTTTTGAGTCCGTTGTACGGGCTAGCTATTCTTTTACGTTTGATAAAACTTGATCTATGCATTATGCCTAGCTTAAAGGCATAAAAGAAAGCGCTTTTGGGAGGCAGCCCACATGAATAAATTTTTTGCTTTTGTTGTGTCTTGATGTTGTTTACTGCTTTTGCATCATCATTGTATCTTTGCTTTTCATATTTGTGCCAAGTATAGCCTCTGATTGCTAGAAAGTTCAAAAGTTGTGAGGTGCTGTCGAGGAAACAGATTCTGTCCTTGGATAGAAAAATTCGTATAAAATCACCAGTTCATCTTTTTGGTCTGAATTGTTTCGACAGCGTTCTCTATATAATTGTCTTTCGTGCGTCAGTTCTGAGTTTTTTTATTTGAGTTGCAGAAGTATCCCGAACAGATCAATTACTGCCTGCTGTTCTGTTTTTCACAGATTCTGTCCTGTTTTGCCTTACCTTCACTTTGCAAATTAAGAACTTGCTTTTTCTTTGCAAAAACCTTTTGGCAATCTTGAGAAACAGTAGAACTTCAAGAATATCCTTATTTCCAGCAAGGTATAATTATTTTATTAAGGGTACTAACCTCGCTAATCAGATTATGATGAGTTGTGCATGAAGGGAGTTTTCAAGTGTGCGAGGGAAGATGATAAAAAGATTCAGGAGTGTCAAGCGCTCAAGCTTGGGGATGCCCCCGTGCACCACCAAGAAATATTCAAGGAGACTCAAGCGTCTAAGCTTGGGGATGCCCCCCCGTGCATCCCCTTCTCCATCAACATTATCAGTTCGTCTTTCGTTCCGCTATATTTTTATCACTTCATGTGTTATGTGCTATGCTTGGAGCGTCTTGCTTTTAGTTTTCCTTTTTAGTTTTTCATAACGAGTCGGAACCCAGCATTCCTTTATGTGGGAGAGAAACACGCTCCACCTCTACCTAGAACATTACATAGAATTTTCATGTCTATCTATGCTGTGTGTGTTCTTTGTCTTTTAAATAGCTACTATCGTGCTTTGCTCTTAGTATTCATGCTTATCTTTTCAAGAGCTTTTATTTAGTTGGTTGCTTGAACTCTCTTTAATTACCATGCTCACCGTATTAAGAGAGTTTGCTTCCGTTGCATTGGTTAATGTGTCTATGATAAAGATGCTACTTTCATGATGGTGCTTAGTAGTTCAGGTTTTCTTATGGTTAATCTCAAATAGCTGGGGGGTTCCCAATGTGTCATTGGAGTACCAACTTGGTTTGTTTGCCTATGATGTGGTATGGTTTAGTAATATCTTTCTTCGAGAATTTATTTTGATTGACTTGGCGTATGCTCACGCATATTCAAGACTGTAAAGAAAGTCTGTCAAGCCTTGATGATTTTTTGTTTCTGAGTAGCGATATAACTACCATGCCTGATTCAATATTGCTTTGTCGCTCTGCATGATTATGACCGTCATTGCTCTCTTAGTTGGTCGCTCCCAGTCTTTTGCTAACCTCCACCTGCGCTAAGCAAATTAACCATGCAATACATAGCTCATGGGAAAGTAGCCTAAGAACTATTGTGGTAAAGAATATGTTGCCTATGTATCTTATTTCTTATGAGTTGCTTGCTGAGCGGTAACCATGTTTCTGGGGACGCCATCAACTGTCACACTTTTGTTGAATATCATGTGAGTTGCTATGCATGTTCGTCTTGTCTGAAGTAAGGGTGATTTACCGTGGGTTGAATTAATATGCATATTGTTAGAGAAGAAATTGGGCCGCCAACCAAAGCCATGCATCATGGTGGAAGTTTTAGCTTGGACCTTAATCCTCAATCTCTCATGAGAATATGCTTATGCATTAAAGAGGAGTCCATCATCTATTTTCTATGTTGTCCCGGTATGGATGTCCTCAAGTTGAGATTTATCAAAAACGAGAAATCAAATGCGATCTATCTCCTTGGACCTTTGTACAGGTGGCATAGAGGTACCCCTTTGTGACACTTGGTTAAAACATATGCAATGCAATGATAACCCATGGGGATCCGAGCTAATTAGGACAAGGAGCGAGCACTATTGGTATTCGATGCATGAGGCTTGCAACTTACAGGATGTTTTATGCATGACACATATGAAGTACTACTACCGTTGACACAATTGCTTCCATGTTTCAAAATAAAAAGCTCTAGCACTTCAAGCACCAACTACTGAGAGCATTATTGTCATTCTGAGTGTAATGTGCATTGTCCCAAAGTAGCATTGTCTTTTGCATGATTGTGATATCGTTTATTCTGAAATGATTGTATCTAGTCATCACTTAAACCTTGAAGGTGCCCCTGCACTTATGTTTTGCATCACTAAAGGGGGCAAGCTAGATATCACTTGATCATATTTGCACATCATGTTCATTGCAAATCTTTTTGATATTTTAGTTTCATGTTGTAAAACTTTCAGTCATTTGTGATTTTCTCTTGAGACAACTTAGTTACTTTAGAATCATTGTCTCAGTAAGCTTTTGTCATATGACTATGAGAAAGTCCTATATGGTTAATAGCATGTCACCACAGAAATTATTCTTGTTATCATTTACCTACTCGAGGACGAGCAGGAATTAAGCTTGGGGATGTTGATACGTCCAAAACGTATCTATAATTTCTGCTTGCTCCATGCCACTTTTGGGTGATATTGCTATGATATTCATACACTTCCATACACTTTTGATCATATTTGGACTAACTTACTAATCCAGTGCACCCCAGTGCCAGTTTCTGTTTTCGGCTGTTTTTGTATTTCAGGTTTTCACGTTTCGAGAACTGCCCAGAAAAATCCAGAAAAATTATATAAAAAATCAGCGATACGGAAACAACACTGCGTCCGAAGGGCAGCCTGGTGTGGGCCACAGGGGCTCCAGGCGCCCTGTGGGCGCCCCCCCCCTGGGCCGCGCCGGGGGGGCGCCTGGGCCCCCCGAGGCTCCCCCGGTGCCCTACTTTGGCATATATTTAAAGGGTTCCCCGAAACCCTCAGAACAGGACTTCTTTTCGTGATCCCATCTCTGTTCCGCCGCCGCCGCCGCTTCCAAGATCGGGAGCACCAGGAGAACTCTTCCCGGCACCCTGCCGGAGGGGAGGATCACCACCGGGAGCTTCTCCACCACCATGGACGCCTCCCGGATGACTCGTGAGTAGTCTCCCTTGGACCATGAGTCCATGACCAGTAGCTATGTGATGTTCTCCTCCCGTTCTTGTGCTTCACTAATTAGTCCTCGTGAGCTGCCCTACATGATCGAGGCACCTATGTAATCCTTATGTTGTTGCTATGTTGAGTTTGCTGGGATCCGATGGATTATGAGATTATGTTCAGATTGATCTTGAGTAATATATTTGATTCACCTCTTTTATATTTTAGTTCATAAGTAATTCTTGCATGTTCTCCGTTGTTATTTATTGCTTTGGCAGAGTAATAGGTAGTGACTCCAAGAGGGAACGTTATGCTCGATTGTGGGTTCATGCCCCTCGATGACTGGCTTGAGTGACAGAAACATGAGTCTAGGGGATGTGATGTTGCCACAAGGGGGGGAACAACGGTGCTTGTGCCCGCGGGTGCAAGGATTGTTTACTTTACGCAAAGTTCTTTTAATGCAGTTGTCTGTTGCATTGAGTTTACACTATGGGTGGGACTCGCAACTTAATACCAGCGAGATGTTCTGGATAGATATCTCAAGGTGGATGATTAGTAGTAGATATTGATGGATTTCGGTCTACTTACTTTGGCGTACCGCCCATGCTTTGAACCTCAACCTTTCTTGCAATGTAGTCAGCATTGGTTTGCGTTCGTGGTCCTGTCAATTGCCCAGCTGTAATTTGTTTACCTCACATAGCTGTTTTATCGTCTTTTGGGAGAGAGACTGTTGGGGAACGTAGTATTTTAAAATTTTCCTACGATCACGCAAGATCTATCTACCAGATGCATAGCAACGAGAGGGAAGAGTGTGTCTACGTACCCTCGTAGACCGGGAGCGGAAGCGTCAAGTGACGCGGTTGATGTTGTCGAACTTCTTCGCGATCCAACCGATCAAGCACCGAACGTACGGCACCTCCGCGTTCAGCACACGTTCAGCTTGATGACGTCCCACAAGCTCTTGATCCAGTTTAGCTTCACGGGAGAGTTTCGTCAACACGACGGCGTGGTGACGGATATGATGTGTTCACCGGCGCAGGGCTTCGCCTAAGCTCCGCGACGGTATGACCGAGGTGTGATTCTGTGGAGGGGGGCACCGCACACGGCTAAAACAATTCAACTTGTGTGTATTTGGGTGCCCCCCTGCCCCCGTATATAAAGGAGCAAGGGAGGGAGGCCGGCCGGCCCTTCCTGGTGCGGCTAGGAGTGGACTCCTACTAGGAATAGGATTGCAATCCTATTCCTAGTAGGATTCACCAAAAGAAGGAAGAAGGGGGAAAGGAATAGGAGAGGTGGCGCCCCCCCCCAATCCTAGTCCAACTAGGAACCCTAGGTGGGGGCGCCGGCCAGCCCTATGGGCTGCCTCTCTCTTTCCCTTTTGGCCCACTATGGACCATCCCCTCTCGTAGGGGGTTCCGGTAACCCCCTCCGGCATTCCCGATAAATCCGAAACTTTTCCGGTATACTTCCGGTGTCCGAATATAGCCGTCCAATATATCAATCTTTATGTCTCGGACATTCCGAGACTCCTCGTCATGTCCGTGATCTCATCCGGGACTCCGAACTACCTTCGGTACATCAATACTCATAAACTCATAATACCGATCGTCATCAAACGTTAAGCGTGCGGACCCTACGGGTTCGAGAACTATGTAGACATGACCGAGACTCATCTCCGGTCAATAACCAATAGCGGAACCTGGATGTTCATATTGGCTCCTACATATTCTACGAAGATCTTTTATCGGTCAGAACCGCATAACAACATACGTTGTTCCTTTTGTCAAACGGTATGTTACTTGCCCGAGATTCGATCGTCGGTATCTCTATAACTAGTTCAATCTCGTTACCGGCAAGTCTCTTTACTCGTTCCGTAACACATCATCTTGTGACTAACTCATTAGTCTTTTGCTTGCAAGGCTTATTGTGATGTGTGTTACCGAGAGGGCCCAGAGATACCTCTCCGACACTCGGAGTGACAAATCCTATTCTTGATCTATGCCAACACCACGAATACTTTTGGAGACACCTGTAGAGCATCTTTATGATCACCCAGTTACGTTGTGACGTTTGATAGCACACAAGGTGTTCCTACGGTATTCGGGAGTTGCATAATCTCATAGTCATAGGAACATGTATAAGTCATGAAGAAAGCAATAGCAGTAAAACTAAACGATCATAGTGCTATGCTAACGGATGGGTCTTGTCCATCACATCATTCTCCTAATGATGTGATCCCGTTGATCAAATGACAACTCATGTCTATGGCTAGGAAACATAACCATCTTTGATCAATGAGCTAGTCTAGTAGAGGCATACTAGGGACTTACTGTTTTGTCTATGTATCCACACATGTACTAAGTTTCCGGTTAATACAATTCTAGCATGAATAAAAGACATTTATCATGATATAAGGAAATACAAATAACAACGTTATTATTGCCTCTAGGGCATATTTCCTTCACGTGCTTGGTCGACGCTACATATATACTACACATACGTATATGGAGGACTAGAGTCACGCTAGCTAGCTAGCTAGCTGCTAGCTATACTAAGCAAACGAAGGAACAGAAGATCTCGTATATATAATCAACATATATATATATATATATGCATACAGAGAGATGTAATATCGACCACCTCTCCTTCTCCGAGAGATTGGTCGAACAACAAGTTCTCGTATATCGTCTATCCCGACACTACCGGGCACATATATACAATAATTATCTCTTACAAAAATAATCTCCTAACACATGGATGCATGGTCCACATAGTATTCTCCGTCTTCAGCGATCACGTGTTCAAGGAAGAATGCCGCCAATTCCTCTTGAATTGCTCGCAGACGATCTGGTGTTAGGAGTTCATCCCGCATCCGAAACATCTAATTTGAAGTAGGGGGTCAATACATGAAATGATGCTATAAATTTGTGAATATTATTGATTGCTTACGCACTTCAAATTGTTCATCAGTGTAGCCCCGCTCACAGGTCGTGTGGCGGATGGACTCGCAAATGTAGTATCCACAATAATCATTCCCGGGTTCCTGCCACAACCACTTTACAAGAAATAGAGCTCAATCAAACTGATAAGCAAGAATGCCAAATTGGTATTGATGAAACTAGCTAGCGCTTGAATCAAGATATAGGAGATGCGCGCGCGGAACATGCTACTATATAGTACTTACTTTCGGGTATCTAAATTGTAGCTTCTTCGGCAGTCCAGGAGCTTTTTTGATGAATTTTTTCCAAGCCCTGCCAGACAAAGGAAACAATTAGTTGATATCAGAAATGAAGTTGCTGATATATATGCATGGTGGATAATATTGATCGATTTAACTTACCTGGCTAGCATTTGAGTCATGTCCGCATACTCCTCGGGATCTTTACGTTTAGAGTCGAAGACAGTTACTATTCCCTTCTCAAGCTTAATCTCTAAGAGAATATAGTGGAAGCTGCGCACGAATGCATGAGATCATTACATCACTATAAACTTGACTGATATATATAAGGGAAACCAAATATGCACAAGACATTAACACTCACTTGAAGTTGTAAGGAAAGAGTATTATATCTTTGTTTTCATTTACCACCAACGATCGTAGCAAGTTGGTCTCGGTATCGCCGGGACGCAATTTAACCTCGGTTGCATCTATGAGGTATGTGTTAATAAACCCAATATCACCTACTTGTCTTTTCTTCAATTCGACGATCTTCAATCTGCATAATATAGTGAGAATAATTATAAATACATGCAATGAAGATCAGCTATATAGAGAGACTTAATGACAGAAGTAGTACTACTTACAGACAGTAGCAGGTGATCGTTGTTTTATCGAGGGCCAATTGATTGAAAAATTGATAGAACTCCTCAAATGGAACAGGCAACAGGTCAATTCCAACGAGGTCATGCTCAGGTTTAACTCTCAAATACAAGTTATTCCTCCCCCCAGACTCTCTGCAGATTTTCATGTACCAATCATGCAATCTTCGCATATTCGTTGATAGAGATCTTTCATTTTTTACGAGAGGCTTTTTGTACTCGTATCTTTCTATCTGCACGTCCATGAAATCATAGTGTACATCGTCGGACGCGTAATCTGCAAGATTGGTATAACCGGGCACCATCCTCGGATCATTAGCGACCATGTCGCTAGACACCTTGAGCGGGGGGCATGATTGGTTCGCTTGTTCGCCGAGCTGGGCAATTTGTTTCCCAGCTCGCCCTTCTGCTAACCTCTGATCACTTTTTGTACTTCCGGACCGCTTGGCATCTTGAAATGTCTTTTGAATAATGCGGTCATAGTTGCCCTTCGGCTTACTTTTCGCTGGTTGCTTCAGGGCAGCAAGAGTGCGCTTTGCTTTCACCGCATCTATCTTCTCCTCTGGAGGTGGATGTCTCTGTGCTTTCAACCCTTCAAAAAAGTCCTTCACTTCGCCTTCCGCGATCTTCGTGTTTTCCTCGTCGGACCTCTCGTACGGCAACTTCTCTAGAGGCGTGAGAGAAGGACCGAATCTGCATCGCCTCCCGCCTCTGGCTGTACTGGTAGACGTCGCCGGACCAGACGAAGCGGCTGTCTTTTTTACTTGCTTAGGCGCCGGAGCAGGAGCAGCCGGAGCGGCGGCAGGTCTCTTCCGCCCTTGCTGATTAGGCGAAGGAGGAGCTGGCTGTCTGCTCGGGCGCGCCGGCGGCGAAGGAGGCGGAGTGCCGCCACGCGCCAGCGGCGAAGGAGGCGGTGTGCCGCCACGCGCCGGAGAAGGAGCCGGAGTGCCCTGATGGTCACTCGCCGGAGAAGGAGCCGGAGTGCCCTGATGGTCACTCGCCGGAGGAGGAGGCGGTGGAGGAGGCGGAGTGCCCTGACTCGTCGGAGGAGGAGGAGGAGGCGGAGGCGTCCAGTTCAGAATGTTGATTAGGTCCTTCCGCCATAGGCATGGAGTCTTCAGTGAAGAACCCAGCCGAGTCTCCCCTTCACCGGTAGGGTGGTCAAGCTGGAGCTCCTCAAATCCCTCCGTTATTTCGTCGACCATCACCCTAGCATATCCTTCTGGAATCGGCCGGCAGTGAAAAGTGTCGTCTGGTCCAGAAGGATAAACAGAGCCAGCAGCCGCCTTGACCTTCAGATTCATCCACTGTGCCATAAGGTGGCAATTTTGTGCCTGCGTGATAGCATCCACAGGATTCCTGGCAGTAGCCGTCAAGGCAAGCTCTGGCTGAAGCAGCTCGGTGGAAGCCACGCTGCTTCTCCGCTGAGATGGCGGGGTAGCTTCGGGGGAAGCTTCGGCAATTCTTTTCTCCCGATCTGCTTCCCGTTCCTCTATCGCTTGTATTCTAGTGTCAAAGGATTCAACAAACCAATACTTCATCATTAGGCGAAAGTAACAGTAGCATGATGGTACGAAGCTCTCCAAAGTTGTTTTGGAACGGAGTCCCAGATAAGATAATCCGTAACAAAAGACGGATTATCCTATCAGGAACTCCGTTCCAAAACATCTTTGCATAACTTCGTACCAAAATGCCCCGGTTACTTCTGGCAAATGATGAAGTCATGGAATTTTTCAATACTTTGACACTAGCTAGGCAACCTCTCTCGACCCCTCGACCCCCGACTGCTCGGCGATCCACAACCCTAGACCCCCTCATGTCACATTTTGTCGAGTGTCAAAGGATTCAACAAAACCAATACTTCATCATTAGGCGAAAGTAACAGTAGCATGATGGTACGAAGCTCTCCAAAGTTATTTTGGAACGGAGTCCCCGATAGGATAATTCGTAACAAAAGACGGATTATTCTATCAGGAACTCCGTTCCAGAATATCTTTGCATAACTTCGTACCAAAATGCCCCGGTTACTTCTGGCAAATGATGAAGTCATGGAATTATTCAATACTTTGACACTAGCTAGGCAACCTCTCTCGACCCCTCGACCCCCGACTTCTCGGCGATCCACAACCCTAGACCCCCTCATGTCACATTTTGTCGAGTGTCAAAGGATTCAACAAAACCAATACTTCATCATTAGGCGAAAGTAACTATCCTCTATTCCTTTCTTCTTCTCCTCTTTTTTTCTTTTTTTTCTTCTTCTTATTTATTTCTCCTCTTCTTCCTCTCCTCTTCTTCTTTCTTTCCTCTTTCTTATTTTCTTCTTTCCTATCCTTCTTTTTCTAAATTTGTAACTTTTGCATATATAAAACTTTCTATATATATTTAGCATATATAAACAAAAAACTATATAGCCACATACACATATATATACATCACATATACACACATCACATATATACAGCAACTTCCTAAGAAAAAATATATTTATATACACATAAATATATATTTAACATATATATTTAGCAAATTCCTAAGAAAAAAAAAAGATATACACATACATATAAATACAGCAACTATATACAGCAACTATATATACTGCAATTTCCTAAGAAAATTCCTAAGAAAAAAAAATATACACATATATACATATATATACACAGCAACTATATATATATATATACAGCAATATATATTAAACATATAAAAAAAAGGGAGCCGGCCCTCACATCGGCAGGGCGGCGCGACGGCGGCGGGGCGGGGCGGCGACGAGGCGGCGTCGGGGCGCGGCGGCGCGACGGCGGCGGGGCGGGGCGCGCGGCGGCGCGGGGCGACGGGCCGGCCGGGGCGCGGCGACGGCGCGGGGCGGGGCGACGGCGCGGGGCGCGGCGACGGCGCGGGGCGGAGCGACGAGGCGGCGTCGGGGGCGACGGCGACGGGGCGACGGGGGCGACGGGGGCGACGGCGACGGCGACGGGGAAGAGCAGATCGAGGGAGGCGTCGGGGCGGGGAAGAAAGAAACTGCCCAAAATTTCGCAAGTCCTGGTTATATAGGAGTGGCATTAGTCCCGGTTTCAGCCACCAACCGGGACTAATGCCACCCTTTAGTCCCGGTTGGTGCCACCAACCGGGACCAAAGGCCCTGTGCTGGCGCGGGTGCGGTGGGATGTTTAGTCCCACCTCGCTAGCTGAGGGAGCTCGAGAGTGGTTTATAAGGGCTGCTGCTCCCACCCTCTCGAGCTCCTCTCAAATGCAGGCTTCTGGGCCTAACTCTGCGCGCTGCCCTGTGAGCTTGCTGGGCCTTATAGTACAGGTGGATCCTGTGCTATAGGCCTTGCAGGCTCACTGGGCAGCGCCCAATAATTTATTTCCTTTTTTGCTTTATTTATTTCTAAGTTGTTTTTTGCTGTATTTAGAGTTTCTTTGTGAATATTATTGCTTTAGGTAAAACCAATTACAAACTTTCTGTTAGTGCAAGCAGTATTCAAATTTGAATAGTTTAAATTTGAAATTATTTATTTTCTTTGTTGCTTTATTTATTTTATTTTGTTTCTACTTACAACAAAATACTTATTGTTGCTATTTTTTTTTCAAGTTTTTTTGTTTTGTTTTCTGCATTATTTATTTTCTTTTGTTATTTGCTTTATTTTTTTAATTCTTTCTGGTAATTGGTAAATTATTTATTTTCTTTGTTGCTTTATTTATTTTATTTTGTTTCTACTTACAACAAAATACTTATTGTTGCTATTTTTTTTCAAGTTTTTTTGTTTTGTTTTCTGCATTATTTATTTTCTTTTGTTATTTGCTTTATTTTTTTAATTCTTTCTGGTAAAACCAATTACAAACTTTCTCTGTTAGTGCAAGTAGTATTGAAATTTGAATAGTACAAACGGACAATGGTATCATACTCGTTTGTTACAAAGTTGGCATGGTATCATCATAATAGTTGCGGAAAAAAGTCTTCACTTTTTCTTCGCTTGTGTCATTTGCTTATTGCGCCGTAACCATGGATAATCTTCATCGTTTATCAGGATGCTTGGGTCAGCCTTGACTTTGAAGGGAGGAATTTCATGAAACTTTTCATAATCTTCTGACATGTCTGTCTTGCCCTCCACTCCCAGGATGTCCCTTTTTCCTGAAAGAACTATGTGGCGCTTTGGCTCATCGTATGATATATTCGCTTCCTTATCTTTTCTTTTTCTCGGTCTGGTAGACATGTCCTTCACATAGATAACCTGTGCCACATCATTGGCTAGGACGAACGGTTCGTCAGTGTATCCAAGATTTTTCAGATCCACTGTTGTCATTCCGTACTGTGGGTCTACCTGTACCCCGCCTCCTGACAGATTGACCCATTTGCACTTAAACAAAGGGACCTTAAAATCATGTCCGTAGTCAAGTTCCCATATGTCCACTATGTAACCATAATATGTGTCCTTTCCCCTCTCGGTTGTTGCATCAAAGCGGACACCGCTGTTTTGGTTGGTGCTCTTTTGATCTTGGACAATCGTGTAAAATGTATTCCCATTTATCTCGTATCCTTTGTAAATCAATACAGTCGAAGATGGTCCCCTGGACAACAAGTACAACTCATCACAAACAGTGTTGTCACCTCTGAGACGTGTTTCCAACCAACTGCTGAAAGTCCTGATGTGTTCACGTGTAATCCAGTCGTCGCACTGCTCCGGGTGTTTGGAGCGCAGACTGTTCTTGTGTTCATCGACATACGGGGTTACCAATGTAGAGTTTTGTAGAACTGTGTAGTGTGCTTGAGACCAAGAATATCCGTCCCTGCATATTATTGAGTCCCTTCCAAGCGTGCCTTTTCCAGTCAGTCTCCCCTCATACCGCGATTTAGGGAGACCTATCTTATTAAGGCCAGGAATGAAGTCAACACAAAACCCGATGACATCCTCTGTTTGATGGCCCATGGAGATGCTTCCTTCTGGCCTTGCGCGGTTACGGACATATTTCTTTAGGACTCCCATGAACCTCTCAAAGGGGAACATATTGTGTAGAAATACGGGCCCCAGAATGACAATCTCGTCGACTAGATGAACTAGGACGTGTGTCATGATATTGAAGAAGGATGGTGGGAACACAAGCTCGAAACTGACAAGACATTGCGCCACATCACTCCTTAGCCTTGGTACGATTTCTGGATCGATCACCTTCTGAGAGATTGCATTGAGGAATGCACATAGCTTCACAATGGCTAATCGGACGTTTTCCGGTAGAAGCCCCCTCAATGCAACCGGAAGCAGTTGCGTCATAATCACATTGCAGTCATGAGACTTTAGGTTCTGGAACTTTTTCTCTGCCATATTTATTATTCCCTTTATATTCGACGAGAAGCCAGTCGGGACCTTCATACTGAGCAGGCATTCAAAGAAGATTTATTTCTCTTCTTTCGTAAGAGCATAGCTGGCAGGACCTTCATACTGCTTCGGAGGGATGCCGTCTTTTTCGTGCAAACGTTGCAGGTCCTCCCGTGCCTCAGCTGTATCTTTTGTCTTTCCATACACGCCCAAGAAGCCTAGCAGGTTCACGCAAAGGTTCTTCGTCACGTGCATCACGTCGATTGAAGAGCGGACCTCTAAGTCTTTCCAGTAGGGTAGGTCCCAAAATATAGATTTCTTCTTCCACATGGGTGCGTGTCCCTCAGCGTCATTCGGAACAGCTAGTGCGCCGGGGCCCTTTCCAAAGATTACGTGTAAATCATTGACCATAGCAAGTACGTGATCACCGGTACGCATGGCGGGCTTCTTCCGGTGATCTGCCTCGCCTTTGAAATGCTTGCCTTTCTTTCGACATTGATGGTTGGTCGGAAGAAATCGACGATGGCCCGGGTACACATTCTTCCTGCACTAGTCCAGGTATATACTTTCAGTGTCATCTAAACAGTGCGTGCATGCGTGGTATCCTTTGTTTGTCTGTCCTGAAAGGTTACTGAGAGCGGGCCAATCGTTGATGGTCACGAACAGAAACGCCTTTAGGTCAAATTCCTCCTGTTTGTGCACATCCCACGCACGTACACCGTTTCCATTCCACAGCTGTAAAAGTTCTTCAACTAATGGCCTTAGGTACACATCAATGTCGTTGCCGGGTTGCTTAGGGCCTTGGATGAGAACTGGCATCATAATGAACTTCCGCTTCATGCACATCCAAGGAGGAAGGTTATACATACATAGAGTCACGGGCCAGGTGCTGTGATTGCTGCTCTGCTCCCCGAAAGGATTAATGCCATCCGCGCTTAAAGCAAACCATACGTTCCTTGGGTCCTTTGCAAACTCCTCCCAGTACTTTCTCTCGATTTTTCTCCACTGCGACCCGTCAGCGGGTGCTCTCAACTTTCCGTCTTTCTTACGGTCCTCATTGTGCCATCGCATCAACTTGGCATGCTCTCTGTTTCTAAACAAACGTTTCAACCGTGGTATTATAGGAGCATACCACATCACCTTCGCAGGAACCCTCTTCCTGGCGGGCTCGCCATCAACATCACCAGGGTCATCTCGTCTGATCTTATACCGCAATGCACCGCATACCGGGCATGTGTTCAGATCCTTGTATGCACCGCGGTAGAGGATGCAGTCATTAGGGCATGCATGTATCTTCTGCACCTCCAATCCTAGAGGGCATACGACCTTCTTTGCTGCGTATGTACTGTCGGGCAATTCGTTATTCTTCGAAAGCTTCTTCTTCAATATTTTCAGTAGCTTCTCAAATCCTTTGTCAGCCACAGCATTCTCTGCCTTCCACTGCAGCAATTCCAGTACGGTACCGAGCTTTGTGTTGCCATCTTCGCAATTGGGGTACAACCCTTTTTTGTGATCCTCTAACATGCGATCGAACTTCAGCTTCTCCTTTTGACTTTCGCATTGTGTCCTTGCATCGACAATGACCCGGCGAAGATCATCATTTGGTTCCTCTTGATCTTCAGCAGCTTCACCCGTTGCAGCATCATTGGGCACATCGTCTGGTTCCTCTTGATCTTCACCTGCTCCCCCCATTGCAGCATCACCGTATTCAGGGGGCACATAGTTGTCATCGTACTCTTCTTCTTCGCCGTCTTCCATCATAACCCCTATTTCTTCGTGCCTCGTCCAAACATTATAGTGTGGTATGAAACCCTTGTAAAGCAGGTGGGAGTGAAGGATTTTCCGGTTAGAGTAAGACATCGTATTCACACATTTAGTGCATGGACAACACATAAAACCATTCTGCTTGTTTGCCTCAGCCGCATTTAGAAACTCACGCACGCCCTTAATGTACTCGGAGGTGTGTCTGTCACCGTACATCCATTGCCGGTTCATCTGCGTGCATTTATATATAATTAAGTGTGTCAAAAACCATTACAGAACATCATAAATAGATAATTAAGTGACCAAATGGATAAAAGTTCATCATCACATTAAAACCAAAGTACATACATATATAGTTCTCATCTAACAACATATAGCTCTCCATACACATCGAAACTATGTAAAACATTTCAACGCGAAAACAAATGCTATCATAATCGCAACCAAGGTAACAATTGATCCAACGGCATAATGATATCAAGCCTCGGTATGAATGGCATATTTTCCAATCTTTTTAATCTTCAACCGCATTGCATCCATCTTGATCTTGTGATCATCGACGACATCCGCAACATGCAACTCCAATATCATCTTCTCGTCCACAATTTTTTTTATTTTTTCCTTCAAGAATTTGTTTTCTTCTTCAACTAAATTTAACCTCTCGACAATAGGGTCCATCTTGATCTTGTGATCATCGATAACTTCCGCAACATGCAACTCCAATTCCATCTTCTCCTCCTCCATTTTTTCCAATTTTTTCTTTAACGAAATGTTTTCCTCTTCAACTAAATTTAACCTCTCCACAAGAGGGTCGGTTGGAATTTCCGGTTCAACTACCTCCTAGACATAATAAAACATCTATGCATGTCAGGTTGGTCGGCATAACTATCATAAACACTAAAACAAATAGTTATCAATTAAAGATAATATACCACATCCGAATCGTAGACCGGACGAGGGCCCACGTGGGCGGATATCAAAACCATCGCACTATATAATAACAAGCAATAATAAACGTAAGAAAATTAGACAAATATCTATCTAAAGCAATAATAAAAGTAAGAAAAGCATGGACATAACAAGAGGCTCACCACGGTGGTGCCGGTGACGAGATCGGCGGGGGCGATCGACGGCGGCGAAGACGGGGACGGGACGTGACGGACCGCTAAACCTAGACAAATCTCGGAGAAAATAGAGCTTCGAGAGGAGAAAAGGTTAACTAGTGTGGCTCGGGCATTCCACCGAACACGTTGTGTGCATAGGAGGTGAGCTAGAGCACCACTAACCCCTCTCCCCCTCGGCCAGAAAAAAAAACAGAGCAGTGAGCTCTGCTCTTGAGTGAGGGGGTATATATAGGCAACTCACTGGTCCCGGTTGGTGCTACAAACCGGGACTAAAGGGGTGCCTTTGGTCCCGGTTCATAACACCAACCGGGACCAATAGTGGTGGGCCAGGAGCAAGAGCCATTGGTTCCGGTTTTTAGCTCCAACCGGGACCAATAGGTCCAGACGAACCGGGACCAATGGCCCACGTGGCCCGGCCGGCCCCCTGGGCTCACGAACCGGGTCCAGTACCCCCATTGGACCCGGTTTTAGATTGAACCGGGGCTAATGGGCTGGACCAATGCCCTGTTTTCTACTAGTGTAAGTAAACTTATTTTGGGTGTGTTATGTTACTAGCTAAGTTACTTCCACCATAACTAGCTTAACCTTTGTGGTTTCCAACAGGTATATATGACACTAGTCTAAGTTACTTCTCATTCTAACCTTAGTCCAAGATGTTGTACCTAGCTAGTGGCTTGACACCTTCGCCAAATGATTGCCTAGCTATATCACATTATACAATGTCGCAACAGTATCAATGTACTTTAGAAAGAGCCAAATCTCCGTATCCATTGCTACGTCAAGGCCAGTAGTTGAGGATCCTATGGAGAGAAAAATGTCAAGGCCGGTTGACTACAAATTAATCTAATCGGAATGCGTAATGCTAGAGTGAAAAAACATATCCATATACTTCATGTCCAAGCAATGCAACAGGCTAGTAATGTATCGGGCTGCCAGCACATTGTGCATGAACCAGACCCAGGGCCGTCTCCAGAATTTTGAGGGTCCGGGACGAAAATCAAAAGAAAACCCATTACTTTTATAGAAAAAATAACTTCCTACGCGTTTCAGCACCAGAATCATGTAATTTTAAGATGCATGCTTCTTTTTGTTTTGTAAAACAAACAAAAGTAAGATAAACCAATTCAAAATCTTTGAAGTATGGCCTTTGTAGCTAATTAAATAGAAACAGCCTTCGCCCTTGATTTAAGATTTTGAAAAAAGAATTAACAAAAGAGTAGCCTACACTAGCGAAACAAAATAGGCCTTTGAAGTTCGTACAGAGGCCTACGTATTCCGAACCTTAGATGGCTAAACGTCGCAATGCAGTCCAGATGGCCGTGGTTGCAAAGATCTGACCCCTCTCGGCCGTGGACAGAATTCACCTTAACCGTGCCTGAGGCATTGCGACAACTATACCGAGCAGCTACCCGATTCACCGTTGGGAATGGGAGGAGCACTTTATTCTGGGAAGATACATGGCTTGAGGGACAGCGGATCTAGGACATTGCATCGTCGCTCTATCAAAGAGTTCGAACAAAAGTATGTCGCACCTACACGGTACATGACGCCCTCTCCACAAACACTTGGGCCGCTGATGTTGGCCCTGAACTCACCCCGGCCTCAATCTGGGAGTATCTGCGCCTATGGGAGTGATAGAGTTAACCTTGTTGTGATTAGTTTGTTAGGCATGGGCGTGGTCGTGCATGTAGATAGGAATTTGTTGATGCATGCGGGGAGCGAGAGGCGGCGCCAACAATTGGCATCAGAGCTTTGTCCATCCGAGGCGTTGGTGGTGGCGCAGCGGACTCCATTTATCGTGGAGGTCGGCGGCGCAAGGTGGATGCCGTTGGTGGCACGATGCTGCTAGCGGCCGGTGTGTGTCTCCATCATCATCGAGCTGCGTCACGAGCGATGGAGAGAGGTGTGCTGCCCGGTAAGTTGCGGCACCGGCGGCAAGGTGGTGATGGCCATGGAGCAGAGGCCATTGCCACGAGGAGTTCCATGTCCGAGTCGGCGACAAGGTGCGTCATCGTCGGCAACATGGAGGCGAGTGATAACCCTCAACCATAAGGGATCGAGATAGTCTTCGCGGGTAAGAATAACCCAATTTATTGATTCGACACACGGGGAGCCAAAGAGTATTTATAAGCTTTGACAGTTGAGTTGTCAATTCAACCGCACCTGAAATATACTTACTTGCAACAAAAGATAAGTGGTAACAGTGATATGATAGTGATGATAGTAATAGTAAAAGTAAACAGCAAAAGTAAATAACAGTAGTAAATGGCAAAAGTAGCAACTAGTGACAAGCAGGGTTTAAAATACTGTAGGCTAGGGAGATGGATGGTTGGGCGCTGCATGGATGAGATAGATTCTAACTTGGGGCACGGCACACGGAAAAGTAATGATCATCTAGGCAAATATCAAACATTAGGCATGTATCCCGTAGGTAGTTGTGCGTGCTTGCAATAAGAACTTGCACAACATCTTTTGTCCTACCATCCCGCTACGAACGGGGCCAAAAGGAACTTATGGATATTAAGGTGCTCCTGTCAAAGAGCACCGGAACAAAGCAATGAACTCAATGGATACATGTAATCCTCAAACTACGGACCATCCCCTTTGGTGTCCCAAGCTGTCACTTTTGGGATCGCCGGTTCCGAACCGTAACAGGTGCAAACAACTCATAGATAGGATCACGAACACAAATATATTCATACAAACACATATGGTTCAGATCTGAAATCATGACACTCGGGCCCTAAGTGTCAAGCATTAAGAATAACAAGTTGTAGCAAAGATGATAAACACCATAGTAGATGATAGGCACCATGCCCCCAACGATCTGATAAACTATTACATGATCTAACTCATCCA
Source organism: Secale cereale (assembly GCA_902687465.1). NCBI lineage: Eukaryota > Viridiplantae > Streptophyta > Magnoliopsida > Poales > Poaceae > Secale > Secale cereale. The sequence goes on from LR738713.1 coordinate 674,724,700, forward strand.
ATCCCTACCATCCCCTTCGCCTACAGCAGGGGAATTACTCACACATGAAGGGGGAAGTCATGGAAGGATGATGGAGTGGTGATGATGATGACGATGGCGACGATCTCGCCTCTCCGGAGGCCAAATCAGCCTCCAGATTAGCCCTCCCGATGAAGAACAGAGGGTGGCGGCGGCTCCGCGACAAAAAACTGTGAAAGAACTTCTGATCTGGGGTTTCTGCGTCGGGAGTAAAAATACGAGGCGAAGTAGGGCACCAGGGGGTGTGGGCCCCACCCAGGCGCCCCCCCGGCGCGGCCTAGGGGGGGCGCGCCCATAGGGCGCCTGGGCACCCCCTGGCCCCCCTCTGGTCCCACTTCTGGCATCTGGTTCCTTCGGGTGCGTGGATTTTCTGTGATTTTTCGTGGATTTTTCTGAGATACTTAAAAATCCGTTTTCCTGCACACAAATAAACCATACAGGCAGCTCTGCTGAAAACAGCGTCAGTCCGGGTTAGTTTAGTCCAAATCATGCAAGAATGAGATCAAAACAATATCAAAAGTGTTTGGAAAAGTAGTTACGTTTGAGACGTCTCAACTCCCCCAAGCTTAGCATATTGCTTGTCCTCAAGCAATTCAGTTCGACGAACTGGACGCGACAAAGAAAACTTTGACAAACTCTTTTGCTTCATTAGATGTATATAAGCATGTACTACGAAAAGAGTTTAGCAAGTATTGAAACAGTACTTATGAGGACAATGCAAGGAGCAATCCTTCTTTCCAAGTGACCAGTCACAAATACTTAAAAGTAAATAACATATTACTGAAAATCAAGACAAGATTACATTGCACATAGCTTGAGCATATTAGGGTGGTATCTCGCTAGCCTCCATGAGTGAAGCAAAACATAAATGCAGAGACTCCTCCAGAGTTTTAAAGGAGACTAGAACTAAGAATTTCAGAATAAATCATATCACAAGTATGCAGAAGACAATGTAATACTTTGGGACAATGCACATTACACTCAGAATGACAATTATGCTCTCTTAGTCAGTGCTTTGAAGAAAGAAGGTGAGACTCTCGAACCGTGGCTTTTATTGGCAAGGTTGAAAACCCGTGGTCGGAAACAAAAACTAAACATGTACCAGAGCTCTTGGTTTTAAAAACAGAAGTAAATATGTTTTTGAGAGGTGCATGTTTCGTCAACGAATGCTAGCAGATAACTCAATCACTTTTTAAGTGGACAAGTCTCGAGGAATGGCTCCCGCATGAGGACGATCACATCCTCTTAATCTCCTTTGTTTATCACTGCCAAAGTTTTCTGATTTCTCATGAACAAAGCGTGAAGGAGGGTTTGTTTGTTATATTATCTTTTTGAGCCGGGCGCACTCAATGCCAGTTCCTTTTCGTATTAGGGGTTTGCACATTATACATGCAATCCAGGGGTGAAACTTGTCCAACTTAAAGAGATCATGAATTAACTACTACTTCCTCATGAGCTAAAACATAGGCACAAAAAGAGAAATGCTTTTGATTAATTTCGAGATGGTACATGAAAGTCTTCATTAGGAATGGCAGGTAAATACCATGTATAGGAAGGTATAGTGGACTCATATGGCATAACTGGTTTAAAGGGTTTGGATGCACAAGCAGTCATTCCGCTTAGTACAGGTGGAGGTTTAGCAAAAGACTGGGAAGCGACCAACTAGAGAGCAATAACGGTCATAATCATGCAGAGCGACAAAGCAACATTGAATCAGGCATGAAAGTGATATAACTATTCTAAAACTCAAAGATCATCAAGGCAAAGTAGACTTTTAGTCTTAAACATGTGTAAGCATGTGCCAAGTCAATCCAAAAATTCTCTAAAGGGAAATACCACCTTAGTATACCAGACTATGAACAGTGCAATGCATGTAGATCATTTCAATAACACATTATATACTCTAGTTATTCGGGACTAGCCACAAGGAAAGCATGAACCACTGGAAGAGCATTGTAAACATAGCACTATGTCGCTGCAAGCTGGTCTCTAGATCATAAGTACAGGCATATGTACAAAAGTAGAACAAAAAGAGTTCATACCGGTCTTCCTTGTTGCTCCCTTTCAGTCGATCTTCGTCATTACTGCTTGTCACTTGCACGATCGAACGTAGGAAATATAATCAAATGCCATCATGGACTCGAGCTGATCTCTGAAAACAAAGCAAACTAAAGAGAGAAAGGAAATCTTTTTGGATTTTTCAAAGGTTGAATAAAAAGCAAAAGAAAGAGAAAATATTTTTGTTGTTTTTGCAAAGAGAGAAATAAAGAAGAACGGGCAAAAACTTCGAAAAGATCAAAGCGAATAAAACGGATAATACAATGGAAAAGTGAGAAGGGCACGTACTCCCCCAAGCTTAGGCTTTTGGCCTAAGTTGGTAGCAGCTACTGCCCCCAGGAGCCTCCTGCTCCAGGGGTATGGTGGTGAGTCCAAGGATCGTAGAAGGATGCTGGCGCGTACACCGAACTCCTCGGAGTCTCCCACGAGGAAGGTTCCAAACGCCAAACAGAGGAAGAACCTTCACCAAACTCGGTGGCGGTCTCTTCCTGAAAATGTGGTATCTCACCGTGCCTCTCCTCGTCGGGCACAACCCCCTCCATGGGGTTATGAAACTGATGCTGGACCATGAACTCATCGAACTGGACAACATCAAAGAACCATCCGTTCCTGCGAGAAAAATCAAACAAAAGAGGTGCAGGTAGACGGATCTCGCGTTCCGCGGTAGTTCCGAAACGCAAGATATAAACAAGGTTATCAAGCTCAGAACCCATGGTAACAAACTTATGCCTTTTCATAGCAGCAAGATCAAAGCTTAAATAAGTAAAAGGAGTATCATCAGGGTGTGGGGTGCCTCCAAGATGCTCTAAGATAAGTGTGGCATAAACGCCACCATATAAGTCCCCCTTGTTACCGTTCATAGCAAGGCGTCGAGCAATTAAGCTACCCAGATTATAATCAGACCTCCCTGAGAGGGCTGCTGCCAGGATAGCAATATCCGGAGCAGAAATGCTGCTCGTGTTGTCACGAGCTAACACCCCTCTAGAAATATAATATGCAAAATACCTGAGGTGAGGAAATAAGATGCTGGAGATCTTCGACCGATGAATATCCCTCGTACCCATGCTGCAGAGAGAGTTGATGACGGTTTTCAGCTCGGAGGGCTGAGTGGCCATCCTTGCCGTCCTCCCAACGTTCGGCACACCTATTATTTCACAAAAATTCCCCAAAGTCATGGTGATAAGATCATTATAAATTTTAAACTCAATAGCACCTGAATCAGGATTATATCTAAAACTGTTAATGAAACTGGAGGTGAGTTTTTGATACTGAGTAACACGGCTCGTGACGAGTCGTGTCAAACCTGCATTAGCACAAAGATTATAAAACTCATCCTAGATTCCCGCAGCTTCCATGAATTCATCACATGGGAATGTCATCGCACGTGCTGGACTTGTGTCTTCCAACAACTCCAGGGGCACATGATCTTCATTATAGCTCACCCTAGCAGTCGATGGTGAAGCTGCGGCTCTAGTAACTCGATCGGAGTGTGCGGGCCTCCTCTTCTCAAGCCATCCTTTTGCCCTTCCTAACAAACTCATTTCTGTTTTTTTTACAATTTACAAAAACGAGGATTAAAACAAAGTGAGCTAAGGCAAACTACTCAACTCACTTGCCCAAGGCATAAACTTGCATCAAAACTTGGAAAATAACTTTCTACACATGCATGCAAGCTCATCTCTACAGCACCAAGAACTACTAAATACTCACAAATGAAGCCACCAATCAAAATCTATTTGGAGGGGTGGAGGAGTCACATACCAGGGAGTATTTGCTCAAAATTTCAGCTCAAATGATGGGCTGTAGAGAGAGATCGAAGCATCGCCTCCAAGAACAGCAAGAACACAAGAACAACAGCAGAGCTCGCGTTTTTGGAGAAAGAGAGAGAGGAAGGAAGAAGACATACCTGGAGGGGGGTCCCGTGGGCCCCAGGCGCCCTGTGGGCGCGGCCAGGGGCTGGGCCGCGCCAGCTGGCCGCCTGGGCCACTGGTGGCCCCTCCTGGCTGGCCCCAGTACTTTCCGGGTCTCTCCCGTCGTGGAAATTTTTATTATAATTTTTCTGGAATTTTTCTGAAAACTTCACTGTTGAAATTTTTTCGAAGTTCAGAAAGCTGCGAAACTCTCTGAAAACTTGAAGCAGTTAGTAGTATTGTGAAGCTTCAAAAACATAATTACTTGGTACAGCAAGTAGGACAAAACTAAAAACAAATGAAAACATAACAAGCTCAACTTTTTATCCATATAAAACATGTTCACTAGTAAGGTTGATCAAGTCTTACCAACAAACAAGCGATATATAGAGCAAAAAGTCTCACCTCTTACGAAGTAATCACTGAACCTTTACTTTGATGGACATTGTCCCCACCATGATAGTTTTATATTTGTGAGGCACATGTAGTGGACAGTCCCATTCTCCAATCTTCACGGTCTCGATATTCTCTATAGAGTTGAGGGCATGCCTCCTGTCGGTCTTCTTCGGAAAATATACCGTGTGTTCTTTATCATTCACATGGAAGGTAACCTTCCCTTTATTGCAATCAATAATAGCACCTGCGGTGTTAAGAAAAGGTCTACCAAGAATAATGGACATGCTCCCATCCTCGGGCATGTCAAGCACAACAAAATCAGTAAGAATTAAACAATTAGCAACTTCTACGGGAACATCCTCACAAATACCTATCGGAACAGCGGTTGACTTGTCAGCCATCTGAAGGGAGATATCTATAGGAATTAGTTTCTCTAAACAAAGCCTCTCGTAAAGAGAGAGAGGCATAACACTCACTCCTGCTCCAAGATCACATAAAGCAGTTTTGACATAATTATTCTTTATGGAGCAAGGAATGGTGGGTATACCTGGATCACCGAGCTTCTCAGGAATCTTTCCACTGAAAGAATAGTTAGCAAGCATAGTAGATATTGCATCATTAGGAACTTTTCTTTTGTTAGTGACAATATCTTTCATATATTTTGAATAAGGAAGTAACTTAATAGCATCAGTCAAAGGGATTTGAAGAAAAAGAGGTTTAATACACTCACAAAACTTATTATAATGCTCTTCTTCTTTGGATTTGATTGACTTACTTGGAAAGGGCATGGGTTTCTGTACCCATGGTTCTCTCTCCTTCCCATGTTTTCTTGCGATGAAGTCTTCTTTAGTGTACCTCTTACGTTTGTCAGGTGCTTCTTCTTCTCGAACTTCAGGCGGATCATTCTTGTCATTATCATTACCTTCAGGTTCAGCGCCGTCTTCAGTCTCAGCATCGGAAATAGATACACTGTTGGGATCAATAGCTGGCTCTTCATCTGCAATAGGATCATTAGAATTGTCAGTCTCTTTATTTTTCTTCTTCTTCTTTAGAGAGACAACAATTTCTTCTTCCTGCATTTGAGAATCTTGCTCGATTCTCTTCGGATGTCCCTCTGGATAGAGAGGATCTTGAGTACTAGTTCCTCCTCGGGTCTTAATCCCAAAAGCCTGCAAATTATCTTGTTTGGCATTGTTAGCAAGCAAATCTCTTTGCACATTAGAAATTTGATCAAGCTAAGTTTGAACCATATAAAAATGCTTCACAAGACATTGAACATCATTAACTGTTCTATCTAAAACATCAAGCAGTCTTTTGATAGCAAGGGAATTATCATGCAACTGACTTTCTATCCTCTCATTAAAATGAATTTGTTTCATAATAAAATTATCAAACTCATCTAAACATTGATCAAGAGGCTTACCATGAGGGTTGTCACTTGCATTGAAATCTAAAAGAGAGTGTACCTCTACCATAGGAGGGTGAGTGGTAGGCTCACACAGCTTCTCAATAGGGGGTAGATTCTTTACGTCTTCAGCTTTAATACCTTTCTCTTTAATAGACTTCTTTGCTTCTCGCATATCCTCGGGGCTCAGAACAAACATGCCCCGATTCTTTGTTGGTGGAGGTGGTTCAGGGACGGACCAATCTTCATGGTTTTTGGCAATCCTGCCCATTAAATCTTCCGCATCGTTCGGTGTTCTTTTCCTGAAAACACAACCAGCATAACTGTCCAAATAGGACCTGGATTCATCAGTTAGACCAGCATAGAATATATCGATTAATTCATTCTTAGGGATTTCATGTCCTGGTACCTCCCCCAAGCTTTAGGGAGGGACTCATCCTGCAACTGTTTAAAGTTATAAATTCTTTGTAAAGCAGCATGTTGCATGTGAGCAGGAAAGTACTTATCAACAAAAGAGTGAGCTAAGTCCTGAGGACTCTTAATGGAACCGCATGGGAGTGAATCATACCATGCTTTAGCACCTTCCTTCAACGAGAAAGGAAGAAGCTTGGTCACATAAAAGTATCGTATCTTTTCATCTGTGGTAAACAGGCTACCCAACTCACCGAGTTTAGTTAGGTGTGCAATAGCATCATCATTTTCTCTGCCATAAAAAATGTCAGCTTCAACCATAGGTATAAGTGAAAGATCAACAGAGAAATCAAAATCAGGATCATCAATGCATATAGGAGATGTAGCAAATTCAGGATTAGGAACGGTTTTGTTCTTCAAAGAGTATTTTTCAAATAGTTTCTTAATAGCTTCAGGGTCAGAGCCGGAAAACTCTGTCAGTTCCCTGCATAATTCTTCATCTAGTATATAGTAATCATCATCAAGGAGCCTCTCTTTGAGTTTACTCAAATCAGGATAATCATAAGTTTCACCAATAGGGTAGCGAGTAACAGGGAGTTCAATTCCAGACTTTTTAGCAGCAGCAGCAATTTGTTTCTCAAGAGCATAACCAAGCGAACTAATATCATCAAAAGTAGTAGAAGCATCATCAAGAGTATCAGACATAGTATCAGATTCAGTAGGAGCATCATGTGGTGGTGGTGAGGCAAACTTACTCATAACAGAAGGTGAATCAAGCGTAGCACTAGTGCTCAGAGCAGTACCTCTTCTTTTAGTGGATAGTAAGATCGGAACCTTGGGGTCTCCTTTCTTACCCATAGTGGATAAAGTGCAGCAGGTAGGATACCTCAAGTAGACTTGTAAATATTGCTATGCACCCCGGCAACGGCGCCAGAAAA
>LR738713.1:674743076-674757367 GCA_902687465.1 Secale cereale
GCCTTTGTTAGGCTGTCTCTTTCGTCTCCCTCTGTAGTAATCCCTTTTACTACCAGACTAGAGAACAGGCCCCATGGCACTCTGTAATTTCCTTTTTTTTCTTCGAAAAGGAGGTTATCCCCCGGCCTTGCATCGGAATGATGCATGCGGCCATGCTCTGTAATTTCCTACTCGTAGAATTGTTGCCCTGGCCATGTGCATTTTACTGGAGGTGCTGGACCGTGGATATGGTTTCAGACTTTCACTTATGTAGCCATGGTCTTATCACGATTTCAGAGGAGAATTGTAGTGGGGACAAGTTCCCTCCTGCTAGATCTGCCTTAAAGGAGTTTGAAAGGAGTCTAGACTTTAGGAGGAGCCTCGATACAACGGAAAAGAATTATAGACAAGGTTTAGATGGAGAAACTTGAAGTGAAATAGGCATGGGGAAAATTATGCAAGTGTGTTGGGTTAATTCCAAACAAATGGAATATTTTTATAATATAGCTCCCTAAATATTGGGAGGATATGTTTTAAAGAGAAAACACACTTCCCTCGATTTAAATGGACCGAAGGTCCACACGATTTATTTAAGTTGAGATGCAAAATTAAAGACATGATGGCATGATGCAATGCAAAATAAATAACACAAGCACAAATGAAACACACGGGAGAACCCGGAACATCTGGAATCTTCTGGGACGTCGGTCTTCGGGCGTCACAACTCTCCCACACTAATAGAGGATCTCGACCCGAGATCCTTGAGATGGCACCGGGTAAAAACGGAAGAGGAAGAGGTAAAACAAAGTTGCTTCTTGGACAAACGAGTGAAACCACGAACCTGAGAGGTTGACCAAAATGAAAGAAGAATACAACGGAGATGAACGAATATGAAAACTCCGTTAGAAAAGAGGAACAAGGAACATTATGAGAACCTTGTAGGTTGAAAAACATGAAATAAGAGCTTACGAACGAAAAGAATATGAAACCGCAATGGTATAGCCAAGGAATAAGAATGACATGATTCGAACAGCACTCCGACTGAAAATGGAAGGAATTAACAAGAACTTGAGGAGATGGAGTGATACTTGATGAAAACAACAACACACAGCCTCTGAAACAATCGAAAGAATGGCACAAGGGGTAAGAAGGATTCAGACAGCACTCCGGTTGAAAACAGAGGAAAACTAGATAAGATGACGGAACCAGCCACTAACGGAAATATTTGATTGGATTGAGATCAACAAGGAGACGATAAACTTAATTCACCGGAATGATAAATGAAGAACTTGGGTCATTTATAAGCACCATAATTAGCAACAATCCTTAGGGAAAGCTTTTAGGTGAAATACAACCCAAGATAACTCCAAGAGATAAAAATGAGGGGTTGAAGGATCTCCTAAAGAGAAAGAAATGATGGTTTTAAATATCTCATTCTTGATAACTCGTGAATCATGAAACATGAAGGAATTGTCAAGAATGACATAACACCATCTGAAAAGATAAGGTAGAAAGAATTGCAATTGGAAAGCATGATGAAGAATGCTTGAGCTCCAACAAGAATCTTGATGAAAACTTCGAGGATGAATTAAAACATGGTGAACCATCATGAGAACTCCGGTAATGAAAGCATGAGAAGTGAAAGATGAAAAGAATAAGATTCAAGGCCTGCGATGAATTAGATGTAGCTTTGAAATGATATATTTGAAATAACTTGGAGCTCCGGAAAACAAAATGAACAACTTAGAACCGAGAATATGATATGATGAACAAGCTCCAGACAAAAAATTAAATCACCTTGAAGGAATAAGAATAAGAATTATGTCATGCATCTCCTTCACCAATTTAAATTGATGACAACCAAAGGATTTGGCATACTACTTATTCTCGTTGGAAAGGATTAAGAGAGATCTCGCACAAGCTTGGGTAAATCTTCAACGAACCACCGGTAGGATTGTGAAAAGAACAAATGAATTAAAACGATAACAACGGAAGGGTAATCTTGAAGGAACCACCATAAAAATATGGAGACGAACGAAGAGGCATCAATGAAGAATATTTGGAGGGCGAAGTTGAAAACTGAGAACGAAGAAATATTCTAAAATGATGGCCTTCGGAGGAACACAAAGAAAGAATTCATGAAATGCTTCGGATGATATAAAAGAATTCATCACAATCGGGACAATAATGAGGGTGGCATGAAGCTAGAACCACGAATCTTCAAGAGGACGGGCCAAGGTTTGAGAGAAACTCTTCTTCGGTCTTCAAAAACTGAGAAGACGATGAGAAATGCCATGAAGAATTTCGAGATACTCCAGACGAATGACAAGAGGAAGGTGGAACTAAAGATGGAAAATAATTGAAAACAAGCTTCGAGAAGGCATGTGACTGATGGAAATCATTCTTACGTCACACTTTGAAAAGAATTTGAGTATAACTCTAGAAAAGAAGAGTCAGGTAAGATCCTGGGAAAAGACCTGTGGGTTAGGGCCCACTAAAGAAATCACCGTTGGAAAAGATTGCTTGAGAGATATTGCACCGGTTGAATTAAATGGCTTGAATAAGATAGCAATCCTCAAAATAGTTTGAACAGATTAAGAATGGAATTATGAATCATCTAAGTTATCTTCAACACTCCGGATATGAATAAAGAGATGTGAAGAAATAAGAGAGCCTTCGGATATGAAATTCCCACATGGGAAAACATGTGAAACAAAAAGGAAGAGATATGATCGTGACCAAAGCTTGAATTTATCCACCGGCAGAATTTGAGAACAAAAGAATGATGAACTTGAAGCTCTTGAGCATCTTCATGATAAATCACCGGATAAGAACATTGAAGGAAATGAATGAAGAAACCTCACATGAATAAAATGGATATTTTATTTGAGAATTTCTGGCTCCAAGAAGAAGAAGGGTGGGAGGGTGGGGAAAACAAAGACAACTTGAGATGAATGAAATAGACAATCGTCAGATTTGTCAACGGCGTCCGTATGGAATAACTTGAAGAGAAGGCACACCGGTTGGAAAGGATTAACATGAAAATCTCGATGGTCAAGAAGAATTAGCACTCCCATAGAAATATGAGAACACCGATTAGGAAAGGTATGGAATCAACATTTGACATCGAAGCAACTTGAATACCAGAATCAAAACAAACACAAAGGATAGATATGTTGCAACATTATCTTGACAATATCATCTGAACAGAGAATTGAATGAATGAATTCCGTAGGTACATCAGCTTGTCGAGAAGCCACTTGGAAGAATAAAAGGTAAATAAAAAAACAAGGAGCAGATAGAACAAATACAAGATAAAAGCTTCATTCCACATCTTCGTGCTGAAAGCTCATGGAACGTGTTACAAAAGGGTTTTGCAATCCCCGGATCAGCATAGCCAAGGACCCTTTAAGATGCAACTCCCGATCGGAACAACGCCCATAAAACCACTTCACTCAATGTAGAACCCCGAACTCCATATCATGCACTCGTTGGAAGAATGCCTAGAACTACTAGATGAACCCACCTATTAATTTCCGAAAGTTTCCAGTTATGCAATCAGGTGTTGGGGATACAGGGGAAGCACCGCGCACTCAACTCTAATCCTACATCCAACTGTATCCATCCTTCAACACATAACCAGTTGTTTCCGGAAACCGTTTACCTCGGACCTTCGAAACGCATCTACTATAGAAGCTATGGCAATACTCCCGAACTACCTCCCCAGTACTGGGTGATGTCGGGGTTATCTTGCCACTAACCGCATAGGAGAGTTTTCGATGTCGGCCGTCTTAAGTATTCCAGAACTGATGCGATATATTTGTGACGACAACACCTCGGAGCTCAACTCCCCGGGACACTGCCACAACCCCTAAATGACAGGAGGCATCGAGAACAATGTTCTCGTCACAAAGACATCGGAACAATCCAAACAATACTCGCGAGATTCCTAAAAAAAAATTGGTGAATTTTTTAGAGTAGAAGAGATAAGAGTAATCGTCAGGAGTCCTCACCAGAGTGAAAAGGGATGAGGAGCAAAAGAAATCCTACTCTCCGATATATATATATATACTCAAAACATTTTAAGTGTGTGCCTAGACTCAACCGTCAACGATTCGATCAATCAGTGGGGGCTTCTAGGTCGGAGAAGGCTCTGAATACCAACTTGTAATGCCCAGGATGGGACTATACCTCCTACGTGTCGAGGCACGACTTAAAGGTATAAACCATTCTGGAATGATGTCAAGTTTGGTATCTTTGCACGATTCATGTAAAAATAGGGATGAAATTGCAAAAGGAGATAGTTGGCTTACACTCGCCACTTCACTCAAAACATTACATAATCAAAACATCATTCTTAATCAAAACATCACCACCCGACTACGGGCGAAGATCCATAAGAAAGATACCAAAACATAAAGCCACAGGTCCGAATCGCCCCTAGTAGAAACCACTACTGATCGTCGAAAACGTCACAAGCATACGGCCACGCTCTTCATGGAACTCCCGGAAGTTCTGACCCATCTCCTGCGTCATCTCGGCTGAACCTGCATCTGGTGTTGTAGTAACTGTGAGCCACGAGGACTCAGCAATCCCATAACCATGGGTATCAAGACTAGCAAAGCTTTATGGGTAGGAAGGAGGTAAAGTGGTGAGGTTGCAGCAGCGGCTAAGCATAGTATGGTGGCTAACTTACGAGTACAAGAATAAGATGAGCATCTACACAAACGGTCGCAAACTAGTAGTGATCGGTAAAGATCATGAACTACTTACGAGTCAAACATAACCCCACCATGTTCTCTTCTCAAAGTGAAAAGAGACAGTCACGGTCAGTCACACAGTTGTGTGTTTTACTTCGGATCCTCTGTCAAGTTTTCTACAACCGGACATTAACAAATTCCAATCTGCCACATAACCGCGGGCACGGCTTTCGAAAGATCATAACCCTGCAGGGGTGTCCCAACTTAGCCCATCACAAGCTCTCACGATTAGCTGAAGTGATAAATATAATATCATCACCCCTTATCTTAGGGAAAACCGATCAGGCTCGGCCTCCCGGTGCACAAGACATTTCGACAATGGTAAAACAAGTCCAGCAAGACCTCCCGGCGTGCCGACACCCTGATAGTAGCCGCGCGTATCTCGTCTCAGGCCACGACCGGATGGGCGATTCTACAGGTTATACCAGATACCTCGAGTTTCCCCGTGGCGGCCCCGCAGAACCCCCGTTTGGGACCAACACCATCAGCACTGGCCCCCCTGCTATGTAGAAAGAATCCCGGGGGACGCGACCCCCTATGCAAATTTAATTAAATAATTAAGTTGTTATTATGAGCAAATTAAAACCAATGTTGGGCCTTGCTGGAGGAGTTTTATTCAAAGTCGAAGTGTCAAGGGGTCCCCATATACCTATCGTGTAAGGAATGCAAAATCAAGGAACATAATGCCGGTTTATCGGCGCCTAAGGTGGCATGAGTGGAACAAAACACCGAGCAAAAGGCCAAGCCTTCCACCCATGCCCAGTATATAGGTGTGTTAATAATAATAATAATAGATATTGTGGTATTCCAACAACAAGTTCCCTCCTGGAGCGATCTTCATCTTCACCTACAGCTAGCAACGCTATAAGAGGGGCTGAGCAAGCAGGTAACATAGCCAAACAATGGTTTTGCTAGGAAGGTGTCAAAGGTTAGAGGTTTCATGGCAACAAGGAGAGGCTGACAATAAGATGGGTAGCGCGACATGTAACGATAGCATCGAGACAACTAAGCATGGCAATGGTAGTAAAGGTATCCAAGGGTATGATCATCTTGCCTGGGATTCCGCAAGGGAGAAGAACAAGTCCATGAAGTAGACGGAGCAACATAGTCGGGCGAATCCTCACAACTCCGGAACGGAACCGAAGCTAACAGAGAAGCAACCGGAAAGAAGCAAACAACACGGTAAACACACAAGCGTAAACATGGCATTCGATGCACATCCAAGTATGATGCATGTCCGGTTTAATTATGCATGGCAAAGGCAATGGTAGTGTGCACAAACAAAACTACAAGTTAAGTGGAGCTCAATATGCAACGAGTTGCATATTGACGAAACACCACATGTTATTTATTTAGTTGACTCTCGTTTATTTACAAGGCAAGATTAAATGTTTGTTAACATGGCAAGAGGTGAAGCAAGAGCAAACTACCTATTTAGGCAAGTTTTAATGAGGCCGGAAATAACAACAACAATTCCGAAAAAAATCCCCATGTGCATGTTTAGCAATTTTAAGCAACAACAATTCACACATTTTAAATGTTGTTAACATGATGCGGATGACATGATCAAGTTTTATGCAATTTTTATTAAAAGGGAACATGAAGAGATATGAAGCACTTGTCACCGTGGTGGAAGGAAAGGGTGCCACGGCAACGATCCGAAAATGATGCAACGGCAACATCTCAGTTCCGGTAACTCGCCGAGAGACCGGTGCAAAAGAAAGGTGGCGTGAGCGAGCGGAATAAGATGAAAGGTGGGGTGATCCCGTCACCGGGTTCCCACGAGTCGGCGACGAGGCAACCGAGGAGCATGACAAAAGACGAAACGGGCACGGAGCACACAAGTGAAACATTTCATACAACCACAAGCATCCACGGGTCATCGTCTTGGGGTTATACCTTCGAAGCGTTCGTTCTCGGAGGGGTTCGAGGTCGTAGAGGAAGTAGTGGAAGTAGACGTGCACGTGGTCGTTGTCGAAGTTGTCGTTCACGTTGGCAAAAGGAAGTAGTGGTACACGGCGACGGTAGTCGTACACGTTTCGTAGAGGTTCGGGGCCGTCGTGGTACTTGCCGTAGGGGTACTTGTCGCGTCGTAGTTGACGTCGGGATACACGTTTTATGTAGTGGTACTTGGTGCGTCTCCGAGTAGCCGAACTTGACGGAGAGGAACTTGGCGAACCCGAAGGTGTACTCGTCGGTCTTGGGGTCCCTCGTTCGATGAACTTGGCGTCATGGCAGCAAGGAGCTGGAAGAAGGCAAGGTCGACGTGGCGCGGAAGCAAGCAAAAGCGGCGTAGGCATCATGGCAGCACCATGACCGGCGGGAGCAGCAGCAACCAAGGCAGCTTGCTCGAGACGCTGGAGTTGAAGAGGTGGCGCAGGAAGGCGAGGCTGGCACAGGAGCTTGAGGGCGCGGGTGCGACAGTAGGGAGCTTCAGCGGCGGAGGCTGGCCGCGGCGACAAGGCGCGGGCGCGGGCCGGCTGCTCCTGGTCGACGAGAGGGCGAGGCGGCGCTCGGGCCTTGCAAGGAAGAGGCGGGATGGCGAGGCCATGGCTAGGAGGCGGACGGCGCGGCTCCTGGCCGGCCGGGCTGGAGATGGAGGGGCGCGGGCTCGGCGCTGGAGTGCGGCTCCCACGGCGGAAGCTGCGGCCGGCGGAAGCTTGAGGTCGGGGCGACAGTAGGGAGAAGATGCGGGGGCTCGAGGGATGAGGGGCGCGAGGGGAGAGGGAGAGAAGGATCGAAGGGAGATGGGGTCGGGGAGCGATGGGAGGAGCGGTTCGGCCTCTGGCGGCGCAGGAGGGAGAGATCGAGAGGATGGGGGGTCGGACTGGCTTAGTGTTGCGAGGGGAGATGGGGACTGGGCCTTGAGGGATGGGCCGGCCTAGGGAGGCTGAGGGCCAGATGGCCTATCTCTCTCCTTATATTTTTTTCCTGAGCAGAAAAAAATAGAGAGAGTTCAACATTTAAAAAGAAAAGAGGCCATGAACAAGAAAATAAATGATGGAACATTTTTGTAAGGCTTTTTGGAATAATACCAACCCAACAAAAGTGGTTCCAACAAAAATAGGGAAGTGCAAACCAAAATTATTTAGCTTGCCTTAAAGGAGTTTGAAAGGAGTCTAGACTTTAGGAGGAGCCTCAATACAACGGAAAAGAATTATAGACAAGGTTTAGATGGAGAAACTTGAAGTGAAATAGGCATGGGGAAAATTACGCAAGTGTGTTGGGTTAACTCCAAACAAATGGAATATTTTTATAATATAGCTCCCTAAATATTGGGAGGATATGTTTTAAAGAGAAAACACACGTCCCTCGATTTAAATGGACCGAAGGTCCACACGATTTATTTAAGTTGAGATGCAAAATTAAAGACATGATGGCATGATGACATGATGCAATGCAAAATAAATAACACAAGCACAAATGAAACACACGGGAGAACCCGGAACATCTGGAATCTTCTGGGACGTCGGTCTTCGGGCGTCACAAGTAATCTTCACATGGGGTAACTTTTGATTGGCCGTTCGCGGTCGTACCCTTCTTCGGCGGCTCGGACTTTAGTCCATCAGTCGTTGAGGGTGTCCTGTTCGGCGTCGATTCTACTTTTTTGTATCTTCAGGCTACGGTCAGTGGCTATAAGCTTCCCCTTGAACCGTTCCTGCTCCAGCGGTTCTTCGGGGACGATGAAATCTTAATCCCCGAGACTGGCTGATACATCTCCAACGTATCTATAATTTTTTATTGTTCCATGCTATTATTTATGAAGTCTTGGATGTTTAATGGGCTTTATCATTCATCTAGTCTGAGAATTGGACAAATCTGTCTATTTAGCCTCCAATTTCGTACTTTGTTGTGCTGCCACTACGGGTCTCTTTGTGTACAATAGAGAGAGGTTCAGAAAGAGAGATAGGGTAAGGGAGACGGCGCGGAGGGGAGCGAGGGAGTATCTGCGCATGGAGGGAAGACTGGCCTCACCGGCGTCCACCCGTGGTGGTGAGGAGGCCACCTGGACAACGACAGCCTCAAGCGCAAGAATGGCGCCGATCAGGGCGGGGCCCACAGTGGTACAAAAGGTGCGGCCCGCACAGGGCCCAAATTTTTGGGGGCCCCATAATTATTATATAAGTCTAATAGTTAAGCTACTGGGCCGAGCGACTTGGCCCATCGAGCGAGAGCGAGGCTATTGAGCGGAGCGCGATCCTGGAGTCCTCCTCCCGTTCGCTATGAGAGGGTCAGGCGACGAGGCAGCACTCAGAGAAAAAAAAGGCGAGAAGGGCATCGCTAATTCGCTATGTGCGTACGTTATCTAAAAACACTAGATCGCTAATTCGCTACAATAGAAAATCGGATCGTCGCTACGCTACAGGAAAAGGAAAAGAACGTCTGGTCCGATCGTCGCCTGGAGCCCTCGGCGGCTCGACGCGCGTGGAGCCCTTGACGTTGACACCTCGTCCCTCGGAGGCTCTCGCTCAGTCCGTGGTCCTTAGATCGATCAGATTTCGGATTTAGGCCACTGCCACTGTTCCGCCGTCGCCTTCCTCGCCTCCTTTCTCAAATTTCAGACTCGTCAACATCATTTCATTGGATTGATCAGTATAAAGGTGGTATGGACAATTCTATAAGCGCAAGAGAAAAGCACAAGAAAAAAATTTAATTAATAAATCTTATAAAGGTGGTATGGACAAATTTGTTAAAAAAAAGGCACCGCAAATGTCATTTAGTAATCAGTCTGTTGATCCTTCTACCCTTGCACTTGCAATTGTTCCTTACAATGATTCTAAAGATGGTTAGACAGAGACATACAATAAGGACGTAGAGGAAGATAATATTGGTGTTAACTTGAATAGTTCGATCACCTCGTCAGGATGACGATGATTCTTTTCGGTCTGATATATTTGATCCAATAAATTGAGATTCTCTTAATTCTAAACAGATTGATTACGAGGGTATCATTGAAGATTTTTTTTGCAAAGAATACTATAAGAATTATTTAGTTTCGCACATGGTATCATTATAATTGCTCGTTAGTTCTTTTTTGTGTGAATAGGGCCCCATTATTTAGTTTCGCACAGGGCCCCGAATTTTGCCGGCCCGGCCCTGGCGCCGATGACGGATCTGCCGAGCTCTCGTTGGAGTTGTCAACACCAACCTCACCGTCCTCTTCATATGGCCCCATCGTCGTTCACCAGCGCTGCTGGCTGGTGCTCCTACCACCCAGCACCTCTGACAACCGCTTCGACCGAATCAATCTGCCGCCTCCTCCGTCGTGGCAGATCATAGGTCGAGACCGCTGCCGCGTCCACCTTCTCCTCCCACCCTATCCTTCCTTTAGGCGACGAAGTTGGTGTGACTACGTGGGAAAGCGGAGCTAGTCTCTCCCACTAGCGATGCTCATGGAGACGAGTTAGACGGGAGAGGAAACGAGAGAGGCGGAGGTCGCATGCATGCATGGGTTGTCTTCGTGGTGAAGAGAAAGGGGAGGAAGTTACCGGGGGAGGTGTTATCTGAAGTGGTCGGGCAGCGGAACCATCAATCCCTGCGAACAGTACATCTGCCAACGTGGCACACACGAGCTATCATCCTCCTGGCGGAGGCCCACGTGGTGAGCGGCTCGAGTAAGAAGAGCACGCGTGTTGGCATGGGTTCCTTCTAGACGTTGCTGGAAAGATGCCTGCACCGGTCGGCCACCTGTGCTCGTCGTCATGGACGCGGGGACGGAGCACATGTAGGGCTAGTTCTTTTCGCTCAATTGTGAAGAATTACTGCCCGGAGAAGCATAATTACAAAAGAACTCATCTCTGCCCCAGGAATTGTCCACAATCATCTCACAATTGCAAGTGCAATCTGGAATGACCAATTTTTGGCAATTCTCGTAATTCTGGGCATTCCCTCAAAGTAAAACTGTTCGTTTTAAACAAGTACCTCTATTGGGCACTGCAATTACGGCCAAAATGCCACTCCTCGACCCAACAGACCCGAGCGCAACTCCTTCCTCCTGTGCCCGCACACTCCTTTCGTCCCCAACCTCTGTTCTTCTAGGGTTGCCGCCGCCAGGCTGCTCCCCACCGCCGGCCGCCGCTGCTGCTCGCCACGGAAGCAGGACACCGCCCCGACCCGACCGCCCTCCTCATATTCTCCTCCTTGCCCGGCCGCACCTCCTCAAGTCCTTCCCCGCCCCGCCCGAGCTCCAGTGTGAACCGCCCCGACCCGGCCACCCTCCTGCTCGAATCCTCCCCGGCCGGCCCTCCCTTCCCTCCGACCGAAAGCAGGCCGCCAACCACCGCGCCCAGCTGCCCCTTCTCCTCTGTGGCTAGCCACCACCGCACCCGCTGCTGGTGAGTTTCCCTCTATCTCCCTCTGTCTCTTCAATCTAGGGGCATTACAGACACTTCAACAACCACCTCATACAACAATCACAAGCTAGAATCACAAAAAAGAATTGGGCATGCAATTCTGTGGACAGACAATTCCGTGGGCAGTTTTCAGAATTATAATTCTCCAGAATTATGATGCAAAAAGAACTGGCCCGTAATCCTTTCGGGCGACGGACGGCGTGGGCGCCTGGATACTCACAGCGACTTCCCGCCGGCACGCTCATTAATTAAACTAGTAACCGTTAACGGAGAAACACACAAGTTTCCATGTATAATTAATTAATTAATGTGTATGGACAGAAACACATTAGGCTGGTTGTAATGGGAAGTATCATATACTAGTATCATGCATATGATACTAGTGTATGATACTACCTCCCTAATGCATAGTATCATATATTAGTATAATGTAGTACTCTATTTATTGACATGCATGACACAAAGTAGCATAGCATTTAATATGATACGATATCATGATATGATTATACACCCTCTCTTTCTTCATTTAATGCTATGACACCTCATCAAAATTGCCTAGTTGGCATGCATGATACTAGCTATGATACTACCACTACGACCAGCCTTAACATGTTATTATATATGCAAATATTTTCTTAGCGTGGGTTAGATAAGAGCCATGGAATGAGTCGCCCTTGGTTCTAAGAAAACGCACCGATGGATTTATTTTAAAATAGAGGGGTTGACTGTTGTCCTTTGGTCTTTTCCATGCACATTTTTCATTCACACATACACGTTACAGTTAGTCTTATTAGCGTTACCAAAAACCAATTAATTCGAGGATACACATTCGCACATTTTTCTTTGCTTCTTCTTCTCTAATGCGATGATATGCATGCTTATGCGTACTCACAAAAAAACAATTAATTAGACTATCCACAACTTCGTTAGTAATATAGGGTCCAACTCAGCAAATTTATTTATGCGGTCATGATTTAATGGGGAGAGATGAATTAAGTAACATAACTAGTTACTCATGCTAGTGTCATAGAAGTAACAGCGCTGCTATATACACGACGATTGTGCAGCCGATGCCTGCACCGATTCGTACGTGGCAGCGCGAGCGGCAAGAGTGCATGCAGGAGCGTAGTTGGGGATGCAGTATCGTTCGAAGGTCATGCGGGAATAGTCGTCCGTGAAGCAATTTCGTAGAAGTAATATCATACTCCATCTATCCATCTATGGTTGCATTTATTAGCTTTTAGATTCTACTTTTGTTGGGAAGCGCTATGTGATGATAACATAATTATGATACCTAAACAACCCTCTCCTCATTAAGGCCCCTCCCAATGCTCCACCTTGTACAGGTGCTAAGGCTGCCATGTAGGCAAAAAGTCTGATGTGGCAAGGTAATTAAGAGGAGAGAGATGAATGTGGTGGCCCCAGGAAGAAACAATGCTAAGCGCGAGAACCTAGGCAAAAGACTTAAATGGAAGAATCCCACCAATGCATGAAGAACTTTAGTTGCAAAATCATTAAATGAAGCATGCTTAGCACCAACAAGTTAAGCACCTATGCATTGGGAGCTTTAGTTGCCAAAAAAATTAATGCGCTTAGCAGGGCCGGGCCCACAGTGGTACAAAAGGTGCGGCCCGCACAGGGCCCAAATTTTTGGGGGCCCCATAATTATTATATAAGTCTAATAGTTAAGCTACTGGGCCGAGCGACTTGGCTCATCGAGCGAGAGCGAGGCTATTGAGCGGAGCGCGATCCTGGAGACCTCCTCCCGTTCGCTATGAGAGGGTCAGGCGACGAGGCAGCACTCAGAGAAAAAAAAAGGCGAGAAGGGCATCGCTAATTCGCTATGTGCGTACGTTATCTAAAAACACTAGATCGCTAATTCGCTACAATAGAAAATCGGATCGTGGCTACGCTACAGGAAAAGGAAAAGAACGTCTGGTCCGATCGTCGCCTGGAGCCCTCTGCGGCTCGACGCGCGTGGAGCCCTTGACGTTGACACCTCGTCCCTCGGTGGCTCTCGCTCGGTCCGTGGTCCTTAGATCGATCAGATTTCGGATTTAGGCCACTGCCACTGTTCCGCCGTTGCCTTCCTCGCCTCCTTTCTCAAATTTCAGACTCGTCAACATCGTTTCATCGGATTGATCAGTATAAAGGTGGTATGGACAATTCTATAAGCGCAAGAGAAAAGCATAAGAAAAAAATTTAATTAATAAATCTTATAAAGGTGGTATGGACAAATTTGTTAAAAAAAGGCACCGCAAATGTCATTTAGTAATCAGTCTGTTGATCCTTCTACCCTTGCACTTGCAATTGTTCCTTACAATGATTCTAAAGATGGTTAGACAGAGACATACAATAAGGACGTAGAGGAAGATAATATTGGTATTAACTTGAATAGTTTGATCACCTCGTCAGGATGACGATGATTCTTTTCGGTCTGATATATTTGATCCAATAAATTGAGATTCTCTTAATTCTAAACAGATTGATTACGAGGGTATCATTGAAGATTTTTTTTGCAAAGAATACTATAAGAATTATTTAGTTTCGCACGGGGTATCATTATAATTGCTCATTAGTTCTTTTTTGTGTGAAATAGGGCCCCATTATTTAGTTTCGCACAGGGCCCCGAATTTTGCCGGCCCGGCCCTGGCGCTTAGCACCTCATGTTAGCACCAATGCATTGGAAGTAGCCTAAGTTGCCCATAGTATAGGAGTAACTTGAGCAGTAACATAGGGTTCAACTCAGTAAATTTGCTTATGTGGCACTACTCACTATAAAGGTAGTATGCATGTTGCTAGTCTAATTTACTTCTCACTATCAGTAGTCTAACTAGCTGCCACATAACACTAGTAGATAAAGGGTCATCAGACCCGGTTCATTTGGGCCTTTAGCCCCGGTTCCTGAACCGGGACAAGAGGGTCGGTACTAATGCTCTGACCCTTTAGTCCCGGTTCAATCCAGAACCGGGGCAGAAGGGTGTCCACGTGGCCTGTGCGCCGAGCCCAGGCAGGAGGGGCTTTAGTCCCGGTTGATGGTACCAACCGGGACTAAAAGACATCCACGCGTCAGCATTTCTGTGGCTGTGGTTTTTGTTTTTTTTTTGAAAGGGGAGGGGGGGTTGGAGGTTTTGGGGGGTTAATTTAGGTGTTTCATATTGTGTTAGCTAGCTAATTAATAGAGAGAAGTGTCCTCTCT
>LR738713.1:674764963-674792017 GCA_902687465.1 Secale cereale
GGGGGAGTGAGTGTGGTAGAGAGGCTGTCCAAAATATCTTGTTGCTGCCCGCTTACTAATGACGCACCAACTATAAATGCGCCATTAGTAATCAAGGTTACTAATGACGCATTTATAGTTGGTGCGCCATTACAAGTTTTGCAAAAAAAAAAACCATGCTAATGGCGCACTCTGGGACAGTGCGCCATTAGTAGTTTTGTTAAAAAAAAATAAAAAATATCATAAAAAAAGAGCATTAATGGCGCACTTTACTGCTGGTGCGCCATTACTAGTTACAACTAGTAATGGCGCACTATGCATGGATGCGCCATTAGTATGTTTGGACAGGCGCGCTAGTTAAAAAAAAACTTCTTGATACTAATGGCGCACTCCGGGCAAGGTGCGCCATTAGTACTTCGAACTCTAATGGCGTATCTGTTGCTGGTGCGCCATTACTATATACTAATGGCGCACTGGCGTCTGGTGCGCCATTAGTATCAATTCCATCTATAACCCTTTTCCTAGTAGTGCCACTAAGAGAATGGTTAGAGCACCTACAAGCGTGATAGGGAAATCCGACCCCTCAAACATCCACGGACACCGACCGGCCACACCTCAGATAATGCAATGCACATTCGGATACCATAAATTAGAAACCTCAAATCCATATTATTACGTGCAACGTAGAGATCTTTAAGCGGAGCGCGTCCACTTGCCGTGGCCTTGTCCGGCGTCCAGCTGGGCTTCCCAGAGTTAGGGCATGGGAAACGAGACGGGTCATGGTACACAAGGTGTCACCGTCTCCCATCCTATACTCTTCCTCGTCGAAGCCCGGAACCCGTTGGATGCCGGTCGACGTCAGATCGATGATGGATCTGTCCTAGGACGAGTCGGCGACGTCTACCATCATCCGGTTGCGGTGCCCAGACTGCTGCACCGTACAGAGCGTCAGAGAATGCGACTTCGCCTCGCCGACGTCCACCGTCGCGAGGGCTGCCGCCGCCTCCTGCGCCCGCTGCCTCACACGGCGGGCACGTCGTGCCTTGTTTGCATACATGGCCTCGTAGTGCCAACAGAGGGGTTGCGCGTCCTAAGATTAGTTGACTCTTGTTTCCTCACAATGATTAGTTGATTAACTATACTACACCTATAGAATAAGATTTCAACGTATGTATGAATGAGCCTATTTGGATACATACCAAAATAAAATGTCCTTCGTCACTAAGTCAAGGTGGTAGATTATGTGTATGATATCTCTATCTCTACCTCTCTACCTAATAATAAAGAAAGTTTGGTTTCAGCCCGTCCATCGCCGTCACGACGTTTTTATGAAAGGGCCCTTCTCTTTTTTGGAATTGAACCCGCACTCCCTACGTAAGTCACTGCTTTGGGAAAAACGATTCGGTAAAATAAAAAAAGCCTTTCGCTCGTTCTCTGTTTCTTCGTATGCAGACCGACGGTGTTGGGGACCCTGCTTCGGTGCCGTAACTGCACCTGCAGTTCGGTCAATGACATGTGGGCCAGCTGTCTGTTAGGCCCACATGTCACTGACTCAACTGCAGGTGCAGTTAAGGCACTGAAGCTCAGTCCCGGTGTTGGAGGCCGCCGTGGCGAATGGGGTGGACGAGGTGGCGGAGCAGGGGCCCCGGCGAGCGGGGAGCAGGAGGCGCAGCACATCCCGGCGCTGCACGGGGACTGCGAGCCCACGACAAACCTGTCACCCACCAGCGCGGAGGCCGTGCCGGCGACGACGAAGAGAATCAGGATGAGGAGGATGCCGGATCCACGGCGATCCGGAGCGCCGGCACAGATCCACGCGGCCCTGTCAAGCAGCCACCGAGGTCGACCCTGAGCACGCAACCGCTGCCGCGACCCTCTGCCACAGGCCCAGCCAAAGCCGCGCTCCAACCGGCCGACGAACACGAAGCAGGCATCGGTTGCGGGCGATACGGCCTGGGAAATCGGAGAGATGGGGTCAACGGGCCTGGGAAATCAGAAGAGAGAGATGGGGTAAACGGAACAAACACCAAAAGAGGGGATCAGGGGCGGGGAGGGAAGAGCTTACCGTGCGCATCTGTGCTGGATCCGGCCGCCACGGGCAGGAAGAGAGAGGGGAACGCCATGGCGTGGGCTGTGGAAGATACGGGTGCGTGGGTGTGGTGTGGCTGGAGTACGGATAGAGAGAAGAGCAACGCTGATGGAGTCATGGAGTGATGGGGTTCGTGGGCTCGCTGGATCAATGGATCAATGGATAGATAGAAGAGGAGAAGAGCACCGCTGCTCCAGAGGGATGGAGATGCAGAATAAAAGTACAAGCAGTGGATAGCTTCTCGGTGGGGATTTGTTAGAGTGGTTTTTTTTAATGGCTGCATCCACCAGAAGGTGCTAGCACTAGCACCGATTGCATTTTTTTAAATGAGCACCGATATAAAGGCATGTACAATGGTTGCTAAGATAGTCTTATCTTAAGTTTTGCATGTAAATTAGAGATGACAAAAAAACAAGTCTACAATGGGTCATCTCTTAGCCTTATCTTCAATAATTAGTTATTCCTAAAAACATGGTGAGACAAATTGTGCTAAGCTATCATCTCTTGTCTTTACTTAAATAAGCTAAGACAAGTCTTCTCTTATGATTTCTCTCTCCTCCACCTCATCATTTATCTTACGTGGCATCCTTAAGCTAGAACCATTGTACATGCCCTAAGGGCAACTCCAACGTTATCTACGCATACAGACGCGAATTTTGTGCATGTATTGTCCTTTGGTCGGTGTTTTCGGCTGTGTTCATCCTGTTCGTATTTCGATGGGTAGCGTGCCCAACGCATTGAGCATTTTCATCCGTGCGGCTGGTATTCAGTCAACTTTTACTTTTTTGCGTATATATCAAAAAAATTACCCAAAGTTCACATAATTCAAATAAATACAAATATTTTATAGTTTCAAAACCAAACTAAATCTCATGGTTTACAAATCAATCAAATAAAATTTAAATTAGCACAAATACATTTGAAAGATAAAATTTAAATCTCATAGTAGTTGCGCTTGGAGGGTTGCTGCTGGCTGCGGATGCGAGGGGTGGCCTGGACGTTGGGGTGCTACGGCGGCAGCGAAAACAATCCACCAACGCCAGCGAGAACATTCGTCGGGTATGGCGTGCTTGGGGGGGGGGAGGGGGGTATGTGGGTGCGAGCGGCGGCCTGGGCACTGAAACTGGGTGGCAACGATGATGGAGGGGCGGCCAGGTGTGGTGGATGTCGGTGGAAGAGAAGGGGAATGACCAATGTGCCACCGACTGACAAGTCAGGGGGGGACAAGGGAGGGTGTCTCACACGTCTGCTTTGTGTCCACGCTGACGCAAACCCAACCCAAATTTGGTTCCGGAAAAGATCGTGAGCGAACAAAAAACGAGCGCTCGTCCATTTGCATCAGTGTGTTGGGCCGTGATTTATTTATGTTTCAACCGAAACGGATACATGCAGACAGTTTGTGTCGGTGTGTTCGAGTTGCCCTAATTAGTTGTCGTTGTTTGTTGTTACTGACATAGTTTAATGTTCATGCCTACTACATTTTATGAATACATCATCAGATACAATAATTAAAAATGAGTGAAATATTGGAATTAAATATTTCTTAAGGGGGAAGATATTTGGAGCTCACCCGAACTTGCTGACAATTAAGATATTCCCCAACACTGGATGTCATCAACATCGTTAGTGAGACAGGATGGAGAGAGGGAGGGATGAAGGGTAGAGAGAATGTGACACCGGTGCATCAACCTGAAATTTAGCCGTGATGGGGAGGAAAAGCTTGTTTTTTGGTAGGTGCAATAGCCTTGGAATTGATTATATTAGAACATGTTGTGACCATGTGAACAAGAGTATTGAGGAATGTTTATTGGATAGGGGCCTATGATATTCTTCTCCCTTGAACTCTCGAGTAGTATACAACCATTTGTATATCCTGCTAAAAAACCAATTACACCATTTCTATTTCACTGGATGATAGTGCTAAGTTGAAGGAGGCACCATCAAAGAATATCCCTATGACTTTCGCAACTTCAAACTACCTGGTATGGACACCAACAATCTTATTTTTAATTGCAGACACCGAGCGTGTTTTTTTAAGATACATAGTGTTTCAAATTCTTCTTGCTTTAAAAAATTAGTGCTTTTAAATATGTTCACGCTTTTAAAAAAATGCTCAAAATTCCCAAAAATGGGTCGAATTTTTTTAAAATCAATCACAAAATTTTAAAAAATCTATTTAAAAACATGGTTAGGAAATGTTCATTTTCAAAACATGTTTCAATTCTCATAAAAATATAAAAATATTCAATTTTTTAAGTTAATTTATAATAAATAAAAATTTGTGTTTTTCGAAGAAAAAACCGATTACTTGACTATTCCATGCACCACTACTCTTCAATCAAATGAAGGATGCTAGGGTGCCTTCTTTACTTCTACACTTCATACTTCGAAAGACGATAACAGTATAGACTTATTAGTCATGTTTATCAGAGCTGTATGTAAGAAATGACGCGTATTATCACACGGAGCAGGCTTTACAATATTTTTTGCCCGTTGCAACGCACGGGCATTTGTACTAGTCATTAAAAATGGTAAGGCGTAGACGTGCAAATGTTGCTAATCTGAAAATTTCTACCACTTCATGACCAAGCAATAGTACAGCTGCACCGCCGGTTGTTTCTTCATAAATTCGGCAAATTTATTATTAGCGTCCACCAACCATTACACTGCATGATTGATATATGAAGACAACATGCAAGGGCTATAAAATAAACCTACGGTAGACTTGACTATAAAGTCTATTGTATGAGGTCGACCTTCGCATCTCCTTAGTATTTGTCTCGCCATGGCTTCCATCTTTACGTGACTTCGTTTCTGGGACAAAAGTCAAGACACATTTGTAAGAGAAAATTGAACTTTGTCCATGGTGAGAGTTAGAACTGGTGGTCTAGGACAGGGATGCATCTAGAACAGGAATTCAAGCCATCGTGGCACAGGCTGTAAGATTTATGGCTTGAGCGTTTTGATACACAAATCTACTATGAGAGAGATGCTAGGCTTACGGACGTATTGTCACCGAATTTCTCTTACGGACTCACGTGTAGAAAAAGCTTTCACCTACAGCAGCAGCATATGAAGCACTATTTGCATTGCATGTGTGGTGGCCTGGCGGGGGCCCATGTGGTGAGCGGCTCGAGTAAGAAGAGCACGCGCGTTGGCATGGGTTCCTTCTAGACGTTGTCGGAAAGATGCCTGCTGCACCGGCCGGCCACCTGTGCTCGTCGTCATGGACGCGTGGACCGAGCACGTATAATCCTGTCCACGGACGCATGGGTCTCATGGACCGCCAGCTTTCGGCGACGGACGGCGTGGGCGCCTGGATACGGAACTACTCCGCCGCCGATACTCTCTGCACGAATTACGGACGACACTTGATCCGGCGGATGTGAGTCACTTGCTTCAACTCATGCATGGCTAGATGCGTAGCATCGTCCAACAATCATGCAGACAACGTCGTCCATGTAGCAGCGCTCACCTGGATACCCACAGCGAGTTCAGGCAGGCGTGGGCGCCTGGATACCTACATACACGTTACAGTTTGTCTTATTGGCGTTACCAAAAACCAATTAATTCTATGATACGCACATACACGCTTCTTTGCCTCTTCTTCTCTAATGCGATGCGATGATACACATGCTTATGCGTATTAAAAAACAATTAATTAGACTATCCTTAACTTCTTTATTTATGCGGTCATGATTTAACGAGAGAGATGAATTGAGTAACATGGCTAGTTATCATACCACTACGTAGTGTGACATTAGATTCAAATATTAGCCGTTGGATATGCTCCATCCAACGGTCGAGAGATGACAAATCCGAGCATTATGATCCGTTGAATAAAGTTTCCAACTTATAGGATTCTACCACGTGCCCTTCTAATTGAACCAACTCTATCATCTCATGTTTTCTAGAAGCATCTTTCCACATACTTATCTAATACTCTATAGAAAGAGACTAGACCAATCTGGATACTAGAGACGTAAGAACCAAGTTGGATCTTGTCAAATAAGATTGTAGGAAAGGAAGTACACATTCAAATGTTTCCCATACTTTTATATATTTAAATGACGTGCAAAGCACGTACAATTTACTAGTTATCATAGAAGTAATATCATACTCCATCTATCCATCTATGGTTGCATTTGTTAATTTGTAGACTCAACTCTTGTTGGGAAGCGCTGTGTGATGTTAACATAATTGTGATACTCTAAACACCCCTCTCATCATTAAGTTGTCCATAGTAGGAGTAATTTCAGCAGTAATATAGGGTTCAACTTAGCAAATTTGCTTATGTGGCACTACTCACTATAGAGATAGTATGCATGTTACTAGTCTAAGTTACTTCTCACTATGAGTAGTCTAACTAGCTGCCACATAAGCAAACTTGTCTTGGGTGTGTTATATTACTAGCTAAGTTACTTCCACCATAACTAGCTTAACCTTTGTGGTTTCCAACAGATATATATATATATATATATATATATATATATATATATATATATATATATATATATATATATATATATATATATATATATATATATATATATATATATATATATATATATATATGAGACACTAGTCTATGTTACTTCTCATTCTAACCTTAGTCCAAGATATTGTACCTAGCTAGTGGCTTGACACCTTCGCTAAATGATCACCTAGCTATATCACATTATACAATATCGAAACAATATCAATGTACTTTAGAAAGAGCCAAATCTCCTTATCCATTGCTACGTCAAGGCCGGTAGTTTAGGATCCTACGCAGAAAAAATGTCAAGGCCGGTTAACTACCAATTAATCTAATTGGAATGCGTGCATGACTAGACAATGCTAGAGTGCAGAAAACATATCCATATACTTCATGTCCAAGCAATGCAGCAGGCTAGTAATGTATTGGGCTGCCAGCACATTGTGCATGAACCCGACCAATGATGCAGCTCCACGTAAGTTCGTATGTTTGCCTCAAAAAAAACGTAAGTTCGTATGTGTATGCACAGTGCCCTCTATTGGACTGTGCGGTGATGAATTAATAGCCAATTGACCGTTGACTCTAGTGAGTAGTTAGCTTCTGAGGTTGTCTGATCAAGATGGCGAGGAAAGTGCATGAAAGAGGAACCGAAAGATGTTCGATCACTGACCGAGGGGGTCCACGAACATTTGATGAGGATTTGGGGAGGCGAGGTGTTGATGCTCTCACCGTCAACATGAGCATGCAACTGTGGGCCCATGCGTCCACCTGAGTTTTGGTCGTGCTGGAAGCTTCAAGACCCACGAGGACGCCACATGCAAGAAAACAGTTTTGTTTAGAGAGAGTCCATCTACAACCACCTATCTCGTCATCAAACACGTGGACTGATGCAGCATAACACGTTGCTGGTTTGGGTCTTATTGACCAGAGGATCGACGTGTGAGCCAGCTACACCAGCCAAGGAGAAACGAATATACTATTAGCATGTCCGGATGAGGTTAGATGCTTGATGCTTCCCAAATGATTAATATTCGTGTTTGGTAGTGTCAAATTATTAAAAACATATACGTCCCACATCTTTTATTGGTTACTTATTTTATTCATGTCAAAAAACAATAAACGAGGTGAGAGTTAATGCACCATGCCTAAGTGTTTTGCAATTATTTGATTTTCGTAAGATGACTTACACTAATACAAAATAGGGCTTTGATCCACTCTTAATGTACACATTAATCCCAGTTGCATTACGAACCGGAACTAATATGGGCATTAGTCCCGGTTCATGCGGCTAGGGCGTCGGGAAGGCATTAGTCCCGGTTCAAATGAGACATTTACTCCCGGTTTGAGACACGAACCGGTACTAAAGGGTGCGATGCCCTTTAGTCTCGGTTCATGTCTAGAACCGGTACTAAAGGGGTTATTTTTTGTTTTTAGTTTCTGTTTTAAATTGCTTGTATCTTTTAGGATATTTGATATTTTTGAGTGATTCTTTTTGCATTAGATTTCAAGTTTTGTCTAGTTTCTGTTTGTGCCATTAGTTTTCAAATTTGAATGATTTAAATATGAATTTGTTCAAATTTGCTTCAAACACTAGATTGTGAATAATTTGAGTTTAAAAATAGTTTTAAATTTAATTCTTTTTGCTCCTAGTCACATGTCAGATTGTTGTCTCAGTAAGATTAATTTGGTTATTTTGAGAATAATATAAATTAAGATTAATATTAATTTTCCTAGTGTCTTGTATTGTTTTGTATTAATAGTTGTTTAGCCTATAATAATAGTTGATAGAATTAGTTTTGCTATATTAAAAAGTATTTTTTTGCCACTTTAATAGAACGTGACTCTGGCTTGGTTAACCTTAGTTGTGACTCTTGCTGGGATGATGCTAGCAGATGTAATCGACGGTAGGATTGGATGGACACCATCCCGGACTAAAGGGGTTCAAACTCCCCCTGTATCGCCATTTCAGTTTAAAAAAAATGAGAAACACTTCAAAAATTAAAATCCTTCGAGATGTAGTTATGTTACTACATCTACTAGTTAGGAAAATTTAAAAATATAAATTTGGGCATGTTTTGCAAAAAAGTGTGATGAAAAAGTAAAACGACTATATCTTTTGCATACGATGTCGGGAAAAACGTACTAATATATCAAAATGTTCAGCACAAAAAATCGCATCCGATTTTGACCGTCATAGGCCGTTTTGCAATTTTTTAGAATCCTCAAATTCTAAAAGGAAAAAAGTTATGCTCAAATTTAAGTTTTTTTGAATTTTGGTTAAAACTGGTCAAACTACTTATTCATGAAATATTAGTGCTACTAAATAATTATTTAAGAATATTAGTGTTACCAAATAATTATTTCAGTTTTTTTTCTAATTTTGATCATATCTGGTCAAACTATGGTCAAATTACTTATTCAAGAAATATTAGTGTTACTAAATAATTGTTGGTTTTAATAATAATAGTTTCAAACTCAAACGGTGTAACGTGTGACTTCATGCTCAACTTCAACTCCTAAGGGTTAATAGGATTGACAGCTTACTATTGTTAGTAAAACAACAAGTGCAAACTTGGAAACAAGGGGGAATAGAACTTGGAAGTTAAGCGTGCTCAGGCTGGAGTAGTGAGAGGATGGGTGACTGGTCGGGAAGTTAGACGATTTGGAATGATGAGAGGTGATTAGAAATTAGAGATTAAATTGAGCAGTGATGAGGGGTGATTAGAGATTAAATAGAAATAATTTAGAAATTTGAAAATCGAGGAAAACATTCAAAAAAATAAAAAAATCCATTTTTTTTCAAAAAAATCCTTTAGTCTCGATTGGTGTTACCAACCGGGACTAAAGGTTGAGCTCCAGCCAGCGGCCACGTGGACGGCCTTTAGTCCCGGTTTGTAACAGAACAGGGACTAAAGGGGGGGGGGGCTTTAGTCCCGACCCTTTAGTCCCGGTTCCAAAACCGGGACTAAAGGCCCGTTTTCTACTAGTGTTATACACCTAGACGGAGAGAGTACTACCTAGCAGATGCTCCATGCTTTCAGGAAAAGTTAATTAAACGATGTGACTTGCTCTCTCTGCAAAACAACATGCTCTATTCAGAACAATAATGTATTTGCATATACTAAAAACATCATTGCACATCTCGTTGCATAATAGTACTAATAAACATCCATTACACATGTAACCGAACATCATATTGCATATTTTGTTGCATAATGACCTAAACTACGCACATTATTAAAGATCGTTACTCATCCTCGTCGGGGGAGCAGTGGTTGAAATACTCATGATCCGGTTCGTTCATTCTCAGTGCTTCCTCGAGCTCAATGGCCTTTACGTTGAAATGTTCGCTAGCCGCCTGCAAAATCCTTTGTTCAAGGGAGGGATCCCTATTTTTGCCAGCATAGACCATGTCCTTAACCATTTCATAAGCACAAATGCCGCCAGCGCGTGCGGTCGCTGCCTCTTCCATGTGTGGCGCCACGACAATGCCCTCATCCATGCATGCAACCGCGATGGTTGTGACCTCTTCCTCGAGTGTGGCCATGATGACTGCGATCGCTTTCGTGCACCTCTTCCTCAAACACCCACGGACATCGACCGGCCACACCTCAGATAATGCAATACACATCCGGATACCTCAAATTAGATATCTCGAATCCATATTATTACATGCCGCGTAGAGATCTTTAAGCAGACGAGGCTGTGGCCGTGCCCGGCGTCCAACTGCGCTTCCCAGAGTGTTGATCCTGTCGCTGGCAAGGTAGAATAGAGCATGGGACACGAGCCGGCTCACGGGACACAAGGCGTCGCCGTCTCCTATGCCCTACTCTTCCTCGTCGGAGCCTGAAACCCGTTGGGTGCCGGTGGACGTCAGATCAATGATGGAACTGTCCTGGGACGAGTCGGCGATGTCCACCATGATGCAGTTGCGGCGCCCGGACTGTTGCACCGTACAAAGCGTCGGAGAATGCTACTCCGCCTCGCCGACGTCCACCGTCGCCTCCTGCGCCCGCTGCCTCACACGGCGGGCACGTCGTGCTTTGTTTGCATCTATGTCCTTTCAGTGCCAACAGAGGGGTTGCGGGTCCTAAGATTAGTTGACTCTTGTTTCCTCACAATGATTAGTTGATTAACTACTACACCTGTAAAATAAGATTTCAACATATGTATGAATGAGCCTATTTGGATACATACCAAAATAAAATCTCCTCCGTCACTAAGTCAAGGTGGTAGGTTATGTGTATGATATCATAAAAAATTGTAAGGCATAGACGTGCAAATGTTGCTAATCTGAAAAATTCTACCACTTCATGACCAAGCAATAGTACAGCTGCACCGCCGGTTATTTCTTCATTATCTTTTTTTGAAAAGGAAGTTATCCCCCGGCCTCTGCATCCGAAAGATACGTGCGGCCATATTATTAAATAAGTTCAGCAAAACACAAAGTCTGTAATTTGAAGTACATCTCATAAAGGGAGCACAAATGAAAAAAAGCTAAGCAAATAAATCATAGCGAGAACCGGCGTTGTTTCTTCATAAATTCGACAAATTTATAATTAGTGTCCACCCACTATTACACTGCATAATTGATATATGAAGACAACATGCAATTGCTATAAAAATAAACCTATAGTAGACTTGACTATAAAGTCTATTGTATCACGTCGACCTTTGCATATCCGTAATATTTGTCTCGCCATGGCTTCCATCTCTACGTGACTACATTTTGGGATAAGACACGCCCACACAATTGTAAGAGAAAATTGAACTGTGTTCATGGCGAGAGTTCGTACTAGTGGCCTAGGACTGGGATGCATCTAGAACAAGAAGTCAAGCTTTCGTTGCACATGATGTAAGATTTATGGCTTAAGCGTTTGCGTTTGATGAACAACTCTAAGGAGGGAGGCCGAGAATGCTGGATAGCAAACATTTTTCTCTCATTGAAGAAAAAAACGATACAAAGCTTCTCGGCGATGATTCCACTTGTTGCTTACTTGCTTGCGTAGCATCAACCATGACCAAGTCAACCCCAACTTGTTTTTTCTTTTGCAATAGAAAGATAATAAATAAGTAAAACAATAGGAGCCGACGCGTCAGGCCCCGCAAGTGTAGACCGACTGAATGTATAGGATCAATTTGATGATGCAACCAGTAGCAGCAAAAATCAACATCCAAGTAGTATAAATGTATATTGTATTTACTTGATATTATGGATGTTGATGTTTTTCTCTATAAATGTGGTCAAACTTTATTAATTTTGACTTCAACAAAGATCCATACACGTTGTATTTTGGAAAATAGGGAGTATCAATTATACGAGAACTCTTGTTTCCTCACAATGATTACTTGATTAACTACTTCACCTATAAAATTAAGATTTGATCATATATATGAATGTAGATATATACCAATAAAATATCCTTGGTCACTAAGTCAAGGTGGTTGATTATGTATATGGTATTACTTAAATGGAAAGGCACAGACGTGCAAATGTTGCTAATCTAAAAATTCCTACCACTTCATGACCAAGCAATAGTACAGCTGCACTGTCGGTAGTTTCTTCATAAATTCGGCAAATTTATTACTCTATTAGTGTCGACCCACCATTACACTGCATAATTGATATATGAAGACAACATGCAATTGCTATAAAAATAAACCTATAGTAGACCTGGCCATAAAGTCTATTGTATGAGGTCGACCTTGGCCTCTCCGTAGTGTTTGTCTCGCCATGGGTTCCATCTTTACGTGACTTCATTTTGGCATAAGACACGCCCACACAATTGCAAGAGAAAATTGAACTGTGTCCATGGTGAGAGTTAGTACTGTTGGCCTAGGACTGGGATGCATCTAGAACAAGAATTCAAGCTTCCGTTGCACCAGCTGTAAGATTTATGGCTTAAGCGTTTGCGTTTGATGAACACTACTATGGGTCACCGCGGGGGCTAAACAACTGAGCACAATCATGCCGCGAGAGTAATTCCTTAGCACACGTGCGAGATGGGCTATGTAGTATGGCCGGTCCTTTTGTACTAAAAACTCTTCTCCTTAATTAATGAATGAGGTAAATCTTTTGCCTCTGTTTCAAAAAAAACTACTATGAGTTCTCCAAAAAAACAAAAAACTCTACTATGAGAGAGATGCTAGACTTCAGTTACGGACATATTGTCACTGGACTTCTGTTACGGACTCACGTGTAGGAAAAACTTGCCCCTGCTGCCTCAGCATTTCAGCAATGCTACACGCACGGATATATTATTACGGGATCAACGGATATGCTCAGGTGTGTTGATTTGATCGGATAAAAATTAGCTTGCGGGGTCCACCCCCATTGAAAATCAGAGGGGAAGAAAGTTTTGTTATGGACAAGTCCGTAAAAACACCCCGTATTAGCCCGTTGATGTAGAATTATTGAGCATTTCAGGTACTGTTTGCATGTGGGCTCACGTGGTGAGCCGGTCGAGTAAGAAAGCACGCGGGCGGCGCAATGTCCACGCGTTGCCATGGGTTCCTTCTAGACGTTGCCGGAAAGAAGCCTCCACCGGCGGCCACCTGTGCAGGTCATGGACGCGTGGAGCGGAGCACATGCAGACATGCTTGTCCACGGACGCATGGGCCGGTCTCATGGACCGGCATCTTTCCGCAACGGACGGCTGGATACCCACTAAACTCTGTCCGTATATAGTTCGTACCCGTAGTACTAACTTGCTTCAAGGAAACGACGAAGATTAGTCCGAGATGTTCCAGCCCATCAGGGTTCTATTACTGATACTCACATTAATTCTGAATTTATTTCAGGATTTTCGACGATGCGTTTTTAGTAGGAGAAACATTCCCGTCGACGACGAGGCGCTTACAATGACTTCATAAATT
Source organism: Secale cereale (assembly GCA_902687465.1). NCBI lineage: Eukaryota > Viridiplantae > Streptophyta > Magnoliopsida > Poales > Poaceae > Secale > Secale cereale. The sequence goes on from LR738713.1 coordinate 674,778,385, forward strand.
TCAAGATGATATGCCGGTTCAGTCTTCCGAAGGTACTTATAACGATAGGATGTACATGTGTATATGCATATGTATGAACGATTGCTTTGTACTGTGTTAAAAAAAAAGACCCGCGATGACGTGATATGCAAGAAAACGGTTCTGTTTAGAGAGAGGGGTCCACCAACAGCCATCTGTCTCGTCATCAACACGTGAACTGATGGTGCACAAGATGTTGGTTTGGGTCTTAGAGGATAGACGTGTGAGCAAGCTAGACCAACCAAAGAAAAACGAATATACCACTAGCATTTTCCGGATGAGGTTAGATGCTTGATGCCCCAAATGATTACAACTACTCCTACTACCTAGCGAATACTCCTGGCTTGCTAAAAACCGATTAAGCTAATTAATCGGTTTTTAGTAACGCCAATGTATGAGTTTTGAAATTTTGAATCCTAAGCCTGAGAAGCAACTTGAGCCGTTAATGAGGGTCAATCCTATGGCTCAGAGTGAAGGGATTCACGTCTACAGTACCAGTGTATCATCTCGCTTTGTTCCTGAAAATTCTAGGCCCTCCGGAGGCAGAACGGTGGCCTAGAAGCTGAAATAAGATGAGTATTTTAATGGATGAGCAGGTGATGCCGTCTTCCCTGTCCCAAAGGCTTCACGAGATTTACTAGGCCGAACTGTACATGATATGGCAGAATTAGCAGCTCATTAGATATAGCGTCTACAGTACCAGTGTCTCATCTCGCTTTGTTCCTGAAAATTCTAGGCCCTCCGGAGGCATTCACTGTAGGTCACATGGACGACAGTACTTGCAAGACCTTGCGTAGGCAGAACGATGGCCTAGAAGCTGAAATAAGATGAGTATTTTAATGGATGAGCAGGTGATAGGTGATGCCGTCTTCCCTGTCCCAAAGGCTCCACGAGATTTACTAGGCCGAACATGATATGGCAGAATTAGCAGCTCATTAGATGTAGCCTTGTGATTAGAGCATACACTAGCTTCAAATGCATCTTTTTTCTCAATCTTTTCTGCATAGTAATTAATGATGCAAAAGCCAGGGCCCAACCTTTTCTCTAAAAAAAATACATATTTTTTTCTGGGAACAAAAAATTATCCCATTAAAGTGCATCTGAACCCCATTGTAGTACTGGTTAATGAAACTATCCCATTATAATAATTATCACAAGAGCTTTACATACACACACAGTGGCGGAGCTATGGTAAAATCATTGGGCGGGCCAAACAGGCTAGATTAAAGCTGACCTTAATAACTTTCCTATTAAGGGCCTCTCAATCTTCACTAATTGGAGCTACCCTGGGCGGGCCACGGCCGGGTTTTGCCCCAACGTAGCTCCGCCCCTGTACACACACACAAAAGACGGCTGATTCCTTAGACTTATTTCCATCTAAACACATAAATTAAAACTTTGCACGTGCTATGCACGTACCAGCTTACTAGTAAAAAAAAGTATAGGAGTATGTGTGAATGAAAAATGTGCATGGAATAAACCAAAGCACAACAGCCAGTCCCTCTATTTTAAATTAAATCCATCGGTGCGTTTTCTTGGAACCAAGGTCGACTCATTCCATGACTCTTATCTAACCAACGCTAAGAATATATTTTCATATAGTAACATGTTGATGTCTTGCTTCAGGATGATGTTGTTCGGTCGTAGAAACTTGTGTGTATCTTTGCTAACGGTTGTTTATTACTGCTACGGAGAAAATAAGGTTTCCACATATGAATATATATACCAATCAAGTTTCGTCTGTCACCCAGTCAAGACAAATTGATTATATGTATGTATTGTAAAAGTCTTTTATCTTTGTCTTCGGTTTATGTGAGAAAACACATCCAGACCGTGTCGTGGACGACGCAGACCCATGTTAGATGGCTTCCATGGTCCGGACACCACGATCCAAACGTATGTGGGAGATTTGCGGGTCGACGTTGGAGATGCCATGTCCAAGATGTTGTACCTATAACTAGCTAGTGGCTTCACGCCTTCGCAAATGATTGCCTAGCTATATCAAATTCTAGAATGTCACAACAATATCAATGTACTTTAGAAAGAGCCAAATCTCCTTATCCATTGCTATGTCAAGGCCGGTAGTTGAGGATCCGGTTGACTACGAACTAATCTAATCGGTATATGGCGTGCATAACTAGACAATGCTAGAGCGGAAAACATATCCATATACTTCTTGTCCAAGCAACGCAACAGGCTAGTACAATGTATTGGGCTGCCAGCACATTGTGAATGAACCCGACCAATGATGCAGCTCCACGTAAGTTCGTGTGTGTATGCACAGTGCCCTCTATTGCACTACACAGTATAAATTAATAGCCAATTGATCGTTGACTCTACTAAGTAGTTATCTTGTGTGGTTGTCTGACCAAAATGGTGAAGAAAATGCATGAAAGAGGAACCGAAAGATGCGCGATCACTGACCGAGCAGGTTCATGACTTTGAGGAGGATTTGAGTGTATGCGTGTATGCGTGTATGTGTACGTATAAACGCTTGTGTCTGTATTATGTATTATGTTAAAATAAAATTGTAGGGCATGGGTCCACCTGGGTTTCGGTCGTGCTGCAAGCTTCTAGGACGCCACATGCAAGAAAAATGTTTTGTTTAGAGAGAGGTCCATCTCCAGCCACCTGTATCGTCATCAACACGTGGACTGATGGAGCACAACACGTTGCTGTTTTGGGTTTATTGACCAGAGGATTGACGTGTGAGCCAGCTAGACCACGACCAGCCAAGGGGAAACGAATATACTACTAGCATGCCCGGACGAGGTTAGATGCTTGATGCTTCCCAAATGATTACCACCTAGCGAAAAGACTCCAGGCTTCCAGGAAAAGCTAATTAATTGGATTTTAGTAACTCCAATAAGACTAACTCTAACGTGTATGTGTGAATGAAAAATGTGCATGGAAAAAACCAAAGCACACCAGTCACTCCATCTGTTTTAAATTAAATCCATCGGTGCCTTTTCTTAGAACCAACGTCGATTCATTCCATGACTTTTATCTATTTTGGTATAATAATATGCTGATGTCTTGCTCGAGCACGATTATGTTTCGGTCCATATAGTAATTATTACATGGAAACTTGTGTTTTTTCTTTTGCGGGGGAAACTTGTGTGTTTCTGTGCTAGCGGTTAGTTTATTAATTGCTACGGCGGAAAATAAGGTTTCCACATATGAATCATTAAATGTATTTAAAAATACTATTTTCTCTGTCTTAAAATAAGTGTCTTAATTTAATACTAACTTTAGTACAATATTACACTGGTTGAGATACTTATTTGGGGACGGAGGAGTATGATATATAGCAATCAATTTTCGTCTATCATTCAGTCAAAACAGATTTATTATGTGTACTACATCCGTTTCGGTGTATAAGTCATTCGCGTAGTTCTAGGTCGACAATTTAACTATCTAAATATGTATTATATGTGACAAGAAATATATATTTAGAAACTACATTCATGTAGAAATCTAGTGATATGGTTTTCATGACATATAAAACATATTTTATTCTTCAAATCGATGACTTAGAACTATGTGAATGACTTATACACCAATACGGAGGGAGTACGATATATCATAAAGAAAATGGAATGTATAGGCGTGCAAAAGTTACAAACTGGAAATTTTATATTGCTAACTAAACAATCCATACTACTTCATCACCAAGCAATAGTACAGCTCTACTACCAGTTCTTTCTTCATAGATTTGACAAATGTATTATTAGTGCCTACCCTCCGTCCACTAGCAATTAATCTGGAAAGACAACTTCCAAGTATAAAAGGACCTAGAGTAGACTTGATCATAAACTATATCCTATGAGGTTGGTCTAGCGTCTCCATAGTATTTGCCTCACAGAGGCTTCCCTCTCTATGTGGCTCCATGGTGGGCTAACACACATTAGTGCACAATGATGCTAAGAAGACACATGTATCGCACATCTGTGTGCAAGGTTCGCAAACGTTAGAAAAATAAAATCATGTGCTAATAACCATTGACCAGGCACGATTTTGATTGTAAACTGTGTGAGGAAAAGGGCACATAGTCCAGAAAAAATGAGTGTGCGGTAACTAATCTTAATGCGCATACACACATTGATAAGATCACACCATGTGCGAAGTTTCGCACATGGTTTTGTAAGTCCAACTCGTGTGTGACAACTCGCGCCTGCACATATGATTGTTTGCGGAGAATTGTGTGCTCTACCCGCACACAGTTGAGTTAATGGAAGTGTGAATAAACATCCATTTCAAAATTAACTGAACATCATATTGCATATTTTGTTGCATAATGACCTGAACTATGAACATTATTAAAGAGCGTTACTCATCCTAGCAGTGGTTGAAATACTCGTAGTCCAATCTCCTCATTGTCTGTGCTTCCTCGAGTTCAATGGCCTTTTCGTTGAAATATTCCCTAGCCGCTTGCAAGATCCCTTGTTCAAAAGAGGGATCCCTGTTTTTGCGACATAGACCATGTCCTCAACCATTTCATAAGCACGGACACCACCGACGCGTGCGGCCGCGACCTCTTCATGTGTGGGGCTGCGGCAACGACCTCATCCACGCATGCAACCTCGATGGTTGTGACCTCTTCCTCGCGTGCGGCCATGGCGGCTGCTACCGCTTCCTCCTGTGGTTATTGTCCTGCAGGTGCACATGGTTTAGTTGTAGCTTTTTCAAAATAAAAGTATCGATGACATGGGGAATACATGAACCAGTCTTTGTCTCTTGTCTCTTGAGTGGGCTAAATGATAGTGACAGCAAGTTAAATGCGGTCCAAAGCAAACGGAAAACAAAAATAATATAAGGTGATTGTGACAAACATGAATATAAAGTTCAAAAGTAAAATAGGGCAACACTAGACGTGAGTAGCGAATGTCGGAACCAATAGGACTAAAGTGTTCCAAGAGAGTTCGGATTCCCCACTTGTATATATCTACACGACCGAAGCTCCATTGAGATCCTCTCCCACATCGCTCTAGAGCTCGCGGTCATGGCGGTGCACGGAGGAGGAACTGGATCGGACGTGGTGTGGTGCAGATCGTGCCGGGCATGTCCACGCATAAGTAGCAGGCACTTGCGAGGACACACGTCGGGATGTGTCAATGCAGACGACATAGTTGGTTTCTCTGTCGCCGAGTCTGTCAAATGCCAGCAGGTAGATGGACGTGCAAACGGTTTGAATGTAGTAGATAACCGTCATATCTTGTCTAGTCACGTCTTTTCGGCATTGAACAAGCGCGCAGACGGTTGACGCTTTCGGCCGGCGAGCCGCTTCATGCTGGCTCTAGTGACAGGTCGCGTCCGCTCTAGGCTGGCATGAATGCAACGCGCGACGGATGTTTTTTGGTGGTACCAGAGTGTCATACGCGTATGCGGCAGCGGTCTGGGCGCCCGCAAAGTTTCCCTAGTTTGCGCCCGGTTGGTGAGATTTGAACAAGTGGGCGCGTTCGTGGACCGATAGGATACCATGGTAGATGACAAAGTGTGTTGTGTGTTTTAAAGCCCGCGTAAAAGATGCCTAGAGTATTTTTTTTTTCTCGCACTGTTGAACAAAACTTTACGCCAGGTCTTCAAACAACTTCTTGTTATATTGTCTGTTTTTTCTAAAAATAGCACATGGGAGGGAAGGGGGGACCTGACATTGGGCACTCTGTTTTTAGTGATCACATATCCACGAGTGATATGCGGTTCGTTCCCCTTTAGGAGCTGTTTTTACTGCATGCTCTTCTACTCTCTCTGTACCGAAATACATGTCGCTGGAGTAGCTAAACTTCAGCTACTCCAGCGGCATGTATTTCGGTACAGAGGTAGCTACTCCGGCGACATGTATTTCGGTACAGAGGGAGTATGATGTATTGGGCAGGTCTGCTAAAGCCAAGTGACAAGATCGACTTCCAAGCCGGTGTGAAGAGAGCTGTCCAAGTTTGCCGCGTCTCTGGCTAATCGTGCTGTTGCTAGGAAAGTTGCAGAGCATTGATGCTGATGGTGCCCAGAGTGGATCGGTGCCTTCTCTTAGTCCGTTGCATCTACTTGCTGGGGTTTTTCTATTTTGCTCACTGGGGTCTGATGCCGCTGAGTTCGCCGCATAGCTCGTCACTAGACTATGTTACTGGGAAAAAAATTATATGAGACCAGGTCTCATAGAATACATGTGAGACCCATTCTGATGGATGACACGTGGCATTCACAAATCACAAAGCATCTAATCTCTCCCCCCCTGATTTCAGGTGGGGGTGGGGGAGGTGCTTTGTGATTTGTAAATGCCACGTGTCATCCATCAGAGTGAGTCTCACCTGCTAATCTATGAGACCTGGTCGGTTTTCGCCCCGTGACAGTTGCTCGCATTTCGGGCATCTGTGAGGTGGGTTTCCTGTTAATGGCCCACCTCGCTTACCCCTTCCCGTCTCCTTTCCAATCTGTAAACAGTCGCTGGTTATGAATATTTCCGTTAAGAAATCAATGGAAAGGGGTGACATCTCGGTTGAAAAAACTAAATCCACGAGGAATCAAGGCTAGAAAAGGTTGCATTTGCGTATGAAGTGTCTGCTCAAATAATTGTAAAAATGCAGTACTCGTATACAATAACCCGGACACCCGGTCGATGATGCCTTGATCACTTAGTGATTAGTTAGTGGGTCGATTATCACGCAGCGTGATGTTACCCTTCCTTTCGCCTATCGGTTTTCTCTAATTAATCGGACAATTCTCTTTTGCTTAATACTCCGTCCATTTGTTACTCCGCTCAAATGACGTCTGTAGCTCCGCCAAAAAAAAAAGCTTGTGTAGCGCCGGCCAGGACCGAATCAACCCACCCGAAATTCTTTGTTACTCAGAAAGATAGGTGGAACTCCCTAAAAAAAGATAGGTGGAACAGTGAGAGATGACGTGTGCCTAACCACACACGCCGAAATGGCGACTGACTGCATAGGACCAATTTGACGATGCAATGGCCCAGATTTAGCATATGATACCATCGTAAATCAGCATGGTACTAGCTTCTGCTCGAAGGTTGGGCATCCGGCCATCGATCTGGTTTCTTTCCTTTCCTCCATTTGCTGATTATACCATGTGAAGTCAGAATGTTTCGGTGACAGGTGGTTCGCCGAGCGGTCATTCTTGGCTCTCGGTACAGATAACAACAAGTCATGGAACCCTCAGTTACAAAACGGACATGTCACGTGGCTAGTATTTGCCGTGTGGCGCCCTCGGCGTCTGTTGCGTTTGCCGATTGTGCCTTGTTCGCCGTGATGCACTGTCGGCAACATTACCTCATTGTCGTGAACACGTGGTTGCTGAGTGTTACTCTCGGCGTATAAGTGTTTGCCGAGTGCCCGTGATTTGGCGATCGACAAAGAGCCAGATACCCGGCGTATAAGAAAATTCCAGTAGTGAATGTATGTTCCCTTACCAATGATTAGCCGATTAACTACTACTCCTAGAAATTAAGATTTCAACGTATGTAAGAATGAGCACATTTAGATATGTACCAATAAAATCTTCTCAATCACTAAGTCAAGGTACTCGATTATGTACTACTCTATACGATAGGTATAGGCGTGCAAATGTTACTAATCCAAAAATTTATACTACTTCATGACCAAGCAATAGTACAGCTGCACCGCCAGTTGTTTCTTTATAAATTCGGCAAATGAATTCTTAGTGCCCACCCACCATTACATTGCATAATTGATGTATGAAGACAACATACAAGTGCTATAAAAAGACCTGTAGTAGACTTGGCCATAAACTCTATTGTATGAGGACGGCCTTCGCATCTGCTTAGTATTTGTCTCGCGATGGCTTCCACCTCTATGTGGCTCCATATTGGGATAAGACATACAGTTTTAAGGGAAAATTGAACCGTGTCCATGGTGATAGTTAGTACTGCTGGTCTAGGACTGGGATGCATCCAGAACAGGAATTCAAGTCATAACCGTACACGCAGTAAGATCTATGGCATGAGCGTTTGATTTGAAAAGTAGAGTTGTTCATCTATGTTGCCATAGCGGACCCCTCACTTATCCATCTGCATTAGTTGCTCCATGACACTCATGGTGTGTCCTTGTGTTACCGGTGGTTTGCCGAAATCTGGAGGCTCCATTTGCATCAGGCCACTTTCAACGCGTTTATGCACTTTATTTATACCGAAATATGCCATCAAGGGCTAGTCTGGCTGGTATGGTTTCTAATAGTCCATCTGCACCACTTAAACTCAACCGTATAGGTTGGCCCAGACGTCTCCTAAGTATTTTTCTCGCGATGTTTGACCAAAATATTAAGCTATATCATCGCGCAAATTGTTTGTTAGTCCCTCCGAGTACAATGTTTTACTCAACCGACGCTAATTAATATAGATTGGAGGGAGTGCATTGTTTCTCTTGTAGAAAGAGCATATGGGAGAGAATTGTCAGAAATTTAATTTGGCTCTTGGAGCATATGCTCCTGCGCACCCAAAATGTATTTTGCAAATGGCAATTTTTTTGGAAAAAATTTAAATGTGTTCATTAACACACCAAGCAATAGCACAGCTCTACTGCGGGGGGGCGTCTTGGCTCTGGGGTGCATATGCTCCCTAATGAACAACAAATTCAAACTAAATAGTAAATAGATATTAAAAATTCTGATTTGTTTAAAATGTTCATGTTAGTGTAACAAGCGCACTTGACAGTTCTTGTGTAACGGGATGGTGGTACTTCGTCGGTGGGAAAAACAAAAATAAGTGTAATATTTGGAGGCAACATTTGTCCTAAAAATTTGCAGGTAGCATTTTGGTGTGACAATAAACACATCTAATTTTTTTTAAAAAAAAATTGACATTTGCAAAAAACATTTTTGGTGGGCAGGAGCATATGCTCCCAAGAGCCGAATTGGATTTCCGCACAGCCAATTCTTTCTTCATAGAATTGACGAATCTATTATTAGTGCCTACACTCCATCCACCGACAATTAATGTAGAAAGACGATTTACAAGTAAACAAAGACGTATAGTAGACTTGATCATAAACTATATCTTGTGAGGTTGGTCTACGCGTCTCGATAGTATTTGCCTCGCAATGGCTTCCCTATGTGGTTTTATAGTGGGCTAACACACACTAGTGCATAATGCTGCTAAAAAGACACATCTGTATAAGATGAGACATCGCAAACGTCTGAAAAATAAAATTGTGTGCCAAAAAAAAAACGTGTGCAAATGTCCGTCCACCGTGCACGATTTTAATGTGCATACCGTGTGAGAAAAATGTTACATAGGCTGGAACAAACGTGTGTGCGATAAAAAGTATTAATGCACACGAGCCATATTCCAGAATTGTGTCCGTTCTTTGGAATGAGTTGTTTACATTATTATTTTGCAAATTATTTCAAGCATCACACGCGTTGGATAAGATCACATTGTGTGCGAAGTTCCGCACATAGTTTTGCAAGTGCAACTCTTGTGTGACAACTCATGTCAGAGCATACGATTGTGTGCTGAGAATTGCATGCTCTACCGGCATACAGTTGAGTTAATGGAAGTGTGTGCTGTGCCGACAATCACCTTTCGTGGTTTCGTCTTGTGGACCGTGTGCAACACGACTTGCTTTGTCTGCAAAACCAATGTGCTCTGTTCAAAAATTCAAAAATGTGCTCTGTTCAGAACAACAACATATTTGGATGACAAAGTGTGTGGAGCAGCTTCGTCCAGACGTTTGCGGTCACTTTAAGGTCTGCATAAAAGGTGCCCCGAGTATTTTTGTCGCAATTTTGAACAAAAGTTTACGCTATGTCCTCAAACAACTTCTTGTTATATTATTATTATTTTCTTATAAAAATAGCACATGAGAGAGAAGCAGGGCATAACATTGGGCGCTCTGTTTTTAGGGATCACATATCCACGAGCGATCAAACATGCGATTTGTTCCCCTTTAGAAGTTGTTTTCACTGCGTGCTCTTTTATGATGTATTGGGCAGAAGAAGAACTGCAAATCCAAGTGACAAGATCGACTTCCAAGCCGGTGTGAAGAGAACTGTCCAAGTTTGCCGCGTCTCTGGCTAATCGTGCTGTTGCTAGGAAGGTTGCAGATCATTGATGCTGATGGTGCCCAGAGTGGATCAGTGCCTTCTCTTAGTCCGTTGCATCTACTTGCTGGGGTTTTTCTATTTTGCTCACTGGGGTCTGATGCCGCTGAGTTCGCCGCATAGCTCGTCACTAGACTATGTTACTGTGTCGCAGTCTATCTTTTTGTTGGTGGTTGATGGTGTTAACAGGTTTTCGCCCCATGACAGTTGCTCGCATTTCGGGCATCTGTGAGGTGGGTTTTCTGTTAATGGCCCACCTCACCTACCCCTTTCCCGTCTCCTTTCCAATCTGTAAACAGTCGCTGGTTATGAATATTTCCGTTAAGAAATCAATGGAAAGGGGTGACATCTCGGTTTAAAAAACTAAATCCACGAGGAATCAAGGCTAGAAAAGGTTGCATTTGCGTATGAAGTGTCTGCTCAAATAACTGTAAAAATGCAGTACTCGTATATAATAACCCGGACACCCGGTCGATGATGCCTTGATCACTAGTGATTAGTTAGTGGGTCGATTATCACACGGCGTGATGATGTTACCCTTCCTTTTGCCTATCGGTTTTCTTTGATTAATCGGACAATTCTCTTTTGCTTAATACTCCGTCCATTTGTTACTCCGCTCAAATAACGTCTGTAGCTCCGCCAAAAAAAAAAAAGCTTCTGTAGCGCCGGCCAGGACCGAATCAACCCACCCGAAATTCTTTGTTACTCAGAAAGATAGGTGGAACTCCCTAAAAAAAGATAGGTGGAACAGTGAGAGATGACGCGTGCCTAACCACACACGCCGAAATGGCGACTGACTGCATAGGACCAATTTGACGATGCAATGGCCCAGATTTAGCATATGATACCATCGTAAATCAGCATGGTACTAGCTTCTGCTCGAAGGTTGCGCATCCGGCCATCGATCTGGTTTCTTTCCTTTCCTCCATTTGCTGATTATACCATGTGAAGTCAGAATGTTTTGGTGACAGGTGGTTCGCCGAGCGGTCATTCTTGGCTCTCGGTATAGATAACAACAAGTCATGGAACCCTCAGTTACAAAACGGACATGTCACGTGGCTAGTTTTTGCCGTGTGGCGCCCTCGGCGTCTGTTGCGTTTGCCGATTGTGCCTTGTTCGCCGTGAATGCACCGTCAGCAACATTACCTCATTGTCGAGAACGTGTGGTTGCTCGGTGTTACTCTCGGCGTATATGTGTTTGCCGAGTGCCCGTGATTTGGCGCTCGACAAAGAGCCAGATACCCGGCGTATAAGAAAATTCCAGTAGTGAATGTATGTTCCCTTACCAATGATTAGCGGATTAAATACTACTCCTAGAAATTAAGATTTAACGTATGTAAGAATGAGCATATTTAGATATGTACCAATAAAATCTTCTCAATCACTAAGTCAAGGTACTCGATTATGTACTACTCTATACGATAGGTATAGGCGTGCAAATGTTACTAATCCAAAAATTTATACTACTTCATGACCAAGCAATAGTACAGCTGCACCGCCAGTTGTTTCTTTATAAATTCGGCAAATGAATTCTTAGTGCCCACCCACCATTACATTGCATAATTGATATATGAAGACAACATACAAGTGCTATAAAAAGACCTATAGTAGACTTGGCCATAAACTCTATTGTATGAGGACGGCGTTCGCATCGCCTTACTATTTGTCTCGCGATGGCTTCCACCTCTATGTGGCTCCATATTGGGATAAGACATACAATTTTAATGGAAAATTGAACTGTATCCATGGTGAGAGTTAGTACTGCTGGTTTAGGACTGGGATGCATCCAGAACAGGAATTCAAGTCATAACCGTACATGCAGTAAGATCTATGGCATGAGCGTTTGATTTGAAAAGTAGAGTTGTTCATCTATGTTGCCATAGCGGACCCCTCACTTATCCATCTGCATTAGTTGCTCCATGACACTCATGGTGTGTCCTTGTGTTACCGGTGGTTTGCCGAAATCTGGAGGCTCCATTTGCATCAGGCCACTTTCAACGCGTTTATGCACTTTATTTATACCGAAATATGCCATCAAGGGCTAGTCTGGCTGGTATGGTTTCTAATAGTCCATCTGCACCACTTAAACTCAACCGTATAGGTTGGCCCAGACGTCTCCTAAGTATTTTTCTCGCGATGTTTGACCAAAATATTAACCTATATCATCGCGCAAATTGTTTGTTAGTCCCTCCGAGTACAATGTTTTACTCAACCGGCACTAATTAATATAGATTGGAGGGAGTGCATTGTTTCTCTTGTAGAAAGAGCATATGGGAGAGAATTGTCAGAAATTTAATTTGGCTCTTGGAGCATATGCTCCTGCGCACCCAAAATGTATTTTGCAAATGGCAATTTTTTTTGGAAAAAATTTAAATGTGTTCATTAACACATCAAAATGCTATTTGCTAATTTTTAGGGGAAGCCTTAAGCAAATTTTTTTTTTGCGGGGAAGCCTTAAGCATTTTGACTTGCACAAAAAACAAATCAAACTAAAAATGTTACAATTAATTTTGTTTGTTTCATCGATGAAGCACCGCCATCCCATTTCGCAAGAAAATTGTCATGCACATTTATTACACTAACATGAATACGTAGAAAAATATTGAAATTTTAAAGTTTATTTACTATTTATTTTAAATTTACTGTTCATCCAGGATCACAAGTTTATTTACTATTTATTTTAAATTTACTGTTCATCCAGGATCACACGCTCCTAGAGCCAAAACGCCACTCTAGAATCATAGCATAACACCATGCACTACTTTTTTTAGTGATCACATATCCGCCAGCGTCTTATTTTTCTTTTCTCTTCTAGCCAAGGTCGAGCGGAACTGGGCGCGTGCCATGCAAAAAAAAAAAAGATCGGGTGAAAAAGAAGTTGGTTCACTCCAGCACTTGCGTATAAAAGGGCCTGCTCAAGAAGTTATACAATATTTAGGGCTTTCATAATGACCTGTCGATGATGCCTTGGTCAAGCACGCTTTCAGGTCAGACATGAAGGGATAGACTTTTTATCCTTTTCCTGCCCTAACCCTTGGCGGCTATGAAAAATTGTCCTTTCCAGACCTTATTGGCGAGCCCGTGGATTCGCCTCCCTTCTGCATGTCGCTCCGGTGGCTGGTGGTGGGGAGGGAAATCACGGTGACTCCACTCCGGTTATTAGTTCAGGTTATGTTTTTTCCTGCCATCTCCTTGGGACGGTGAGGTTATGTATTTTCGTCATGTGGCGAGATTTTGCGTTAGATGGTTCAGATCTATGCAAGGGGTTCGACGGCGCCGACTACGGCTCCAAGGTGTTGGTCCTCAGGGCACGTTTATGAAGACTTCTCAGCTGTCATCGACAAAGTCGATCCGGCTCCGGTAGGAAAGCGGCTCGTTCTGGCGGCAGTAGTGCTCGTTCGGTCGTTTTGGAATCCCGATGTTAATTTTTAACATATTTGAGATGATTTGTACTTCCCGCATTTTTTTATTTGTACTTCAAGTTCACTATGATCGGGTTCATTTCTAAAAAAAAAAAGTAGCACACTTTCACGTCATAGCGCCTTCG
>LR738713.1:674792074-674814153 GCA_902687465.1 Secale cereale
TTAGTTTTTTTTTTTTTTCGATGGATCGCTAATGATTAGTTAGTGAGTCAATATTCCTCAGAAAGGAAGTTAGTGGGTCGATTAGTGCGTAGCGTGATGTAACCTTGGCTTATGTCTTTTTCTTCTTCTTCTTCTTCTATAATTCTCTTTTATATTTAGATAATAATTACTTCATCCGTTTTCAAAATATAAGTCTTTCTAAAGATTTCAAGAAATGAGTACATACGAAGCAAAAACAAATAAATCTACACTCTAAAATACATCTACATTCGTCCATTTAGGAAACGAAGGGAGTAAGTAATGAATAGAAGTGGCGTGCGATCCCCGTCCATATTTGATCACTGCTCCAACGGCTTGGGCAGCACCGGCCATGACCGAATCAACCCACCCAATTTCTTTGCCGGTCAGAAAGATTGGCGGAACAGTGCCACGCCACGCACGCACGCACGCCTAAGCGGCGACCGACCGCATAGGACCAATTTGAGGACGCAATGCCCCAAATCCAGCACCTTCTGCTCCAAGGATGCGCGTCCGGCCATCGGTCTGAATCCTTCTTCCTCTCCTCCATTGCCGCTGGAAGGAAAGCAAGGAAAGTCTCTGGGTCAGAGTCGGACCACGCCGCCACCTGCACCGGCACACAAGGGAACACCAAAACCGCAAGCATTTCCTTCCTTCTCCCTCCCCCCAATTCTTTCCTTCTTTAATTAATTATTAATAATAAATTAATCAATCAATCCCCCGCGGCCGCTCCCTTCCTCCCTGCGTCTGCGTGTCCTGCTCTGCTCGCTCCTCTTCTCCCTCCCCACCACCGATTTAACCACCACCACCACTCCACCACGCAGCAGCGGCAAGCTAGAGGCGCAGCCGGGCGGATTCCGCCGCCAAAGATCTCGCCTTTTTCTCCCCCACCCTCCCGAATTACGCCGCCGGCCAGAGGCGGCGCGGCGCGGCGCGGCGCGGGCGCAAGCCCCCTTCCCGGACTATCTATCACTCGGTAAGCCTCCCTCCCCTTTCCCCTGATTGCTTCCTTCCTTTCGTGGCGCTCGGCGGGATTGGGGCTGGGATTAGGGGGCGCGGATCTTGGGGGCCGGACCTTGCGCGCGCCCCGCAATTCACTTCAGTTGCTTCCTCTGCTTTCTACCACACCACACCAATTTAGTTTTGCTGGCAGTTCCTACTCCTAGATACCCGTGTTGTTTATAGTCTCACTGGTTTCTCGTGTTCGTCGCCGGAATATCCATCGAGGGGACCCAAAACTGAGTGGGTACTACTACTATCTCTGTTCCTCTGCGCCTAATGCTCTGTGTATTATATATTTATATATGATACTCCATAAAGAAACTTGCGAGTACTTCATTTATCTGTCCTTCTGGGCCAGCCAGATTTGTCCTGCCTTCTCTGTAATTTCCCCGATTTATTGGCGTGCCCATGTAGGAGTACATTTTATTTTCATTGGAGTGCTGGACAGTGGGTGGTTTCAGGCTTTCACTTCTCTGTGTTCTATGTAGCTCTTGTCCTGTCATCAAGCTTTCATGGGAGAATTGTACTGTACTAGGGGAACTAGTTTCCTCCTGTTTGAGCTAGATTTGCTTCATAATAATGTCGGATTAGGAGCTGTTTTTTAGTCTCCAGTAGTGATTGCCTCCTGTCCCTTTCCCATGGAATCCATGTGCTTAGCTTAATGGGATCCTGCAGTTTGTCCACTTACACTTTCTTTTCTTTGGTTCTCTTGTCTCTCTATCCAGTTTTCCCTCTAGGGATTCGTTTATATATTGCATAATATGGGATGGAGGGACGCCTTTTAGATTAATGCCATTGCCCAATTTGCCACATGATTTTAACGATTCACCCACCCTTTTTAGATGTCTGCATTTGCAAGTTCCTGCTGCTTTTGTCAAAGCATCCTATGCAGAAACACAACCTTATGTACTAGTATTAAGTATGTATGGCCACTTCATTTTGGAAGATAATTGACCAAGTGAGCAACCATAAAAGGGTCTCGGTAGGCGCTGCAAAAGCGACTCAAGTATTTACATGGTTTATTTACTGTCGAGCTACTGAGATAGTTTCTAGGATATAAATGCCAACATGGTCAGGGTACTACGGGTTTACTCAGTGGCTGTGCCAGTATACAGAGGATGCTCTGCATAACTTCTAGGATTCTCTCTTTTTTCTTTTCAGTGAATGCTCTATTGTTAACCTTGACAAAGAAGTACCTTGACATTCATTGTAGACCATCTCTCTGCACTAGCACATCCGCATGATAAGCATCACATCAATTAGGTGGTTGAGAACCACTATTGTCTGAATCCCTCCTTGCGCCACAATCGATTTCTTCTCTTTACAGCAGCGTAGTGATATATATGTGCTTGCACTGCTGCTGCTTCACAATGGTCCTTCACTAGTTTGGCAGTTTGGCCTTTGAGCTTGTGTTCTCTATGATATATTAACATCTCTAGTTGCGACGGCCAAGTTGGATGCACAATTGAGGTTACCCAGCTGGGTAACATATCAAGGGTTCTTCGTGTGCAGTAGAAGCCTATCTATGAACGAGATGCGTCAGGAATAGGAGTCCATGTCCAGAACAAAGTGATGCTGGTAGAAGGATAAACAGTATGATAGGTACATCCAAGGGGCCTAAGAAGACAGACCAATGTGATTCTTTGGTCTTTGTTCTGACAAAATCTGCCTAGTAGACATGGATCTGTGTTCTTATGAAGATTTTAGGAGGAAATTGTGGGGAAAGTTTCGTCTTGTCAGAGCCATCTTTGCTTGACAATGGCTTGATTAAGAGTGGTTTTTGTGTCTGGCGATGAAGACCTCCCTGTCCCTTTCCCATGGAATCTGTTAACGCCATGTACCCATGTGCTTAATGCGCTCCTTCAGTTTGTCTACTTGAACATTTTTTGTGTTGATTTATCTCTATATCCACATTTTCTGTCTTAGGATTCATTTATATAGCATGGGAGGATGACTATTAGATTAATAGCATTGCCATATTTGTGAAATGATGTAAGGATTCAGCTTTGAGGATGTCAGCATTTGCAAAAGTACAATGCATTCTTCGAAAGCATCCTATGCAAAAAAGACAGTCGTATGTGTTTACTATAGGGCCACTTTATTTCGGAACAGAATTGACCAAGTGAGCAATCCTTGAGGTCTCGGTAGGTTCTGTAAAGTGACTCAAGTATTTACATGATTTAGTGTAAAGCTGTGTGATGATTTGTAGGATATCATGCCAATATGGTGAGGGTACTATGTGATATTTTGTGGCTGTTAGTTATACTGGCTATGGAGCTTGTGTGTGTGCGCGCGCAATTCTGCTCAGGTTCCTCTGCTTTCTACACCCCACCAGTTAGTTATACTGCCAGTTTCTCCTCCTTGATACCTGTGTTTCTTAGTCGCACTGGTTTCTCGTGTTCGTCGCCTGCATATCGAGGGGAAAACAAAAGCAGGCACGATCTTTGTTCCTCTCCCAGATTTGTTGTCTGTCTCTTTATTTGTCTGTCTCTTTGGACCAACCAGATTTGTCCCTTTTGTTCTCTGTGATCTCTTTTACTAGAGAACAGACCTCATGTCACTCTCTAATTTTCCACTAGTAGATTTGTTGGCCTGGCCATGTGCATTTTACTGGAAGTGCTGGACAGTGGATATGGTTTCAGACTTTAAGATCTTTCTTCTATGTAGCCGTGGTCTTATCAAGATTTCAGGGGAGAACTGTAGGGGGGACAAGTTCCCTCCTGTTAGAGCTACCTATGTTTCATAATAATGTCTTAATGTCTTGATTAAGACTAGGTTTCTGTCTCTGCTAATGATTGCCTCCTGTCCCTTTCCCATGGAATCCATGTGCTTAATGTGTTCCTGCAGTTTGTCCACTTACACTTTATTTTTTCCGGTTCTCTTGTCTCTATCCAATTTCCCCTCCTAGGATTTGTTTATATAGCATGGGATGGATGGCTGTTAGTCTAATAAAATTGCCATACTTCATTTTAGTTTTCGCCATTTGCAAATCTACAATGTATGCTTCCAGCTGCATCTGTCGAAAGCATCCCATGCAAAAAGACAATCAATCTTATGCATTGAAACAGAATTGATTTACTGAGCAACCATTAGGGGTATCAGTACTCGGTAGGTGCTTTAAAAGTGACTTAAGTATTTACTACATCCTTGAGTGTGAAGCTGCTGAGGTAACTTGTAGGATATCATGCCAACAGGGTCAGGGTACTACCTGTGTGGCTGTGGCAGTATACAGAGGATACTCTGCATAACTTCTAGGATTCTTCTTTCTTTTCGTCGAATGTTCTATTGTTAATCTTGAACGCAGAAAATAAGTACCTTTACATTCATTGTAGATCATCTCTCTTCACTAGCACATCCACATGATAAACATCACGGCAGTAGGTGGTTGATAACTACTCTGGTCTGAGTCCCTCCTTGCACCACGATCTATTTCTTTTCTTTACAGCAGCATAGTTGACCTATTTATATACGCTTGCACTGCTGCTGCTTCACAATCTCCATCTCTAGTTTGGCAGTTTTGCTTTCGACCTTTGTGTGCTCCATGGCAGATTAGCATCTTTAGTAGCCATGGCCTAGTTGGATGCATTATTGAGGCTATCCAGCTAGGTAACATATCAGGGGTTCATTGTAAGATTCATTGTTGGAAGCCTATGTACGAATAAGATGCATAGGGAATAGGAGTCCAGCCCTAGGAAGGATAAGAAGCAGGATAGGTACATCCAAGTGGCCTTCACCGACAAATCACACTGATTTTGTGATATTAGTTCTGTCAAAATCCGCCTAGACACTTTATTTTTCTGTTTGGGTTAGCCAGATTTGTCTTTTATTCTCTGTAATTTCCTAGCTTTATTTTGGCCATGTACATACTGGATGATTTCAGTTATTCGTTCTATGTGTAGACATGAACTTGTGGTCTTATGAAGATTTTAAGGGAAAATTGTAGGCAAAGTTTCGTTCTTTTAGAATAATGTCTTCGCTTAGAGTAGTGTTTGTCTCTGGTAATGATTGCCTCCCCGTCCCTTTCCTGTGGAATCTGTTGATGCCGTGTGCTTAATGTGCTCCTTCACTTCGTCTACCTGTACATTTTCTGTCTCCATTTGTCTTTGCATCCACATTTTCCCTCTTGGGATTCATTTATATAGCATGGGAGGATGACTATTAGATTAATACCACTGCCATATTTTGTGAAATGATATAAAGAATCACCTTTGAGGATGTCAGCATTTGGAAAAGTGCAATGCATTCTTAGAAATCATCCTATGCAGAAAGACAGTCGTATTTACTTACTATAGGTCCACTTATTTTGGGAACAGAATTGACCAAGTGAGCAATCCTTTAAAGTCTTGGTAGGTTCTGTAAAGTGACTAAGTATTTACATGATTTAGTGTGCGATGATTTCTAGGATAGCATGCCAATCTGGTGAGGGTACTATGTGATATTTTGTGGCTGTTGCAGAATACAGAGAATACTCTGCATAACTTATGGGATTCACTCAAGCACCGAAGTACAATAAATTAGCTCGGTATAGAGCAAAAGAGGCACATTTAATCTTACCAGTTGTTTCCCACCCTATGTCTACTTTGTAGTTTGTGACTTCTTTCAGAAGTTAGTTTTAATATTGCTGTTGTGCACGCATATCGCCATTTTGTCAGATTTTCACAATTATTTCTTTATGCAGATCTGGTGGCACAGTTCTGGAATTTTCACCGGTGACAAAGGTCCCTCTGTGGTTGCTTTGAGTAGGAGTATGAACTATCATTGACTTGGGAGCAGTACTTTTATGGGAAGAGAAAAGCTCCATAAGCAGCCCTCTGGTCGTCTGATTGAATCTCTTAAAATGGAGAGGGTCAGGACTATTCTGACTCATAGATACCCGTACCCACATGAGCACTCGAGACATTTCATGATTGCTGTGATTGTTGGTTGGCTTTTCCTCCTTTCATCTGATAACTTACAAACCCTTATAATGAAATTGGATAAGAATTTTAAATGGTGGTCGATGTATGCCTGTTTGATTGGTTTCTTCTACTTCTTCTCATCGCCGTTTATTAGGAAGACTATCAAGCCAAACTATTCAAACTTTAGTCGTTGGTAAGTAATCTCTGGAGTCTGTGAAAAGATACTTTTAAGTCAAACAGGATGTTTAGGTTCCCTGAGTCTGTTTCTGAATGCAGGTACGTTGCTTGGATATTCTTGGCAGCATTATACCATCTCCCTAGTTTTCAGTCAATGGGGTTGGATTTGAGGATGAATCTTTCCCTCTTCCTCACTATTTATATTTCCTCTCTAGTTTTCTTAATCGTCTTCCACGTCATATTTCTTGGACTCTGGTATTTGGGTCTTGTTTCTCGCATGGCAGAGAAAAAGCCAGAGATGCTTACTATAATCCAAAATTGTGCAGTAAGTTTCTTGGCATACAATAATTTAAGTGAACCACGTTCCATTTATCTTCTTTAGATACTTGTGATTTATCCAAG
The DNA here is from genome assembly GCA_902687465.1 of Secale cereale. Lineage (NCBI taxonomy): Eukaryota > Viridiplantae > Streptophyta > Magnoliopsida > Poales > Poaceae > Secale > Secale cereale. The sequence continues at coordinate 674,798,572 of LR738713.1, forward strand.
ATTTGCATTTTGTGTCACATCACAGGTGATAAGTATAGCTTGCTGCGTGTTCTACAGCCACTGTGGTAACAGGACTCTTTCAAGGGATAAATCTATTGATCGTAGAACTGCTAGCTGGGTTGCATTTTCACTGTGGAGAAAGCAAAATGAGGACAATACATTGATTTCAAAGCTATTGCGTATGCACAAGTTCAAAGACCAGATTTGCTCCTCCTGGTTTGCTCCGGTTGGCTCTGCCAGTGATTACCCGCTGCTCTCGAAATGGGCCATTTATGGAGAAGTTAGTATACTTCATCTTCGTTTCATGCTTGGATGTCTCTTCCATTTATGTAGTGTTTTGTTTTTAACTTGTATGTTTGCTCCAGTTAGCTTCCAATGGATCTGAACACTCCAACATCATTTCACCTGTCTACTCTTTGTGGGCCACATTCATTGGTCTTTACATGGCCAATTATGTTGTGGAGCGGTCAACTGGGTATGTCGAATGTCTGAGCACATCCATCTGGTAGTTAGATTTTTAATCATGTACTATAAACAACTCAACAGATAAGTTTGTATTCTGTATCTTACCAAAGGAACTTATGATGATGACAACAAGGAAAATGCAATATATTTATCATGGTTTCATCTAAGCAGAACTATATATGAATTTCAACCTTCACACCCCCTCAACAAAATGCTATGGTTATCGGAGAGCCTTGGAAAAGTCTAAAGGGGTTGCATTCTATTTATTAACTATATGAATATTCTTTAGTGAAAATAACATGATGTGAGGGGATAAAATATCCTCAGGTCATTACTTACTGGGTACTTAGGAGTTGCACATGATGATTACCACTTTATTTGTCTTTTTTTCACGTGTTTGCAACTTTGCATGCTGATATTTTCTAGCAGATATGAAAGTAGGCCATAAAAAGGCGCTCAATATAACTGTATAATGGCTGAATAAACAACACATCCTTGGTTTGTTTGTTCAGTGTTGGACTAATTTATTCTCCTTGTTTCCTTGAATTGTTGTATATAGATGGGCTCTAACTCATCCTTTAACAATTTCGGAGTATGAGAATCTGAAGAAACTGTTGAAACCGGATTTTGAGGACATGGTTCCTTGGTACTCTGGGTATGTTAGTGGTCTATCCGTAAGCTCTTATTATGCACTTACGTTGTAAAAACGGCTGACTATTTGTTGGTATGTTCTGCAGGACCTCAACAGATTTGTTCAAAACCGTTTTCGACCTCATGATATCTGTGACACTCTTTGTTGGTAGATTTGACATGCGTATGATGCAGGTACATGACCTGTGATTTCAAGCTTCAGTCCTCATTTTGGTTTTGCTTTTTTGTTTCCTTCAGTTTTATCTTGTCTCAGAATACCCTCCTTCCTTAGCTAAAAAAAAGAATACCCTCCTTCCTAGAATTTTGTTCTTCTTCTCTAAATTGCTTTCACATAGTTATTTTTACAGTTCCTAGTTGAGCCTATTGTTCTGTTAAAACAATTGACAGTTTTTTTTTTCTAATCCAACCAGGCTGCTATGAACAAAACTCCAGATGAATCTAAGAGCAGCGACCTTTTATACGATCATCTTGATGGAAAAGACGAACTTTGGTTTGACTTCATTGCAGATACCGGCGATGGCGGCAACTCTACATATGCTATAGCACGCTTACTTGCTCAACCTTCTTTAGTCGTAAAATCTGATGATTCCAGGCTTATATTTCCCCGTGGAGAACTACTACTTATTGGTGGAGACCTCGCGTATGCTGCATACTTTGATCTTTTACATTATTAGTAGTTTTCAGTTCATGTTTGCTGATTTATGACTAGTAAATGTTTTGCTTGTCATATGCTAGTTTATCACAAGTTGCATTCCCATGGATGATGCCATCTATTAATTATTTTTGCCAGCTTGTTATATTGGATTTTCATTTTTCCATGTTGATCTTGGAATAAGCTCTTCAAAAAGATGCTGATTTGTTCCTTTCTTCTGCAGATATCCAAATCCATGCTCATTTACATATGAGCGGCGTTTTTTCTGCCCTTTTGAGTATGCTCTCCAGCCTCCTGCTTGGTACAATTCTGATCATATAGCATTGGAAAAACCTGAACTTCCTCTTGGAGTTTCAGAGCTCAGGCAGTATAAGGGACCACAATGTTTTATGATTCCTGGAAACCATGGTAAATATTACCTACCTGTAATCTGCACTGTACTTCATGTTTTATGACATTCATGTACCTGTCTTCTTCCTTCCTGTCATTCTTTTTGCTAATGATGTCTTGGCATGGGAGAAGTTACGCTGTATATTTCTAATACGTTATTGTGAATGGACGAATTCAAATAAGAGTGACAAAAGCTGCACTGTTTTCGAGCAGATTGGTTTGATGGACTGAACACATTCATGAGGTATGTCTGTCATAAGAGCTGGCTTGGTGGGTGGTTTTTACCCCAGAAGAGGAGTTATTTTGCATTAAAGCTTCCCAATGGGTGGTGGGTTTTTGGTCTTGACCAAGCTCTACATGGCGACATTGATGTGTACCAGTTCAAGTTTTTTGCAGAATTATGTCAACAGAAGGTAAGACATCCTTTCATCTGCAGTCTATCAGGACGCTGTTTTTTTCTGTCGGCGATATGGTTATCTTTTGTTAATTTGATGATTCAGTAGTAATAAACCAGTAGATGAAAATTGGGATCACTGCTAGTAGATCTTGTTATCTTAAGCAGAAAGCAATGCAGATATTTGTTATTGTGCATTAAGATTGTCGCATGTTCATTTTCGTGGTGACTAGTATTAGTCGAATTTATGCAGGTTGGAGAACATGATTCTGTAATTCTTATAACTCATGAGCCAAATTGGCTTCTCGACTGGTACTGGAGCGATAAAACTGGAAAAAACGTAACATATTTAATACGTGAGTACCTCAAGGGAAGATGTAAATTGCGGATGGCTGGCGACCTGCACCATTATATGCGTCATTCTTGCACTGAGTCCAAAGAACCAGTACATGTGCAACACTTGCTTGTAAATGGTTGTGGTGGAGCCTTTTTGCATCCAACACATGTCTTCGAAAACTTCAAGGAATGCTATGGGAACAAGTATGAAACAAAGGCTGTATATCCTTCTTATGAAGATTCTAGCAAGGTAAGGTTGACTCTTACATTTGTTTATCTTTCTTTGATTCATTATGTAACAGCGTTGTTCTTGGAATAGCCAGCCTTGTTGCCAACTGACTGCTTCTTTTGTTTGTCCACTAGATTGCACTTGGTAATATTTTAAAATTCCGAAGAAAAAATTGGCAATTTGATGTCATTGGTGGTTTTGTGTATTTCGTGTTGGTCTTCTCAATGTTTCCACAGGTGAGAAACTATAGATTATACTGTAGTTCTTAACTGTATAGTTAGGAAATTTCCATTCCATTATTTGGTCGAGGTGAGGCCTTAACGCTTCAAAAGCGATTACTGGTTTTCGTGTCCACAAATGGTAAATTTGGAACTGCATCAAAATGATTCTCCATCCATGGAATAACTGGCATAACATTGAAACCTTCCTTGTTGGTATACGAGTTCATCAATGATTATGCTGTCTTACTTAGCATTGACATTGAACATGACCTGAAATATTTTAGGACTTAAAACAACGCTGATGCTGTTACCCATTGTACGGTTATCTATTTTCAGTGTTAAATTTTGTAAGATTTAATAAAGTCATGGTTTTACTGATATGATCAGATCATTCTAATTTTTTAGCCTAACTCCTTGGGTACCTTAACATATTCTCAGACTTAATGAAGCTGTACTGTCCCGTAGGGTTTTGTACATTTTATGATAATTGTCTGTAGCTCTATGTACAAGTAAATTATGCTCCATCAAATTATGCTCCCCCAGATGATGAATATGCATGGCCCATAAAAAACCACAGACGCGAAGGACGCAGTTATTTAGTTTTACTTGTCATATTAGTTCTCATGTTTATTAATTTCTATCTTTTGTGGCCTGATGTAAGTATGATGTTTTTCTTCAGTGTGACTCATTTCGTATCTTGCATGAAGACTCTTGGGATGGCCGTGTGAATAGTTTCTTCAATGCAACGTGGAATGCTATTTTTGAGATTCTCGAGCATTCTTATGTATCCCTAGCTGGTGTTCTTACTCTGTTGACGGTATCATTTTTCTTTGTACCCACAAAACTATCACGTAGAAGACGTGCTTTGCTTGGCTTTCTTCATGCTGCTGCTCATATAACGTCGGCAGTACTACTGATGCTGCTTATGGAACTGGGTATTGAGATATGCATCCGCAACCATCTACTGGCGACATCAGGTTTGTGTTTCGTATTTCCCTCTGTGTGCATCATTGCTCGATTACCATGTTATGTTGTCATCTTGAACCCTTAAAAGTTATGAATCATAATCGTAGATTCCCTTTCCATTTAAGAAGGTTGCAAGTTTCACCACTTCTTTTTGTAGCAGTCAGATTCCTTTATAGCGATTTGGAGAAGAATGACAGGATAGTACTTGCTTGTGTGTCAAGAATAATGTATTAGTTAGTGACAGCTGCATTGTCTGTTGACACAGTCGTTTACTTCCGATGCTGTTCTCCATGTATTACTGATTTGTTGCATGAGTCTTCCTTTTGCTAATTCTCTTGCCGTTGCCCCCTATATAAAAATATGTTGGATTACTCATCTACAGGCTACCACACCCTCTATGAATGGTACCGTCAGGCGGAAAGTGAACATTTCCCTGATCCCACGGGGCTTCGCGCTCGTCTGGAACAGTGGACTTTCGGGCTTTATCCTGCGTGTATCAAGTACCTTATGTCGGCCTTCGACATCCCAGAGGTTATCCTTGGAACCGTACAAACACCACTTCTTCTGATGGGTTGTACGATTATTGACTCTCATTTTCTCTTTCAGGTTATGGCAGTAACTAGAAGCACAATCTGCAGAAAAGGAATAGAGTCTCTCCCTCGGGGAGGCGCCATCATCTACTATGTGTCTGTCTTCCTCTACTTTTGGGTCTTGTCGACGCCCGTTGTGTCGATGGTGTTTGGGAGCTACTTATACGTGTGCATAAACTGGCTCCATATCCACTTTGACGAGGCCTTCTCCTCCCTGCGCATAGCAAATTACAAGGCGTTCACGCGGTTCCACATCAAAAAGAGTGGAGATCTTGAGGTCTTCACCCTGGCTGTGGACAAGGTAATGTGTCTGCTGGTTTGACTTACCAGCACCATCACTCTGCATGATTCTGGTTGCATTCACTATCTTTAATCGGCCCTGACTCCTACGGAGTTATAATGTCTGATATGGTCCGTTTCCTGTGTTGATGTGTTTCCTGTGTTGATGCGAGGCGCGTCTCATGTGTGTTGCCAATTACCAGGTGCCGAAGGAGTGGATGCTGGATCCAGACTGGGACATGGAGCCCAAGGAGCCATTGCAGATGAGCCACACGAGGAGGTTCCCGAGCAAATGGCGAGCCGCGTCGGGATGGTCGGACCCGACCAGTGTGGTTCGGGTTGTCGACCAGTTTGTCATTCCGCGGACACCGGTAGATCCTCTTTCAACAGACTCTGCTTCGTGACCGACTTGCACAGGCCACGCTGTTGTAAGCTTGTGTTGTAAGCTTGTGTTGTAAAGTGTGTAGATCTTCTTGGGAGGGGCTGGCTGTACATATCATAGAACAAGTTACGAGGTAGAAAAGGTTTAAGTGAAAAGAAAATGTAGAATCAGCAGGAGGGAGGGATGTGTATATCTGTTCTGGAATGAAGCCTTAAATGGCCAACGTGTGGTCTGAAGTTGAAGAGACAATTTAGCTCATACTCCCTCTGTTCCCAAACTAATATAAAAGCGTTTAGATCACTATTTATATTAATTTACGGAGGGAGTATCACGTACGAATCGCCCACGCGTTAGCTCCTCCCAAGGGTGACACGGGAGGACACCAAAACCGCCGCCGCCGGCATCCCATCCCTGTCTACCCGCCTCGCCGCCGCCGAGGCGCCGCCGGAGTATATGACTAGGCAAAGCCTTGGCGCGGATCGTGGAGGCGGGGCCTCCTCTTCTCTTGGTGGCGTGGGAGTCACGGTTTTGCTTCCGCGGGAGGCACGGTTGTGCTTTCACGAGTCACGGTCGTGCCTCTCGGAAACGGGAAAAAAACGTGTTCTCTATTTTTTTTCCTTGTGCGAGAGTCACGGTTTTGCTTCCGCGAGAGGCACGGTTGTGCTTTCGTGAGAGTCACGGCCGTGCCTCTCGGAAACAGAAAAAATACGTTTTCTTTCCTTTCGCGAGAGTCACGGTTGTGCTTTCGCGAGACTCACGGCCGTGTCTCTCGGAAACGAAAGAAAAACGCGTTTTCTGTTTTCCTTTCTTTCGCGAGAGTCACGGTTTTGCTTCCGCGAGAGGCACGGTTGTGTTTTCGCGAGAGTCACGGCCTTGCCTCCACGAAAAAAAAAACACGTTTTCTCTTTTTTTTTCTCTTTCACGAGAGTCACGGTTTTGCTTCCGACAGGGGCACGGTGGTGATTTCGTGAGAGGCACGGGCGTGCCTCTTTCGGAAAGGGAAAAAACCAGTGCGCCCGGTTCTGTTTTTTCGTCCGTTTTTTTCATGAAAAAAGTTTGTCAAAACCTATCAACATGGGATCTAGTTTTGAACATCTCGATGCGAGGAATTCAACCATGAAAACGATTCGAGATTTGGACGCACGGTTTGAGAGATAAAACATTTTGAATAAACGAATCTACGAAAAAAAGGAAAAACACCCATGTTGCGACAAGTACACCAATGTGCGCCACTTGTCGCAACCTGGGGTTTGGTGGTGATCTTTGCAACGAGTACTCCTCAATTAGTGATTTCGGTCAGGGTCACGCAGGCGTGCGGCTCACTGGGCCGGAATGGGTCAAGCCCATCCATCGATCACGTTTACTGGCGAAAATCACGTTGTGGAAGACGCTATGGGAACAATATTTTACCATGTTTAGGGCATGTACAATGGTTGATAAGATAATTTTATCTTAGGGCATGTACAATGGTTCTATCTTAGCAACGCCAGGTAGGATAAATGATGAGTTGGAGGAGAGAGAAATCATAAGAGAAGGCTTGTCTTCTCTTATTTAAGAGAAGACAAGAGATGATCTCTTAGCACAATATGTCTCGCCATATTTTTAGGAATAGTTAGTTATTGAAGATAAGGCTAAGAGATGACCCATTGTAGACATGTCTTTTTATCATCTCTAAATTACATGCAAGATTTAAGATAAGACTACCTTATCAACCATTGTACATGCCCATATGTTTTGCATGTAAATTAGATATGATAAAAAAAAAGATGTCTACAATGAGTCATCTCTTAGCCTTATCTTCAATAATTAGTTGTTCCTAAAAATATGGTGAAATAAATTGTGCTAAGAGATCATCTTTTGTCTTCTCTTAAATAAGAGAAGACAAGCCTTCTCTTATTATTTCTCTCTCATTCATCTCATCATTTGTCCTAATTGACACTTTTAAGATAGAATCATTGTACATGCCCTTAGAGGCCACAGCCTCGGTCTGGTTACAGTCCCTGCAAAAGAAAATCCAACAGTATGATTGGGAATCGTTCTCCACGGAAAATCCTATACCCCGCTCGTTGCAGCAAACTGCCGGAGCTTCGCACAGGAGCGAGCACGGAGCAATGCTTTTGGATCGGCCCGCTTACGAACTGCCCACATCGGTTTTGTGAACCTTCTAAAAGGTTCTATGAACTGTTTTTTTTTTCCTTTTACTGCTTTTCAACTTTTTTTCACTTTTCTTTTCTTTCTTTTCGTTTTCTGTTTCTTTTTCATTTTTTCGTTTTTTGTTTCCTTTTCTTTTTCAGAATATGTTCGCAGTTTTACAAAATGTTTAGGATTTCCTTTTTCTTTTCTTATCCTTTTAAAAAAAATCGAAAATTTTATATTTCGTTCGTGTTTCTTAAAAATTATTTTTAAAAATAAAAAATGTAATCGTTACACAAAAAAGTTTAAAACTTTCAAAATTCAGAAAATGTACCAGATTTCAGTTTTTTGTTCACATATTCAAAAAATATTCACGCTTCCAAATTTATTCGGGATTTTTCAAAATTGTTCGCCGTTTCAAAATTTGTTCTCAAGATTCGAATTTTTTTTTGTGCTTTACAAAAAATTTCGCGCTTCCAAATATATTCGGGATTTTTCAAAATTGTTCTCAAGATTCAAAGAATGTTCGTGCTTTAAAAAATAGTTCGCGCTTCGAAATTTGTTCTCAAGATTCAGAAATCGTTCGTGCTTTAAAAATTTGTTCACAAATTGTTCATGTTTTCGAAAAATGTTTGGGAAATTCAAAATCTGTTTGTTTTCATAGAATTCGTTCGCATTTAAAAAAAACATACGATCAAAAAATTACTCAAATTTTGGAAAACAATCTGGGATTTCGTCAAACTGTGTTTGCAGTTTTAAATAATGTTAATAAGTTACACTGCTTCATGTTCACATACCTTTGGTAGCTCAACTGGTAGGAAGATCCTGTGTTCAATCCCGTCTGAGGGCGCCTTTTTTTTTATGCTCGCAATCCCATGACACATTGCTAATTGCAGTTTTTACACTGTCCATCAACCAACTATAGTACGTAGCTGCTTACATAAAGAAATTTGAATTGATTTCGCAAAAAAAAAAAGAAATTTGAATTGGCTATCAATCATTTGAGTTCTTATTCTGATAGTATTCATCCATACTACTACCTTACTCATTTTGTGGGAGGGCTGTGACAAAATCACTGGCGCCCCGCTCCCTGGCCTATGCTCCCCTACCTACCCTTCTTCTATGAGCGTTTTTTTTCATCAATTACTTTACCAAGCGATACCTTTATTGCAGTTGGTGATTTCACCCTATCTTAGGTGTAGAACTGCATCAATGATGCCGTTTCTAGTGCCCTCACTACTACACCAAGTTTATACCACATCAATGACATTTACCTCACCCTCGGTGCTACGCCAAGTTTTCTTAACGCCCGCTCTATCCACAAGGATTGCCAGCAAGGACACACACTATGCCACATGCCTGCACGACCTACTTCATGTATAAAAAGCACACTAAGAATCTGTGCAGTCGTCGCAAGGGAGAGAAGGCATAATCAAAGTGAAGTAGGCAGCTAATTTTCCATAAAATTAGTTATAAATAGACCACAACCACTTAGCAATGTGTCATGGGACTGGGAGGTAGCAGGAACTCTGATTTGCGCTAGGCACGACAAGAAAGTGCAATATTTTGACTTGCGGCAAGTGCAAAAATCAACTTATGTATGCATGGCCATTTGGTTCGTAGGTTGTATCATGTTACCAGCACACATATCAAGGCTTTCCTAGTTTGTAGCTCACTAGAATGCACTGACATGCTGGGTTGGGAAATTGCTTCCTTCACATTTCTTCATCATATTCCTGCTCGGGAGAAGCCTTAACGTATTATTTTAGCATTTTAGCCTCAATTATTACATTTCCGGTTTATTTTCATGTATGAGCCTTCACTTTGATACCCCGTATTGATCTGAGGCCAGTTGCCCTTTGCGGTTGTCAAGGATTTTATTTCTAAGTGATACATATTATGCCACTGTTTTTTCGGAAAGTTGTAGCATAGGCCGAGCTTCCCGGTGCCCATTATCTTGGCCTTTCATGGTTCTTTCTGCTCCTAGAGATTTGTGCAATTTGAAGACTAGTTTATCTGTACGCTAGTTGATTAAGAGCAAGTACAATAAGGTGATGTAGGCGGGCTGTAAGACATTAAATATTATATTTTTGCTTACTTGGAAGAGAGAGAAGAGAAGCGGGCTACTAGTTAACAGCCGGCTGCAGCACGTGCTCCTAGGTACTTTGTGATAGAGTGGGGTGGGCAATGTATCAACAAAGTAGTACATATTTATATCTAGCTATTGTACTTGTTGGCTATAAGCTTGACTATATGTGACATGGCAACATCATATAGCCAGCAGCTGGCTATATTATTAACCATGCTCTAAGGTCTATAAACTCTGACAGGAACATAGACGTCTGAACTATGTGCAGCGCCTAGGATACTGTTCATTGATTGAGATGGCACACCACTTTACTGACATCACCGACCAAAAATCAGTACGCACCAGTTCCTCACACCGTATTATTTCTATAAAAAAATTCACCCTTTGGTCCCGTGCCCATGTGAAGGGAGAGAGAGAGTGTATTTTCCTTTATTGATCTAACGTGAGAGAAAGGACAAACTCCAGCAGGAGAGAGAAAATGTAGAGAAAGAGAGGAAAGAAGAAATAAAGGCAAGCTTAGGTATTTGAGCTTTGACTTTTGCATGAGATTGCCTTTTGTAAAAAAAAGTGAGCGAGAGCTTGTATTATTGAGCATGCATGTGACATGTGAGACTATTTGTATGGAGAGAGAGGGGGCGTGTAGAGAGAGAGGTTGTGCTGTGCAGTCATGTGAGAGAGAGACGGAGGAAAGAGAGCGCATTAAAATTTCCTGACATGAATGGCGGGGCCCACATGCTGTCCATCCTGCAGCCTATGATCACATATTCCAGAAGATGGTGAACAAAAGAACGCTAGCGGGCTGGTTTGACGGGAGAGGGAGACATGACAGGTGCAGGCGTGCAGCTTGCTACTAGGCTCGCGCCAGATAATTAAGCTCTGAGCTACTGACGCCTGCTGCTGATTTTCCCATTGCTGCACACGTCCACATGAACGAGAAGCCATAATGGATGGCTGTGATAGTGGGTACCACGTATGCCGAGCTACAAAAAACCGTTCTCCTGTTTTTTATTGTAGCACATTTTGAAGGTTGCAAGCACTGTTTTTTATTCTTGTATATAGTACTGTATATTTTAGTGTGAGGTGTAGGCACTACCGCTATCAAATGTTTGCAGTTGACCAGTTTTCACCAAGTTCTCCCAGTTTCATCGCCTTGGGTGAAACACAAAGCATGCACACATGTGACTGCATGAATAGAACAACTTAGCTTATCTTATGAGTAGTCCGGAGTATAAAATGACAGAAGAGAATATCAACGCTATAGCAGAAAGGATATTTCATCACTAATACAAGGTACTCCCTTCATTTTTGTATACAAGGCCACTATCAAAAATACGAATTGCATCTATACAAGGCCACCAATACAAAACGAGGTAAAAGTTAATGATTCTTCCTCGTACAAGCAAACCAGTTTAATGCGTGCATGCATGTTGTGATAATGACGCTAGCTACTTTCTGCTAGACGTCCGCTCATCTCCAATGCATGCTCTAGTGCTGCTCTGCATGGCTGCATGCAACTCGTGAAAGGGGCGGGAGAGAGAGAGAGCTGTGCGCGGGATTAAAAATTGGTCTTCGCGGGGGAGCGAGGGGAGTGGGGGAGTTTGCTAGCTGTTCGCGCCGGGAGAAAAAATGTGCGGGGTTATCGAAGGATTTTGCATGCGGGATGTTAATGTTCACGGTAAACGAAAAGAAGAGTTGGATGGCAAAGCACACATTAAATTCTACCTAGGTACATGTAATCTGAGATAGTGGCCTTGTATACAAAAATGGAGGGAGTAACAATTATTTTGCATCATACAGCAGGCCAAACATAGTAGCAGAGAACAGCTGAGTCCTTACCTTTTCTCCCCCAAACAAAAAATATCTTGGAAAATATAGGGTTTCACCTATCTGTATGACACTGCCTACTACTCTTTATTCTTTTCTTTCGACATCACTGCATGCTACTCTACAGTTTATGGGGCATATCTATTTTCTGAAACTCTTTTAACTCTGATTAAGTTTGTAGAAAAAAAAACTACCAACATTGATCTACAATGTCAGACAGATATTGATAATGTTTAATATAAAGTTAGTTAAATTTGTAAGAGTTTGACTCAAGACAAAGTAGGTAAGTATTATAAACTAAAAAGGAGGGAGTGACACTATCATCCTACAGTTGGTATACTCCACAACTGGATTGTTGAGGATTCTTCTTATCTAGTAGCTGCAATAGATGATGTGGTCTTGTTAATACAATCAGCTGCACCTACAATTGGCGCTCGCTTTCAAATTTGTTTCCATTTCCACCTCGTTGTTTTTACTACAAAGGGTTTGTTTGGCCATCTTGGAGTCATTGAACCTCCCATTTGTGAGCTTGTCAAGTGCTTGCAACAATGATGAACCAAGGATTGCTTGTAATTTTTGCTCGTCATTTCTATTCAGATACATAACATTCTTATGAAGTGTAATCTTATCTTTAGACCATAACCACTTTTCATGTTATATTTATACCATATTTGCATAACATTGACATCAGTTTTTATCATTTTTATTGGACTAGCATATTAATCTAGCCCCGATGTTAGTTCTTGTTTTTTTATATTGCAGAAAAAAGATATTTAGGAGCCGCAAAAAATTGAACAAAAATATGCCGGCAAGTTTCATCACTGGAAGGTCACCTAGCGATTGGACCCACCTGGAGGGGGCCGTGGGGACCTCCAGGCACCCCTTCACACGGGCTCTCCCCTGATCGCTAGCTAGGACCGCATGACTATCTCGTAGGTTGTCGGGTAGTCTTTTGCCAAAACCTTCCACCAGAAGTTTTGGAACAGCCCTGTTTATTTTCTAGAATTTTCAGAGTTATGGAACTCCATGTGAAGATAAAACGATGACGTACTTGAAAAACTGCATCTGGAAAACTACTCCCCCAAAATTTAGATCCAATCTCGAGGGAGGCTCTCTTCTCGAAGACAAAAAAACCACAAAAATTGGAGGGAAACCACCCCCTCTAACCGGGAGAGAAGGCCAAGGAAGAATGAGAATTAGGGGCCGCACCCCGTCTCCTTCAGTGTCGCCGGAACGCCGCTAGGGACATCTCCATCACCATCACCACCAACTCTTTCATTCTTCTCATGGTGTTGTGCGAGTGGTCCACCCTCAGAGTTGAGGATTTGCACCACTAGCTATGTGTTACATCTCCCCCCTTAAATCATGTGAGTTTTCGATGATGATCATGACAATGCGCTTTGTTAACGGAATTGCATATCTTTGTGGTGAATTTGATCTTGCCCTTGCTACGAGTTTATTTATCTTAGATTGAATATTTTGGGAATATGTTACATCATGATGCATGTAGTATAATTTCCGGAGATGTACTTAGTGACATTGGGGTGACTCTATGGATAATATATTAGAACAATAAATATCATGAGATGATTGTTTAGTACAATGTCCGGGGCTTCTTGACGTGACACTGGGTTTGCTCTATGGATCAAGATTATAGAAAGGCAAACATAGAGGTGTGTCTAATCTTACCTACGTTATCTCATCCCAATGATCTACTCCCTCCGTTCCTAAATATTTGTCTTTCTAGAGATTTCAACAAGTGACTACATACAAAGCAAAATGAGTGAATCTACACTCTAAAATATGTCTACATACATCCGTATGTTGCAGTCCATTTGAATGTCTAGAAAGACAAATATTTAGGAACGGAGGGAGTAATAAAAAGAGAAACTTTGGAGTGATTTTTACTGCACTTTTTGAGGATATGTCATCTTGTTTAACTATGTTCATGATGTTGAGTATGAAACCTAGGTCTTTTTCGAGCACTGAGATATTGTTACTTGTTTTTGCTACTGTTTACCTTGTTGTCCATATTTATTTCAAAACTTAGAAAATAGTATTACCATCCAAACTATTAATCTACAAATTACCAATCTGTTCGCCGAATTACTGCAACTATACAATTAACAACTGTATTACGGTGTGTTTGGGACACAAGAGACTATTTTTATTTTGATTGCAGGGATGCTTGAGACAATTTGTTGTTGTCCTATTATCCTCTGTGCTTGGAGGCCAACAAAGTCTACAAGAATAGAAGTGCATAGTAGATACCAGTACCACTTTCATTCGATTGATCTTGTTTGTTGATACCTCTGTAGAATTTGATGTATGGAGTTTTTATGATTGGTTACGTTCTGGTGTTCGTATCTATTTTTCTAAAATATTTTGATTCATGCTTGGGATGAAGACATATTCATCTTGAGTGAAGCATTGACACACTATGGAATTGTTCTCAAATCCAATCTTGGATAGAGAGATATAGGATTGGTGATTTTTGTGCAACCAATGCAAACTTTATTTTACCATACAAAACTACTCAAGCTTCAATACAGTCATTCACACTCATCGACAAAGCCTACACAAAAAGCCCTATAACGTTTTCAGTCCATGCGGAACTAAGACATAGACGAAAAAGGGTTTCCCCTGCTTTATATTATAAAGCAACCGCACCAACATCCGAGAACAGTAGAGTTACCAAGTACGAAAAAAGAAAGAAAGAAGTGGAATAGGTCCAAAATAAGTATCGCTGGGGGGATAGGGAGGCAGTGGAGCCAACTGTGGAGCGAAGTCACGCTATGATCGAGTCAATGTTGCCTCTATCGTGTCGCTTTCTAAGCAGCTTCCAGAGCTGCAAGAAACCACACATTTTGTAAATAGCGCCAGTCGCACGGGATAGAATTGCATGTTTGATCACAAGCTTATTGTACACATTCCAAAGGGTTCATGCTAGCACTCCCATCTCACTACGGGAAAAGGCCTGTACGCCGACGGCCAAATCTATGCCGACGGCTACCGTCGGCCTACACAAGACTATGCCGACAGCTGGCCCAAGGCCGTCGGCGTACAAAAGCCGTCGGGCTATCCCAGACTATGCCGACGGCCCCCGTCGGCACAGAAAAGCTGTCGGCACAGATTGGGCTACGCCTACAGCAGCCGTCTGCATAGGTGGGCAGTCGGCATAGCTGCGGGCCTGGCGGGCGTACCCGTGACGGGGAACAAACGACGCCGTTTCTATGCCGACGGCTTGGACGGGCGGCCGTCAGCATAGATATCAACGCCACGTCATCGATCCGGAGCGCACCGACCAAGGCCTATGCCGACGGCGGCCGTCGGCATAGATGACACGTCATCGATCCGCGGCACGTCGCCGCACCAGCCCTGGCCGCAGCTATGCCGACGGCATAGTTTTTTTTACGTGTTATTATTTGACTAACTTACATATAGCATGTGTTAATATAAGCATACACACATTGTTTTTTTACGTGTTATTATTTGACTAACTTACATATAGCACGTACGTACCCTCACGGACGGCACGCCATCGCCAGCCGGTACCTGGAGTGCGGAAGAGCCGCATCAGGTCTATACGAAGGGGACTTTAATTTGCTCCCAGGTGTTTATAAATATCGGATGTCCGAAGAGGCGGCACGCTTCTCCGGGGTGTGGCCCCCCTCACGGACGGGGCCGCCGCCGGCACCTGGAGGGGGGAAAGGGACACGTCGGGTCTACACAGAGGGGATGTATATGTGGGTTTGGCCCGGATGTTGCTCCCAGGTGTCCCTCAGTGCTGACCTCACACAACCGGGTGGAGAGGTGCATTGTTGAAAGCCCGTCTGTGGGGAGTCAAAGGTCTAGATCTCGTGGTCAACCGCTCCACGGTTAGGCGGGAGGGGAACCTGGGGGGTAGCAATGCCACCGGAGCGTCGCATCGGCCCCTCATACATGCCGGGTGGTGTTGTGGCATGTCCGAAGAGGCGGCAC
>LR738713.1:674814285-674825754 GCA_902687465.1 Secale cereale
CGGACGCGTCGAGTCTACCCGGAGGGGATGTATATATGGGTTTGGCCCGGATGTTGCTCCCAGGTGTCCCTCTGTGCTGACCTGACACAACCGGGTGGAGAGGTCTACTGTTCAAAGCCTGTCCGTGGGAAGTCAAAGGGCTAGATATCGTGGTCAACCGCTCCAGGGTTAGGTGGGATGGGGGCCCTACGGGTAGCAATGCCACCGAAGCGTCGCACCGGCCCCTCATACATGCGGGGTGGTGTTGTGGCATGTCCGAAGAGGCGACACGCGTCTCCGGGATGTGGCATCCCACACGTACGGCGCCGCCGCCGGCGTCTGGATGGGGGAAACAGACACGTCGGGTCTATGTATATACACGGAAGTGTAGGATCGAAAGTAGGTCTAGAGGGGGGGTGATTAGACTACTTGACAATATAAAAATCTGCCTTTTGATCATGCAATGTTTTTGGCAGTTTCACAATTAAGATCAATTCAAGTAACACCCCACACATGCAATTCTAGAGTATAAGCAGCGGAAAGTAAATTGCACATGTAGTAAAGAGAGGTGGAGAAGATCAAATGCAGTTTGGTGACACGAAGATTTTTGTCGTGGTTCCGATAGGTGGTGCTATCGTACATCCACGTTGATGGAGACTTCAACCCACGGAGGGTAACGGCTGCGCGAGTCCACGGAGGGCTCCACCCACGAAGGGTCCACGAAGAAGCAACCTTGTCTATTCCATCATGGCCTACGCCCACGGAGGACTAGCCTTACTCGGGGTAGATCTTCACGAAGTAGGCGATCTCCTTGCCCTTACAAACTTCTTGGTTCAACTCCACATCTCAAAGACGGAGGCTCCCAAGCGACACCTAACCAATCTAGGAGGCACCACCCTCCAAAAGGTAATAGATGTGGTTGATGATGATGAACTCCTTGCTCTTGTGCTTCAAATGATAATCTCCCCAACACTCAACTCTCCTCACTGATATGGCTGTGGTGGAGGAAAGGATTGAGTGGAAAGCAACTTGGGAAGGCTAGAAATCAAGTTTCATATGGTAGGAATGGAATGGCTTGATCTCAACACAAGGGTAGGTGGTTCTCTTCTCAGAAAGTGTATGGTAGGAGTGGTAGACTTTCTGATGGCTCTCTTTACGAATGAAGAGGGGGTGGAGGGGTATATATAGCCTGCACACAAAATCCAACCGTTACACACATATTTGAGCCATCTCGGTGAGACCGAAGTGAAAACTCGGTCAGACCGAAAGTTCAAATATAGTGAACGTTGGGATTTTCGGTGGGACCGAAAATACCATCTCGGTGTGTCCGAAGTGAGTCAAAGGTTGGAGCTTGCCATCTCGGTGGGACCGAAATTAACAACTCGGATATTCCGAAGTGATGTCAATTGGTTACAGAAGGTTGGCAGTCCAGTTTCGGTGAGACCGAAACTCAAAATCGGATGGACCGAGAAATTAGGGTTTGGAAGAATAACTGAGGTGGTTCATCTCGGTGGGACTGAGTTTGCAGAATCGGTTTGTCCGAGATTACTTATGAGTGTGTTAAGTAGTGAAAGGTGCTGATAGTTGAGGGAGCTAGATCACCAAGCACTTGAGCAACTAGATCATTAACACAACCTCATCCCCTTTTAATAGTATTGGCTTTTCCTATGGACTCAATGTGATCTTTGATCACTAAACCAAAAATAGAGTCTTGATCTTTTGCCAATGCTTGTCTTAGCATTTTGAGGGGTCCACTTCTTCAGACATTTCCATACCCATATCATCGAACTTCTCTGAAATGATTCTCAAGTAAATATTAGTTCAATGATATATATGTTGTTATTAATTACCAAAACCACCCGGGGATTAGTTGCACTTTCAATCTCCCCCTTTTTGGTAATTGATGACAACATATAGATCAAAGCTTCGACAAAAGATATAATCAATGAATAATATCGTCGCTTTGAGAAGTATGTGATAAACAAGAGCTCCCCCTAAATTTGTGCATTATTGAAATTTGCGTTTGAATGCAAATGCACAATCGATTAGGATTATGGGTCACTCTTCCATGTCACATACATCTTGGTGGAGCGCACAAAATGATAAGAATGAATAACATGCACTCAATCACCAAGACAAGAGTAAATAGCCATACAATAAGGAATAGCATATGATAAGCATTAAGCACACATTAAAGCATAGTATGACCAAGCACTCATTAAGGTAGCATCAAACGTAGTAGCAAGCACACTGAAAGTTTCAAAAGACCAAAAGAAACCAATGTATCTCAAAGAAACCGGCAAAAGAACGAAAGAGCACTCTCTCTCTCGAAGCCCTATGATCTATACAATTTCTCCCCCTTTGGCAACAAGTTACCAAAAAAGTTCGAAAAGGTATAGAGCTAAGCGTCACTGCGGGCTCTGCTGGCGGCTCCCGTCTGGGTAGATGTCGGTGTAGAAATGACTGCATCGGCGAAGACTTCTGCTGATGTCTGCGCTGGAGGAGTGGATGCTGGAGCTGGAGTAACTGCTGGAGCTGTGGCTGGTGCTGAAGTGGTAGCCCTGGAGTCAGTCACTGGGATAGCTGCAGATCTGGATCCTCTGGGAACCTGAGCAGTCTGGCGATGAGAGTCCTGGACTAGATCATCCTGCATGAGTTCTGCTCTCTCCTGCCTTGTTTCCTCCATGTCTGCCTCAAGCTTGTTGACGGACACCTGAATCTCTGTCAGCTTCACGTCCAGAGCGTGGATCTTGTCCTCAACAATCCTCTCTAGGCTTTCCTGAGATTGCTCAATGCTGGCCAGGCGTTGTTCAATCCTCTGGGTAGCTTCAAGAATTTGTTCTCCAAAGCTCTTTGGCTTAGCTGCTGCTGCTGCTGCCTCTTTGTCAGCTTTAGCTTTCTTCGCAGCTTCGATTTTGGCTTGTCCTTCAACTGAGGTTGGATCCTCCTCATCCATCACAACTACATTGTCCTCATGCTCTGGCTGCAGTGGCAAGTGCTTCCTATCCAACATGAATTTGCCCGTGCCAAACTTGGCATTGATGAGCATCTGAATCTGCGGGGCAAACCCACACGACCTCTTCTGGTCAGCTGCAGTCCTCTTAATGGTCTCTACCATTAAGTCCATCACCTTGAAAGGTGCCTTTTCATCGAGAATGTGCAGCATGTTGATAGAATAGCCTCGAATCATGCGGTGGTCTCCAGACTTAGGCATCAATGTATGCCTCAGAATAGTGTTAGTGGTGGTCAGACCTGCCTGGAGATAGTACACTGAGCCAAGCTTCCACCCTTCCAAGTCAGCAGCCGGGATCTCCTTGTACATGTTCTTCATGGAATCATGACTCTTCTTAGGAATCCCATAGACATCAATGTCGTCCTCTCTCTGCACTGGAGCATTCAGAAGTACTGCCCATTCTTCAACAGACGAAGAAAACCTTTGACCTTCAGTCATCCAGGTGATCTTGCCATCAGGATAGAAGTGGGCTGTGGCGTAGAACTGCATGATCATCTCGTCATTCCAAGCTGTCAGCTCTTGACCCACAAAATCATCAACTCCACATGCAGTAAAGCTCTCATGCACATGGGGAAAGAAGTCTCGGTGCTCTTCACTGTCAATGTACTTCCAGTCAACATACCTGGTGTCAGCAACAATGGGCTTCTTATCCATCATCACGGTCTCATAGAAATCCTGCTGCTCTCTGGTGTGGAATCTGGGGTCCACAGCAGTCCTTCTTCTCACAGCATATGGATCAGACTGTCTCCATAGCCTGAGACCTTTATCCTTCCTTGCCTTCATGTCTTCAGCTTGAGGATGAGCATCATTGTGGAGTGGCAACTTAGGACGGAGCTTAAGCAACACATTCTCTTCATCTGATTCAGACGGTGGCATCTCACCTTTGTTCTTCTCAGAAGCTGGAATGCTCCTGGTTGTTCTCTTGGGCTTGGCTGGAGCTGCCTTGGCTTGAGCAGGCTTC
Source organism: Secale cereale (assembly GCA_902687465.1). Taxonomy (NCBI): domain Eukaryota; kingdom Viridiplantae; phylum Streptophyta; class Magnoliopsida; order Poales; family Poaceae; genus Secale; species Secale cereale. The sequence continues at coordinate 674,818,239 of LR738713.1, forward strand.
TTGGGCTTAGAGGAGGCTTGAGCCCGAATAGCATCACCCATGAACTTAGCTTTCTGAGGAGGAGGCTGGGGTGCATCTTCTTCTTCTTCTTCAGCAGCATCAACTTGAGGTTCAGCATATACTACCCTTTTCCTCTTGGAAGTTTTCTTCACCTTACTTGGAGCTGGCTCTTCCAAGTTGAGCTTCTTTGCAACAGCTGACTGCTTTACTTTGCTTGTGCCTTTCCTTGTCTGCTGCCCTTGGTGCTCTTTGGCAACCACATTCCTCTTTGGCTTGGAGGTAACTTCCTCAGCAACGAAGTCAGAGTCTTCATCATCAGAATTTCTCTTCTTCCTGGTTCTGGTGGCTGCAGGAGGCAAACCACTAGGGGTGCTCCTCTCACCATCATCACTGGAACTGCTAGCCTCAGGACTTGTATCTGCCTCTGGAATCTCTGCAAACGGAGACTCAGACCTGTTCTGGCTGTCACTGACATCTGACAATGCTGCATCAGACGGCGGTGGTAGCACCGTAGTAGCCTTGCGGGCCCGATCTAGGCGTGCGCGGGTCTGCGGCTTGTGCGCTCGATCATGCTGCATGGTGGTTGGCCGGTGCGCCGATGGCTGGATCCGGCGCTGGTGACTTCGTCTGGGGCAGGCTTTCTGGGCGGTGGCAGCGCGTGTGTTAGCGTCGAGAGCAACTAGTTAACGAGTGCTTCTTCGAGAGCCTCGCAGCGATCAGCGTCACTTGGCGCACTCTTAGCCATTCGCCACGTGTCGCGCTCAGGGCGCTCTCTCCGGATTTTTTTTTCGCACGCGTTTTCGGCTTTTTAAATGGTTTTTTCTCCGGTTTTTTCGACGTTTTGGTTTTTCACCGGTTTTTCTTAGCTTTTCGATAAAATTTTTTTTTTGGAATTTTTGTGTGTGTGTGCGAAAAAACGCTTTTTTTCGCGGGAGTCACGGTTTTGCTTCCGCGGGAGGCACGGTTGTGCTTTCACGAGTCACGGCCGTGCCTCTCGGAAACGGAAGAAAACGTGTTCTCTATTTTCTTTTCCTTGTGCGAGAGTCACGGTTTTGCTTCCGCGAGAGGCACGGTTGTGCTTTCGCGAGAGTCACGGCCGTGCCTCTCGGAAACAGAAAAAAAATACGTTTTTTGTTTTTTTCTTTCTTTCGCGAGAGTCACGGTTTTGCTTTCGCGAGAGTCACGGCCGTGTTTCTCGGAAACGAAAGAAAAACACGTTTTCTGTTTTTCCTTTCTTTCGCGAGAGTCACGGTTTTGCTTTCGCGAGAGGCACGGTTGTGCTTTCGCGAGAGTCACGGCCTCGCCTCCGCGGGAAAAAAAGAACACATTTTCTCTTTCGCGAGAGTCACGGTTTTGCTTCCGACAGGGGCATGGTGGTGATTTCCTGAGAGGCACGGGCGTGCCTTTTTCGGAAAGGGAAAAAACCAATGCGCCCGGTTCTGTTTTTTCGTCCGGTTTTTTTTCATGAAAAAACTTCGTCAAAACCTATCAACATGGGATCTAGTTTTGAAGATCTCGACGCGAGGAATTCAACCATGAAAACGGTTCGAGATTTGGACGCACGGTTTGAGAGATAAAACATTTTGAATAAACAAATCTACGAAAAAAAGAAAAACACCCATGTTGCGACAAATACACCAATGTGCGCCACTTGTCGCAACCTGGGGTTTGGTGATGATCTTTGCAACGAGTACTCCTCAATTAGTGATTTCGGTCAGGGTCACGCAGGCGTGCGGCTCACTGGGCCGGAATGGGTCAAGCCCATCCATCGATCACGTTTACTGGCGAAAATCCCGTTGTGGAAGACGCTATGGGAACAATATTTTACCATGTTTAGGGCATGTACAATGGTTGATAAGATAATTTTATCTTAGGGCATGTACAATGGTTCTATCTTAGCAACGCCATGTAGGATAAATGATGAGGTGGAGGAGAGAGAAATCATAAGAGAAGGCTTGTCTTCTCTTATTTAAGAGAAGACAAGAGATGATCTCTTAGCACAATATGTCTCACCATATTTTTAGGAATAGCTAGTTATTGAAGATAAGGCTAAGAGATGACCCATTGTAGACATGTCTTTTTGTCATCTCTAAATTACATGCAAGATTTAAGATAAGACTACCTTATCAACCATTGTACATGCCCTTATGTTTTGCATGTAAATTAGATATGATAAAAAAAAGATGTCTACAATGAGTCATCTCTTAGCCTTATCTTCAATAATTAGTTGTTCCTAAAAATATGGTGAGACAAATTATGCTAAGAGATCATCTCTTATCTTCTCTTAAATAAGAGAAGACAAACCTTCTCTTATGATTTCTCTCTCCTTCACCTCATTATTTGTCCTAGGTGGCATTTTTAAGATAGAACCATTGTACATGCCCTTAGAGGCCATAGCGTATCTGAACTTTTCAGGCACAACCTCGGTCTGGTTACAGTCCCTGCAAAAGAAAATCCAACAGTATGATTGGGAATCGGTCTCCACAGAAAATCCTATACGCCGCTCATTGCAGCAAACTGCCCACACCGGTTTTGCGAACCTTCTAAAAGGTTCTATGAACTGTTTTTTTCCTTTTACTGCTTTTCAACTTTTTTTTTTACTTTTCTTTTTATTTTTATTTTCTTTCTTTTTGTTTTCTGATTCTTTTTCATTTTTTCGTTTTTTGTTTCCTTTTCTTTTTCAAGTTTAATTTTCTTTTTCAGAATATGTTCGCAGTTTTACAAAATGTTTAGGATTTCCTTTTTCTTTTCTTCTCCTTTTAAAAAAAATCGAAAATTTTATATTTGTTCGTGTTTCCTAAAAATATTTTTAAAAATCAAAAATGTAATTGTTACACAAAAAAGTTTAAAACTTTCAAAATTCAGAAAATGTACCAGATTTCAGTTTTTTGTTCACATATTCAAAAAATATTCGCGCTTCCAAATTTGTTCGGGATTTTTAAAAATTATTCTCCGTTTCAAAATTTGTTCTCAAGATTCAAAAAATGTTTGTGCTTTACAAAAAATTTGGCGCTTCCAAATATATTCGGGATTTTTCAAAATTGTCTCAAGATTCAAAGAATGTTCATGCTTTAAAAAATAGTTCGCGCTTCCAAATCTGTTCTCAAGATTCAGAAATCGTTCGTGCTTTAAAAAATTGTTCGCAAATTGTTCATGTTTTCGAAAAATGTTTGGGAAATTGAAAATCTGTTCGTTTTCATAGAATTCGTTCGCATTTAAAAAAACATACGTTCAAAAAATTACTCAAATTTTAGAAAACAATTTGGGATTTCGTCAAACTGTGTTTGCAGTTTTAAATAATGTTAATAAGTTACACTGCTTCATGTTCACATACCTTTGGTAGCTCAACCGGTAGGAAGATCCTATGTTCAATCCCGTCTGAGGGCGCCTTTTTTTTTATGCTCGCTACCGATTTGTTTCCTTCATCAATCGGCCCGAGAAACAGCAAAAAACGCGCGTCGCGGCCCAGAAAGCCCGCCAATCAGCTGCTCTGTGCGAAGCCACACCTACTTGACACTGAATGCGTCACATAGGACATCCCGTTCTTCGTCTAAAAAAAAGGACATCCCGTTCTCCACCTAACTTTGCACTAGATTTGGGAGAGATAAGCATCAGTTACTGACTTGACAATTTTACACTGTCCATCAAACAACTATAGTAGCTGCTTACATAAAGAAATTTGAATTGACTATCAATCATTTGAGTTCTTATTCTGATACTCCCTCCGTAAACTAATATAAGAGTGTTTAGAATACTAAAGTAGTATTCTAAACGCTCTTATAATAGTTTACAGAGGTAGTACTATTCATCCATACTACTACCTTACTCATTTTGTGGGAGGGCTGTGACAAAATCACTGGCGCCCCGCTCCCTGGCCTATGCTCCCCTACCTACCCTTCTTCTATGAGCGTTTTTTTTCATCAATTACTTTACCAAGCGATACCTTTATTGCAGTTGGTGATTTCACCCTATCTTAGGTGTAGAACTGCATCAATGATGCCGTTTCTAGTGCCCTCACTACTACACCAAGTTTATACCACATCAATGACATTTACCTCACCCTCGGTGCTACGCCAAGTTTTCTTAACGCCCGCTCTATCCACAAGGATTGCCAGCAAGGACACACACTATGCCACATGCCTGCACGACCTACTTCATGTATAAAAAGCACACTAAGAATCTGTGCAGTCGTCGCAAGGGAGAGAAGGCATAATCAAAGTGAAGTAGGCAGCTAATTTTCCATAAAATTAGTTATAAATAGACCACAACCACTTAGCAATGTGTCATGGGACTGGGAGGTAGCAGGAACTCTGATTTGCGCTAGGCACGACAAGAAAGTGCAATATTTTGACTTGCGGCAAGTGCAAAAATCAACTTATGTATGCATGGCCATTTGGTTCGTAGGTTGTATCATGTTACCAGCACACATATCAAGGCTTTCCTAGTTTGTAGCTCACTAGAATGCACTGACATGCTGGGTTGGGAAATTGCTTCCTTCACATTTCTTCATCATATTCCTGCTCGGGAGAAGCCTTAACGTATTATTTTAGCATTTTAGCCTCAATTATTACATTTCCGGTTTATTTTCATGTATGAGCCTTCACTTTGATACCCCGTATTGATCTGAGGCCAGTTGCCCTTTGCGGTTGTCAAGGATTTTATTTCTAAGTGATACATATTATGCCACTGTTTTTTCGGAAAGTTGTAGCATAGGCCGAGCTTCCCGGTGCCCATTATCTTGGCCTTTCATGGTTCTTTCTGCTCCTAGAGATTTGTGCAATTTGAAGACTAGTTTATCTGTACGCTAGTTGATTAAGAGCAAGTACAATAAGGTGATGTAGGCGGGCTGTAAGACATTAAATATTATATTTTTGCTTACTTGGAAGAGAGAGAAGAGAAGCGGGCTACTAGTTAACAGCCGGCTGCAGCACGTGCTCCTAGGTACTTTGTGATAGAGTGGGGTGGGCAATGTATCAACAAAGTAGTACATATTTATATCTAGCTATTGTACTTGTTGGCTATAAGCTTGACTATATGTGACATGGCAACATCATATAGCCAGCAGCTGGCTATATTATTAACCATGCTCTAAGGTCTATAAACTCTGACAGGAACATAGACGTCTGAACTATGTGCAGCGCCTAGGATACTGTTCATTGATTGAGATGGCACACCACTTTACTGACATCACCGACCAAAAATCAGTACGCACCAGTTCCTCACACCGTATTATTTCTATAAAAAAATTCACCCTTTGGTCCCGTGCCCATGTGAAGGGAGAGAGAGAGTGTATTTTCCTTTATTGATCTAACGTGAGAGAAAGGACAAACTCCAGCAGGAGAGAGAAAATGTAGAGAAAGAGAGGAAAGAAGAAATAAAGGCAAGCTTAGGTATTTGAGCTTTGACTTTTGCATGAGATTGCCTTTTGTAAAAAAAAGTGAGCGAGAGCTTGTATTATTGAGCATGCATGTGACATGTGAGACTATTTGTATGGAGAGAGAGGGGGCGTGTAGAGAGAGAGGTTGTGCTGTGCAGTCATGTGAGAGAGAGACGGAGGAAAGAGAGCGCATTAAAATTTCCTGACATGAATGGCGGGGCCCACATGCTGTCCATCCTGCAGCCTATGATCACATATTCCAGAAGATGGTGAACAAAAGAACGCTAGCGGGCTGGTTTGACGGGAGAGGGAGACATGACAGGTGCAGGCGTGCAGCTTGCTACTAGGCTCGCGCCAGATAATTAAGCTCTGAGCTACTGACGCCTGCTGCTGATTTTCCCATTGCTGCACACGTCCACATGAACGAGAAGCCATAATGGATGGCTGTGATAGTGGGTACCACGTATGCCGAGCTACAAAAAACCGTTCTCCTGTTTTTTATTGTAGCACATTTTGAAGGTTGCAAGCACTGTTTTTTATTCTTGTATATAGTACTGTATATTTTAGTGTGAGGTGTAGGCACTACCGCTATCAAATGTTTGCAGTTGACCAGTTTTCACCAAGTTCTCCCAGTTTCATCGCCTTGGGTGAAACACAAAGCATGCACACATGTGACTGCATGAATAGAACAACTTAGCTTATCTTATGAGTAGTCCGGAGTATAAAATGACAGAAGAGAATATCAACGCTATAGCAGAAAGGATATTTCATCACTAATACAAGGTACTCCCTTCATTTTTGTATACAAGGCCACTATCAAAAATACGAATTGCATCTATACAAGGCCACCAATACAAAACGAGGTAAAAGTTAATGATTCTTCCTCGTACAAGCAAACCAGTTTAATGCGTGCATGCATGTTGTGATAATGACGCTAGCTACTTTCTGCTAGACGTCCGCTCATCTCCAATGCATGCTCTAGTGCTGCTCTGCATGGCTGCATGCAACTCGTGAAAGGGGCGGGAGAGAGAGAGAGCTGTGCGCGGGATTAAAAATTGGTCTTCGCGGGGGAGCGAGGGGAGTGGGGGAGTTTGCTAGCTGTTCGCGCCGGGAGAAAAAATGTGCGGGGTTATCGAAGGATTTTGCATGCGGGATGTTAATGTTCACGGTAAACGAAAAGAAGAGTTGGATGGCAAAGCACACATTAAATTCTACCTAGGTACATGTAATCTGAGATAGTGGCCTTGTATACAAAAATGGAGGGAGTAACAATTATTTTGCATCATACAGCAGGCCAAACATAGTAGCAGAGAACAGCTGAGTCCTTACCTTTTCTCCCCCAAACAAAAAATATCTTGGAAAATATAGGGTTTCACCTATCTGTATGACACTGCCTACTACTCTTTATTCTTTTCTTTCGACATCACTGCATGCTACTCTACAGTTTATGGGGCATATCTATTTTCTGAAACTCTTTTAACTCTGATTAAGTTTGTAGAAAAAAAAACTACCAACATTGATCTACAATGTCAGACAGATATTGATAATGTTTAATATAAAGTTAGTTAAATTTGTAAGAGTTTGACTCAAGACAAAGTAGGTAAGTATTATAAACTAAAAAGGAGGGAGTGACACTATCATCCTACAGTTGGTATACTCCACAACTGGATTGTTGAGGATTCTTCTTATCTAGTAGCTGCAATAGATGATGTGGTCTTGTTAATACAATCAGCTGCACCTACAATTGGCGCTCGCTTTCAAATTTGTTTCCATTTCCACCTCGTTGTTTTTACTACAAAGGGTTTGTTTGGCCATCTTGGAGTCATTGAACCTCCCATTTGTGAGCTTGTCAAGTGCTTGCAACAATGATGAACCAAGGATTGCTTGTAATTTTTGCTCGTCATTTCTATTCAGATACATAACATTCTTATGAAGTGTAATCTTATCTTTAGACCATAACCACTTTTCATGTTATATTTATACCATATTTGCATAACATTGACATCAGTTTTTATCATTTTTATTGGACTAGCATATTAATCTAGCCCCGATGTTAGTTCTTGTTTTTTTATATTGCAGAAAAAAGATATTTAGGAGCCGCAAAAAATTGAACAAAAATATGCCGGCAAGTTTCATCAC
>LR738713.1:674832169-674849071 GCA_902687465.1 Secale cereale
CAACCGGGACTAAAGGGGTGTATTAGTCCCGGTTTGTGCTACCAACCGGGACTAATGCCACCCTTTAGTCCCGGTTTGTGCCACCAACCGGGACTAATGCCACCCTTTAGTCCCGGTTGGTGCCACCAACCGGGACCAAAGGCCTTGCTGGCGCGGTGCGGTGGGAAGTTTAGTCCCACCTCGCTAGTTGAGAGAGGCCAGCACCAGTTTATAAGCTGCGCTGCCTCTCTCCTCTCGAACTCATCTGAAGTGCAGGCTTACGGGCCTAATTCGACAGTGCAATGCATGTGGGCCTACTGGGCCTGCTGCGGGCCTGAATCCTGGCCCATAGTTGGGTTTCTAGTCGTATTCAGGCCGTGATGGCCTAGTAGGTGGCATTTTTTTCTTTTTTTTTCTATTTATTTTTTCATTTCTACTTAGAACTAAATACTTATAGTGTTTTAGTGATTTCTTTTTTCTTTTAGGTCACAAAAATTATAAACTTTCATTATTTTCTTTGTTGCTTTATTTATTTTATTTTGTTTCTACTTACAACAAAATACTTATTGTTGCTATTTTTTTTGCAAGTTTTTTTGTTTTGTTTTCTGCATTATTTATTTTCTTTTGTTTTTTGCTTTATTTTTTAATTCTTTCTGGTAAAACCAATTACAAACTTTCTGTTAGTGCAAGTAGTATTCAAATTTGAATAGTTTAAATTTGAAATTATTTGTTTTCTTTGTTGCTTTATTTATTTTATTTTGTTTCTACTTACAACAAAATACTTATTGTTGCTATTTTTTTTCCAAGTTTTTTTGTTATGTTTTCTGCATTTTTTTTGTTTTTTGCTTTATTTTTTAATTCTTTCTGGTAAAACCAATTACAAACTTTCTGTTAGTGCAAATTTGAATAGTACAAACGGACAATGGTATCATGCTCGTTTGTTACAAAGTTGGCATGGTATCATCATAATAGTTGCCGAAAAAAGTCTTCACTTTTTCTTCGCTTGTGTCATTTGCTTATTGCGCCGTAACCATGGATAATGTTCATCGTTTATCAGGATGCTTGGGTCAGCCTTGACTTTGAAGGGAGGAATTTCATGAAACTTTTCATAATCTTCAGACATGTCTGTCTTGCCCTCCACTCCCAGGATGTCCCTTTTTCCTGAAAGAACTATGTGGCGCTTTGGCTCATTGTATGATGTATTCGCTTCCTTATCTTTTCTTTTTCTCGGTCTGGTAGACATGTCCTTCACATAGATAACCTGTGCCACATCATTGGCTAGGACGAACGGTTCGTCAGTGTATCCAAGATTTTTCAGATCCACTGTTGTCATTCCGTACTGTGGGTCTACCTGTACCCCGCCTCCTGACAGATTGACCCATTTGCACTTAAACAAAGGGACGTTAAAATCATGTCCGTAGTCAAGTTCCCATATGTCCACTATGTAACCATAATATGTGTCCTTTCCCCTCTCGGTTGTTGCATCAAAGCGGACACCGCTGTTTTGGTTGGTGCTCTTTTGATCTTGGACAATCGTGTAAAATGTATTCCCATTTATCTCGTATCCTTTGTAAATCAATACAGTCGAAGATGGTCCCCTGGACAACAAGTACAACTCATCACAAACAGTGTTGTGATCTCTGAGACGTGTTTCCAACCAACTGCTGAAAGTCCTGATGTGTTCACATGTAATCTAGTCGTCGCACTGCTCCGGTTGTTTGGAGCGCAGACTGTTCTTGTGTTCATCGACATACGGGGTCACTAATGTAGAGTTCTGTAGAACTGTGTAGTGTGCTTGAGACCAAGAATATCCGTCCCTGCATATTATTGAGTCCCTTCCAAGCGTGCCTTTTCCAGTCAGTCTCCCCTCGTACCGCGATTTAGGGAGACCTATCTTATTAAGGCCAGGAATGAAGTCAACACAAAACCCGATGACATCCTCTCTTTGATGGCCCATGGAGATGCTTCCTTCTGGCCTGGCGCGGTTACGGACATATTTCTTTAGGACTCCCATGAACCTCTCAAAGGGGAACATATTGTGTAGAAATACGGGCCCTAGAATGACAATCTCGTCGACTAGATGAACTAGGACGTGTGTCATGATATTGAAGAAGGATGCTGGGAACACAAGCTCGAAACTGACAAGACATTGCGCCACATCACTCCTTAGCCTTGGTACGATTTCTGGATCGATCACCTTCTGAGAGATTGCATTGAGGAATGCACATAGCTTCACAATGGCTAATCGGATGTTTTCCGGTAGAAGCCCCCTCAATGCAACCGGAAGCAGTTGCGTCGTAATCACATGGCAGTCATGAGACTTTAGGTTCTGGAACTTTTTCTCTGCCATATTTATTATTCCCTTTATATTCGACGAGAAGCCAGTCGGGACCTTCATACTGAGCAGGCATTCAAAGAAGATTTCTTTCTCTTTTTTCGTAAGAGCATAGCTGGCAGGACCTTCATACTGCTTCGGAGGGATGCCATTTTTTTCGTGCAAACGTTGCAGGTCCTCCCGTGCCTCAGCTGTATCTTTTGTCTTTCCATACACGCCCAAGAAGCCTAGCAGGTTCACGCAAAGGTTCTTCGTCACGTGCATCACGTCGATTGAAGAGCGGACCTCTAGGTCTTTCCAGTAGGGTAGGTCCCAAAATATAGATATCTTCTTCCACATGGGTGCGTGTCCCTCAGCGTCATTCGGAACAGCTAGTGCGCCGGGGCCCTTTCCAAAGATTACGTGTAAATCATTGACCATTGCAAGTACGTGATCACCGGTACGCATGGCGGGCTTCTTCCGGTGATCTGCCTCGCCTTTGAAATGCTTGCCTTTCTTTCGACATTGATGGTTGGTCGGAAGAAATCGACGATGGCCCAGGTACACATTCTTCCTGCACTTGTCCAGGTATATACTTTCAGTGTCATCTAAACAGTGCGTGCATGCGTGGTATCCTTTGTTTGTCTGTCCTGAAAGGTTACTGAGAGCGGGCCAATCGTTGATGGTCACGAACAACAACGCCTTTAGGTCAAATTCCTCCTGTCTGTGCTCATCCCACGCACGTACACCGTTTCCATTCCATAGCTGTAAGAGTTCTTCAACTAATGGCCTTAGGTACACATCAATGTCGTTGCCGGGTTGCTTAGTGCCTTGGATGAGAACTGGCATCATAATGAACTTCCGCTTCATGCACATCCAAGGAGGAAGGTTATTGATAACCCTCAACCGTAAGGGATCGAGATAGTCTTCGCGGGTAAGAATAACCCAATTTATTGATTCGACACACGGGGAGCCAAAGAGTATTTATAAGCTTTGACAGTTGAGTTGTCAATTCAACCGCACCTGAAATATACTTAGTTGCAACAAAAGATAAGTGGTAACAGTGATATGATAGTGATGATAGTAATAGTAAAAGTAAACAACAAAAGTAAATAGCAGTAGTAAACGGCAAAAGTAGCAACTAGTGACAAGCAGGGTTTAAAACACTGTAGGCTAGGGAGATGGATGGTTGGGCGCTGCATGGATGAGATAGATTCTAACTTGGGGCACGGCACACGGAAAAATAATGATCATCTAGGCAAATATCAAACATTAGGCATGTATCCCGTAGGTAGTTGTACGTGCTTGCAATAAGAACTTGCACAACATCTTTTGTCCTACCATCCCGCTACGAACGGGGCCAAAAGGAACTTATGGATATTAAGGTGCTCTTGTCAAAGAGCACCGGAACAAAGCAATGAACTCAATGGATACATGTAATCCTCAAACTACGGACCATCCCCTTTGGTGTCCCAAGCTGTCACTTTTGGGATCGCCGGTTCCGGACCGTAACAGGTGCAAACAACTCATAGATAGGATCACGAACACAAATATATTCATGCAAACACATATGGTTCAGATCTGAAATCATGGCACTCGAGCCCTAAGTGTCAAGCATTAAGAGTAATAAGTTGAAGCAAAGATGATAAACACCATAGTAGATGATAGGCAACATGCCCCCAACGATCTGATAAACTATTACATGATCTAACTCATCTAATCCCTACCATCCCCTTCACCTACAGCGGGGGAATTACTCACACATGGAGGGAGAAGTCATGGAGGGATGATGGAGTGGTGATGATGATGACGATGGCGACGATCTCCCCTCTCCGGAGGCCAATTCAGCCTCCAGATTAGCCCTCCCGAGGAAGAACAGAGGGTGGCGGCGGCTCCGCGACGGAAAACTGCGAAAGAACTTCTGATCTGGGGTTTCTGCGTCGGGAGTAAAAATACGGGGTAAAGTAGGGCACCAGGGGGTGTGGGACCCACCCAGGCGGCCCCCCGGCGCGGCCCAGGGGGGGGGGGGGCGCCCACAGGGCGCCTGGGCACCCCCTGGACCCCCTCTGGCCCCACTTCTGGCTCCTGGTTCCTTTGGGTGCGTGGATTTTCTGTGATTTTTCGTGGATTTTTCTGAGATAGCTAAAAATCCGTTTTCCTGCACACAAATAAATCATACATGCAGTTCTGCTAAAAACAACGTCAGTCCGGGTTAGTTTAGTCCAAATCATGCAAGATTGATGCCAAAACAATATCAAAAGTGTTTGGAAAAGTAGATACGTTTGAGACGTATCAACTCCCCCAAGCTTAGCATATTGCTTGTCCTCAAGCAATTCAGTTCAACGAACTGGACGCGACAAAGAAAACTTTGACAAACTCTTTTGCTTCATTAGATGTATATAAGCATGTACTACGAAAAGAGTTTAGCAAGTATTGAAACAATACTTATGAGGACAATGCAAGGAGCAATCCTTCTTTCAAGTGACCAGTCACAAATACTTAAAAGTAAATAATATATTACTGAAAATCAAGACAAGATTACATTGCACATAGCTTGAGCATATTAGGGTGGTATCTTGCTAGCCTCCATGAGTGAAGCAAAACATAAATGCAGAGACTCCTCCAGAGTTTTAAAGGAGACTAGAACTAAGAATTTCAGAATAAATCATATCACAAGTTTGCAGAAGACAATGTAATACTTTGGGACAATGCACATTACACTCAGAATGACAATTATGCTCTCATAGTTGGTGCTTTGAAGAAAGAAGGTGAGACTCTCGAACCGTAGCTTTTATTGGCAAGGTTGAAAACCCGTGGTCGGAAACAAAAACTAAACATGTACCAGAGCTCTTGGTTTTTTAAAAACAGAAGTAAACATGTTTTGAGAAATGCATATTTCGTCAACGAATGCTAGCAGATAACTCAATCACTTTTTGAGTGGACAAGTCTCGAGGAACGGCTCCCGCATGAGGATGATCACATCCTCTTAATCTCCTTTGTTTATCACTGCCAAAGTTTTCTGATTTCTCATGAACAAAGCGTGAAGGAGGGTTTGTTTGTTCTATTATCTTTTTGAGCCGGGCGCACTCAATGCCAGTTCCTTTCGTATTAGGGGTTTGCACATTAGACATACAATCCAGGGGTGAAACTTGTCCAACTTAAAAAGATCATGAATTAACTACTACTTCCTCATGAGCTAAAACATAGGCACAAGAGAGAAATGCTTTTGATTAGTTTCGAGATGGTACATGAAAGTCTTCGTTAGGAATGGCAGGTAAATACCATGTATAGGAAGGTATAATGGACTCATATGGCATAACTGGTTTTAAGGATTTGGATGCACAAGCAGTCAGTCCGCTTAGTACAGGTGGAGGTTTAGCAAAAGACTGGGAAGCAACCAACTAGAGAGCAATAACAGTTATAATCATGCAGAGCGACAAAGCAACATTGAATCGGGCATGAAAGTGATATAACTATTCTAAAACTCAAAGATCATCAAGGCAGAGTAGACTTCTTAGTCTTAAGCATGTGCCAAGTCAATCCAAAAATTCTCTAAAGGGAAATACCACCTTAGTATACGAGACTATGAACTGTGCAATGCATGTAGATCATTTCAATAACACATTATATACTCTAGTTATTCGAGACTAGCCACAAGGAAAGCATGAACCACCGAAAGAGCATTGTAAACATAGCACTATGTCTCTACAAGCTGGTCTCTAGATCATAAGTACATGCATATGTACAAAAGTAGAAACAATAAGAGTTCATACCGGTCTTCCCTGTTGCTTCCTTTCAGTCGACCTTCGTCATTACTGCTTGTCACTTGCATGATCGAACGTAGGAAATATAATTAAATGCCATCACGGACTTGAGCTGATCTCTGAAAACAAAGCAAACTAAAGAGAGAAAGGAAATCTTTTTGGGTTTTTCAAAGGTTGAATAAAAGCAAAAGAAAAAAAGAAAATCTTTTTGTTGTTTTTGCAAAGAGAGAAATAAAGAAGAATGGGCAAAAACTTTTTTTAAAAGATCAAAGTGAATAAAACGGATAATACAATGGAAAAGTGAGAAGGGCACGTACTCCCCCAAGCTTAGGCTTTTGGCCTAAGTTGGTAGCAGCTACTGCCCCTAGGAGCCTCCTGCTCCAGGGGTATGGTGGTGAGTCCACGGGTCGTAGAAGGATGCTGGCGCGTACACCGAACTCCTCGGAGTCTTCCACGAGGAAGGTTCCGAACGCCAAACAGAGGAAGACCATTCACCAAACTCGGTGGCGGTCTCTTCCTGAAAATGTGGTATCTCACCGTGCCTCTCCTCGTCGGGCACAACCCCCTCCATGGGGTTATGAAACTGATGCTGGACCATGAACTCATCGAACTGAACAACATCAAAGGACCATCCGTTCCTGCGAGAAAAATTAAACAAAAGAGGTGCAGGTAGACGGATCTCGCGTTCCGCGGCAGTTCCGAAACGCAAGATATAGATAAGATTATCAAGTTCAGAACCCATGGTAACAAACTTATGCCTTTTCATAGCAGCAAGATCAATGCTTAAATGAGTAAAAGGAGTATCATCAGGGTGTGGGGTGCCTCCAAGATGCTCTAAGATAAGTGTGGCGTAAACGCCACCATAGAAGTCCCCCTTGTTACCGTTCATAGCAAGGCGTCGAGCAATTAAGGTACCCAGATTATAATCAGACCTCCCTGAGAGGGCTGCTGCCAGGATAGCAATATCCGGAGCAGAAATGCTGCTCGTGTTGTCACGAGCTAACACCCCTCTGGCAATATAATATGCAAAATAACTGAGGTGAGGAAATAAGATGCTGGAGATCTTCGACCGATGAATATCCCTCGTACCCATGCTGCAGAGGGAGTTGATGACGGTTTTCAGCTCGGAGGGCTGAGTGGCCATCCTAGCCGTCCTCCCAACATTCGGCACACCTATTATTTCATAAAAATTTCCCAAAGTCATGGTGATAAGATCATTATAAATTTTAAACTCAATAGCACCTGAATCAGGATTATATCTAAAACTGTTAATGAAACTGGAGGTGAGTTTTTGATACTGAGTAACACGGCTCGTGACGAGTCGTGTCGAACCTGCATTAGCACAAAGATTATAAAACTCGTCATTGATTCCCGCAGCTTCCATGAATTCATCACATGGAAATGTCATCCCACGTGCTGGACTTGTATCTTCCAACAACTCCAGGGGCACATGATCTTCATTATAGCTCACCCTAGCAGTCGATGGTGAAGCTGCGGCTCTAGTAACT
Source organism: Secale cereale (assembly GCA_902687465.1). Lineage (NCBI taxonomy): Eukaryota > Viridiplantae > Streptophyta > Magnoliopsida > Poales > Poaceae > Secale > Secale cereale. The sequence goes on from LR738713.1 coordinate 674,839,735, forward strand.
CGATCGGAGTGTGCGGGCCTCCTCTTCTCAAGCCACCCTTTTGCCCTTCCTAACAAACTCATTTCTGATTTTTTTTACAATTTACAAAAACAAGGATTAAAACAAAGTGAGCTAAGGCAAACTACTCAACTCACTTGCCCAAGGCATAAACTTGCATCAAAACTTGGAAAATAACTTTCTACACATGCATGCAAGCTCATCTCTATAGCACCAAGAACTACTAAATACTCACAAATGAGGCCACCAATCAAAAATCTAATTGGAGGGGTGGAGGAGTCACATACCAGGGAGTATTTGCTCAAAATTTCAGCTCAAATGACGGGCTGTAGAGAGAGATCGAAGAATCGCCTCCAAGAACAGCAAGAACACAAGAACAAAAGCATAATTCGTGTTATTGGAGAAAGAGAGAGAGGGAGGAAGAAGACATACCTGGAGGGGGGTCCCGTGGGCCCCAGGAGCCCTATGGGCGCGGCCAGGGGCTGGGCCGCACCATCTGGCCGCCTGGGCCACTGGTGGCCCCCCCCTGGCTGGCCCCAGGACTTTCTGGGTCTCTCCCGTCGTAGAAATTTTTATTATAATTTTTCTGGAATTTTTCTGAAAACTTCACTGTTGAAATTTTTTCGAAGTTCAAAAAGCTGCGAAACTCTCTGAAAACTTGAAACAGTTAGTAGTATTGTGAAGCTTCAAAAACATAAATACTTGGTACAGCAAGTAGGACAAAACTAAAAACAAGTGAAAACATAACAAGCTCAACTTTTTATCCATATAAAACATGTTTACTAGTAAGGTTGATCAAGTCTTACCAACAAACAGGCGATATACAGAGCAAAAAGTCTCACCTCCTACGAAGTAGTTACTAAACCTTTACTTTGATGGACATTGTCCCCACCATGATAGTTTTATATTTGTGAGGCACATGTAGTGGACAGTCCCATTCTCCAATCTTCACGGTCTCGATATTCTCTATAGAGTTGAGGGCATGCCTCCTGTCGGTCTTCTTCGGAAAATATACCGTGTGTTCTTTATCATTCACATGGAAGGTAACCTTCCCTTTATTGCAATCAATAATAGCACCTGCGGTGTTAAGGAAAGGTCTGCCAAGAATAATGGACATGCTCCCATCCTCGGGCATGTCAAGCACAACAAAATCAGTAAGAATTAAACAATTAGCAACTTCTACGGGAACATCCTCACAAATACCTATCGGAATAGCGGTTGACTTGTCAGCCATCTGAAGGGAGATATCTGTAGGAATTAGTTTCTCTAAACAAAGCCTCTCGTAAAGAGAGAGAGGCATAACACTCACTCCTGCTCCAAGATCACATAAAGCAGTTTTGACATAATTATTCTTTATGGAGCAAGGAATGGTGGGTATACCTGGATCACCGAGCTTCTCAGGAATCTTGCCACTGAAAGAGTAGTTAGCAAGCATAGTAGATATTGCATCATTAGGAACTTTTCTTTTATTAGTGACAATATCTTTCATATATTTTGAATAAGGAAGTAACTTAATAGCATCGGTCAAAGGGATTTGAAGAAAAAGAGGTTTAATCCACTCACAAAACTTATTATAATGCTCTTCTTCTTTAGATTTGATGGACTTACCTGGAAAGGGCATGGGTTTCTGTATCCATGGTTCTCTTTCCTTCCCATGTTTTCTTGCGATGAAGTCTTCTTTAGTGTACCTCTTACGTTTGTCAGGTGCTTCTTCTTCTCGAACTTCAGGCGGATCATTCTTCTCATTATTATTACCTTCAGGTTCAGCATCGTCTTCAGTCTCAGCATCGGAGATAGATACACTGTTGGGATCAATAGCTGGTTCTTCATCTGCAATAGGATCATTAGAATTGTCAGTCTCCTTATGTTTCTTCTTTTTCTTTGGAGAGCCAACAATTTCTTCTTCCTGCATTTGAGAATCCTGCTCGATTCTCTTCGGACGCCCCTCTGGATAAAGAGGATCTTGAGTGCTAGTTCCTCCTCGGGTCTTAATCCCGAAAGCCTGCAAATTATCTTGTTTGGCATTGTTAGCAAGCAAATCTCTTTGCACATTAGAAATTTGATCAAGCTGAGTTTGAACCATATGAAAATGCTTCACAAGACATTGAACATCATTAACTGTTCTATCTAAAACATCAAGCAGTCTTTTGATAGCAAGGGAATTATCATGCAATTGACTTTCTATCCTCTCATTAAAATGATTTTGTTTCATAATAAAATTATCAAACTCATCCAAACATTGATCAGGAGGCTTACCATGAGGGATGTCACTTGCGTTGAAATCTAAAAGAGAGTGTACCTCTACCATAGGAGGGTGAGTAGTAGGCTCACACAGCTTATCAATAGGGGGTAGATTCTTCACGTCTTCAGCTTTAATACCTTTCTCTTTAATAGACTTCTTTGCTTCTCGCATATCCTCGGGGCTCAGAACAAACATGCCCCTCTTCTTTGTTGGTGGAGGTGGTTCAGGGACGGACCAATCTTCATGGTTTTTGGCAATCCTGCCCATTAAATCTTCCGCATCATCCGGTGTTCTTTTCCTGAAAACACAACCAGCACAACTGTCCAAATAGGACCTGGATTCATCAGTTAGACCAGCATAGAATATATCGATTAATTCATTCTTAGGGATTTCATGTCCTGGTCTAGCCCGAATCAGACCGCAGTACCTCCCCCAAGCTTTAGGGAGGGACTCATCCTTCAACTGTTTAAAGTTATAAATTCTTTGTAAAGCAGCATGTTGCATGTGAGCAGGAAAGTACTTATCAACAAAAGAGTGAGCTAAGTCCTGAGGACTCTTAATGGAACCGCATGGGAGTGAATCATACCATGCTTTAGCACCCTCCTTCAAGGAGAAAGGAAGAAGCTTGGTCACATAAAAGTATCGTATCTTCTCATCTGTGGTAAACAGGCTACCCAACTCACCGAGTTTAGTCACGTGTGCAATAGCATCATCATTTTCTCTGCCATAAAAGGGGTCAGCTTCAACCATAGGTATAAGTGAAAGATCAACAGAGAAATCATAATCAGGATCATCAATGCATATATGGGATGTAGCAAATTCGGGATTAGGAATGGTTTTGTTCTTCAGAGAGTGTTTTTCAAACAGTTTCTTAATAGCTTCAGGGTCAGAGCCAGAAAACTCTGTCAGTTCCCTGCATAATTCTTCATCTAGTATATAGTAATCATCATCAAGGAGCCTCTCTTTGAGTTTACTCAAATCAGGATAATCATAAGTTTCACCAATAGGGTAGCGAGTAACAGGAAGTTCAATTCCAGACTTTTTAGCAGCAGCAGCAATTTGTTTCTCAAGAGCATAACCAAGCGAACTAATATCATCATCAAAAGTAGTAGAAGCATCATCAAGGGTATCAGACATAGTAACAGATTCAATAGGAGCATCATGTGGTGGTGGTGAGGCAAACTTACTCATAACGGAAGGTGAATCAAGTGTAGCACTAGTGCTTAGAGCAGTACCTCTTCTTGTAGTAGATAGTAAGATCGGAACCTTGGGGTCTCCTTTCTTACCCATAGTGGATGAAGTGCAGCAGGTAGGATACCTCAAGTAGACTTGTAAATATTGCTATGCTCCCCGGCAACGGCGCCAGAAAACGGTACTTGATAACCCTCAACCGTAAGGGATCGAGATAGTCTTCGCGGGTAAGAATAACCCAATTTATTGATTCGACACACGGGGAGCCAAAGAGTATTTATAAGCTTTGACAGTTGAGTTGTCAATTCAACCGCACCTGAAATATACTTACTTGCAACAAAAGATAAGTGGTAACAGTGATATGATAGTGATGATAATAATAGTAAAAGTAAACAGCAAAAGTAAATAGCAGTAGTAAACGGCAAAAGTAGCAACTAGTGACAAGCAGGGTTTAAAACACTGTAGGCTAGGGAGATGGATGGTTGGGCGCTGCATGGATGAGATAGATTCTAACTTGGGGCACGGCACACGGAAAAATAATGATCATCTAGGCAAATATCAAACATTAGGCATGTATCCCGTAGGTAGTTGTACGTGCTTGCAATAAGAACTTGCACAACATCTTTTGTCCTACCATCCCGCTACGAACGGGGCCAAAAGGAACTTATGGATATTAAGGTGCTCCTGTCAAAGAGCACCGGAACAAAGCAATGAACTCAATGGATACATGTAATCCTCAAACTACGGACCATCCCCTTTGGTGTCCCAAGCTGTCACTTTTGGGATCGCCAGTTCCGGACCGTAACAGGTGCAAACAACTCATAGATAGGATCACGAACACAAATATATTCATGCAAACACATATGGTTCAGATCTGAAATCATGGCACTCGGACCCTAAGTGTCAAGCATTAAGAGTAATAAGTTGAAGCAAAGATGATAAACACCATAGTAGATGATAGGCAACATGCCCCCAACGATCTGATAAACTATTATATGATCTAACTCATCCAATCCCTACCATCCCGTTCGCCTACAGCGGGGGAATTACTCACACATGGAGGGATAAGTCATGGAGGGATGATGGAGTGGTGATGATGATGACGATGGCAACGATCTCCCCTCTCCGGAGGCCAATTCAGCCTCCAGATTAGCCCTCCCGAGGAAGAACAGAGGGTGGCGGCGGCTCCGCGACGGAAAACTGCGAAAGAACTTCTGATCTGGGGTTTCTGCGTCGGGAGTAAAAATACGGGGTAAAGTAGGGCACCAGGGGGTGTGGGACCCACCCAAGCGGCCCCCCGGCGCGGCCCGGGGGGGCGCGCCCACAGGGCGCCTGGGCACCCCCTGGCCCCCCTCTGGACCCACTTCTGGCTCCTGGTTCCTTCGGGTGCGTGGATTTTCTGTGATTTTTCGTGGATTTTTCTGAGATACCTAAAAATCTGTTTTCCTGCACACAAATAAACCATACAGGCAGCTCTGCTGAAAACAGCGTCAGTCCAGGTTAGTTTAGTCCAAATCATGCAAGAATGAGGCCAAAACAATATCAAAAGTGTTTGGAAAAGTAGATACGTTTGAGACGTATCAGTTATACATACATAGAGTCACGGGCCAGGTGCTGTGATTGCTGCTCTGCTCTCCGAAAGGATTAATGCCATCCGCGCTTAAAGCAAACCATACATTCCTTGCATCCTTTGCAAACTCCTCCCAGTACTTTCTCTCGATTTTTCTCCACTGCGACCCGTCAGCGGGTGCTCTCAACTTCCCGTCTTTCTTACGATCCTCACTGTACCATCGCATCAACTTGGCATGCTCTCTGTTTCTAAACAAACGTTTCAACCGTGGTATTATAGGAGCATACCACATCACCTTCGCAGGAACCCTCTTCCTGGCGGGCTCGCCATCAACATCACCAGGGTCATCTCGTCTGATCTTATACCACAATGCACCGCATACCGGGCATGCGTTCAGATCCTTGTATGCACCGCGGTAGAGGATGCAGTCATTAGGGCATGCATGTATCTTCTGCACCTCCAATCCTAGAGGGCATACGACCTTCTTTGCTGCGTATGTACTGTCGGGCAATTCGTTATCCTTCGGAAGCTTCTTCTTCAATATTTTCAGTAGCTTCTCAAATCCTTTGTCAGCCACATCATTGTCTGCCTTCCACTGCAGCAATTCCAGTACGGTACCGAGCTTTGTGTTGCCATCTTCACAATTGGGGTACAACCCTTTTTTGTGATCCTCTAACATGCGATCGAACTTCAGCTTCTCCTTTTGACTTTCGCATTGTGTCCTTGCATCGACAATGACCCGGCGGAGATCATCATTTGGTTCCTCTTGATCTTCAACAGCTTCACCCGTTGCAGCATCATTGGGCACATCGTCTGGTTCCTCTTGATCTTCACCAGCTCCCCCCATTGCAGCATCACCATATTCATCGGGCACATAGTTGTCATCGTACTCTTCTTCTTCGCCGTCTTCCATCATAACCCCTATTTCTCCGTGCCTCGTCCAAACATTATAGTGTGGCATGAAACCCTTGTAAAGCAGGTGGGAGTGAAGGATTTTCCGGTTGGAGTAAGACATCGTATTCACACATTTAGTGCATGGACAACACATAAAACCATTCTGCTTGTTTGCCTCAGCCGCATTTAGAAACTCATGCACGTCCTTAATGTACTCGGAGGTGTGTCTGTCACCGTACATCCATTGCCGGTTCATCTGCGTGCATTATATATAATTAAGTGTGTCAAAAACCATTACAGAACATCATAAATAGATAATTAAGTGACCAAATGGATAAAAGTTCATCATCACATTAAAACCAAAGTACATACATATATAGTTCTCATCTAACAACATATAGCTCTCCATACACATCGAAACTATGTAAAACTTTTCAATGCGAAAACAAATGCGATCATAATCGCAACCAAGGTAACAATTGATCCAACGGCATAATGATACCAAGCCTCGGTATGAATGGCATATTTTCTAATCTTTTTAATCTTCAACGGCATTGCATCCATCTTGATCTTGTGATCATCGACGACATCCGCAACATGCAACTCCAATATCATATTCTCGTCCACAATTTTTTTTATTTTTTCCTTCAAGAATTTGTTTTCTTCTTCAACTAAATTTAACCTCTCGACAATAGGGTCCATCTTGATCTTGTGATCATCGATAACTTCCGCAACATGCAACTCCAATTCCATCTTCTCCTCCTCCATTTTTTCCAATTTTTTCTTTAAGGAAATGTTTTCCTCTTCAACTAAATTTAACCTCTCCACAAGAGGGTCGGTTGGAATTTCCGGTTCAACTACCTCCTAGACATAATAAAACATCTATGCATGTCAGGTTGGTCGGCATAACTATCATAAACACTAAAACAATTAGTTATAAATTAAAGATAATATACCACATCCGAATCATAGACAGGACGAGGGCCCACATGGGCGGATATCAAAACCATCGCACTATATAATAACAAGCAATAATAAACGTAAGAAAATTAGACAAATATCTATCTAGAGCAATAGTAACAAGCAATAATAAAAGTAAGAAAAGCATGGACATAACAAGAGGCTCACCACGGTGGTGCCGGTGACGAGATCGGCGGGGGCAATCGACGGCGGCGAAGACGGGGACGGGACGTGACGGACCGCTAAACCTAGACAAATCTCGGAGAAAATAGAGCTTCGAGAGGAGAAAAGCTTAACTAGTGTGGCTCGGGCATTCCACCGAACACGTTGTGTGCATAGGAGGTGAGCTAGAGCACCACTAACCCCTCTCCTCCTCGGCCAGAAAAAAAAACAGAGCAGTGAGCTCTGCTCTTGAGTGAGGGGTTATATATAGGCACCTCATTGGTCCCGATTGGTGCTATGAACCGGGGCTAAAGGGGAGCCTTTGGTCCCGGTTCATATCACTAACCGGGACCAATGGTGGTGGGCCGGGACCAAGAGCCATTGGTCCCGGTTTGTCGCTCCAACCGGGACCAAAAGGTCCAGACGAACCGGGACCAATGGCCCACGTGGCCCGGCCGACCCCCTGGGCTCACGAACCGGGTCCAGTGCCCCCATTGGACCCGGTTCTAGATTGAACCGGGGCTAATGGGCTGGATAGGCCTGGACCAATGCCCTGTTTTCTACTAGTTTAGCTAGGACCGCATGACTATCTCGTAGGTTGTCGGGTAGTCTTTTGCCAAAACCTTCCACCAGAAGTTTTGGAACAGCCCTGTTTATTTTCTAGAATTTTCAGAGTTATGGAACTCCATGTGAAGATAAAACGATGACGGACTTGAAAAACTGCATCTGGAAAACTACTCCCCCAAAATTTAGATCCAATCTCGAGGGAGGCTCTCTTCTGGAAGACACAAAAACCACAAAAATTGGAGGGAAACCACCCCTCTAACCGGGAGAGAAGGCCAAGGAAGAATAAGAATTAGGGGCCGCACCCCCTCTCCTTCAGTGTCGCCGGAACGCCGCTAGGGACATCTCCATCACCATCACCACCAACTCTTTCATTCTTCTCATGGTGTTGTGCGAGTGGTCCACCCTCAGAGTTGAGGATTTGCACCACTAGCTATGTGTTACATCTCCCCCCTTAAATCATGTGAGTTTTCGATGATGATCATGACTATGCGCTTTGTTAACGGATTTGCATATCTTTGTGGTGAATTTGATCTTGCCCTTGCTACGAGTTTATTTATCTTAGATTGAATATTTTGGGAATATGTTACATCATGATGCATGTCTAGTATAATTTCCGGAGATGTACTTAGTGACATTGGGGTGACTCTATGGATAATATATTAGAACAATAAATATCATGAGATGATTGTTTAGTACAATGTCCGGGGCTTCTTGACGTGACACTGGGTTTGCTCTATGGATCAAGATTATAGAAAGACAAACATAGAGGTGTGTCTAATCTTACCTACGTTATCTCATCCCAAAGATCTAATAAAAAGAGAAACTTTCGAGTGATTTTTACTGCACCTTTTGAGGATATGTCATCTTGTTTAACTATGTTAATGATGTTGAGTATGAAACCTAGGTCTTTTTCGAGCACTGAGATATTGTTACTTGTTTTTGCTACAGTTTACCTTGTTGTCCATATTTATTTCAGAACTTAGAAAATTGTATTACCATCCAAACTATTAATCTACAAATTACCAATCTGTTCGCCTAATTACTGCAACTATACAATTAACAACAGTATTACGGTGTGTTTGGGACACAAGAGACTATTTGTATTTTGATTGCAGGGATGCTTGAGACAATTTGTTGTTGTCCTATTATCCTCTGTGCTTGGAGGCCAACAAAGTCTACAAGAATAGAAGTGCATAGTAGATACCAGTACCACTTTCATTCGATTGATCTTGTTTGTTGATTACCTCTGTAGAATTTGATGTATGGAGTTTTTATGATTGGTTAGCGTTCTGGTGTGCATATCTATTTTTCTAAAATATTTTGATTCATGCTTGGGATGTAGACATATTCATTTTGTGTGAAGCATTGACACACTATGGAATTGTTCCCAAATCCAATCTTGGATAGAGAGATATAGGATTGGTGATTTTTGTGCAACCAATGCAAACTTTATTTTACCATACAAAACTACTCAAGCATCAATACAGTCATTCACACTCATCGACGGAGCCTACACAAAAAGCCCTATACCGTTTTCAGTCCATGCGGAACTAAGACATAGACGAAAAAGGGTTCCCCCTGCTTTATATTATAAAGCAACCGCACTAACATCCGAGAACAGTAGAGTTACCAAGTACGAAAAAAGAAAGAAAGAAGTGGAATAGGTCCAAAATAAGTATCGCTGGGATGATAGCACAACAACCCCTGCAAAATATGGCCAGGGTAACTAATCTGGCTCGGGGGGGGGGGGGGGG
>LR738713.1:674849150-674910630 GCA_902687465.1 Secale cereale
GCAGAGGAGGAGGCAGTGGAGCAAAGTCACGCTATGATCGAGTCAATGTTGCCTCTATCGTGTCGCTTTCTAAGCAGCTTCCAGAGCTGCAAGAAACCACACATTTTGTAAATAGCGCCAGTCGCACGGGATAGAATCGCATGTTTGATCACAAGCTTATTGCACACATTCCAAAGGGTTCATGCTAGCACTCCCATCTCCACCCATAAGGAAGGGCGCGTTGCGCTGGGGGATTCTAGAACCTCCCGGAACATATCCGGTATGATTGTTATGGCACCAGTTTCCTCACACAACATTCGGAAATAGCTCCAGAGGAAAATAGCTGCGGGGGCAAACGAAGAATATGTGGTTGGAGTCCTCTGGTACTCCGCACAAGGGGCATAGCCAGTCACTAGGGACATTGTCTTTAAGCACCTCCGTACCCAAAGGTGGGAGTATGTACTCTTGGGAGTATGTACTCTTGGTATCCTGCTCCAGCGAAGGGGAGTGGAGGGTGATGTATTCCAGCAACTCTGCCCACTGGCCCTGCTCTAAGGGTCCGAATATGCGCCGGAAAGCGATGCTCTCCAGGTTCCCTAAGGCGACTGCCACCGTGAGCTGTCGTCGCGCGCAGATAGTGATGAGCGATAAAAAAATGATCGAAAAATATCCTAGGACCCGACCAACGGTCCAACCAAAACAATGTGTTGGTGCCATATGCAACGCTAATTGATGATCCAATCTGAAGGATCGGTAGCAATTGTATGATCGATTGCCAAAATTGGGAGCCGCCCACTCTAGGGGCAAAGGCTAATGGCTGGCCATGCAACTATTTTGCGCGGATAATATAAAGCCAAAGCCCTCCCTCGTCGGTCGCGATACGCCATAGCCATTTGGACAGGAGGGCGATATTCATGCGCTTGGACTAAATGACCCCCAGCCCCTGGTCTTTAGGTTTGCAGATCTCCGACCATTTAACCATGTGGTATTTCTGCTTATCACCCTTCCCATCCCAGAAGAACTGAGACTGGTATTTGGCAATTTCTCGATGGAATGATTTGATGTCTACTACGCAACATTATTCTTGTAGACACGTGTTGGGCCTCCAAACCTAGAGTTTTGTAGGACAATACCAATTTTCCCTCAAGTTGATGACCTAAGGTTATCAATCCGTAGGAGGTGTAGGATGAAGATGGTCTCTCTCAGACAACCCTGCAACCAAATAATAAAAAGTCTCTTGTGTCCCCAACACACCAAATACAATGGAAAATTGTATATGTGCACTAGTTGGGCGAAGAGATGGTGATACAAGTGTAATATGGATAGTAGATATTGATTTTTGTGATAGTAACAATAGAAAACAGTAAGGTGGCAAGGGATAAAACGGAGCACAAACGCTATTGCAATGCTTGAAAACAAGGCCTAGGGTCTGTACTTTCGCTAGTGCAATCTCTCAACAATACTAATATAATTGGATCACATAACCACCCCTCAAAGTGTGATGAAGAATCACTCGAAAGTTCCTAGCTAGCGGAGAACATAAGAAGAAATTGTTGGTGGGGTACGAAACCACCACAAAATTATTCTTTCCAATCAATCTTTCCAAGAGTTCGTACTAAAATAACACAAGGTTACTCTGTCCGATCAATCTATCCAAGAGTTCGTACTAAAACAATGCAAGGTTATTCTTTCCGATCGATCTATCAAGAGTTCGTACTAACATAACACAAAGTTATCCTTTCTAATCGATCTATCAATAGTTCGTACTAAAATAACACCAAAACAAATTCAGTTTTATAATACTCAATCCAACACAAAGAACCTCAAAGAGTGCCCCAAGATTTCTACCGGAGAAACAAATACAAGAACGTGCATCAACCCCTATGCATAGATTACCCCAATGTCACCACGAGAATCCGCAAGTTGAGTGCCAAAACACATATCAAGTGAATTAATATGATACCCCATTGTCACCACGAGTATTCAATTGCAAGACATATACCAAGTGTTCTCAAATCCATAAAAGTATTCAATCCAAAGAAATCTCAAAGGGAAAAGTCAATTCATCACAACAAGAGAGGGGAAAACACCATATGACCGACTATATTAATAAAGCCCGCGATACATCAAGATTGTGCATCTCAAGAACAAGAGAGAGAGAGAGAGAGAGAGAGAGAGAGAGAGAGAGAGAGAGAGAGAGAGAGAGAGAGAGAGAGAGAGAGAGAGATATTAAACACATAGCTACTGGTACAAACCCTCAGCCCCGAGGGTGGACTACTCCCTCCTCATCATGGTGGCCATCGGGATGATGAAGATGGCCACCGGTGATGATTTACCCCTCCGACAGGATACCGGAAAGTGTCTAGATTGGTTTTCGGTGGCTACAGAGGCCTGCGGCGGTGGAACTTCTGATCTAGGTCTACCCGAAGGGTTTTGGAATATTTGGGAATTTATAGGGTAAAGAGGGGGTGCGGGAGGCCATTGAGGTGGGCAGAACCCACCTGGTGCCCCCCTTGGGGCACCCCCCGGGTGCAGCTCTGGCCCATTCTGGGTGTTCTGGCCCAAAAAAATCTCCAAAAAGTTTCGCGGTGTTTGGACTCCGTTTGATATTGATTTCCTGCGATGTAAAAAACAAGAAAAAAAACAGCAACTGGCACTAGGCACTGGGTCAATAGGTTAGTCCCAAAAAATGTTATAAAGTTGCTATAAAATGATTGTAAAACATCCAAGAATGATAATAAAACAGCATGAATAATTCATAAATTATAGATACGTTGGAGACGTATCATGATTCATTAAGACTATAGAATACCATCAGGTACATTAGTAAGTTAATGATGGATGAGTTGATCAAGACCACTCTAGCCGCCTTAGAGAGCCAGCACCCTTGCCATGGTTCGACCCATTGTTGAACCTTGATCACCGAGGGGTGTAGGTCCTTCTCTAGGATACGGGAGTCACTAATGGGCATATCAAGATAGGTGGTCGAAAATGATCCAAGCAGAGACAATTAAGTCAATTCGCTATGCGGTGGGACTCCTCCGTTGAGTAACCCATCACCATCACTTCGCTCTTGGCGAAGTTTATTGTCAAAACCGACATTTCCTGGAAACAAAGGAGGAGGAACTTCATATGCTGGATATCCTCATCAGAGCCCTACACCATCAGAATCGTGTTGTCTGCATACTGGAGGTGGGTGAGTCCCCATCACGAAACAAGATGGGGATAAATACCCCGGATGTGCCCGGCCCTTAAATGGCCGCAAACTCATCGACCACAAGGTTAAATAAAAACGGGGATAAGGGATCCCCCTGTTGCACCCCTTGCGATGTGGGGAAGTATGGACCCACTTCCCCATTGATATTAATCGTCGTGCATCCGCTCGAGACTAGCTGCATGACACATGCGATCCAGTGAGGGTCGAAGCCTCGCTTCTCCAACACGTCATTGAGAAAGGACCAATGTACTGTGTGATATGCTTTGTGGAAGTCAAATCTTACAGAAAACTGCCCGAAGGCGTTTTCTCTTGACTTCATGGATGACCTCGTGGAGAACCAGAATCTCATCCAAGATAAACCGGCCCTTAGTAAACGTTGTCTGGTTGGGGTGGAATATCCGAGGAGCAAGCAAGGCCGCCCTAGTGAGGATATAAGGCGTTTTGCAAGGATCCGAAAGATCACGTTGATAACCGTGATCCGCCCGAATTGCCGGATGTCTGTAGCACCCTACACTTTTGGCATTAGGGATATAATCCCATAACTCGGGCATAATATGTCCAAAGTGCCTCTCGCAAATTCGAGGAACAACGCCATGACATCCCCTTTGATGGTAGCCCATAACACCTGAAAAAAGCGGACCGGCAAACCATCTGGGCCTGGAACCGAGGCGGGGTTCATTGATTTTATGAAGGTCTCGACCTCCGCTTCCTTGAAAGGTGTAAGGCAGAACTAAAACATACCTGGTCTCTACACTCAGAAAGAGAAAGATTGCACAGCACTCCTCCCACGAAGGTGGCAGCTAGCTTTTCTCTACCTTCTTCGACAAGTCCGCCATTCTCATCCATCTCTAGCCACTATGGAGGTGCCCTCCATCTCTATCCACCATTAAGGCACTGCTAGAATTCAGTTCTTCGTCCAATATGTCATCTGTTCTTGTGTAGGTCTGTCTCTATGTGTCCTAGGAGCAATTTTGAGGCTGCGGCAACAACACGTCAAGATTCTCTTCTTGTAAAGCCAGTATGTAAGGTCGGGATGACCTTGCAAGAATAGAATGCTATCATGGGGAGTAACATGAGGTGACACTAAGACCGAGAAAGATCACTAAAGCATGCCTTGTGAATTTTCTTCAACCATTGTTAGGGTAGGTGCATCGATCGACTTTGATTTAGATCGATATCTTGATGTTCATGTTGTAATTTCAGTTTATTTCTTTGCCCATTTCAATCTTACATATTTGTTTCTTGCTATGGAGTTGCATCCAAGTGAAACTTTATGCCGATTTAAACCATCACAAATATGTCAATGTAGAACTTTATGCCGGTTTAAACCATCACAAAATATGTCAATGTAGAAGTTTATGCCAATTTATTTGTTCGGAAATATCCAGAAGGGTGCACAAGGAACTATTCATCATGGAAAATCCTCTAAAGAAAATTCAGAATGTGATAATTCTAGAAAAAGGTGTACCTTGCGAGAAAACACACTAATAAATAGGGACTCACACTCAATTTCACGAAACTTGAACCCGAATAGTGAGATTGAAGATAAGCTCATTTCCTTGACTACCTTCGGTCGAGTACTCAGAAGCACCCACGAGCAAGGCTCAACCAGTGGGCAGGCGAGCCCTCAAAATATGGGAATCGAGATGCCCACGCACACACACGCGCTTGCGCCCACACACACACTGACACACATGGTCTTTCTGCAAAAATAATGAAACAAAAATTTAGTGATAGACGAAACAGAGTTGGGACAACATGGATCGTCAACTCCGGCCCACTGATTTATACTCCCTCCATTCCCAAATATAAGTCTTTCTAGAGATTTCAACATACGGAGCAAAATAAATGAATCTACACTCTAAAATTCTTGTCTGGATACATTATAAATGTGCAAATAATATTTATGTACAGTCAACAAAACAAAATATTGTTTCTCAAAAAGAGTTTTATGTTCTGGAGGGTTGTAAAATAACAAGACACAAATGCCTAAAGATATTGACCTAAGTTGCCCATCCATAAGCAGTAATGAAGACAAACAATCAAATGAATTAGCAAAACTCCGGAGCCAGCAGATAGCTGACAGATAAGGCATGTGCGGCAGCTCTATTAAGCGCAGTAGGATGTACGCAGCCTCATCTCCATGGCAGAGTCGATCAAGACCGGCAAATATCTTAGAAATCACGCATCACGTCGATTTCTTCTATCAACAAACAACCATCTCCCAGATTTATGAAGGGAATAGGCTTCCCACTAATTGCATCAACCATCCACATTACAAAACACTAAAGAAGCACGATCAGTCAGATATCTCTCCCATGAAGACAAAGAGGAATCCCCAATGCAATGAATGGATGTGCCCCATGTATCAATGAAGCTTTACTGTGCCCCTGATATTGATGCATTGCGTGCAAGGACACAAACCTGACTGCCTCGCTTCATCTATAAAAGCAAACAAGGACCAAAACCGTCGTCGCATACATACTTGAAACTAGGACCTAGGCAGAGAAGGCATACATACTTCAAACGCTCAAGGCAACTATCTACATGAATAGGTATATAAGTTATAAGTGAACCATATAACCCATTAATTAGCAGCGCATCATGGGATTGGGAGACGCCGGGAATTCAGATTTGTGCTTGGGACGACCAACCTGTACATGCAGCGCCATTGAAGGCTCTTAATGGAAGCCATGTATGTGATGCTCTTTGGTTTGGTGTTGTATCAAGTTACAATAAAGAAAAAGCATATCTATGTAGTATAGCTTCTCAGAATTGAAACCTTAACCGATTTTTCAACAAGAAAAAGAAAAAGCATTTATCCTCACCTGTTACTCCCTCCGTTCGGAATTACTTGTCTTGAAAATGGATGTATCTAGAACTAAAATACGTCTAGATACATCCATTTCTGCGACAAGTAATTCCGAACGGAGGGAGTACCTCTCATCTGCGCCTTCACTTTGATACTATGTGCTGATTTGATGCCAGTTTTCCCAGCGTAACCAAGTTTTCCCAGTTACATTGCCTCATGTGAAACACAGGGCATGAACAGGATACCCATGAGTTTGATCATGAGTACCAGAGTACAAAACAACACAGGAACAAAAACACTAACATAAAGGATATTTCATTATAATAAGAGGTAACAACTGTTCTGCCTCAGACAGCCAGCCATACAGAGCAGCAAACTTGGTTGCCTATCTTTCTTCCTCCAAAACACAAAAGTATCATGCAAAATATAGGTTTTTGATAGAGTGTACCTTGTTGTCTATGTATTCATCATGTTTATTTCTTAGAATTTGTTGAGTCATGCCGTAGGTATGTCCACAGCTAGGCTGCGACCATGTACTCATGTAGAGATGAGACCGCGTGTCTGCATGCAAGTTAGCAGTGAGTTAGTTAGTTGAGAGGGCCGTCGGCATAGGCCCAAAAACCATCGGCATAAGCATATGCCGACGGTCACCGCCGGCATAGCCCTGTCGGCAACTCGTACGTCGGCATACCCCAGGGCGGCCGTCGGCATACAAACACCGCCCGCGTAGGTAGCTAAGCCGACGGTGTCCGTACCACCGTGGCATAATTCTCCACCTGACGGCCATCGACGGCGCCTCTGTTAAAGCTTTGCCAATCAGCGGTTGCCACGCGGCATACCTACGCCGACATGGTTTTTTGCTGAATAAAATAAGTGTCAAGCTATGCCGACGGCCTCCGTTAGGGCCGTCGGCATAGTGGTGACGGCGTCAACCCTCCGTCTGGACCTGGGTCGGCGGACCCACCTGTGTGCCGACGGCCCCCGTCGGCATAGTGGAAGATACGCCGACGGCCTTTCTACGCCGACGGCCCCCGTCGGCATAGATGGAGTTTTGTCGACGGCTTTAGTATGCCTACGGCCTTTCCACTGCCGTCGGCATACCACTATCTATGCCGACGGGGGCCGTCGGCGTAGAAAAGGCCGTCGGCAACGGCCGTTATTCTGGTAGTGGTAGAGGGGATGGATGCATGTGCAGTCGTCCATCAGGCTATTAGCATGCACGTACGCGTATTTCCGTTGCATGGATGTGCTGTAGAGCCGATAGTGGCTTAGATGTGGACCGAGTGATTAAGAGATAAACGGCTGAATCGTGCTGCCGTGTCAAAGATGTTGTTACTCGTGGCTATGCTACCGGCTAGTGGAGAGGAAATAGCGGATCAGGCAGTACGTAGCAGGGAGTAAAGTAATACGTGTGTGTCTCTATTAAAAGACTTTGTAATCAGCTGCGTGGGTGTTGAGAAGAAACAGAGAAAAGGCACAAGTGTGTGCGGTGCCGCAAACCTCCCTGTGTGCTCTTCTTCTACCTTCAGTTCGCGTGTGTTGTTCCTTCTTTCTCCTCGAGCTGCTCCAACAGTTTTCACCTATGCGTATGACACTACCTGCTACTCTTCAGTGTATAGGGCATATCTACTTTGTCTCAAGACGAACTCTCTTAAGTTCGACCAAGTTTATAGGAAAAACAATCAACATCGATCTAGTTCAGAAGATAGATGTTGATATTATTTTTTATATAAACTTGATCAAAGTTAGAAGGGTTTGACTCGAGACAAAGTAAATATGCCTTGTAAACTAAAAAATGACGATACTACTACTACTGTAACTTCCTACGGTTGGCATACTGCACAACTGGATCGTTGAGGATTCTTCTTATCCAGCAGCTGGAGTAGGGGCAGTCTTGCTATGTTTTGTGCTCTTGTCGTATTTCATCTCCATTTTCACCTGGCTATTTTTGTTTTTAGCAGAGAGGCTTGATTTCGCCTTGTTGGGGTCGTCGTTGGACTTGTTGTTTCTGAGCTTGTCAAGGGCTTGCAGCAATGATGAACCAAGGATTGCTTGCAGTTTCGCCTCATCCATTGTATTCAGATCTTTAATGTTTAGAACAAGTGTAACCTTCTCTGTAGGTGCGCCATTGTCCGACTGTACATCTTGTTTGATTATTACCTCAGTGGAATTTGAGCAATTTAGCTTGTTGACATCTGTTTCACATGATTTTTAAGTCAATAGTAAACTGGTTACGATTAGTTTCGACAGGGCTATGGTTCCTATCAATTGTGCTAGGAGATCAGCCATATTTTATAATTAAGGGAGAAGGTTCCACAACGCGGGGAAGAAAACAACACTCTCACGGCAATATATTACTCAAGTAGACCAGCTTTGATTCCTTTCAGTTATGGCATTCCCTTTGAGGTCGTTTTCACAATTACCGGTACTTAGAGCAACTCTAGCAGATCCCGCATTGCGCCGGCCCGCAAAACGCGTTTGCAATTCACGCAAGATGGCCTTTGCGGGCCGGCGTGGACGGCCACAGATCCAGACCCCTCAAACGGACCCGCATAAAAGTATATTCGTGGAATATGCTTTTTACGGGTCGGCTTTGCGGGGTCTGCTCTTTGCGTCGCTACATCCCGCATCTCATCGGCCCACAAATATCAAATCCAACATATTACAACAAATGTAAGCAAAACTAAATTATTCAAATCAAACATAATACAATAATCATCCATATTACAAATAATTATTCAAATCACCGTAGCAAACTTAAATAATGGAATACAAAACTTCTCATGAATATAAATACAAATGAATACAAAAATCAGTCACTGTCCAGCCCTTTGCCAATGGTGCTCAATGAGATCCTCCTGAAGTTGAAAGTGTGTGTTTGCATTTTCAATCTCCTTGTATGTCTAAAGAATAGCTCTAATGCGGTTAGGGTCTCTAGGTGGTTTGACACGGCTACCCACATCGTCGTAGAATAATTTAAAGTTCATTCCTCTCTCATCTTCAAGAATTATATTGTGCAGGATAACACAGCATGTCACGATATTTTTTTAAGGTTTTCTTATCCCAAAAACGAGCAGGACCACAGACAATGGCAAACCTAGATTGCAAAACACCGAATGCTCTTTCAATGTCTTTTCGGGCTGCCTCTTGCACCCTTGCAAATTCACATTGTTTTTTAGTTTTGGGTTCTTTGATGCTTTTGACAAATGTGCACCAAGGAGGGTATATACCATCTGCAAGATAGTACCCCTTTGTGTATTCATGCCCATTGATAGTGTAGTTGCAAGCAGGAGCATCACCACTAGCAAGCCTAGCAAATAAATGAGACCATTGCAAGTTAATATCATTGAGAGTGCCCGGCATACCAATAAAGCAATGCCAAATTCATAAATCCTCGGATGCTATCGCCTCTAGCACAATTAATGCATCACGGGACTTGCCACAATACATTCCTTGCCATGTCTTGGGGCAATTTTTCCAAGTCCAATGCATACAATCAATGCTACCTAGCATGCCAGACCAACCTCTCCTCTCATTAGATGCCATCAATTTCTTTGTGTCATCTTCATTGGGAGCCCAAAGATACTCGGGGCCAAAGACACGGATGACCACCTTTGCAAATCTACGCACAAACTTAATTGAAGTATCTTCACCAATGCGAAGGTACTCATCGGCATAGTCAGCCGGAACACCATACGCAATCACCCGCATTACCGCGGAGATTTTTTTATATGCACTAAATCCCTTTAAGCCCGCAGCATTTCTTCTTTGAGTAAAATACAACAATTTGCCTCGCAAGCTTGAACAATTTTTACAAAGAGGGATCGGCGCATTCGGTACCTTCTCCGAAAGAGGTGCGGTGGATATGTAGGATTCTCCGCGTAGTAGTCTTGCATCAACATCTCGTTCCCAAGATGAAGATTCCGAGGAATGCAAGGACGCCCCACGGATGATCCTTGTCTCCTCTTCCGGTTCTCGTCTTCGTGCTCCTTCACGGCAAATGTCTGATACGTCTCCAACGTATCTATAATTTTTTATTGTTCCATGCTATTATATTATCTGTTTTGGATGTTTAATGGGCTTTAATATGTAATTTTATATTATTTTTGATTGTTCCATGCTATTGTTCCATGCAAATGTTTAACGGGTCTCAAACGCCCGGGCTGACTGGCACCTCTCATACCCGTCCCAAATGTAGGACGGATATGAGGTGGCCCTGGCATGCCCGGGCGCGTCCGCCACGTCAGCCCGGCCGATCGCTGGCCCACCCCGACCCCACAAAAAACCCCGGTCGACACAAACCCTAGCTCACTCCGCTCCCCTCCCGACGCTCCCATTTCCCCAAATCCGCCAAATCCCGACCACCGGCGAGCATGTCCAGCACCGGCAGCCACTCCGATGGCAGCTCCGGAGACGAGGAGTTGGATGTATTATGTGAACTTTGGCTATCTTTAGATGATCTGGCTGCGATTTTTTGATGAAACGATTGTGCATTTGTATGTCCGCTCATGATCTACGTACTTTCATCAATGTTGCATGGTTTAGTATGAATACAGGGGACGAAATATGAGATACGCGGATGTGGAGTCGTGGATATAGGAAGTGCCCGGTCAGTGCTCACGGAGGGACCGGATTTTCCAAGTCCGGTTGTAGATGCTCGAAGGCATATGCGCGAAGCACCGTAGGATGTACTCAGCCTCGTCTCCATAGCGGAGTCGATCGAGACTAGCAAATATCTTAGAAATCATGCATCAAACGCCCATTTCTGCTATCAACAAACAATCATCTCCCAGATTTATGAAGGAAATAGGCTTCCCGTTAATTACATCAACCATCCACATTACAAAACAGTAAAGAAGCACGATCAGTCTGATATCTCTCCCATGAAGAGAAAGAGGAATCCCCAATGCAATGAATGGATGTGCCCCATGTATCAATGAAGCTTTACTGTGCCCCTGATATTGATGCATTGCGTGCAAGGACACAAACCTGACTGCCTCGCTTCATCTATAAAAGCAAACAAGGACCAAAACCGTCGTCGCATACATACTTGAAACTAGGACCTAGGCAGAGAAGGCATACATACTTCAAACGCTCAAGGCAACTATCTACATGAATAGGTATATAAGTTATAAGTGAACCATATAACCCATTAATTAGCAGCGCATCATGAGATTGGGAGACGACGGGAATTCTGATTTGTGCTTGGGACGACCAACATGTACATGCAGCGCCATTGAAGGCTCTTAATGGCAGCTATGTATGTGATGCTCTTTGGTTTGGTGTTGTATCAAGTTACAATCTACCACGATGGTCTTCAGCTGACGATAGTATAGCTTCTCAGAATTGAAACTTTGACCGATTTTGCAAAAAGAAAAAGAAAAAGCATTTTAACCTCACCTGTTACCTCTCATCCGCGTCTTCACTTTGATACTATATGTGCTGATTTGATGCCAGTTTTCCCAGCGTAACCAAGTTTTCCCAGTTACATTGCCTCATGTGAAACACAGGGCATGAACAGGATACCCATGAGTTTGATCACTGAGTACCAGAGTACAAAACAACACAGGAATATCACCACTAACAGAAAGGATATTTCATTACTAATAAGAGGTAACAACTGTTCTGCCTCAGACAGCCAGCCATACAGAGCAGCAAACTGGTTGCCTACCTTTCTTCCTCCAAAACACAAAATGTCATGCAAAATATAGGTTTTCACCTATGCGTATGACGAGAGCCCCCCCCCCCTCCCCCTACCCCGCGTCGTCTCCTCCGAGGCGACTCAGGGGTAACCCTAGCCGCCACCGCCGCGCCTCCTCCCGGCGGGGATTCGGCGGCTGCACGACTCGTGGAGGGCCTCGGCCCATGGGGCGGCGGCCCCGGCAGGTGAGGGTGGGGTGGCCCTGGCGGCGGGTCGCCCTGCTGGTGCTGGCTAGGCGCCCTCTCGATCACGCGGGTGCTGAGGCATATCTAGTTTGTCTCAAGACATACTCTCTTAAGTTCGACCAAGTTTATAGAAAAAACAATCAACATCGATCTAGTTCAGAAGATAGATTTTGATATTAATTTTTATATAAACTTGGTCAAAGTTAGAAGGGTTAGACTCGAGACAAAGTAAATATGCCTTGTAAACTAAAAAATGACGATACTACTACTACTGTAACTTCCTACAGTTGGCATACTCCACAACTGGATCGTCGTGGATTCTTCTCATCCAGCAGCTGGAGTAGGGGCAGTCTTGCTAACACTATCAGTTGCACCAATGTTTTGTGCTCTTGTCGGATTTCATCTCCATTTTCACCTGGCTATTTTTGTTTTTAGCAGAGAGGCTTGATTTCGCCTTGTTGGCGTCGTCGTTGGACTTGTTGTTTCTGAGCTTGTCAAGGGGTTGCAGCAATGATGAACTAAGAATCGCTTGCAGTTTCGCCTCATCCATTATATTCAGATCTTTAATGTTCAGAATAAGTGTAACCTTCTCTGTACATGCGCCAGTGTCAGATTGTACATCTTGTTTGATTATTACCTCAGTGGAATCTAAGCAATTTAGCGTGTTGACATCTGTTCACATGATTTTTAAGTCAATAGTAAACTGGTTATGATTAGTTTCTGTTGAGTAACGTGACTAGGAATTATTCTGGCTTGTCTTGTACTCCAAGTAGATCATTGTACTCCTATATTTATGCCCACGAGGCTCAAGCAATACAACAACTTTTCCACCAAACCCCTCTCTCCCTTCTAACGTGGTATCAGCCTTACCTCGATCCTAAACCCTAGCCGCCGCCGCTTCGCACCCGCGCGCCGCCCCCGGGGCGGTCGGCCTCCATGACCGCCGCCGGGGGCCGCGCCGCCTGTACCTAGGGTTCGACCGCCGGTCGTGTTGACCGGCTGCCCTAAGGAGTCTTTTTCCCGAGCCCTTGCTCTGGGTTTTTCTCTCTCCCGTCGGTCATCTTGATCGGTGATTTCTTTTTGGTTTTTCGATCTAAGACCGGTTTGCGTCGCCCGTCGCCGCCATCGACCTCACACGCCTCTACTCCGACTTCGGCAGCGACTGGCCGGCTACTTCACCGACCCGATGGCCTCGCGCGCCAGGCGGCCCGCCAAGGCCGTCGTCCGCACGCCGGCCCGCTCGTCGCCCTGCGTCGGCCGTCATCGACCTGCTTCGACCGGAACACCTGCATCGCACACCCGGCGGCCTCGCGCCATGCGGCGGCCAATCATAGCCGTCGTTCGCGCGCCGGTCCGCCCATCTATCCACACCACCAGCCTCCGTCGTGTCTGCACGGCGGCCCTGCGGTCTACGTCGCCGGCCTCGTCTCCGGCAGCGTCAGGCTCGTCGACTGTCTCAGCTCGGGCGCTGCTACTACGTTGGTCGCTCGGGCCTCGCTGCCCGGGTGCCGGTCGCACGACGTCCCACGTCGTCCGTCCTCACCGGCTTCATCTCGGACTCCGCCGCCACCTCGTCTTCACCGAGCGGCGTCCCCGACCTCGCGCACGGTCGGATTGATCACCCGCCCGCCGCCGCTATCCGCCACATCTACGCCGTGCGACCGACCTGGCCCGTCGGTTGTGCGCGCCTCCGCAGGTCCCGTGAAGATCGTCCCGAGTACTGCGCGCCTCTCCGCCGATCGAGCATCGGGTTGCCGCTGCGTCGCCCCGTCGGGCCGCAGCGCCGCCGCCCCGTGGTTCTCCTCGCGGCTGCATCGACTCGTGCTTCGCCGATGGGTCGCCCCTTCGGACCGTAGTGCCGCGATACGCGGTCCCCGCCGCCGCCCCAAGGCCGTCCCTGCGGTTGCACCGACTCACGAACCGCCGTTGCGTCGCCCCTTCGGGCCGCAGCGTCGCGGCCCGCGGTCCCCGCCGCCGCTCCGAGGTCTTCCCGCCGTCGCCCCGACCCGCCTGCCGCCGCTGCGTCGCCCCTTCTGGCCGTAGCCTCGCGGCCCACGGTCCACTCCGCCGTCATCGCGTGTCGACCTCCCGTGGTATGTGCCGCGTCGTCTCCTTTGGCGCGGGAACACCACCGTCCGTGCCGGTCTTCGTCACGCTGTCAGGGTTCTTCGCCTACTTCGAACACCGCCGCCGCACTCCTAACCTAGCCGTCGTCACCGCCGCCGCCGCCCTTCTTTGGCCGCCGTCGCCGCTACCTTCGTAGCTGCCGCCGTCGCCCGTCCACCCCCTTCTTCTTCATCCAAGCACCAGCCCGTCGCCAGCGTCGTCATCATCTACCCCGACCACTTCATCTACTCCGACCACCGTTGGTGATATCGGCCCCGCGCCGATGGACGCCGCAATCGTCGTCGAGTTCTTCTCTGCTGGCCCCTCCAACTTCTCTGACATGGTGTACAGCTCGTGCAGATCCCTCGTCTACGCATGCCTGGTACTGGCAACACCGATGTTTGCCTTCATCCACGACGTGTCCCCGAGCCTGGCAAGCCTGATCAACGCTTCGTCAACTTCGTCTTCGTCCGTCTACGCATGCCCGGTGCTGGCAACACCGGTGCGTGCCTTCGTCTATGATGTGTCCCCGGGCTTGGCAAACCCATTGCGACCGTCGTCAACACCATCTTGTTCCCGGCGCACCACTACTTCGACACCACAACGCCCATGCTAACTCGGCGCCTCCTTGCGCTCGCGGATCCACGACGACTTCCTCGACACCGTCTACCCCGACTCGACATCGACCACGACATTCTTCGCACAGCTACCTCGTCCAAGGCTCCACCACATACATTCTCGGCTACATCGACAAACGGCACAAAGGGCTACCGCCTTCTTGAGCAACCTCGTCGGTTTCCACTCCAGCCACGACTCCGCGATGCGTCGACCGTTCCGACTGTGGGGGGGGGGTGTCTGTCGGGTTGCCTTCGGATTCTTCTCCAGTCTCACCGTCTGCGTCGCTACCGTTGTGACTACGGCCGGGTGGATGTTGAGTAACGTGATTGTATTAGGAAACATAGGTTAGACTAGGAATTATTCTGGCTTGCCTTGTACTCCAAGTAGATCATTGTACTCCTATATATATGCCCACGAGGCTCAAGCAATACAACAACTATTCCACCAAACGCCTCTCACCCTTCTAACAGTTTCGACAGGGCTATGGTTCCTATCAATTGTGCTAGGAGATCAGCCATTTGTTTAATTAAGGGAGAAGGTTCCACAACGCGGGGAAGAAAACAACACTCTCACGGCAATACATTACTCAAGTATTACTCAAGTACACCAGCTTTGATTCCTTTCAGTTATGGCATTCCCTTGGATGTCGTTTTCACAATTACCGGTACTTAGAGCAACTCTAGCAGACCCCGCATCGCGCCAGCCCGCAAAACGCGTTTGCAGTTCACGCAAAATGGCCTTTGCGGGCCGGCGCGGAAGGCCACAGATGCAGACCCCTCAAACGGACCCGCATAAAAGTATATTCATGGAATATGCTTTTTTACGGGTCGGCTTTGCGGGGTGTGCTCTTTGCGCCGCTACATCCCGCATCTCATCGGCCCGCAAATATCAAATCCAACACATTACAACAAACGTAAGCAAAACTAAATTATTCAAATCAAACATAATACAATAATAATCCGCATTACAAATAATTATTCAAATCACCATAGCAAACTTAAATAATGGAATACAAAACTTCTCATGAATACAAATACAAATGAATACAAAAATCAGTCACTGTCTAGCCCTTTGCCAATGGTGCTCAATGAGATCCTCCTGAAGTTGAAAGTGTGTGTTTGCATTTTCAATCTCCTTGTATGTCTGAAGAAAAGCTCTAATGCGGTTAGGGTCTCTAGGTGGTTTGACACGGCTACCCACATTGTCGTAAAATAATTCCAAGTTCATTCCTCTCTCATCTTCAAGAATCATATTGTGCAGGATAACACATCATGTCATGATATTTTTTAAGGTTTTCTTATCCCAAAAACGAGCAGGACCACAGACAATGGCATACCTAGATTGCAAAACACTGAATGCTCTTTCAATGTCTTTTCGGGCTGCCTCTTGCACCCTTGCAAATTCACATTGTTTTTTAGTTTTGGATTCTTTGATGTTTTTGACAAATGTGCACCAAGGAGGGTATATACCATCTGCAAGATAGTACCCCTTTGTGTATTCATGCCCATTGATAGTGTAGTTGCAAGCAGGAGCATCACCACTAGCAAGCCTAGCAAACAAATGAGACCATTGCAACACATTGATATCATTGAGAGTGCCCAGCATACCAAAAAAGCAATGCCAAATCCATAAATCCTCGGATGCTACGGCCTCTAGCACAACTGTTGCATCACGAGACTCGCCACAATACATTCCTTGCCATGCCTTGGGGCAATTTTTCCAAGTCCAATGCATACAATCAATGCTACCTAGCATGCCAGGCCAACCTCTCCTCTCATTAGATGCCATCAATTTCTTTGTGTCATCTTTGTTGGGTGTCCGAAGATACTCAGGACCAAAGACACGGATGATCACCTTTGAAAATCTATGCACAAACTCAATTGTAGTATCTTCACCAATGCGAAGGTACTCATCGACATAGTCAGCCGGAACACCATACGCAATCACCCGCATTGCCGCGGAGATTTTTTGATATGCACTAAATCCCTTTAAGCCCGCATCATTTCTTCTTTGAGTAAAAACCGGCAATTTGCCTCACAAGCTTGAACAATTATGACAAAGAGGGATGGCGCATTCGGTACCTTCTCCGGAAGAGGTGCGGTGGATATGTAGGATTCTCCGCGAAGTACTCTTGCATCAACATCTCGTTCACAAGATGACGATTATGAGGAATGCAAAGACACCCCACGGATGATCCTCGCCTCCTCTTCCGGTTCTCCTCTTCGTGCTCCTTCACGGCAAGTTCCTGATACGTCTCCAGCGAATCTATAATTTTTTATTGTTCCATGCTATTATATTATCTGTTTTGGATTTTTAATGAGCTTTAATATGCACTTTAATATTATTTTTGGGACTAACCTACTAACCAAAGGCCCAATGCAAATTGTTGTTTTTGCCTATTTCAGTGTTTCGCAGAAAAGGAATATCAAACGGAGTCCAAACGGAATGAAACATTCGCGAGGATCATTTTTGGAACAAACGTAATCCAGAAGACTTGGAGTACACGTCTGGGAAGCCACGAGGCGGCCACGGGAAGGAGGGCGTGCCCAGGGGGTAGGCACGCCCCCCACCCTCGTGGGCCCCTCGTAGCTCCACCGACGTACCCCTTCCTCCTATATATACTCATACACCCTGAAAACATCAGAGAGCACCACGAAACCCTATTTCCACCACCGCAACCTTCTGTACCTGTGAGATCCCATCTTGGGGCCTTTTCCGGAGCTCCGCCGGAGAGGGAATCGATCACGGAGGGCTTCTACATCAACACCATAGCCTCTCCGATGATGTGTGAGTATTTTACCACAGACCTTTGGGTCCATAGTTATTAGCTAGATGGCTTCTTCTCTCTCTCTTTGGATCTCAATACAAAGATCTCCTCGATCTTCTTGGAGAACTATTCGATGTAATACTTTTTGCGGTGTGTTTGTCGAGATCCGATGAATTGTGGGTTTATGATCAAGATTATCTATGAACAATATTGATTCTTCTCTGGATTCTTATATGCATGATTTAATATCTTTGCAAGTCTCTTCGAATTATCAGTTTCGAATGGCCTACTGGATTGATCTTTCTTGCAATGGGAGAAGTGCTTAGCTTTGGGTTCAATCTTGTGGTGTCCTTTTCCAGTGATAACAGGGGCAGCAAGGCACGTATTGTACTGTTGCCATCGAGGATAAAAAGATGAGTTTATGTCATATTGCATGAGTTTATCACTCTACATCATGTTATCTAGCTTAAGGCGTTACTCTGTTCTTATGAACTTAATACTCTAGATGCATGTTGGATAGTGGTCGATGTGTGGAGTAATACTAGTAGATGCAGAATCGTTTCGGTATACTTGTCACGGACGTGATGCCTATATACATGATCATGCCTAGATATTCTCATAACTATGCGCTTTTCTATCAATTGCTCGACAGTAATTTGTTCACCCACCGTAAGATTTGCTATCTTGAGAGAAGCCACTAGTGAAATCTATGGCCCCCGGTTCTATTTTCCATCATATTAATCTTCTGTCAACTAGCTATCTTTTATTTTGCAATCTTTACTTTTTAATCTATACAACAAAAATACCAAAAAAATTTATCTTATTATATCTATCAGATCTCACTTTGGCAAGTGGCCGTGAAGTGATTGACAACCCATTTATCGCGTTGGTTGCAAGGTTCTTATTTGTTTGTGCGGGTACTAGGGACTTGCGTGTAGTCTCCTACTGGATTGATACCTTGGTTCTCACAAAATGAGGAAAATACTTATGCTACTTTGCTGCATCACCCAATCCGAGGAAGTGCCATGACCAATGTCTGCTGCCGAAAGTTCACAAGTATGGTCTCAACATCCGAGTCGTCCGAATCGTACGAATCGGAGAGCAAGAACTTCGCGCACGGGGTCAACTCCATCTAGATGCGCGCCGGCGCGTCAATCAACTATACCACTCGCAAATAATCACAAAAATACGCACTAACCGGTGCCGGACGCGGCCGGTGATCCCGGGTGGCGACGAGGAGGCGGGCTCGACGGTGGTCAATCCCCGGCGGCGGCAGCGACGAGGGCGGCTCTTCTCGCCGGATCGGGGGGGTTCGGTGCAGCGTCTCGGCGCGGGAGGGTGTGGGGCGGCCTCGCGAAGCAATTCCGCCCTTAGATTTGGACGGAATCGGTGGCGGCGGGCGGGTGGAAGCAAGGGCGGATGGCGGCGGAAGGAGGGGCTAAAGGCGCGCGGGCTGAAATGTCCCTCCCACCAACTGATGCTATGTGATGCAAGGCACCGCAGCCGCGAGGGGGAAACCCGCGTATTCCCGAATTGGGGGAGGGATTTTGCGGCGCCCCCCAAAATTTTTTGCGGGACGGGGCGGGATGCGGGGTCTGATCGGGCGGGTTTTTCCGTCCCGGCACGCATTTTGGCGGTTATTTTGCGGGCCGGGCGGGATGCGGGGTCTGCTAGAGTTGCTATTAGTTTCTTAAAACCGCAGTACACATGTAATCATTTGCAGACAAGCCAAAAAAATCAAATGCTTCACCTAACTTTTTTGTTGCATTCATCTTTTGCCTATTGACGGATCGTTCATAAGGCATACTGTTTATAAACTTCTTGGCTTATTGACTGCAATTCGGCCCAACGGGTCATCTAGTTGTTCAAAATTACTCATCAATGTAATCATCTTTCCTCAACGGAATTTTCTATTGGGCGCATGTTGCATCAAAGTGTCGACAAAATCACTAGTTGAGGAGTACTCATTGCAAAGATTACTCCAACTACCCCAGGTGGCGACAAGTGGCGCGCTGCATGTGCGCCAATGACTTTGATCGTGAGTAGAAGGGAGTAGAGAATTTATGGCAAAAGTTTATCTTCTTGTAAAGTCAGTATTTAAGATCGGGAGACCTTGCAAAGAATGGAACGCTTTCATGGGGAGTAACATAAGATGACACTAAGACCTAGAAAGACCAATAAAGAAATCTATCTTGTGCATTTTCTTTGACCATCCCATTGTTACATTCTAGCCACATATGAAGCCTTCTAAGGGCGTTTGCAATGTGGACCTTCGGATAACGCTTCCAAATGAATCCAGACCATCAAATCTTAGACGAAACGATCCGGGCCGTTGGATCCGAACTGACGTGACAACCAATGAATAGTGTATAGACTTGCCACACCCACGCCCCCGTGCTAACTCTCAATGACATGCGGAACCCAGGTGTGGTGGGCCGTACCCGTCAGTGCATGCGGGGGTGGATCTGTCCGGTGTAGTCTGCTTGTGGTGGATAAATCGTGCCACCGCGTCTAAATCTGGCTACTCGTCGAGGGCATTTACGGGATTTCATATGTTGGCCCTTGTGTGGCATGTTGTGGGTGGTTGCGTTGCGGCTAAGGGCGAGGGGATCGACCGGATGGGTGAGGGACTGGAACCCTAGCCGCTACTCGTCCTCGCTTCACCCCCCTCCATCTCTTTCATCGCCGCCATGGCTCTTGTCCATCCTCTCCGCCACGACCCAGCCCTTCTCCTCCCCGTTTGTCGAGTGGATGTTGCACCTCGCACCACTGCTCTACCGAAGGAGCGCGTCGATTGCGGCGCTCGGCTCTCCTCCCCGACAGTCACCAGCCGCACAAGAGGTCGAGCGCGAACTGCCGGCAAAGCACACCAGCGGGCGTTACCTGGGCCGCCATCGATGTTGGGGAACGTAGTATTTTCAAAATTTTCCTACGATCACGCAAGATCTATCTACTAGATGCATAGCAACGAGGGGGAGAGTGTGTCTACGTACCCTCGTAGACCGGGAGCGGAAGCGTCTAGTGACGCGGTTGATGTTATCGAACTTCTTCGTGATCCAACCGATCAAGTACCGAACGTACGACACCTCCGCGTTCAGCACATGTTTAGCTTGATGACGTCCCACGAGCTCTTGACCCAGTTGAGCCTCGCGGGAGAGTTTCGTCAGCACGACGGCGTGGTGACGGATATGATGAAGTTACCGGCGCAGGGCTTCGCCTAAGCACTGCAACGGTATAACCGAGGTGTGTTTCTGTGGAGGGGGGCACCGCACACGGTTGGGAGAGATCAACTGATCAACTTGTGTGTCCTAGGGTGCCCCCCTGCCCCCGTATATAAAGGATCAAGGGAGAGGCCGGCCCTAGAGGGGGCGCGCCAAGTGTGGGGAGTCCTACTAGGACTCCCAAGTCCTAGTAGGATTCCCCTTTCCTTTTCGAAGTAGGAGAGAAGGAAAGAGGTGGAGAGGGAGAAGGAAAAGGGGGCTGAACCCCTTGTCCAATTCGGACCAGAGGGGGAGCGCGCGCCTCCTTCCTTTTGGCCTTTCTCCTCTATTCCCGTATGGCCCAATAAGGCCCATATACTCCGAAAAATACCCGAATCACTCGGAACCTTTCCGATGTCCGAATATAGTCGTCCAATATATCGATCTCTACATCTCGACCATTTCGAGACTCCTCGTCATGTCCCCGGTCTCGTTCGGGACTCCGAACTCCTTCGGTACATCAAAACTCATAAACTCATAATACCGATCGTCATCAAACGTTAAGCGTGCGGACCCTACGGGTTCGAGAACTATGTAGACATGACCGAGACTCATCTCCGGTCAATAACCAATAGCGGAACCTGGATGCTCATATTGGCTCCTACATATTCTACGAAGATCTTTATCGGTCAAACCGCATAACAACATACGTTATTCCTTTTGTCATTGGTATGTTACTTGCCCGAGATTCGATCGTCGGTATCTCTATACCTAGTTCAATCTCGTTACCGGCAAGTCTCTTTACTAGTTCCGTAATACATCATCTCGTGACTAACTCATTAGTCTTTTGCTTGCAAGGCTTATTATGATGTGCATTACCGAGAGGGCCCAGAGATACCTCTCCGACACTCGGAATGACAAATCCTAGTCTTGATCTGTGCCAACACCAAGAACACTTTCGGAGACACCTGTAGAGCATCTTTATGATCACCCAGTTACGTTGTGACGTTTGCTAGCACACAAGGTGTTCCTACGGTATTCAGGAGTTGCATAATCTCATAGTCATAGGAACATGTATAAGTCATGAAGAAAGCAATAGCAATAAAACTAAACAATCATAGTGCTAAGCTAACGGATGGGTTGTGACGCCCGAAGACCGACGTCCCAGAAGATTTCAGAAGATTCCAGATGTTCTGGGTCTCCCGTGTGTTCATTTTTTGTGCTTGTGTTATTTTATTTTTGCATTGCATCATGTCATCATGCCATCATGTCATATTTTATTTTGCATCTCAACCTAATAAATTGTGTGGACCTTCGGCCCATTTAAATCGTGGGAAGGATGTCTTCTCTTTATAACATATAAAAGTCTCTCAATATTTTAGGGAGCTATATTAAAATATTCCATTTGCTTCGGAATAACAAAACACACTTGCATTTATTCCCCATGCCTCTTAATTCAAGTTTCACCGTCAAAATCTTCCCTTTATTCCTTTTCTCGTTATCGAGGCTCCTCCTAAATATCTAGACTCCTTTTGAACTCCTTTAAGGCAAGCTATTTATTTTTAGTTTGCACTTCCCTTTTCGTTGGAACTATTTTTGTTGGGTTGGAATTATTCCATAAAGCCTTTCAAAATTGTTCCATATTTTATTTCTTGTTCATGTCCTTTCTTAATATTTTTGATCTATCACTTTCTTTTCTGTTAAAGAAAAGAAGAAGTGCAGCCAGCCTCCTCTGGCCCACTCCAGCCAAGTCTGCCTCAGCCTCCCTCTCCCTCTTGGGCCCTCCTCTTCCCCGCAGCCTATCGGGCCCAATAGGCCGGCCCATCCCTCCAGGCCGCTCTCCACCGAAACCCTAGCCCGACCATCTTCTCGCTCCCATCGCTCTCATCTCCCGCACGCCACCGCCACTCCCATCGTTCCCCTCGCGGCCGAACCCCATCACCAGGACGTCCCGCTCGATCTCCTCGAGCCCCCGATTCCTTCGATGGCGTTCCCCATCGATCTCCCCAGAACGAACCCATCCCCTCAAGCCCTGCACCTTTTTCTTTTCCCTCGAGCCTTCGAGCCAGAGTCCGAGCCCCCGTCGCCGTCCTGCGCGCCTGGGATGCGCGTTCCCGAGCCCGCGACCCTGCCTCTCCTCCCGTGCGTCGCTCAAGCGCGTGCCTTCCCTCGAGCGCCCCTCCGTCGTCAAGTCACCCCAGCGCCGCGGCCAGGAGCCCCGCCTCCGCCGTCCAGTCCAGCACCGGCGCCGCCCTGCGTCAGCCCCAGCGCTCGCCTCGCCCTCGTCCAGGCCGGCCCGCACCTTTCTTCCGCGAGCCGCCCCGCAGCCAAGGCCACCGGCGCGCCAGGCCGCCGCCCCTTCCTCGCCTCCCGGCCGGATCCCGCTTCCCATCCGGCGCTCTCTCCCTCCAGCGACCAGGACCCTCCGTCTCCAGCGAGAGGACCGGCCTCTGTCCTCCAGTTCGCCGCCCGCCTGGAGTTCCGCGGCCTCGAGCAGCTCTCCGTCGCGATGGTTGCTGCCGCCTTGTTATGTTGCTGTTTTTTTTGTTCTTTTGATGTGATGACCGCAGCCGCAAGACCGAGATGGCGAACAAGTACCACGACAACCCGAACCGCTGCGTACGTGTACATCTACAACGAGTCCGGCAAGTACCACGACGACCTTATGACAAGTACCACGACGACCGAACGGCTACGATGGCGAGTACCTCTCCGACGAACGTGAACAACTACATGGCGATGCGACAAGTACCCCTACAAAACGTGTACCACTACCGTCGCCCCGAAGATGTCCGACGCCGCAAGAACCACGACACGATAACGTGAACGACTACTTCCTCTTCGGAAACGAGAACGACTCCTTCCTCTACGATCTCGAACCGTCCCGAAACGAGTGTTTCGAAAGTATAACCCCGAGACGTGACCCGTGGAATGCATGCTTGTGGTTGTATGAAATGTTTCCCGTGTGTGCATCGTGTCCGTTTCGTTCGTTGTCATGTTCCTCGGTTGCCTCGTCACCGACTCGTGGGAACCCGGTAACGGGATCGCCCCACCTTTCATCTCGTTTGACTCGCTCACGTCATCTTTTCTTTTGCACCGGACTCTCAACGAGTTACCGGAACCGAGATGTTGCGTTGCATCATTTTCGGATCGTTTCCGTGGCACCCTTTCTTTCCACCACGGTGACAATACTTCATATCTTCTTCATGTCAACTTTTAATAAAATTGCATAAAACTTGATCATGTCATCCGCATCATGTTAACAATATTATATGTGTGAATTGTTATTGCTTTAATAATTATTAAACATGCTCATGGGGATTTTTCCGGAATTGTTGTTGTTCTTCCGGCCTCATTTAAATTGCCTAGATAGTTAGTTTACTTATGCTTCACCTCTTGCCATGTTAAAAACATTTAATCTTGTCTTGTAAATAACGAGAGTCAACTAAATAATTAAATGTGGTGTTTTGTCAATATGCAACTCGTTGCATATTGAGCTCCACTTAACTTGTAGTTTTGTTTGTGCACTTTGCCATGCCATGCATAATTAAACCGGACATGCATCATGCTTGTTTGTGCATCGTATGCCATGTATATGCTTGTGTGTTTACCTAGTTGTTTGCTTCTTTCCGGTTGCTTCTCTTGTTAGCTTCGGTTTCGTTCCGGAGTTGTGAGGATTCGCTCGACTGTTGCTCCGTCTTCTTCATGGATCCGTTCTTCTTCCTTGCGGAATTCCAGGCAAGATGATCATACCCTTGGATACCTTTACTACCATTGCCATGCTTAGTTGTCTCGATGCTATCGTTACATGTCGCGCTACCCATTTTTATGTCAGCCCTCTCCTTGTTGCCATGAAACCTCTAACCTTGACACCTTCCTAGCAAAACCACTGTTTGGCTATGTTACCCGCTTGCTCAGCCTCGCTTGCTCAGTCCTTCTTATAGCGTTGTTAGTTGCAGGTGAAGATGAAGTTCGTTCCAGGAGGGAACTTGTTGTTGGTATATCACAATATCTATAATTATTGTTAACACACCTATATACTGGGCATGGGTGGAAGGCTTGGCCTTTTGCTCGGTGTTTTGTTCCACTCATGCCACCTTAGGCGCCGATAAACCGGCATTATGTTCCTTGATTTTGCGTTCCTTACACGATGGGTGAAATGGGGACCCCTTGACAGTTTGACTTTGAATAAAACTCCTCCAGCAAGGCCCAACATTGGTTTTATTTTGCTCATAATAACAACTTAATTAATTAATTAATTTGCATAGGGAGTTAGCGCTACCCGAGGATTCTTAATTCTACATAGCAGGGGGGCCAGTGCTGATGGTGTTGGTCCCAAACGAGCGGACTGCGGGGCCACCACGGGGAAACTCGAGGTTTGGCTCCCGTAGGATGTCTCATCCGGACGTGGCCTGAGACGAGATACGCGCGGCTACTATCAGGGTGTCGGCACGCCGGGAGGTCTTGCTGGACTTGTTTTACCATTGTCGAAATGACTTGTGCTACCGGGAAGCCGAGCCTGATCGGATTTTCCCTAAGATAAGGGGTGATGATATTATATTTATCACTTCAGCTAATCGTGAGAGCTTGTGATGGGCTAAGTTGGAACACCCCTGCAGGGTTATGATCTTTCGAAAGTCGTGCCCGCGGTTATGTGGCAGATTGGAATTTGTTAATGTCCGGTTGTAGAAAACTTGACAGAGGATCCGAAGTAAAACACACAACTGTGTGAGTAACCGCGACTGTCTCTTTTCACTTTGAGAAGAGAACACGGTGGGGTTATGTTTGACTCATATGTAGTTAGGATCTTTAGCGATCACTCCTTTTGCGACCGTTTGCGTAGCTTCTCATCTTATTCTGGTACTCGTAAGTTAGCCACCATATTATGCTTAGCCGCTGCTGCAACCTCACCACCTTACCTCTTCCTACCCATAAGCTTTGCTAGTCTTGTTACCCATGGTTATGGGATTGCTGAGTCCTCGTGGCTCACAGATACTACAATACCAGATGCAGGTTCAGCCGAGTTTGATGCAGGAGCTGGTTCAAATACTTCACTGGGAGCTCGATGAAGAGTTTGGCCGTATGCTTGTGACGTTTCGACGATCAGTAGTGGTTTCTACTAGGATTCGATCCTGACCTGTGGCTTTATGTTGTTTTGGTATCTTTCTTTTGATCTTCACCCGTAGTCGGGTTGTGATGTTTTGAATGATGTTATTGTTTATGTAATGTATTGTGTGAAGTGGCGAGTGTAAGCCAACTATCTCTCTTTTGCAATTTAATCCCTCTTTTACATGAGTCGTGCAAAGATACCAAACTTGAGATCATTCTAGGATGGGCTTATATCTTTAAGTCGTGCCTCGACACGTAGGAGATATAGTCCCATCCTGGGCATTACAAGTTGGTATTCAGAGCCTTCTCCGACCTAGGAGCCCCCACTGATTGATCGAATCGTTGACGGTTGAGTCTAGGCACACACTTGAAAATGTTTTGAGTCCTATATATATATCGGAGAGTAGGATTTCTTTTGCTCCTCATCTCTTTTCATTCTGGTGAGGACTCCTGACGATTACTCTTGCCTCTTCTACTTTCAAAAATTGCACCAATTTTTTTTAGGATCTCGCGAGTATTGTTTGGATTGTTTCGATGTCTTTGTGACGAGAACATTGTCCTCGATGCCTCCTGTCATTAGGGGTTGTGGCAGTGTCCCGGGGAGTTGAGCTCCGAGGTGTTGTCGTCACAAATACATCGCGGCAGTACTAGAATACTTAAGACGGCCGACATCGAAAACTCTCCTATGCGGTTAGTGGCAAGATAACCCCGACATCACCCAATACTGGGGAGGTAGTTCGGGAGTATTGCCATAGCTTGTATAGTGGATGCGTTTCGAAGGTCCGAGGTAAACAGTTTCCGAGAAAGACTGGTTATGTGTTGAAGGATGGATACACCTGGATGTAGGTTTAGAGTTGATTGCGCGGTGCTTCCCGTGTATCCCCAACACCTGATTGCATAACTGAAAACTTTCAGAAATCTATAGGTGGGTTCATCTAGTAGTTCTAGGCATTCTTCCAACGGATGCACGATATGAAGTTCGGGGTTCTACATTGAGTGAAGTGGTTTTATGGACTTGTTCTGATCGGGAGTTGCATCTTAAAGGGTCCTTGGCTATGCTGATCCGGGGATTGCAAAACCCTTTTGTAACACGTTCCATGAGCTTTCAGCACGAAGATGTCGAACGAAGCTTCTATCCTGTATTTGTTCTATCTGTTCCTTGTTCCTTTTTATTTACCTTTTGTTCTCCAAGTGGCTTCTCGACGAGTTGATGTACCTGCGGAATTCATTCGTTCAATTCTCTGTTCGGATGATATTGTGAAGATTAGACTGCTACATATCTATCCTTTGTTTCGTTTTGATTCTGGTATTCGAGTTGCTTCGATGTCAAATGTTGATTCCATACCTTTTCTAATCGGTGTTCTCATATTTCTATGGGAGTGCTAATTCTTCTTGACCATCAAGTTTTTCATGTTAATCCTTTTCAACCGGTGTGCTTTCTCTTCAAGTTAGTCCATACAGACGTCGTCGAGAAATCTGACGATTTGTCTGTTTCAATCATCTCAAGTTGTCTTTGTTTTACCCGCCCTCCCACCCTTCTTCTTCTCGGAGCAAGAAATTCTCAAAGGAAGTATCCATTTTATTCATGTGATATTTCTTCATTCTTTTCCTTCAATGTTCTTATCCGGTGATTTATCGTGAAGATGCCCAAGAGCTTCAAGTTCATCTTTCTTTTGTTCTCAAATTTTGCCGGTGGATGTAATTCAAGATTTCGGTGTTGATCTTATCCTTTTCCTCTTTTCACAATGCTTTCTTATTCCGGTGCACCAATTATTCATTCTCCTCTTGCTATTCATATCCGGAGTGCTGAAGATTCATAATTCCATTCTTAATCCGTTCAAGCTATTTTGGGATTGTCTTCTTATTCAAGCCATTTATTTCAACCGGTGCAATATCTCTTAAGCAATCTTTTTTTTCAACGGTGATTTCTTTAGTGGGCCCTAACCCACAGGTCTTTTCTAGGATCTAACCTGACTCTTCTAATTTTTTCTGGAGTTATTCTCAAATTCTTTTCAAAATGTGACGTAAGAATGATTCCCATCAGTCACATGCCTTCTCCAAGATCGCTTTCAAATTCTTTTTCATCATTGGTTCAACCTTTTAATTCTTCATTCCGGAGTGCTCAACTATTCTTATGGCATTTCTCGTCTTCATTCTCAGCAATTGGTAGACCGGAGAAGAGTTTCTCTTAAATCTTGGCCCGTCCTCTTGAAGATTCGTGGTTCTAGCTTCATGCCATCCTCATTATTGTTCCGATTGTGAGGAATTCCTTTATACCCATCCGAAGCATTTCATGAATTCTTTTCTTTGTGATCCTCCGAAGGTCATCATTTCAGAAGATTTCTTCGTTCTCAGTTTTCAACTTCGTCCTCCAAATATTCTTCATTGATGTCTCTTCATTCGTCTCCATATTCTTACGGTGGCTCATTCAAGTTTACTCTTCCTTGTTATCATTTTAATTCATTTGTTCTTTTCACAATCCTACCGGTGGTTCGTTGAAGTTTATCCAAGCTTGTGCTAGATCTCTCTTTAATTCTTTGCAACGAGAATAAGTAGTATGCCAAATCCTTGGTTGTCATCAATTTAATTGGTGAAGGAGATGCACAACATAATTCTTATTCTATTCCTTCAAGGTGAATTAATCTCTTTTTCCGGAGTTTGTTCATCATATCATATTCTCGGTTCTAAGTCGTTCATCTTGTTTTCCGGAGCTCCAAGTTATTTCAATTATCATTTCAAAGCTCCATCTAATTCATCGCAGGCCTTGAATCTTATTCTTTCATCTTTCATTTTTCATGCTTTTCATTACCGGAGTTCTCATGGTAATTCATCTTGTTTTTAATTCATCCTCGAAGTTTTCATCAAGATTCTTGTTGGAGCTCAAGCATTCTTCATCATGCATTCCAAGTGCAATTCTTTCTACCTTATTGTTTGAGATGGTGTTATGTCATTCTTGACAATTCCTTCATGTTTCATGATTCACGAGTTATCAAGAATGAGATATTTAAAACCATCTTTTCTTTTTCTTTAGGAGATCTTTTCAACTCTTCAATTATTCGTTGGAGTTATCTTGGGTTGTATTTCATCTAAAAGCTTTCCTAAGGATTGTTGCTATTGTGGTGCTTATAAATGACCCAAATTCTTCATTTATCATTGCGGCGAAATAAGTTCTTCGCCTCCTTGTTGATCTCAATCCAATCAAATGTTTCTGTTAGTGCTGGTTGTCACCTCTTAATTTTGAGATGTTTTCCATAAGCCCACATCAAGCTTATTCATTTCATTGTTGATTTTCCATCAACTCCGTTCAACCCTTCTTTGTAAGGAGGTTTTCCTAATTCAATTTTGAGAGAAGTCGACATATTTTCTCCGTTCATTTCTTTCATTCATCTATATGCTATTCTTTCATTCCGGAGGTATTGTGATGTTGCTCTCTCCAAACCATCATATCGTTTTTTTTTCAAGATCTTATTCTCTCTTGCTTGTCTATTTAACCGGAGTGTTGTATTCTTCATTCAAGTTACGTCATCTTATCTAGTTTTGCCTCTCTTTTCAACCGGAGTGCTGTCTGAATCTTTCTTACCCCTTGTGCCATTCTTTAATTGTTCCGGAGGCTGTGTGTTGTTGTTTTCATCAAGTACCATCCCAACTTGGCAAGTTCTTGTTAATTCCTTCCATTTTCAGACGGAGTGGTGTCCAAATTATGTCATTCTTATTCCTTGGCCATACCATTGCGGTTTCATATTCTTTTCGTCCGTGAGCTATTGTTTCATGTCTTTCATCCTACAAGGTTCTCGTGGTGTTCCTTGTTACTCACTTTTCCGGAGTGCTCTTAACTTCGTTCATCTCCGTTGTATTCTTCTTTCAACTTGTTCAACCTCTCAGGTTCGTGGTTCCACTCGTCTGTCAAAGAAGCTACTTTGTTTTACCTCTTCCTCTTCCGTTTTTACCCGGTGCTATCTCTAGGATCTCGGGTCGAGATCCTCTGTTAGTGTGGGAGAGTTGTGACGCCCGAAGACTGACGTCCCAGAAGATTCCAGAAGATTCCAGATGTTCCGGGTCTCCCGTGTGTTCATTTTTTGTGCTTGTGTTATTTTATTTTTGCATTGCATCATGTCATCATGCCATCATGTCATATTTTATTTTGCATCTCAACCTAATAAATTGTGTGGACCTTCGTCCCATTTAAATCGAGGGAAGGATGTCTTCTCTTTATAACATATAAAAGTCTCTCAATATTTTAGGGAGCTATATTAAAATATTCCATTTGCTTCGGAATAACCCAACACACTTGCATTTATTCCCCATGCCTCTTAATTCAAGTTTCACCGTCAAAATCTTCCCTTTATTCCTTTTCTCGTTATCGAGGCTCCTCCTAAATATCTAGACTCCTTTTGAACTCCTTTAAGGCAAGCTATTTATTTTTAGTTTGCACTTCCCTTTTCGTTGGAACTATTTTTGTTGGGTTGGAATTATTCCATAAAGCCTTTCAAAATTGTTCCATATTTTATTTCTTGTTCGTGGCCTTTCTTAATATTTTTGATCTATCACTTTCTTTTCTGTTAAAGAAAAGAAGAAGTGCAGCCACCTCCTCTGGCCCACTCCAGCTAAGTCTG
This sequence comes from Secale cereale, assembly GCA_902687465.1. Lineage (NCBI taxonomy): Eukaryota > Viridiplantae > Streptophyta > Magnoliopsida > Poales > Poaceae > Secale > Secale cereale. The sequence goes on from LR738713.1 coordinate 674,879,458, forward strand.
CCTCAGCCTCCCTCTCCCTCTTGGGCCCTCCTCTTCCCCGCAGCCTATCGGGCCCAATAGGCCGGCCCATCCCTCCAGGCCGCTCTCCACCGAAACCCTAGCCCAACCATCTTCTCGCTCCCATCGCTCTCATCTCCCGCATGCCGCCGCCACTCCCATCGTTCCCCTCGCGGCCAAACCCCGTCGCCAGGACGTCCCGCTCGATCTCCTCGAGCCCCCGATTCCTTCGATGCCGTTCCCCATCGATCTCCCCAGAACGAACCCATCCCCTCAAGCCCCGCACCTTTTTCTTTTGCCTCGAGCCTTCGAGCCAGAGTCCGAGCCCCCGTCGCCGTCCTACGCGCCTGGGATGCGCGTTCCCGAGCCCGCGACCCTGCCTCTCCTCCCGTGCGTCGCTCAAGCGCGTGCCTTCCCTCGAGCGCCCCTCCGTCGTCAAGTCACCCCAGCGCCGCGGCCAGGAGCCCCGCCTCCGCCGTCCAGTCCAGCACCGGCGCCGCCCTGCGTCAGCCCCAGCGCTTGCCTCGCCCTCGTCCAGGCCGGCCCGCACCTTTCTTCTGCGAGCCGTCCCGCAGCCAAGACCACCGGCGCGCCAGGCCGCCGCCCCTTCCTCTCCTCCCGGTCGGATCCCGCTTCCCATCCGGCGCTCTCTCCCTCCAGCGACCAGGACCCTCCGTCTCCAGCGAGAGGACCGGCCTCTGTCCTCCAGTTCGCCGCCCGCCTGGAGTTCCGCGGCCTCGAGCAGCTCTCCCTCGCGATGGTTGCTGCCGCCTTGTTATGTTGCTGTTTTTTTTGTTCTTTTGATGTGAAGACCGCAGCCGCAAGACCGAGATGGCGAACAAGTACCACGACGACCCGAACCGCTGCGTACGTGTACATCTACAACGAGTCCGGCAAGTACCACGACGACCGAACGACTACGATGGCGAGTACCTCTCCGACGAACGTGAACAACTACATGGCGATGCGACAAGTACCCCTACGAAACGTGTACCACTACCGTCGCCCCGAAGATGTCCGACGCCGCAAGAACCACGACACGATAACGTGAACGACTACTTCCTCTTCGGAAACGAGAACGACTCCTTCCTCTACGATCTCGAACCGTCCCGAAACGAGTGTTTCGAAGGTATAACCCCGAGACGTGACCCGTGGAATGCCTGCTTGTGGTTGTATGAAATGTTTCCCGTGTGTGCATCGTGTCCGTTTCGTCCGTTGTCATGTTCCTCTGTTGCCTCGTCACAGACTCGTGGGAACCCGGTAACGGGATCGCCCCACCTTTCATCTCGTTTGACTCGCTCACGCCATCTTTTCTTTTGCACCGGACTCTCAACGAGTTACCGGAACTGAGATGTTGTGTTGCATCATTTTCGGATCGTTGCCGTGGCACCCTTTCTTTCCACCACGGTGACAATACTTCATATCTTCTTCATGTCAACTTTTAATAAAATTGCATAAAACTTGATCATGTCATCCGCATCATGTTAACAACATTATATGTGTGAATTGTTATTGCTTTAATAATTATTAAACATGCTCATGGGGATTTTTCCGGAATTGTTGTTGTTCTTCCGGCCTCATTTAAATTGCCTAGATAGTTAGTTTACTTATGCTTCACCTCTTGCCATGTTAAAAACATTTAATATTGTCTTGTAAATAACGAGAGTCAACTAAATAATTAAATGTGGTGTTTTGTCAATATGCAACTCGTTGCATATTGAGCTCCACTTAACTTGTAGTTTTGTTTGTGCACTTTGCCATGCCATGCATAATTAAACCGGACATGCATCATGCTTGTTTGTGCATCGTATGCCATGTTTATGCTTGTGTGTTTACCGAGTTGTTTGCTTCTTTCCGGTTGCTTCTCTTGTTAGCTTCGGTTTCGTTCCGGAGTTGTGAGGATTCGCTCGACTGTTGCTCCGTCTTCTTCATGGATCCGTTCTTCTTCCTTGCGGAATTCCAGGCAAGATGATCATACCCTTGGATACCTTTACTACCATTGCCATGCTTAGTTGTCTCGATGCTATCGTTACATGTCGCGCTACCCATTTTTATGTCAGCCCTCTCCTTGTTGCCATGAAACCTCTAACCTTGACACCTTCCTAGCAAAACCACTGTTTGGCTATGTTACCCGCTTGCTCAGCCTCGCTTGCTCAGTCCTTCTTATAGCGTTGTTAGTTGCAGGTGAAGATGAAGTTCGTTCCAGGAGGGAACTTGTTGTTGGTATATCACAATATCTATAATTATTGTTAACACACCTATATACTGGGCATGGGTGGAAGGCTTGGCCTTTTGCTCGGTGTTTTGTTCCACTCATGCCACCTTAGGCGCCGATAAACCGACATTATGTTCCTTGATTTTGCGTTCCTTACACGATGGGTGAAATGGGGACCCCTTGACAGTTCGACTTTGAATAAAACTCCTCCAGCAAGGCCCAACATTGGTTTTATTTTGCTCATAATAACAACTTAATTAATTAATTAATTTGCATAGGGAGTTAGCGCTACCCGAGGATTCTTAATTCTACATAGCAGGGGGGGCCAGTGCTGATGGTGTTGGTCCCAAACGAGCGGACTGCGGGGCCACCACGGGGAAACTCGAGGTTTGGCTCCCGTAGGATGTCTCATCCGGACGTGGCCTGAGACGAGATACGCGCGGCTACTATCAGGGTGTCGGCACGCCGGGAGGTCTTGCTGGACTTGTTTTACCATTGTCGAAATGACTTGTGCTACCGGGAAGCCGAGCCTGATCGGATTTTCCCTAAGATAAGGGGTGATGATATTATATTTATCACTTCAGCTAATCGTGAGAGCTTGTGATGGGCTAAGTTGTAACACCCCTGCAGGGTTATGATCTTTCGAAAGCCGTGCCCGCGGTTATGTGGCAGATTGGAATTTGTTAATGTCCGGTTGTAGAAAACTTGACAGAGGATCCGAAGTAAAACACACAACTGTGTGAGTAACCGCGACTGTCTCTTTTCACTTTGAGAAGAGAACACGGTGGGGTTATGTTTGACTCATATGTAGTTAGGATCTTTAGCGATCACTCCTTTTGCGACCGTTTGCGTAGCTTCTCATCTTATTCTGGTACTCGTAAGTTAGCCACCATATTATGCTTAGCCGCTGCTGCAACCTCACCACCTTACCTCTTCCTACCCATAAGCTTTGCTAGTCTTGTTACCCATGGTTACAGGATTGCTGAGTCCTCGTGGCTCACAGATACTACAACACCAGATGCAGGTTCAGCCGAGTTTGATGCAGGAGCTGGTTCAACTACTTCACTGGGAGCTCGATGAAGAGTTTGGCCGTATGCTTGTGACGTTTCGACGATCAGTAGTGGTTTCTACTAGGATTCGATCCTGACCTGTGGCTTTATGTTGTTTTGGTATCTTTCTTTTGATCTTCACCCGTAGTCGGGTTGTGATGTTTTGAATGATGTTATTGTTTATGTAATGTATTGTGTGAAGTGGCGAGTGTAAGCCAACTATCTCTCATTTGCAATTTAATCCCTCTTTTACATGAGTCGTGCAAAGATAGCAAACTTGACATCATTCTAGGATGGGCTTATATCTTTAAGTCGTGCCTCGACATGTAGGAGATATAGTCCCATCCTGGGCATTACATGGGTCTTGTCCATCACATCATTCTCCTAAACATAACCATCTTTGATCAATGAGCTAGTCTAGTAGAGGCATACTAGGGACACTCTTTTTTGTCTATGTATTCACACATGTACTAAGTTTTCGGTTAATACAATTCTAGCATGAATAATAAACATTTATCATGATATAAGGAAATTTAAATAACAACTTTATTATTGCCTCTAGGGCATATTTCCTTCAGTCTCCCACTTGCACTAGAGTCAATAATCTATCTCACATCGCCATGTGATTTAATACCGATAGTTCACATCGTTATGTGAATAACACCCATAGTTCACATCGCCATGTGACCAACACCCAAAGGGTTTACTAGAGTCAATAATCTAGTTCACATCGCTATGTGATTAATACCCAAGAGTAATACGGTGTGATTATGTTTTGCTTGTGAGAGAAGTTTAGTCAACGGGCCTGTCACATTCAGATCCGTATGTATTTTGCAAATTTCTATGTCTACAATGCTCTGCATGGAGCTACTCTAGCTAATTGCTCCCACTTTTAATACGCATCCAGATTGATACTTAGAGTCATCTGGATTTAGTGTCAAAGCTTGCATCGGTGTAACCCTTTACTACGAACTCTTTATCACCTCCATAATCAAGAAACATTTCCTTAGTCATCCAGTTACTAAGGATAATTTTGACCGATGTACAGTGATCAACTCCTGGATCACTATTGTACCCCCTTGACAAACTCATGGCAAGGTACACAACATGTTTGGTACACAGCATGGCATACTTTATAGAACCTATGGCTGTGGCATAGGGAATGACTTTCATTCTCTCTATATTTTTCTGCCGTGGTCTGGCTTTGAGTCTTACTCAACTTCACACCTTACAAGTCAGGCAAGAACTCCTTCTTTGACTGATCCATTTTGAACTACTTCAAAATCTTATCAAGGTATGTACTCATCGAAAGTCTTATCAAGCGTCTTGATCTATCTCTATAGATCTTGATGCCCAATATGTAAGCAGCTTCACCAAGGTCTTTCTTTGAAAAACTCCTTTCAAACACTCCTTTATGCTTTCCAGAAAATTCTGCATCATTTCCGATCGACAATATGTCATTCACATATACTTATCAGAAAGGTTGTAGTGCTCCCACTCACTTCTTGTAAATACAGGCTTCACCGCAAGTCTGTATAAATCTATATGCTTTGATCTACTTATCAAAGCGTATATTCCAACTCCGAGATGCTTGCACCAATCCATAGATGGATTGCTGGAGCTTGCACATTTTGTTAGCACCTTTAGGATTGACAAAACCTTCTGGTTGCATCATATACAAGTCTTCTTTAATAAATCCATTAAAGAATGTAGTTTTGTTATCCATTTGCCAGATTTCATAAAATGCGGCAATTGCTAACATGATTCGGACAGACTTAAGCATCGCTACGGGTGAGAAAGTCTCATCGTAGTCAACTCCTTGAACTTGTTGAAAAACTTTCCCAACAAGTCGAGCTTTGTAAACAGTAACATTACCGTCAGCGTCAGTCTTCCTCTTGAAGATCCATTTATTTTCGATGGCTTGCCGATCATCGGGCAAGTCAACCAAAGTCCACACTTTGTTCTCATACATGGATCCCATCTCAGATTTCATGGCCTCAAGCCATTTTGCGGAATATGGGCTCATCATCGCTTCCTCATAGTTCGTAGGTTCATCATGGTCCAGTAACATAATTTCCAGAACCGGGTTGTCGTACCACTCTGATGCGGAACGAACTCTGGTTGATCTACGAAGTTCGGCAAAAACTTGATCTGAAGTTTCATGATCATCATCATTAGCTTCCTCACTAATTGGTGTAGGAATCACTGGAACTAGTTTCTGTGATGTTCCACTTTCCAATTCAGGAGAAGGTACAATTACCTCATCAAGTTCTACTTTCCTCCCACTCACTTCTTTCGAGAGAAACTCCTTCTCTAGAAAGGATCCACTCTTAGCAACAAACACCATGCCTTCGGATTTGTGATAGAAGGTGTACCCAACAGTTTCTTTTGGGTATCCTATGAAGATTTACTTCTCCGATTTGGGTTCGAGCTTATCATGTTGAAACTTTTTCACATAAGCATCGCAGTCCCAAACTTAAAGAAATGACAGCTTAGGTTTCTCGTCAAACCACAGTTCATACGGTGTCATCTCCACGGATTTAGATGGTGCCCTATTTAACGTGAATGTAGCTGTCTCTAATGCATAACCGCAAAAGCGATAGTGGTAGATCGATAAGAGACATCATCGATCGCACCATATCTAGTAAAGTACGGTTATGACGTTCAGACACACCATTACACTGTGGTGTTCCAGGTGGCGTGAGTAGTGAAACTATTTCACATTGTTTTTACTGAAGGCCAAACTTGCTAACTCAAATATTTTACCTCTACGATCATATCGTAGAAACTCTTATTTTCTTGTTACGATTATTCTCCACTTAACTCTGAAATTCTTTGAACTTTTCAAATGTTTCAGACTTGTGCTTCATTAAGTAGATATACCCATATCTGCTCAAATCATCAGTGAAGGTCAGAAAATAACGATACCCGCCGCGAGCTTCAACACTCATTGGTCCACATACATCTGTATGTATGATCTCCAACAAATCTATTGCTCGCTCCATTGTTCCGGAGAACGGAGTTTTAGTCATCTTGCCCATGAGGCATGGTTCGCAAGCACCAAGTGATTCATAATCAAGTGATTCCAAAAGTCCATCACTATGGAGTTTCTTCATGCGCTTTACACGATTATGACCTAAACGGCAGTGCCACAAATAAGTTGCACTATCATTATTAACCTTGCATCTTTTGGCTTCAATATTATGAATATGTGTATCACCACGATCGAGATCCAACAAACTATTTTCATTGGGTGTATGACCATCGAAGGTTTTATTCATGTAAACAGAATAACAATTATTCTATGACTTTAAACGAATAACCGTATTGCAACAAATATGATCAAATCATATTCATGCTCAACGCAAATGCCAAATAACTTTTATTTAGGTTTTACACTAATCCCGAAAGTATAGGGAGTGTGCGATGATTATCATATCAACTTGGAACCACTTCCAACAGACATCGTCACTTCACCTTTAACTAGTCTTTGTTCATTCTGCAATTCTCGTTTCGAGTTACTAATTTTAGCAACTGAACCGATATCAAATACCCAGGGGTTGCTATGAACACTAGTAAAGTACACATCAATAATTTGTATATCAAAATATACCTTTGTTCACTTTGCCATCCTTCTTATCCGCCAAGTATCTAGGGAAGTTCCACTTCGAGTGACCATTTCCTTTGCAGTAGAAGCACTTAGTTTAAGGCTTGAGTTTTTGCTTTGGGTTTCTTCACGGGAGTGACAACTTGCTTGTCATTCTTCTTGAAGTTCCCCTTCTATCCCTTTGCCCTTTACTTGAAACAAGTGGTCTTGTTAACCATCAACACTTGATGCTTTTTCATGATTTCTACCTTCGCCGACTTCAGCATCGCGAAGAGCTCGGGAATTCCTTTCGTCATCCCTTGCATATTATAGTTCATCACGAAGTTCTACTAACTTGGTCATAGTGACTAGAGAACTTTGTCAATTACTATCTTATCTGGAAGATTAACTCCCACTTGATACAAGTAATTGTAGTACCCAGACAATCTGAGCACATGCTCACTGGTTGAGCTATTCTCCTCCATCTTGTAGGCAAAGTACTGTCAGAAGTCTTATACCTCTCGACACGGGCATGAGTATGAAATACTAATTTCAACTCTTGGAACATCTTATATGCTCCATGGCGTTCAAAACGTTTTTGAAGTCCCGGTTCTAAGTGATGTCTACACACGCTTCTACTCTTGTAGACTATGTTGGGCCTCCAAGCGCAGAGGTTTGTAGGACAGCAGCAATTTCCCTCAAGTGGATGACCTAAGGTTTATCGAACTCAGGGAAGTAGAGGTTGAAGATGGTCTCTCTCAAGCAACCCTGCAACTAAGATACGAGAAGTCTCTTGTGTCCCCAACACACCTAATACAACTAGGAGTTGTATAGGTGCACTAGTTCGGTGAAGATATATTAAATGGCAAGTGATATGGATGGCAAAACAAAGTAATATAAATCTGTAATAAAAAGTGCAGCAAGCAAACAAGTGGTAAACGTGAGCACAAATGGTATTGCAATGGTGGAAACAAGGCCTAGGGTTCATACTTTCACTAGTGGCAACTCCCAACAACATTAACATAATCGAATCACATGATATTTCTCATAAAACATGCAATGGAGACGCACCCAGAGGTCATTCCTTCGTGCTCAAGAGAGGACGAGAATTATGTAGGGCTACAAAAGCACACCTCAAAGTTCGTAGTTCTCAATCTAAGGATTTCCCAATGTCACCGCGGTCATCCAAAGAGAGTTCCACAATCACCACAACATATCTAAAGGATAGTCAAAGACAAGCACCAAGAGACTCTCAATCTTCAATCAACACACAAGAGAGGAAATCACTCATGAAAATATTTTTCTAATCCATGTCCAATAGACCGCTGTCACCTTGGTCTCGGGGATTATACTAGATAAAGACAAGTGAGTACATCAATCCAATACATAGAGGAAGGGGAAATATCATGGGATCACCCTAGATTAACATAGCCTATGATCACAACGAAGATCACATCATGGGAGAGAGAGATAACCACATAGCTACACGTACGAGCCCTCGGCCCCGGAGGAAACTACTCACGCATGGTCATGGTGAGGAGGAGGTTGATGATGGTGTTGATGGAGAGGTGCAGCCCCGCGAGGAGGAGACGGCCGGCGGCAGCCACGGAGGCGGCGGCGGCGGCCCTTGGGGGCGCGGCGGCGGCCCTCGGGGCGGCGGCGGCCCTAGGGGGCAGCCGCTCCTTGGCCCCCCTTCTTCCTTGTGGTTGGTGCTGCAATGGTGCTGGTCCTCCCCTCCAAGACGGCGGCTCGGGAGGAGGAAAATTCGTGGCCCTTGGTGACCTAGGTTTCCTCTCTTTATATAGACTCTCGGATTCCCGTCAATAGATTTTGGGCCTCAGTAAAACGGACTTTACTCGGCCGTCCGGACTCCGATTCGGACGAATTTTATATCCAGAAGCATCGCCTCGAAATTCCCCACAACTTTCGCAACTAGACTTTTTCCGTTTGACGTCGTCTTCGGGCCAGAACGTGACCATCTTTAAAAAACGTTCTCAGACAGATTTCAAGAAAGTCAGAGTCCTACTCCAATACGACTCCTTTTGCGTTTTTGTCAATTTCCAAGTAATTCCTACACAATAAAGTGTAAAACAAGAACATTGTGCACTTTTGCAACCATTAGTAGGTTAGTCCAAATATGATCAAAAGTGTATGAAACTGCATAAATATCATAGCAATATCACACAAAAAAAGGCATGGAGCAAGCAGAAATTATAGATACGTTTTGGACGTATCAACATCCCCAAGCTTAATTCCTGCTCGTCCTCGAGTAGGTAAATGATAACAAGTATAATTTCTGTGGTGACATGCTATTAACCATATAAGGATTTTTTTTATAGTCACATGACAAAAGCTTACTGAGACAATGAATCTGTAGTAATTAAGTTGCCTCATGAGAAAATCACAAAGAACTGAAAGTTTTACAATATGATACTGAAACATCAAATAGATTTGTAATGAGCATGGTGTGCAAATATGACAAAGTGATATCTCGCTTGCCCCCTTTAGTGAAGCAAAACATAAATGCAGGGGCACCTCCAAGGTTTAAGTGATGACTAGATACAATGATTTCAGAATAAACGATATCACAATCATGCAAAAGACAATGCTACTTTGGGACAATACACATTACACTCAGAATGACAATCATGCTCTCAATTGTTGGTGCTTTAAATAAGGTGGAGACTCTCGAACCGTGGCTTTTGTTGGCAAGGTTGAAAACCCGTGGTCGGAAACAAAAACTAATCATGTACCAGAGCTCTTGGTTTTAAAAACAGAGGTAATAATTATTTTTAGAATATGCATATTTCGTCAACGAATGCTAGCAGATAACTCAATTACTTCTCGAGCTGGACAAGTTTCGAGGAACGGCTCCCGAATGAGGACGATCACATCCTCTTAATCTCCTTTGTTTATCACTGCCAAAGTTTTCTGATTTCTCATGAACAAAGCGTGAAGAAGGGTTTGTTTGTTGTATTATTTTTTAATGAGCCGGGCGCACTCTATGCCAGTTCCTTCTCGTATTATGGGTTTGCACATTAGACATGCAATCCCGGGGTGAAGCTTGTCCAACTTAAAAAGATCATGAATTAACTACTACTTCCTCATGAGCTAAAACAGAGGCACAAAAGAGAAATGCTTTTTTGAATAATTTCGAGATGGTACATGAAAGTCTTCGTTAGGAATGGCAGGTTAATACCATGTATAGGAAGGTATGGTGGACTCATATGGCATAACTGGTTTAAAGGATTTTGGACACACAAGCAGTCAGTCCGCTTAGTACAGGCGAAGGTTAGCAAAAGACTGGGAGCGACCAACTAAGAGAGCAATGACGGTCATAATCATGCAGAGCGACAAAGCAACATTGAATCGGGCATGGAAGTTATATCGCTACTTAGAAATTAAAGATCATCAAGGCTTGATAGACTTTCTTTACAGTCTTAAATATGCGTGAGCATACGCCAAGTCAATCAAAATAAATTCCTGGAGGAAGATATCACTAAACCATACCACATCATAGGCAAATAAATCATGTTGGTACTCCAATAACACATTGAGAACCCCCCAGCTATTTGAGAATAACCATAAGAAAACATGAACTACTAAGCACCATTCTGCACATAGCATTTTTTATCATAGACATATCAACCAGTGCAACAGAAGCCAACTCTCTTAACAAGATAAGCATGATACTAAAGAGAGTTCCAACGACCAACTAAACAAAAGCTCTTTAAAAAGATAAGCATGAAAACTAAGAGCTGAACATGATAGTAGCTATTGAAAGACAAAGAACACACACAACAAGGATAGACATGAAAATTCTATGTTATGTTCTAGGTTGAAGTGGAGCGTGTTTCTCTCCCACACAAAGAAGGCTGAGTTCCAACTCGTTATGAAAAGCAAGCAAAGCTAAAGAAAACTAAAAAGGAAACTAAAAGCAAGACGCTCCAAGCATAGCACATAACACATGAAGTGATAAAAATATAGTGGAACGAAAGACGAACTGATAATGTTGACGGAGAAGGGGATGCGCGGGGGCATCCCCAAGCTTAGACGCTTGAGTCTTCTTGAATATTTCTTGGGGGTGCACGGGGGCATCCCCAAGCTTGAGCGTTTGACACTCCTGAATCTTTTTATCATCTGCCCTCGCACACTTGAAAACTCCCTTCATACATAACTCATCATAATCTGATTAGCGAGGTTAGTACCCTTAATAAAATAATTGTTCCTTGCTGGAAATAAGGATATTCTTGAAAGTCTACTGTTTCTCAAGATTGCCAAAAGGTTTTTGCAAAGAAAAAGCAAGCTCAAGGTTTGCAAAATGAAGGAAAGGCAAAACAGGACAGAATCTGTAAAAAATAGACCAGCAGGTAGTAAATAATTTTTTCGGAGAACTTCTGCAACTATAATCAAAAAACTCAGAACAGACGCCCGAAAGCCAATTGTATAGAGCACGCTGTCGAAAAAATTCAGACCAAAAAGATGATCTGGTGATTTTATACAAATGTTTCTATCCAAGGACATAATCTGTTTCCTGGACAGCACGTCACAACTTTTGAACTTTCTTGCAACCAGAGGCTACACTTGGCACAAAGCTGAAAAATAAAGATACAATGATGATGCTACTGTAGTAACAACATCAAGACACAACAAAAGCAAAATAAATTTTATTCATTGTGGGCTGCCTCCCAAAAGCGCTTTTTTTATGCCTTTAAGCTAGGCATAAGACTTTAATGATGCTCTCGTAGGAATAAGAGTTGAAGAACAAAAGAGAGCATCAAGAAGCAAATACCAAACACATTTAAGCCTAACATGCTTCCTATGCATAGGAATATTGCAATAGAATAATTCATTGAAGCACAAAACAATAAGCATAGGAAGGCAAAACAAGCATAACTTCAAAATATTCACCATAAAAAGAGAAAACTTCTTATTATTAAGATATTTAGAACCATGTCTCCCTCTCTCATTATAAATTTCAGTGGCATCATGGATGAACTCAACAATATAACTATCACATAAGGCATTATTTCCATGATCCAAAAGCATAAAAGTGTCATTACTCTTCATATAAGCAAAATCTTTCTTATTAGGAATAGTGAGAGTAAGACTATCATAACCATCATGGTAATCATCGTATTTAGGAGGCATATCATAATCATAATAAATTTTATCCTCAATAGTAGGTGGACTGAAAATATCATATTCATCATTGAAAATATCATATTCAATAGTAGGTGGAGGCATAGTATCATCAAAGTAAATTTTCTCCTCAAAAGTTGGGGGACTAAAAATATCATGTTCATCAAACGTGTCATCCCCATGCTTAGAGCTTTCCATGTCATTAGCAATATTGATATTAAATAAAAACATACTAATAACATCACCACCATCATGATTGTTATGCAAATAATAAAGTTCCAAAGGTTTTTTAATTTTCTCTTCGAACACATCATGTCCAAGTTCAAGGTAGAGCTTATAAAGCTCTCTCATATTTTTGTTGTTTTCCATTAAGCAAAACTAGTGAAAATAAAAACAAGAAACAAAAAGATTTAATTGCAAGATCTAAAGATATACCTTCAAGCACTAACCTCCCCGGCAACGGCGCCAAAAATAGCTTGATGTCTACACACGCTTCTACTCTTGTAGACTATGTTGGGCCTCCAAGCGCAGAGGTTTGTAGGACAGCAGCAATTTCCCTCAAGTGGATGACCTAAGGTTTATCGAACTCAGGAAAGTAGAGGTTGAAGATGGTCTCTCTCAAGCAACCCTGCAACTAAGATACAAGAAGTCTCTTGTGTCCTCAACACACCTAATACAACTAGGAGTTGTATAGGTGCACTAGTTCGGCGAAGAGATGTTAAATGGCAAGTGATATGGATGGCAAAACAAAGTAATATATATCTGTAATAAAAAGTGCAGCAAGCAAACAAGTGGTAAACGTGAGCACAAATGGTATTGCAATGGTGGAAACAAGGCCTAGGGTTCATACTTTCACTAGTGGCAACTCCCAACAATATTAACATAATCGAATCACATGATATTTCCCATAAAACATGCAATGGAGACGCACCCAGAGGTCATTCCTTCGTGGTCAAGAGAGGACGAGAATTATGTAGGGCTACAAAAGCACACCTCAAAGTTCGTAGTTCTCAATCTAAGGATTTCCCAATGTCACCGCGGCCATCCAAAGAGAGTTCCACAATCACCACAACATATCTAAAGGATAGTCAAAGACAAGCACCAAGAGACTCTCAATCTTCAATCAACACACAAGAGAGGAAATCACTCATGAAAATATTTTTCTAATCCATGTCCAATAGACCGCTGTCACCTTGGTCTCGGGGATTATACTAGATAAAGACAAGTGAGTACATCAATCCAATACATAGAGGAAGGGGAAATATCATGGGATCACCCTAGATTAACATAGCCTATGATCACAACGAAGATCACATCATGGGAGAGAGAGATAACCACATAGCTACATGTACGAGCCCTCGGCCCCGGAAGAAACTACTCACTCATGGTCATGGTGACGAGGAGGTTGATGATGGTGTTGATGGAGAGGTGCAGCCCCGCGAGGAGGAGACGGCCGGCGGCAGCCACGGAGGCGGCGGCGGCCCTCGGGGCGGCGGCGGCCCTAGGGGCAGCAGCTCCTTGGCCCCCTTCTTCCTTGTGGATGGTGCTGCAATGGTGCTGGTCCTCCCCTCCAAGACGGCGGCTCGGGAGGAGGAAAATTCGTGGCCCTTGGTGACCTAGGTTTCCTCTCTTTATATAGAATCTTGGATTCCCGTCATCAGATTTTGGGCCTCAGTAAAACGGGCTTTACTCGGCCGTCCGGACTCCGATTTGAACGAATTTTATATTCAGAAGCATCGCCATGAAATTCCCCACAACTTTCGCAACTAGACTTTTTCCGTTAGACGTTGTCTTCGGGCCGGAACGTGACCATCTTTAAAAAACGTTCTCAGACAGATTTCAGGAAAGTCAGAGTCTTACTCCAATACGACTCCTTTTGCGTTTTTGTCAATTTCCAAGTAATTCCTACACAATAAAGTGTAAAACAAGAACATTGTGCACTTTTGCAACCATTAGTAGGTTAGTCCAAATATGATCAAAAGTGTATGGAAGTGCATAAATATCATAGCAATATCACACAAAAAAGGCATGGAGCAAGCAGAAATTATAGATACGTTTTGGACGTATCACTAAGTCGTAAAGCATGGTGCACTTAAACTATCAAGTAGTCATCATACCGAGCATTTGTCAAAATATTCATAACGTCTACATCTGCTCCCGCAATAGGTCTGTCACCTAGCGGTGCATCAAGAACATAATTCTCTGTGCAGCAATGAGGATAATCCTCAGATCACGGAACAATTCCGCATCATTGCTACTAACATCTTTCATCTTAGTTTTCTCTAGGAACATATAAAAAATAAACGGGGAGCAACATGATGAGCTATTGATCTATAACATAGATATGCTAATACTATGAGGACTAAGTTCATGATAAATTAAAGTTCAATTTAATCATATTACTTAAGAACTCCCACTTAGATAGACATCCCTCTAGTTATCTAAATGATCACGTGATCCAAATCAACTAAACCATGTCCGATCATCACGTGAGATGGAGTAGTTTCAATGGTGAACATCTTATGTTGATCATATCTACTATATGATTCACGCTCGACCTTTCGGTCTCCAGTGTTCCGAGGCCATATCTGCATATGCTAGGCTCGTCAAGTTTAACCCGAGTATTCTACGTGTGCAAAACTGGCTTACACCCGTTGTATTTGAACGTAGAGCTTATCACACCTGATCATCACATGGTGTCTCGGCACGACGAACTTTCGCAACGGTGCATACTCAGGGAGAACACTTATACCTTGAAATTTAGTAAGGGATCATCTTATAATGCTACCGTCGAACTAAGCAAAATAAGAAGCATAATAAGATAAACATCACATGCAATCAAAATATGTGACATGATACGGCCATCATCATCTTGTGCTTTTGATCTCCATCTCCAAAGCACCGTCATGATCACCTTCGTCACCGGCGCGACACCTTGATCTCCATCGTAGCATCGTTGTCGTCTCGCCAACTATTGCTTCTACGACTATCGCTACCACTTAGTGATAAACTAAAGCAATTACATGGCGATTGCATTTCATACAATAAAGCGACAACCATATGGCTCCTGCCAGTTGCCGATAACTTTACAAAACATGATCATCTCATACAAAACCGTATATCTCATCATGTCTTGACCATATCACATCACAACATGCCCTGCAAAAACAAGTTAGACGTCCTCTACTTTGTTGTTGCAAGTTTTACGTGGCTGCTATGGGCTTAGCAAGAACCGTTCTTACCTACGCATACAAAACCACAACGATGTTTCGTCAAGTATGTGCTGTTTTAACCTTCACAAGGACCGGGCGTAGCCACACTTGATTCAGCTAAAGTGAGAGAGACAGACACCTGCCAGTCACCTTTAAGCAACGAGTGCTCATAACGGTGAAACCAGTCTCGCGTAAGCGTACGCGTAATGTCGGTCCGGGCCGCTTCATCTCACAATACCGCCGAAGCAAAGTATGACATGCTGGTAAGCAGTATGACTAGTATCGCCCACAACTCATTGTGTTCTACTCGTGCATATCATCTACGCATAGACCTGGCTCATGATGCCACTGTTGGGGAACGTAGTATTTTCAAAATTTTCCTACGATCACGCAAGATCTATCTACTACATGCATAGCAACGAGGGGGAGAGTGTGTCTACGTACCCTCGTAGACCGGGAGCGGAAGCGTCTAGTGACGCGGTTGATGTTGTCGAACTTCTTCGCGATCCAACCGATCAAGTACCGAACGTACGGCACCTCCGCGTCCAGCACACTTTTAGCTTGATGACGTCCCACGAGCTCTTGATCCAGTTGAGCCTCGCGGGAGAGTTTCGTCAGCACGACGGCGTGGTGACGGATATGATGAAGTTACCGGCGCAGGGCTTCGCCTAAGCACTGCAACGGTATAACCGAGGTGTGTTTCTGTGGAGGGGGGCACCGCACACGGTTGGGAGAGATCAACTGATCAACTTGTGTGTCCTAGGGTGCCCCCCTGCCCCCGTATATAAAGGATCAAGGGAGAGGCCGGCCCTAGAGGGGGCGCGCCAAGTGTGGGGAGTCCTACTAGGACCCCCAAGTCCTAGTAGGATTCCCCTTTCCTTTTCGGAGTAGGAGAGAAGGAAAGAGGTGGATAGGGAGAAGGAAAAGGGGGCTGCACCCCTTTGTCCAATTCGGCCCAGAGGGGGGGGCGCGCGCCTCCTTCCTTTTGGCCTTTCTTCTCTATTCTCGTATGGCCCAATAAGGCCCATATACTCCGAAAAATACCTGAATCACTCAGAACCTTTCCGATGTCCGAATATAGTCGTCCAATATATCGATCTCTACATCTCGACCATTTCGAGACTCCTCGTCATGTCCCCGGTCTCATTCGGGACTCCGAACTCCTTCGGTACATCAAAACTCATAAACTCATAATACCGATCGTCATCAAACGTTAAGTGTGCGGACCCTACGGGTTCGAGAACTATGTAGACATGACCGAGACTCATATCCGGTCAATAACCAATAGCGGAACCTGGATGCTCATATTGGCTCCTACATATTCTACGAAGATCTTTATCGGTCAAACCGCATAACAACATACGTTGTTCCTTTTGTCATTGGTATGTTACTTGCCCGAGATTCGATCGTCGGTATCTCTATACCTAGTTCAATCTCGTTACCAGCAAGTCTCTTTACTCGTTCCGTAATACATCATCTCGTGACTAACTCATTAGTCTTTTGCTTGCAACGCTTATTATGATGTGCATTACCGAGAGGGCCCAGAGATACCTCTCCAACACTCGGAGTGACAAATCCTAGTCTTGATCTATGCCAACACCACGAACACTTTCGGAGACACCTGTAGAGCATCTTTATGATCACCTAGTTACGTTGTGATGTTTGATAGCACACAAGGTGTTCCTACGGTATTCGGGAGTTGCATAATCTCATAGTCATAGGAACATGTATAAGGCATGAAGAAAGCAATAGCAGTAAAACTAAACGATCATAGTGCTAAGCTAACGGATGGGTCTTGTCCATCACATCATTCTCCTAATGATGTGTCCATCACATCATTCTCCTAATGATTTGATCCCGTTGATCAAATGACAACTCATGTCTATGGTTAGGAAACATAACCATCTTTGATCAATGAGCTAGTCTAGTAAAGGCATACTAGGGACACTCTGTTTTGTCTATGTATTCACACATGTACTAAGTTTCCGGTTAATACAATTCTAGCATGAATAATAAACATTTATCATGATATAAGGAAATATAAATAACAACTTTATTATTGCCTCTAGGGCATATTTCCTTCAGTCGACACCTACCGGCGCGAGCTCGCCTTGGTCTTGGTCCCCGTCTCCTCCACGCTCGGCACGAGTGCGGGTCACCGCCGAACTGCACAAGGCGGGGCTGCAACACACGCCCCCACTTTCTCCCGGGCCCATATGACCAAATCCTTCACCACCGAGCTCCTCTACACTACCACCGCCGCCCGTCCTACTCCCTTCATGTTCTTCACCTCCCCCAACCCTAGAAATGGACGAGAAGTCCGATTCGCCGCCAGCCACCGGCCATCGGATCCTCCTGCTTTACCACGTTGAGGGAGTGTCGCCGGTTGTCGACCCGCCTGCTTGAACCCGAAGAGGTCGCCAAACGCCCGGAGGCCTCGTCCCATCTCAAGACCCGTCACCAAATCACACGGTTTCTTGCTGCCATTGTCGCTGTAGCAACATGGGAGAGGTTCTTTCTTGATTCTTTGGTTACTCTTCTGTTTCTACTAGATTTGTGATGTTATTCTGCTCATCTAGGTCTTGTGTCACTATTTTGGCCTTATCTAGACTTATTATCCTTTTGCTCATCTAGGTTCAATTATTTGTGTTGTGCAGGATGTGGCTAGGGCTGGTGGTTGTTCGTTAGTTTTGTCGTTGCTGGTTGCCCTCTGCTGTGCTCTTGTCCACTGGATTGCTAGGATCTACTCTTCCCGTTGTTGGAAGAAGATTGGTCGGTTCTCCTTTTGGTCGACATTCCCATTGCAGGTGATATTTTTTATCCATTTCTTTATTTAATCATCTCATCACCTACGACAATGGTGTTCTAGCGTGCACTTTGCCGTGGTAAAGAAGTTGGGTTCAGTCATAGCCTTCAAAGCATTGTGACTATTATGGTCCCATTAACCCCACAAATTTCAAGCCTGATTTATCAAACCCGAACAAATTCAGGAGAATGGAATTCAGGTTAACTGGGATTCGGAAATAGTCTGCAGTACCATTGTATCAAGTGTAGTGGCATTTGTCATTCTGCTTATTGATAGAGCTCCTCCCTCCCTGAACTTTATTGCAGCTGCTCATGGCCGAGGGTGCAATGTACGTGGAGGTGTTCAATAGAGGGGTCATTCCGCTGGCCTACAGCATCAGGAAGAGGAACAACAAAACCGGGCTGCCCTTCACCTATTATGACGGCATCTGTCTTGCTCAGAATTTCCAGTTTCTAGAAGTTAGCTTCTCTACATAGTCTGATATAGCTAATCTCAAATGAATCTTTATTTATTTTTTGTTTTAATTAGTGTGCCAATTTTCAGGTGAGGGGCTGCATTTAATTAGTGCTTCTCTATACAGTTGTAGTTGTGTCTCTATAGTTTAGGTGAGGGGCTGCACCGTTGATCTGATCCAGTTTATTTTAGATTGGATTTTGTCTACTTAGCAATCATCATTAGGTAGGTACTTGTACATGGTCAGCTCTTTTAGCAGAATCTGGAAGTATTAAATGCAGTGCTCAATATTAGTTATTTAAAAAGTATGCGGTGCACATGAACAAGGGTGGTGGCGATGACGAAGAGGAGCATGTGGAAAGCAACGTCGTCGGCGTCCATGTTGCCGCTGGCCTTGACAGCAAGAAGGCGTTTGTGCTGCCTAAATATAACTTGCCTCCTGATTTAGTGACTAGGTAATTAGTTCTTAGGATGCATTTTTACTTGTGGTTAATTAGAAGAGTTTAAGAATACATATTACTTTCTACGTACTACATCATACAAAAACTGAACAACAGTTTTCATTGTACCATACAGCTACTTTCTCCCAGTTTGATCTACCGGAGCATCTTTGTAGAAATGCATCGAGAATCAAAGGTATAGCCCTTTTCCCTACCATTCACTTTGTGTTTTTTTGGGATTTGATCTATTTTAAATGCTGGTCTAATGGCGAACAAATAACTTAGCCAAGAGGGTCGTATGAAACATGAACAATTAACTTAGTCATAAACAATTAGTAATGAAGTCAGTTCACATTTGCCATGACATGATAAATGGTTAATTTATCGAGAAACAAACTAAGTTGTTGAATTTCTCTGAAAACGTGTTCATGTCAAGAATATAACCCTGCTAACATTCATTCAACTTATGTTGGTGTACCGGAACTTCTCAAATTTTGGATAAAATCTTCAAGGTCATCCATGGCTCACGGGGTCATCTATGATCCGACTTTATAGTGAAGATGTTCAGTAGTCTATAACGAGAGGTCCGTGACAGTGTAACTCCATATATTAATAGACCATGATGGAAATAGACAAACAAAGCATCCTTATTTATTCCAAGATATGTCGCATCATAGGGATAACCAAGTTCTGCAGCTTTCCTAAAGTAATTTATGGAGACTCTGCCTTTATGTGAGTCTTCGGGCCTTGCTGAATTTTATTTTATGAATGCATCATCATGGGTGATTATGTTCACCGTTGATCTGAATGCTTCAACTGAACTCCTCATGAAGTTCATTGTTTTTTGAGTAAGTGCTTTCCTTGCATAGTTCTGAGTTTTAGATCTAATGGGTATCAAAACTCTACATTTTTAGCTCTTGGTTCTAAATTTCATTACAAAGAATGCTAACTTTTCATTTATATTTATTGTTTTAAGAAATGCTAAGAACTACTAATATTAGTGAATGTGATATTGTACTTTTAGGAACAATTGCTCTCAGCTTCTTCCAAGTTGAATTTAACTAAAAAGTAGGTGTCCTGATTCTCTAATAACCAGGGAAAAAATATTTTCTTTTGAATGCACCACAATGCTGTTTTGGTCTGTTTTTATTCAACAGTAGCGGACTCCTGTATAAGACCACTATAATGCTATTGTGGTTTATGTAGGAGAGTAGCAGCTCACACTATGAGAGGCTTGGGCGATAGGGTCTATTATGCACATGTTCGTGTGAGTGAGTTGTCCCAAAGCTCAAGTGAGCTCCTCCTTTTGATTTCTTGACCCACAATGTAATTTAGATTTTATATGCCCGGTCTGCATTGATGGACGGCCTGGAATAGAGAAGGTGATGTAATCACGTTAGTGTCTCCAAAACGACCTCATCTTAGTGCTAGAGCTATTGTGTCATGGATCACATGAAGGTGGACTTTCACTTCAATTGTATGGTTAGCTTTCTTCTTTTATGCAATTCATGATGCTAAGATTGTTTTTTTCTACCATGTACTTTCCCCCCTAATTGGTTTGCGTAATGGATGAATGGGGAAGATGATTTGATTGTTGCGTAACTGATAGTGTTGTGCAGCCAATACTTGGCTGACCGCTCGCCGAGAACTAGAAGTGTGCAAGAGCTTGTTGGCCAGCTACGTGGCACGCCCGTGCCGTACTGCCGGAAGAGATCTATCCAGAGGAGTACGTGGAGGAGCGGGACCCGCCGGCGCCGGCCAGGCTCCCGACCGACGGACTCGCCTGGTCACCGCCCCTCACGCAGCACCAGCTACGAGACCCCTTTGGGATGCCGCCACTATTGGAAAACGGTCCTACGCCGACAGCCAAAACAATGCCGACGGCAGCCGTCGGCCTACTTTGAGCTATGCCGACAACCACGCCACGGCCGTCGGCTTAGACTGGACGTCGGGCTATACGGAGCTACGCCGACAGCTGCCGTCGGCATATATCAGCCGTCGGCGTAGCTACGTACACGCCGACAGCAGCCGTCGGCATACTAGTGGGCCCGACGACCTCGCCCGTGAGCAGCGGTTAACCCCGTCAAATCTATGCCGACGGTCTGGACGGGCGGCCGTCGGCATATCTCCGCAAGCCACGTCACCGATCCGCGGCTAAGATATGCCGACGGCGGCTATCGGCGTAGACGCCACGACACCGATCCGCGGCACGTCGCCCCCACCTAAACCTTGCCGTATCTATGCCGACGGCAATGCCGTCGGCATAGTATTTTTTAAATGTACTGTTGTATTACGTGTTATTATATCTATGCCGACGGCAATGCCGTCTGTCGGCATAGTTTTTTTTATGCACTGCTATATTAACTAACATGTCGCATAGTTTTTATTATATCTATGCCGACGGCATAGTTTTTTTTAATTTTTTAAATTTTTTAATTATTTTTTATGTACTATTATATTAACTAACATGTAGCATATGCTTTTTATGTATTATTACATGAATATATATATAGTTTGTAATTTTTTTCATAGATTATATGAATATATATATATATATATATATATTTTGTATTTTTTTTCGAGCACGTTAATAAGGTGCCGTCATGTTCTTTTGAATATAGGTGCTTATATTTTATTAAAATCAAACACAGCTATGTCGCTAGAAGTTTTGTGGCGGTTGCAAAACGCCCGGCAACCGTCTTCGGAGTGTGACCCTCTCATGTTCGCGGTGTGCTCCCGTCCCGAACGGTGCCGCCGCCGGCACCTGGAGGGCGGAAACAGCCGCACATCGGGTCTATACGGAGGAGACATTGCTCCCAAATGTTTCTATTGGATGACCTACCACAACCGGGTGGTGTTGTGGCATGTTCGAAGAGGCGGCACGCGTCTCAGGGACGTGGCCCCCTCACGGACGGCGCCGCTGCCGGCCTGCGAAGGGGGGAAACGGACGCGTCGGGTTTACACGGAGGGGATGTAGCTGTGGGTTTGGCCCCGATGTTGCTCCGAGGTGTCCCTCTGTGCTGACATGACACAACCGATTGGAGAGGTCCACTGTTCAAAGCCCGTTCGTGGGAAGTCAAAGGGGTAGATCTCGTGGTCAACCGCTCCAGGGTTAGGCGGGACGGGGGCCCTAGGTGGTAGCAATGCCACCGGAGCGTCGCACCGGCCCCTCATACATGCAGGGTGGTGTTGTGGCTGTTGGAAATATGCCCTAGAGGCAATAATAAATTGGTTATTATTATATTTCCTTGTTCACGATAATCGTTTATTATCCATGCTAGAATTGTATTGATAGGAAACTCAGATACATGTGTGGATACATAGACAAACACCATGTCCCTAGTGAGCCTCTAGACGACTAGCTCGTTGATCAATAGATGGTTACGGTTTCCTAACCATGGACATTGGATGTCGTTGATAACGGGATCACATCATTAGGAGAATGATGTGATGGACAAGACCCAATCCTAAGCCTAGCACAGATCGTGTAGTTCGTATGCTAAAGCTTTTCTATATGTCAAGTATATTTTCCTTGGACCATGAGATTGTGCAACTCCCGGATACCGTAGGAATGCTTTGGGTGTACCAAACGTCACAACATAACTGGGTGGCTATAAAGGTGCACTACAGGTATCTCCGAAAGTGTCTGTTGAGTTGGCACGAATCGAGACTGGGATTTGTCACTCCGTATGACGGAGAGGTATCTCTGGGCCCACTCGGTAGGACATCATCATAATGTGCACAATATGTGATCAAGGAGTTGATCACGGGATGATGTGTTACGGAACGAGTAAAGAGACTTGCCGGTAACGAGATTGAGCAAGGTATCGGTATACCGACGATCGAATCTCGGGCAAGTGCTATACCGATTGACAAAGGGAATCGTATACGGGATTGATTGAATCCTTGACATGGTGGTTCATCCGATGAGATCATCGTGGAAAATGTGGGAGCCAACATGGGTATCCAGATCCCGCTGTTGGTTATTGGCCGGAGAGTTGTCTCGGTCATGTCTGCATGGTTCCCGAACCCGTAGGGTCTACACACTTAAGGTTCGATGACGCTAGGGTTATAGGGAAAGTATGTACGCGGTTACCGAATGTTGTTCGGAGTCCCGGATGAGATCCCGGACGTCACGAGGAGTTCCGGAATGGTCCGGAGGTAAAGATTAATATATGGGAAGTCCTGTTTTGGTCACCGGAAAAGTTTCGGGCGCTATCGGTAGCGTACCGGGACCACCGGGAGGGTCCCGGGGGTCCACCGGGTGGGGCCACCAGCCCCGGAGGCATACGTGGGCCAAGTGTGGGAGGGGACCAGCCCCAGGTGGGCTGGTGCGCCCCCCCACCATGGCCCAAGGCGCCTCCAAGAGGGGAGGGGGCAAACCCTAGGGCAGTTGGGCCCTAGGGCCCAATCTGGTGCGCCCCCCTCTCCCTCTCCCCCTCTGGCCGCCACCCCTAGATGGGATCTAGGGTGGCCGCACCCCTAGGGGTGGGAAACCCTAAAGGGGGCGCAGCCCCCCCTTCCCCCTATATATATGTGAGGTTTGGGGCTGCCCACAAAAGGTTTTGACCTCTGTCGCTTGGTGCAGCCCTACCTCTCTCCCTCCTCGTCTCTTGCAGTGCTTGGCGAAGCCCTGCTGGAGTCCCGCGCTCCTCCACCACCACCATGTCGTCATGCTGCTGTTGGATGTAGTCTTCCCCAACCTCTCCCTCTCTCCTTGCTGGATCAAGGCGTGGGAGACGTCACCGGGCTGCACGTGTGTTGAACGCGGAGGCGACGTTGTTCGGCGCTTAGATCGGAATCAACCGCGATCTGAATCGCAGCGAGTACGACTCCTTCATCCGCGCTCTTGCAACGCTTCCGCATCGCGATCTACAAGGGTATGTAGATGCACTCACCTTCCCCTCGTTGCTAGATTACTCCATAGATAGATCTTGGTGATGCGTAGGAAAAATTTTGATTTTCTGCAACGATCCCCAACAGTGGCATCATGAGCTAGGTCTATGCGTAGTATCTTGCACGAGTAGAACACAAAGTAGTTGTGGGCGTAGATCATGTCAATTCTCTTGCCGTTACTAGTCTTATCTTGATTCGGCGGCATCGTGGGATGAAGCGGCCTGGACCGACCTTACACGTACTCTTACGTGAGACAGGTTCCACCGACTGACATGCACTAGTTGCATAAGGTGGCTAGCGGGTGTCTGTCTCTCCTACTTTAGT
The DNA here is from genome assembly GCA_902687465.1 of Secale cereale. Taxonomy (NCBI): domain Eukaryota; kingdom Viridiplantae; phylum Streptophyta; class Magnoliopsida; order Poales; family Poaceae; genus Secale; species Secale cereale. The sequence continues at coordinate 674,903,578 of LR738713.1, forward strand.
CGGATCGGATTCGATGAAAAGGGTCCTTATGAAGGGTAAATAGAAATTGGCATATCACGTTGTGTTTTTGGCGTAGGTAAGAAACGTTCTTGCTAGAAACCTATAGCAGCCACGTAAAAACTTGCAACAACAATTAGAGGACGTCTAACTTGTTCTTGCAGCATGTGTCGTGTGATGTGATATGGCCAAAAGGATGTGATGAATGATATATATGTGATGTATGAGATTGATCATGTTCTTGTAATAGGAATCGCGACTTGCATGTCGATGAGAATGACTACCGGCAGGAGCCATAGGAGTTGTCTTATTTATTGTATGACCTGCGTGTCACTGAATAACGCCATGTAATTACTTTAATTTATTGCTAAACGTTAGCCATAGTAGTAGAAGTAATGTTTGGCGAGACGACTTCATGAAGACACGATGATGGAGATCATGATGATGGAGATCATGGTGTCATGCCGGTGACGATGATGATCATGGAGCCCCGAAGATGAAGATCAAAGGAGCAAGATGATATTGGCCATATCATGTCACTATTTGATTGCATGTGATGTTTATCATGTTTTACATCTTATTTGCTTAGAACGACGGTAGTGAATAAGATGATCTCTCACTAAAATTTCAAGAATTGTGTTCCCCCTAACTGTGCACCGTTGCTAAGGTTCGTTGTTCCGAAGCACCACGTGATGATCGGGTGTGATAGGTTCTAACGTTCGCATACAACGGGTGTAAGCCAGATTTACACACGCGATACACTTAGGGTTGACTTGACGAGCCTAGCATGTACAGACATGGCCTCGGAACACGTTAGACCGAAAGGTCGAACATGAGTCGTATAGAAGATACGATCAACATGAAGATGTTCACCGCTGATGACTAGTCCGTCTCACGTGATGATCGGACACGGCCTAGTCGATTCGGATCATGTATCACTTAGATGACTAGAGAGATGTCTATCTAAGTGGGAGTTCATTAGATGAACTTAATTGTCATGAACAATAGTCTAAGTTGTCTTTGCAAATTATGTTATAGACCAATAACTGCGTTGTAGCTCCCTGTTTAATACGATCCTAGAGAAAGACGAAGTTGAAAGATATTGTAAGCAATGATGCGGACTGGGTCCGTAGTCCGAGGAGTGTCCTCACTGCTACATAGAAAGCTTACGTCTTTGATGCACCGCTCGATGTGCAAACCCCTACAGTGTTGTCTGTGGATGTCGTGAACACCTGACAGACACGTCCTGATGACTACTTGATAGTTTAGTGCACCATACTTTATGGCTTAGAATCAGGATTCCAATGACATTTTGAACGCCGTAGAACATATGAGATGTTCTAAGAGCTGAAATTGGGATTTCAGGCTCATGCCCGTGTTGAGAGGTATGAGACCTCTGACAAGTTCTTTTGCCAAAAAGGATGGAGGAGAATGGCTCAACTAGTGAGCATGTGCTCAGAATGTCTGGGTGCTAAAATCACTTGAACCAAGTAAGAGTTAATCTTCCAGGTGAGATAGTGGTTGACAGAATTCTCTAGACACTATCACCAAGCTACTAGAACTTCGTGATGAACTATGACATGCAAAGGATGGAGATGATCCCGGAGCTATTAGCGGTTCTTAAGACCGCGAAAGTAGAAATCAAGAAAAAGCATCAAGTGTTGATGGTTTAACAAGACCACTGGTTTCAGAAGGGCAAGGGCTAGAAGGGAAACTTCATGGATGGCAAACCAGTTGTCGCTCTGATGAAGGAACCCATGGTTAAACCCAAACCTCGAGACTAAGTGCTTCTATTGTAAGGGGAACGATCACATGATAGCGGAACTACCCCAAATACATGGTAGATATGATAGCTGGAAACTTCAACAAAGTATATTGTTATTGATGTGTACCTTACTAGTACTCCTTGTAGCACCTGGGTATTGGATACCGGTTCAGTTGCTATTAGTGACTTGAAGCAAAAGCTACGAACTAAACGGAGACTAGCTGAGGGCGAGGTGACGATGTGTGTTGGAAGTGTTTCCAAGGTTGATAAGATCATCATCGCAAGTTCCCTCAACTTTCGGGATTAGTGTTGAACCTAGATAAATGTTATCAGGTGTCTATGTTAAGCATGAATATGATTAGATCATGTTCATCGCAATACGGTTATTCATTTAAGTTAGAGAATAATGGTTATTCTGTTTACATGAATAATACCTTTATGGTCATGCACCCAATGGTTCGTTGAATCTCGATCATAGTAATACACATGATGATAATATTAATGCCAAAAGATGTAGAGTTAATGATGATAGTACCACTTTCTTGTGGCACTGCCGCTTAGGTCATTTTGGCATAAAATGCATGAAGAAACTCCATGCTGATGGATGTTTAGAGTCACTTGATTTTGAATCGCTTGACACATGCGAGCCATGCCTCTTGGGCAGGATGACTAAGATCCCGTGTTCAGGTACAATGAAACGGGAAAGTGACTTTTGGAAATCATACATGCTGATGTGTGTGATCCAATGAGAATTAAGGCGTGTAGTGGATATCGTTATTTTCTCATCTTCACTGACGATTTGAGTAGATATGGGTATATTTACTTAATGAAGCAAAAGTCTAAAATGTTTGAAAAGTTCAAGCAATTTCAGAGTGAAGATTAAGAATCATCATAACAAGAAGATCATGTTCCTACGATCTGATCAAGGGGAGATTTTCTGAATTATGAGTTTGGCAATCACTTAAGACATTGTGGAAATGTTTCACATTTGAAGCCACCTGGAATACCATAGCGTAATGGTGTCTCCGGACATTGTAATCGAACCTTATGAGATATGGTGCGATCTATGATGTATCTTACCGATCTACCGCTGTTATTTTGAGGTTATGCATTGGAGACAACTGCATTCACTTTAGATAGGGCACCATCTAAGTCCGTTGAGACGACGTCGTATGGTTTGGCAAGAAACCAAAGTTGTCGTTTTCTTAATGTTTGGGGCTGCGATGCTTATGGCTTCAGCCGGGAAAAGCTCGAACCCAAAGCGGTCAAATACACCTTCATAGAATACCCAAAGGTAACATTTGGGTATACCTTCTATCTCAGATCCAAGGACAAAAAATGTTTGTCACTAAGAACGGGTCCTTTCTCGAGAATGAGTTTCTCTCGAAAGAATTGAGTGGGAGGAAGATAGAACTTGATAAGGTTTTCGAACCCTCACTTCAACCGGAGAGTAATGCAACACAGAAAGAGGTTTCTGTGGAACCTACGACTATTGAAGAGGAAACTAATGATAGTGATCATGAAGCTTCGGATCAAGTTGCTATCGAACCTCGTAGGTCGACAAGGATATGTACTACTCCTTAGTGGTACGGTAATCCTGTCTTAGATGTCATGTTGTTGGACAACGATGAACCTACGAACTATGGAGAAGCGATGGTGGGCCCGTATTCCGACAAATGGTTAGAAGCCGGGAAATCCGAGATAGGATCCATGTATCAAAACAAAGTATGGACTTTGGTAGACTTGCCCGATGATTGGCAAGCCATTGAGATAAATGGATCTTTAAGAAGAAGATGGACGTGGACGGTAATGTCACTGTCTGTGAAGCTCGACTTGTGGCAAAAAAGGTTTTTCACAAGTTCAAGGAGTTGACTACGATGAGATTTTCTCACTCGTAGCGATGCTTAAGTCCGTCGGAATCATGTTAGCATTAGCTGCATTTATGAAATCTGGCAGATAGATGACAAAACAAGTTTCCTTACCAGTTTTCGTAAGGAAAGGTTGTATGTGATACAATCAGAAAGGTCTTGTCGATCCTAAGGATGCTAAAAGGTATGCTAGCTCCAGCGATCCTTCCATGGACTAGAGCAAGCATCTCGGAGTTGGAATATACACTTTGATGGAGTGATCAAAGTTTTTGGGTATACAAAGTTTGTTAGAAACTTGTATTTGCAATAAAGTGAGTGGGAGCACTACAACATTTCTGATAAGTATATGTGAATGACATATTGTTGATCCGAAATGCTGTAGAATTTCTGGAAAGCATAAAGGGTTGTCTAAAAGGTGTTTTTCAAAGGAATACCTGGATAAAGCTGCTTACATATTGGGCATCAAGATCTATAGAGATAGATCAAGACGCCTGATGATACTTTCAAAAGGAACACACACCTTTGATATGATTTTGAAGAAGTTCAAAATAGGTCAGTTAAAGAAGGAATTCTTACCTGAGTTATAAGGTGTGAAGTTGAGTAAGACTCAAAACTTGACCACGGCAGAAGGAAGAGGAAGGACGAAGGTCGTCCCCTATGCTTTTGTCATAGGCTCTATACGGTATGCCATGCTAAGTACCGCACCCGATGGGTGCCTTGCCACATGTCTGGCAAGAGGGTACAAAGGTGATCCAGGAGTAGATCACTGGATAGTGGTCAAAATTATCCTTAGAGTAATAAGGAAATGTTTCTCGGTTATGGAGGTGATAAAGAGTTCAACGTAAAGAGTTACGTCGATGCAAGCTTAACACCTATCCGGATAACTTTGAGTAGAGATACCAGATACGTATAATGGAGCAACAGTTTGGAATAGCTCCAAGTGGAACGTGGTAGCAGCATCTATGATATGACATAAAGTTTTGCGAAGTACATAGGGATCTGAATGTTGCAGACCCGTTGACTACAACCTCTCTCACAAGCATAACATGATCAAACCCAGAACTCATTGAGTGTTAATCATATATTGATGTGAACTAGATTACTGACTCTAGTAAACTCTTTGGATGTTGGTCACATGGCGATGTGACCTGTGAGTGTTAATCACATGGCGATGTGAACTAGATTATTGACTCTAGTGCAAGTGGGAGACTGTTGGAAATATGCCCTACAGGCAATAATAAATTGGTTATTATTATATTTCCTTGTTCACGATAATCGTTTATTATCCATGCTAGAATTGTATTGATAGGAAACTTAGATACATGTGTGGATATATAGACAAACACCATGTCCCTAGTGAGCCTCTAGACGACTAGCTCGTTGATCAATAGATGGTTACGGTTTCCTAACCATGGACATTGGATATCGTTGATAACGGGATCACATCATTAGGAGAATGATGTGATGGACAAGACCCAATCCTAAGCCTAGCACAGATCGTGTAGTTCGTATGCTAAAGCTTTTCTATATGTCAAGTATATTTTCCTTAGACCATGAGATTGTGCAACTCCCGGATACCGTAGGAATGCTTTGGGTGTACCAAACGTCACAACGTAACTGGGTGGCTATAAAGGTGCACTACAGGTATCTCCGAAAGTGTCTGTTGGGTTGGCACGAATCGAGACTGGGATTTGTCACTCCGTATGACGGAGAGGTATCTCTGGGCCCACTCGGTAGGACATCATCATAATGTGCACAATATGTGATCAAGGAGTTGATCACGGGATGATGTGTTACGGAACGAGTAAAGAGACTTGCCGGTAACGAGATTGAGCAAGGTATCGGTATACCGACGATCGAATCTCGGGCAAGTGCTATACCGATAGACAAAGGGAATCGTATACGGGATTGATTAAATCCTTGACATCGTGGTTCATCCGATGAGATCATCGTGGAACATGTGGGAGCCAACATGGGTATCCAGATCCCGCTGTTGGTTATTGGCCGGAGAGTTGTCTCGGTCATGTCTGCATGGTTCCCGAACCCGTAGGGTCTACACACTTAAGGTTCGATGACGCTAGGGTTATAGGGAAAGTATGTATGCTGTTACCGAATGTTGTTCGGAGTCCCGGATGAGATCCCGGACGTCACGAGGAGTTCCGGAATGGTCCGGAGGTAAAGATTCATATATGGGAAGTCCTGTTTTGGTCACCGGAAATGTTTCGGGCGCTATTGGTAGCGTACCGGGACCACCGGGAGGGTCCCGGGGGTCCACTGGGTGGGGCCACCAGCCCCGGAGGCATACGTGGGCCAAGTGTGGGAGGGGACCAGCCCCAGGTGGGCTGGTGCGCCCCCCCCCACCATGGCCCAAGGCGCCTCCAAGAGGGGAGGGGGGCAAACCCTAGGGCAGTTGGGCCCTAGGGCCCAATCTGGTGCGCCCCCCTCTCCCTCTCCCCCTCTGGCCGCCACCCCTAGATGGGATCTTGGGTGGCCGCACCCCTAGGGGTGGGAAACCCTAAAGGGGGCGCATCCCCCCTTCCCCCTATATATATGTGAGGTTTGGGGCTGCCCACAAAAGGTTTTGACCTCTGTCGCTTGGCGCAGCCCTACCTCTCTCCCTCCTCGTCTCTTGCAGTGCTTGGCGAAGCCCTGCTGGAGTCCCGCGCTCCTCCACCACCACCATGCCGTCATGCTTCTGTTGGATGGAGTCTTCCCCAACCTCTCCCTCTCTCCTTGCTGGATCAAGGCGTGGGAGACGTCACCGGGCTGCACGTGTGTTGAACGCGGAGGCGCCGTTGTTCTGCGCTTAGATCGGAATGAACCGCGATCTGAATCGCAGCGAGTACGACTCCTTCATCCGCGTTCTCGCAACGCTTCCGCATCGCGATCTACAAGGGTATGTAGATGCACTCACCTTCCCCTCGTTGCTAGATTACTCCATAGATAGATCTTGGTGATGCGTAGGAAAAATTTTGATTTTCTGCAACGATCCCCAACAGTGGCATTTCCGAAGAGGCGGCACGCGTCTCCGGGATGTGGCCCCCCACACGTACGGCGCCGCCGCCGGCATCTGGATGGGGGAAACGGACGCGTCGGGTCTACACGGAGGGGATGTATATGTGGGTTTGGCCCGGATGTTGCTCCCAGGTGTCCCTCTGTGCTGACCTGACACAACCAGGTGGAGAGGTCCACTGTTGAAAGTCCGTCTGTGTTAAGTCAAAGGGCTAGATCTCGTGGTCAACCACTCCAGGATTAGGCGGGACGGGGGCCCGGGGGGTAGCAATGCCACCGGAGCATCGCACTGGCCCCTCATACATGCGGGGTGGTGTCGTGGCATGTCCGAAGAGGAGGCACGCGTCTCCGGGACATGGCCCCCCACACGTACGGTGCCGCCGCCGGCATCTGGAAGGGGGGAACGGACGC
>LR738713.1:674912604-674931065 GCA_902687465.1 Secale cereale
GCCCCACACCGCCTTCCGTCCCGGCGCCCTCCGCCCAGCGGCGCCCTCTGCCCAGGCCGGCCCCGCCCTCCGCCCAGGCCGGCCCCGCCCTCTGCCCCGGCCGGCCCCGGACTCCCTGCCTGCTCCTTCTCCAGTGAGGTGAGCTTCTTTTTTTCAATTTATTTCATTTGTTAGTTGAATGCTACTGTTAGATGCATGAATGGATATTAATTAGATGCATGGATGAATGGATATTAGATGTGTATGCTAGATATATGAATAAAATGTATTTTTTTGTTTTCTTAGTTTTATTAGATTTTTAGATGCATAGTAGATAGTTTTTATTAAGTTTGTTAATGGATGTTAGTAAAGTTAACAAATGTTTTAGATACTTAGTTTCATGTTCATTTATAAGAGGCAATTTGACACACTTAGTTTCTAAAATAGATAATGAAGTTTTTTTTACAAGTTGACATGTAGTTTCATGTTGATTCATAATGTCGTGCCAATGATTAATGCGAGGTGATGACCTAATTTTTTTCAGTCGGTGGAATTTACAGGATTTGTGGTGTTCCATCTTCGTGGAGTGATCGTCGACATTGGAGGTGTTGGTCCACGATCAGCCGTCCTTTGATCGACTACATCCTCTACATCGGAGGGTGAGCAACAATTCCATGACCTTGTCAGCTTTTTTCCCATGTCACTAGATTTCATTTTCACATCTAGTCGCGTAACCTAGGCGTCCCCCGTCCGAAAGGGTTGTATCGATAAATATGCATTCAATTGCATATTTATCACCAGAGCTCTTTCGGATTGTCCAGCGCTTTCCACGGACAACCCGAGGATGTGTAGATTGGGTACGTTGTTCATGCTCTACCCCGTTCCGAGACAGGATTTCGGTGGCGCCCCCTGTTGTTCTCCGGATGCACATTCTCTCGGCAATTTGCCGAGACGTGTATTTGGAGAACAGCGGGGAGGTGCTGCCGAAATTTCGTCTCGGAATGGGGTAGAGCATGGACAACGTACTCAATTTACACATTCTCGCGGTGGGATTAGGACCCATCTTGACCTATTAGAGATGTAGGTGGATTAAATGTCGTTTCTCGTCCATACCCTAAAAAATAAAATATTGATGTGATGAATTTAATGAATCCTTAATTATGTTGTGTGGCTTCCAATAAAGCAGAGATGGCAGATAATCAGTGGATGTATAGTGGGTTTTTCCGTCGGAATGAAGTAACAACAGAGTGGGTCGAGAAAACTGATGTGTTTTTGAAAGAGATATTCCGTAGACCAATGAGGATGGTGCCAGAATGCCCGTGTGCCAGATGTAAGAGACGTACCCGCAGAGATCAGAGTGAGATGACTAAGCACCTTCGCACGAATGGATTTATGGCCAACTTTAATATGCTGATAAACTTTGCCTAGAGGGACCATGGTAGAGTTTAGGTGATATGACAACGCGTCGCTGGTTATGAGGACGATGGGGTTAGAGACATGCTAGATGATGTCTTTGCTGCACAGCCGACACCTCCGTCACATTCAGCGAATGAACCGGAGGAGCCGGAGGAAACCGCAAAGTCCTTCCTGGAAATCTTGGCCTCATCAAAGAAACCTCTCTATGAGGGTGCCAAGCTGTCTGTGCTGGATGCCATCTCGCAACTGATGGCAGTCAAGGCTGAGTATGGTTGTAGCCGAGGTTGCTTCGAAGCATTTCTGGGAGTATGGGCTAACAGCCTGCCTGAGGGCCATGAACTGCCGAAAACCATGTACGCTACGAAGAAAATCATGAAGGCGCTCTCCATGGACTATGAGAAAATACATGTTTGTCCAAAGAATTGCCTTTTGTTTAGGCATGAGTATGCGGATGACAACTACTGTAGGAAGTGTGGTTCCTCTCGGTATATTGAGGTGGTCGATAAGCATGGTCTGAAGCGGCAGCTAAAAATCCCTATGAAGGTTCTTTGGTATCTTGATTTTATAAAAAGATTGCAGCGCCTTTTCATCACCAAGGAGTCTGCCAAAATGATGAAGTGGTACAAGGAAGGGAAAAGGTACAATCCAAACAAAATTGTACATCCATCAGAAGGTGAAGCATGGAAGTCATTCGATATAGAGTACCCGGAGGAAGCAGCCGAGGCTGGGAATGTCAGAATTGCTATAACAGGTGATGGGTTCAATCCATATGGTATGTCGTCTAATTCATACAGCTGCTGGCCCGTATTTGTTATTCCGCTCAATCTCCCTCCGGGCGCCATAATGCAACGCAAGACCATGTTCCTGTCGCTTATAATTCCGGGGCCTGAATATCCGGGGAAGAATTTGAGTGTGTTTATGCAGCCATTGGTGGATGATTTGCACCATTCTTGGTACTTCCCGAGGTTGACATACGACCGACATCTGCAGAAAAATTTCTTGATGAGAGTTTGGCTACAGTATTGCATGCATGACTTTCCCGGCTATGCCCTGTTCTGCGGATGGTGTACAAGTGGAAAGATGCCTTGCCCAGTGTGCATGCAGGCCTTGATTTTCATTTGGCTGAAAAAGGGTGGCAAGTATGTTGCCTTTGACCTGCATCGACAATTCCTCCCTCCAGACCATCATGATAGGGAAGACAAGAAGAACTTCACCAAATGCAAAGTTGTCCATGAAGTAAACGAGATTCCAACATTTTCTGGTGCGGATGTGCTTGCTCAGCTGAAAGCTCTTAAGCCTGCCGGCGAAGGGAATGGCAAAGGCAAAGGCAAAGGCAAAGCCACAGGCGAAGATGAGGGCGAGGGCAGAGGAAATGGTAAAGGAAAAAAAGTTTTGAAGCTTATGGTGAGACGCACAACTGGACTCACATTACCCCCGTCACCCAACTTCCCTATTTTAAGGACCTCAAACTTCCATACAACATTGACGTGATGCACACCGGAAAATTTTTTGCAGAGTCCCTTTTTTTGCACGATCCTCAACATTCCTGATAAGACAAAGGATAATATTAATGCTAGAGTCGATCAACAGAATATATGTGATAGACCACGTCGATCTACACATGCAGCCTCCCACAGGCAGTCGAAAATCTTGGTTCAAGCCAGATGCTGATTTCGTACTTAAAAAGGATCATAAGATGGAGGCATTGAAGTGGCTGAAACACGTCGTGAAGTTCACTGTTGGTTATGCGTCGAATATAAGTAATGGGGTCAATCTTTCAACGGGAAAAGTGACCGGGCTCAAGAGTCATGACTATCATGTATGGATTGAGCGGATTATGCCGGTGATGGTTCGGGGCTATGTTCCCGAGCGTGTCTGGCGTGTGCTTGCGGAGTTAAGCCATTTCTTCCGCACGCTTTGTGCTAAAGAAGTATGTCCTTAGAAGATAAAAGAAATGCATAAGAAGGCACCGGAGTTGATATGCAAGCTAGAGAAGATCTTCCCACCAGGCTTCTTTACTCCGATGACACATCTTATTTTGCACCTCGTGAACGAGGTATTGTTGGGGGGCCCTGTGCAGAATCGTTGGCAGTACGGCCCTGAGAGACAGAACAAGCATCTGAGACAGAAATGTGGAAACAAAGCTAAGATTGAAGCTTCCATAGCTGAGGCAGTTATCCTAGAGGAGGTGGCAGACCTGAGGACAGCCTACTATCCGGACCATGTTCCAACGTTGCACAATAAGGTGTCTCGATACAACACAGAAGAACCCAAGTTGCCTCTATTCATCGGGCAAGGTGGCAGGGCTGGATGCTCGACACCTTATCTCATGCCACGAGATGAGTGGGAGGATGTCATGTTCTATATCTTGCACAACATCAAGGAAGTTGAGGATGAGTGGATGAGGTAATACCTTTGCACCATTCTTTTAGTCAATTCGTTATGTTCACGATGCCTAGTTCTTATACCGTTTTTCTTATTGTAGTCGATTCGTTGATGAAGAGTGGACGGGAATGCTTCCTCCTATTGAAGCGGAGGCACTTGCTCTTCTCCGAATGGGTGCTGATGGAAGGAAACATTTTGTTGCGTGGGTCATGGAGAAAGTAATTTTTCAAACTTCCCTATTACCTATTTCAATTAAACTCATGCACCCTATAATTTCAATTAAACTTCTAGGGAAATGATCCGAACGAATCAATGGATGAAGAATTGAGATGGATTTCCATGGGTTTTCACCCTGCCGTCATGACATGCCAAAAGTATGATGTGAATGGGTATCGCTTCCATACAGAGGAGCACCAGAACAGTCGGCCTGATCCCAAAACCATAAATACCAGAGTCTTCACTGGAGGAGATTATAAAGTAGATTACTACGGAAGGGTAGCTGAAATATACGAGCTTACATTCAAACGTGGTCGTGAACCCCTAAGTCTCACTGTGTTCAAATGCCGATGGTTCGACCCCAAAAAGGGTCTGAGACATACGCCTTCTGTTGGTTTAGTTGAAGTTAAACTATCAACCGTCTATGCCGGAGTTGATCTCTTTATCGCTGCTACCCAGGCCACACAAGTATATTATATGCCTTACCCATTCCAGAAAGAGTACCTAAAGGGTTGGGAAGTTGTGTTCAAGGTGTCGCCACATGGTAAGCTACCGGACCCGAATGATGATGATTACTACAACATAAACCCCATGACATATGAGGGAGTGTTCTTTCAAGAGGAACATGATGACGTGACCCAAAACAACGAGGATGATGACTTGGGTTATGTTGACCTGGACCCAAATGACACACGAATTGATGGTGAGGCAGTTGTGAATCAAAGAGACATAATTATGCTTGAAAAGTTAAATGAAGGTGCTGACGATGAGGAAGAGCCTCCACCTCCGTCAGACAATGAAGAAGATATGCGTGATAGTGATGATGAGACCGGTCGACAAATAGATTACAATAGCGATGATTCATACGGGTTCTAGAAAATTTAAGTTCTTTTAATTATCATTACAATATATGCTTAATTAATGTGCTCATATGTTATTAATATTGTTGGGAAACGTAGTATTTACAAAGTTTTCCTACGATCACGCAAGATCTATCTATTAGATGCATAGCAACGAGGGGGAGAGTGTGTCTACGTACCCTTGTAGACCGGGAGCGGAAGCGTCAAGTGACGCGGTTGATGTAGTCGAACTTCTTAGCGATCCAACCGATCAAGCACCGAACGTATGGCACCTCCGTGTTCAGCACACGTTCAGCTTGATGACGTCCCACGAGCTCTTGATCCAGTTGAGCTTCACGGGAGAGTTTCGCCAGCACGACGGCGTGGTGACAGATATGATGTATCTACTGGCGCAGGGCTTCGCCTAAGCACTGCAACGGTATGACCGAGGTGTGTTTCTGTGGATAGGGGCACCGCACACGGCTAAAACAATTAAACTTGTGTGTCCTAGGGTGCCCCCCTGCCCCCGTATATAAAGGAGCAAGGGAGAGGCCAGCCCTAGAGGGGGCGCGCCAAGTGTGGGGAGTCCTACTAGGACTCCCAAGTCCTAGTAGGATTCCCCTTTCCTTTCCGGAGTAGGAGAGAAGGAAAGAGGTGGAGAGGCAGAAGGAAAAGGGGGCTGCACCCCTTGTCCAATTCGGACCAGAGGGGGTGGCGCGCACCTCCTTCCTTTTGGCCTTTCTCCTCTATTCCCGTATGGCCCAATAAGGCCCATATACTCCAAAAAATACCCGAATCACTCGGAACCTTTCCGATGTCCGAATATAGTCGTCCAATATATCGATCTTTACGTCTCGATCATTTCGAGACTCCTCGTCATGTCCCCGGTCTCATCCGGGACTCCAAACTCCTTCGGTACATCAAAACTCATAAACTCGTAATATCGATCTTCATCAAACGTTAAGCGTGCGGACCCTACGGGTTCGAGAACTATCTGGACATGACCGAGACTCATCTCCGGTCAATAACCAATAGCGGAACCTGGATGCTCATATTGGCTCCTACATATTCTACGAAGATCTTTATCGGTCAAACTGCATAACAACATACGTTGTTCCTTTTGTCATTGGTATGTTACTTGCCCGAGATTCGATCGTCAGTATCTCTATACCTAGCTCAATCTTGTTACCGGCGAGTCTCTTTATTCGTTCCGTAATACATCATCTCGTGACTAACTCATTAGTCTTTTGATTGCAAGGCTTATTATGATGTGCATTACTGAGAGGGCCCAGAGATACCTCTGCGACACACGGAGTGAAAAATCCTAGTCTTTATCTATGCCAACACCACGGACACTTTCGGAGACACTTATAGAGCATCTTTATGATCACCCAGTTACGTTGTGACGTTTGATAGCACACAAGGTGTTCCTACGGTATTCAGGAGTTGCATAATCTCATAGTCATTGGAACATGTATAAGTCATGAAGAAAGCAATAGCAGTAAAACTAAACGATCATAGTGCTAAGCAAACGGATGGGTCTTGTCCATCACATCATTGTCCTAATGATGTGATCCCATTGATCAAATGATAACTCATGTCTATGGTTAGGAAACGTAACCATCTTTGATCAATGAGCTAGTCTAGTAGAGGCATACTAGGGACGCTCTGTTTTGTCTATGTATTCACACATGTACTAAGTTTCCGGTTAATACAATTCTAGCATGAATAATAAACATTTATCATGATATAAGGAAATATACATAACAACTTTATTATTGCCTCTAGGGCATATTTCCTTCAGTCTCCCAGTTGCACTAGAGTCAATAATCTAGCTCACATCGCCATGTGATTTAATACCGATAGTTCACATCGTTATGTGAATAACACCCATAGTTTCACATCACCATGTGACCAACACCCAAAGGGTTTACTAGAGTCAATAATCTAGTTCACATCGCTATGTGATTAATACCCAAGAGTAATAAGGTGTGATCATGTTTTGCTTGTGAGAGAAGTTTAGTCAACGGGTCTGTCACATTCAGATCCGTATGTATTTCGCAAATTTCTATGTCTACAATGCTCTGCATAGAGCTACTCCAGCTACTTGCTCCCACTTTCAATACGCATCCAGATTGATACTTAGAGTCATCTGGATTTAGTGTCAAAGCTTGCATTGGCGTAACCCTTTATGACGAACTCTTTATCACCTCCATAATCGAGAAACATTTCCTTAGTCATCCAGTTACTAAGGATAATTTTGATCGTTGTAAAGTGATCTACTCCTGGATCACTATTGTACCCCCTTGAAAAACTCATGGCAAGGTACACAACATGTTTGGTACACAGCATGGCATACTTTATAGAACCTATGGCTGAGGCATAGGGAATGACTTTCATTCTCTTTATATTTTTCTTCTGTGGTCTGGCTTTGAGTCTTACTCAACTTCACACCTTACAAGTCAAGCAAGAACTCCTTCCTTGACTGATCCATTTTGAACTACTTCAAAATCTTATCAAGGTATGTACTCATCGAAAGTCTTATCAAGCGTCTTGATCTATCTCTATAGATCTTGATGCCCAATATTTAAGCAGCTTCACCAAGGTCTTTCTTTGAAAAACTCCTTTCAAACACTCCTTTATGCTTTCCAGAAAATTCTACATCATTTCCGATCGACAATATGTCATTCACATATACTTATCAGAAAGGTTGTAGTGCTCCCACTCACTTCTTGTAAATACAGGCTTCACCGCAAGTCTGTATAAATCTATATGCATTGATCAACTTATCAAAGCGTATATTCCAACTCCGAGATGCTTGCACCAGTCCATAGATGGATCGCTGGAGCTTGCACATTTTGTTAGCACCTTTAGGATTGACAAAACCTTCTGGTTGCATCATATACAAGTCTTCTTTAATAAATCCATTAAAGAATGCAGTTTTGTTATCCATTTGCCAGATTTCATAAAATGCGGCAATTGCTAACATGATTCGGACAGACTTAAGCATCGCTACGGGTGAGAAAGTCTCATCGTAGTCAACTCCTTGAACTTGTTGAAAAACTTTCGCAACAAGTCGAGCTTTGTAAACAGTAACATTACCGTCAGCGTCAGTCTTCCTCTTGAAGATCCATTTATTTTCGATGGCTTGCCGATCATCGGGCAAGTCAACCAAAGTCCACACTTTGTTCTCATACATGGATCCCATCTCAGATTTCATGGCCTCAAGCCATTTTGCGGAATCTGGGCTCATCATCGCTACCTCATAGTTCGTAGGTTCATCATGGTCCAGTAACATGACTTCCAAAACCGGGTTGTCGTACCTCTCTGATGCGGAACGAACTCTGGTTGATCTACGAAGTTTAGCAGAAACTTGATCTGAAGTTTCATGATCATCATTAGCTTCCTCACTAATTGGTGTAGGAATCACTGGAACTAGTTTCTGTGATGTTCCACTTTCCAATTCGGGAGAAGGTACAATTACCTCATCAAGTTCTACTTTCCTCCCACTCACTTCTTTCGAGAGAAACTCCTTCTCTAGAAAGGATCCACACTTAGCAACAAAGACCTTGCCTTTGGATCTGTGATAGAAGGTGTACCCAACAGTTTCTTTTTGGGTATCCTATGAAGATTTACTTCTCAGATTTGGGTTCGAGCTTATCATGTTGAAACTTTTTCACATAAGCATCGCAGTCCCAAACTTAACGAAATGACAGCTTAGGTTTCTCGTCAAACCACAGTTCATACGGTGTCATCTCCACGGATTTAGATGGTGCCCTATTTAACGTGAATGTAGCTGTCTCTAATGCATAACCCCAAAAGCGATAGTGGTAGATCGGTAAGAGACATCATCGATCGCACCATATCTAATAAAGTACGGTTATGATGTTCGGACACACCATTACACTGTGGTGTTCCAGGTGGCGTGAGTAGTGAAACTATTTCACATTGTTTTTACTGAAGGCCAAACTCGCTAACTCAAATATTTTACCTCTACGATCATATCGTAGAAACTCTTATTTTCTTGTTACGATGATTCTCCACTTCACTCTGAAATTCTTTGAACTTTTCAAGTGTTTCGGACTTGTGCTTCATTAAGTAGATATACCCATATCTGCTCAATCATCAGTGAAGGTCAGAAAATAACGATACCCGCCTCGAGCTTCAACACTCATTGGTCCACATACATCTGTATGTATGATCTCCAACAAATCTGTTGCTCGCTCCATTGTTCCGGAGAATGGAGTGTTAGTCATCTTGCCCATGAGGCATGGTTCGCAAGCACCAAGTGATTCATAATCAAGTGATTCCAAAAGTCCATCACTATGGAGTTTCTTCATGCGCTTTACACCATTATGACCTAAACGGCAGTGCCACAAATAAGTTGCACTATCATTATTAACCTTGCATATTTTGGCTTCAATATTATGAATATGTGTATCACCACGATCGAGATCCAACAAACTATTTTCATTGGGTGTATGACCATCGAAGATTTTATTCATGTAAACAGAATAACAATTATTCTATGACTTTAAATGAATAACCGTATTGCAACAAATATGATCAAATCATATTCATGCTCAACGCAAATGCCAAATAACATTTATTTAGGTTTTACACTAATCCCGAAAGTATAGGGAGTGTGCGATGATGATCATATCAATCTTGGAACCACTTCCAACACACATCGTCACTTCACCTTTAACTAGTCTTTGTTCATTCTGCAATTCTCGTTTCGAGTTACTAATTTTTAGCAACTGAACCGGTATCAAATACCCAGGGGTTTCTATGAACACTAGTAAAGTACACATCAATAATATGTATATCAAAATATACCTTTGTTCACTTTGCCATCCTTCTTATCCGCCAAGTATCTAGGGCAGTTCCACTTCCAGTGACCATTTCCTTTGTAGTAGAAGCACTTAGTTTCAGGCTTGAGTTTTAGCTTTGGGTTTCTTCACGGGAGTGACAACTTGCTTGTCATTCTTCTTGAAGTAACCCTTCTATCCCTTTGCCCTTTACTTGAAACAAGTGGTCTTGTTAACCATCAACACTGATGCTCTTTCATGATTTCTACCTTCGCCGACTTCAGCATCGCGAAGAGCTCGGGAATTCCTTTCGTCATACCTTGCATATTATAGTTCATCACGAAGTTCTACTAACTTGGTCATAGTGACTAGAGAACTTTGTCAATTACTATCTTATCTAGAAGATTAACTCCCACTTAATTCAAGTAATTGTAGTACCCAGACAATCTGAGCACATGCTCACTGGTTGAGCTATTCTCCTCCATCTTGTAGGCAAAGTAATGTCAGAAGTCTTATACCTCTCGACACGGGCATGAGTATGAAATACTAATTTCAACTCTTGGAACATCTTATATGCTCCGTGGCATTCAAAACTTTTTTGAAGTCCCGGTTCTAAGCCGTAAAGCATGGTGCACTTAAACTATCAAGTAGTCATCATACCGAGCTTTTGTCAAAATGTTCATAACGTCTACATCTGCTCCTGCAATAGGTCTGTCACCTAGCGGTGCATCAAGGACATAATTCTCTGTGCAGCAATGAGGATAATCCTCAGATCACAGAACAATTCCGCATCATTGCTACTAATTACATCTTTCAACTTAGTTTTCTCTAGGAACATAAAAAAACGAGGAGCAACATCGTGAGCTATTGATCTACAACATAGATATGCTAATACTACGAGGACTAAGTTCATGATAAATTAAAGTTCAATTTAATCATATTACTTAAGAACTCCCACTTAGATAGACATCCCTCTAGTCATCTAAATGATCACGTGATCCAAATCAACTAAACCATGTCCGATCATCACGTGAGATGGAGTAGTTTCAATGGTGAACATCTTATGTTGATCATATCTACTATATAATTCACGCTCGACTTTTCGGTCTCAAGTGTTCCGAGGCCATATCTGCATATGCTAGGCTCGTCAAGTTTAACTCGAGTATTCTGCGTGTGCAAAACTGGCTTACACCCGTTGTATTTGAACGTAGAGCTTATCACACCCGATCATCACGTGGTGTCTCGGCACGACGAACTTTCGCAACGGTGCATACTCAGGGAGAACACTTATACCTTGAAATTTAGTAAGGGATCATCTTATAATGCTACCGTCGAACTAAGCAAAATAAGAAGCATAATAAGATAAACATCACATGCAATCAAAATATGTGACATGATATGGCCATCATCATCTTGTGCTTTTGATCTCCATCTCCAAAGCACCGTCATGATCACCTTCGTCACCGGCGCGACACCTTGATCTCCATCGTAGCATCGTTGTTGTCTCGCCAACTATTGCTTCTACGACTATCGCTACCGTTTTGTGATAAAGTAAAGCAATTACATGGCGATTGCATTTCATACAATAAAGCAACAACCATATGGCTCCTGCCAGTTGCCGATAACTTTACAAAACATGATCATCTCATACAAAACCGTATATCTCATCATGTCTTGACCATATCACATCACAACATGCCCTACAAAAACAAGTTAGACGTCCTCTACTTTGTTGTTACAAGTTTTACGTGGCTGCTATGGGCTTAGCAAGAACCGTTCTTACCTACGCATACAAAACCACAACGATGTTTCGTCAAGTATGTACTGTTTTAACCTTCACAAGGACCGGGCGTAGCCACACTTGATTCAGCTAAAGTGAGAGAGACAGACACCCGCCAGTCACCTTTAAGCAACGAGTGCTGATAACGGTGAAACCAGTCTCGCGTAAGCGTACACGTAATGTCAGTCCGGGCCGCTTCATCTCACAATACCGCCGAAGCAAAGTATGACATGCTGGTAAGCAGTATGACTAGTATCGCCCACAACTCATTGTGTTCTACTCGTGCATATCATCTACGCATAGACCTGGCTCATGATGCCACTGTTGGGGAACGTAGTATTTTAAAATTTTCCTACGATCACGCAAGATGTATCTACCAGATGTATAGCAACAAGGGGAAGAGTGTGTCTACGTACCCTCGTAGACCGGGAGTGGAAGCGTCAAGTGACGCGGTTGATGTAGTCGAACTTCTTCGCGATCCAACCGATCAAGCACCGAACGTACGGCACCTCCGCGTTCAGCACACATTCAGCTTGATGACGTCCCACGAGCTCTTGATCCAGTTGAGCTTCACGAGAGAGTTTCGCCAGCACGACGGCATGGTGACGGATATGATGTATCTACCGGCGCTGGGCTTCGCCTAACCACTTCAACGGTATGACCGAGGTGTCTTTCTGTGGAGGGGGGCACCGCACACGGCTAAAACAATTCAACTTGTGTGTCCTAGGATGCCCCCTGCCCCCGTATATAAAGGAGCAAGGGAGAGGCCGGCCCTAGAGGGGGCGCGCCAAGTCTTTGGAGTCCTACTAGGACTCCCAAGTCCTAGTAGGATTCCCCTTTCCTTTCCGGAGTAGGAGAGAAGGAATGAGGTGGAGAAGGAGAAGGAAAAGGGGGTTGCACCCCTTGTCCAATTCGGACCAGAGGGGGGGCGCGCGCCTCCTTCCTTTTGGCCTTTCTCCTCTATTCCCGTATGGCCCGATAAGGCCCACATACTCCGAAAAATACCCGAATCACTCGAAACCTTTCCGATGTCCGAATATAGTCGTCCAATATATCGATCTTTACGTCTCGACCATTTCAAGACTCCTCGTCATGTCCCTGGTCTCATCCAGGACTCCGAACTCCTTCGGTACATCAAAACTCATAAACTCATAATACTGATCGTCATCAAATGTTAAGCGTGCGGACCCTACGGGTTCAAGAACTATGTAGACATGACCGAGACTCATCTCCGGTCAATAACCAATAGCGGAACCTGGATGCTCATATTGGCTCCTACATATTCTACGAAGATCTTTATCGGTCAAACCGCATAACAACATATGTTGTTCCTTTTGTCATTGGTATGTTACTTGCCCGAGATTCGATCGTCGGTATCTCTATACCTAGTTCAATCTCGTTACCGGCAAGTCTCTTTACTCGTTCCGTAATACATCATCTTGTGACTAACTCATTAGTCTTTTGCTTGCAAGGCTTATTATGATGTGCATTACCGAGAGGGCCCAAAGATACCTCTCCGACACTCGGAGTGACAAATCCTAGTCTTGATCTATGCCAACACCATGAACACTTTCGGAGACACCTGTAGAGCATCTTTATGATCACCCAGTTACGTTGTGACGTTTGATAGCACACAAGGTGTTCCTACGGTATTCGGGAGTTGCATAATCTCATAGTCATAGGAACATGTATAAGTCATGAAGAAAGCAATATCAGTAAAACTAAACGATCATAGTGTTAAGCTAACGGATGGGTCTTGTCCATCACATCATTCTCCTAATGATGTGATGTTGTTGATCAAATGACAACTCATGTCTATGGTTAGGAAACATAACCATCTTTGATCAATGAGCTAGTCTAGTAGAGGCATACTAGGGACATTCTGTTTTTTCTATGTATTCACACATGTACTAAGTTTCCGGTTAATACAATTCTAGCATGAATAATAAATATTTATCATGATATAAGGAAATATAACTAACAACTTTATTATTGCCTCTAGGGCATATTTCCTTCAGGATTCCCCTTTCCTTTCCGGAGTAGGAGAGAAGGAAAGATGTGGAGAGGGAGAAGGAAAAGGGGGCCGCACCCCTTGTCCAATTCGGACCAGAGGGGGGGCGCGTGCCTCCTTCCTTTTGGCCTTTCTCCTCTATTCCCGTATGGCCCAATAAGGCCCATATACTCCGAAAAAATACCCGAATCACTCGGAACCTTTCCGATGTCCGAATATAGTCATCCAATATATCGATCTTTACATCTCGACCATTTCGAGACTCCTCGTCATGTCCCCGGTCTCATCTGAGACTCCGAACTCCTTCGGTACATCAGAACTCATAAACTCATAATACCGATCGTCATCAAACGTTAAGCGTGCGGACCCTACGGGTTCGAGAACTATGTAGACATGACCGAGACTCATCTCCAGTCAATAACCAATAGCGGAACCTGGATGCTCATATTGGCTCCTACATATTCTACGAAGATCTTTATCGGTCAAACCGCATAACAACATACGTTGTTCCTTTTGTCATTGGTATGTTACTTGCCCAAGATTCGATCGTCGGTATCTCTATACCTAGTTCAATATCGTTACCGGTAAGTCTCTTTACTCGTTCCATAATACATCATCTCGTGACTAACTCATTAGTCTTTTGCTTGCAAGGCTTATTATGATGTGCATTACCGAGAGGGCCCAGAGATACCTCTCCGACACTCGGAGTGACAAATCCTAGTCTTGATCTATGCCAACACCACGAACACTTTCGGAGACACCTGTAGAGCATCTTTATGATCACCCAGTTACGTTGTGACGTTTGATAGCACACAAGGTGTTCCTACGGTATTCGGGAGTAGCATAATCTCATAGTCATAGGAACATGTATAAGTCATGAAGAAAGCAATAGCAGTAAAACAAAACGATCATAGTGCTAAGCTAACGGATGGGTCTTGTCCATCACATCATTCTCCTAATGATGTGATCCCATTGATCAAATGGCAACTCATGTCTATGGTTAGGAAACATAACCATCTTTGATCAATGAGCTAGTCTAGTAGAGGCATACTAGGGACACTCTGTTTTGTCTATATATTCACACATGTACTAAGTTTCCAGTTAATAAAATTCTAGCATGAATAATAAACATTTATCATGATATAAGGAAATATAAATAACAACTTTATTATTGCCTCTAGGGCATATTTCCTTCAAATATTATTTGATATCCTTACTAATTGTTTATTCTCTTCTCAATGCAGGTTTGCTAATCATGGGCAAGTCCAGCGGCACCGGTTTCCTCGGTAAATTCAAAGGACTTACTCGGAGTGGACGAGCCCACAAGGTTCCCTCCTGACTACGCGAGGATGACACCTCACAGGGAGGTGGAGGGGTCGGGGGAGGAGCTCCTAGAGGAGGAGGGGGTGGGGGGAGAGCCCCTAGAGGAGGAGGAGGTGGGGGGAGAGGCAGCCGGGGCAAAAAACTCCGGGCTGTGTCCGAAATAGGAGGGTCTTCTTCGATGCCCTCCTATACTGAGGCACCTTCTGAGTCTGAGGAGGAGGAGTATGTTCCTGATGGCGAGGAGGAGGAGGGTGAGGAGGAGGAGGCCGGGGAGGAGGAGGTCGAAGAGGAGGAGGTCGAGGAGGAGGAGGCCGAGGGGGAGGGTGAGGAGGAGGGCGAGGAGGGTGGAGGGGAGGTTGACCCCGAGTTGTGGGGTGACTTGCCACCGGGTGCTCCGAAGGGGTGGCTGCGTGGTTATGCCGGACTACCTACAGCACCTTCTATCGAGGCGCACAAGTGGCTCATTGAACCTGCGGGGCCAGAGTAAGTGCCTCTCAGTCATACTTTCAACACATGACAACATTTTCTTATTGTACACATGGCAACCCTTTGATTCTTTTGTAGTAACTGGAACCTTCACCGAAAGGGCCGTAAACCGAACGGCCTTATCACTGTCCTGTTGAAGGAGTTTTGGCCTGGCCTATTCTGCCCGCGGCCAGACAGGGAGCCGCAGCCGCGGGTTTTGGCCACGAGCTAGGCCCACTACGAGACTTGCACCAACGCGGAGTACGGGACGGCCGCTAAGGCCGTGATCACCAAATTTTGGGTAAGTTCTCTTCTGAATCACTTGTCTTAAGTTTCGTTCATAGTTTATCATTGAATCACTCAACTCATGCCTTGTTTGCTTCCGGATTATGCATGATTGCAGCAACTCTATAGAGTTCTTGATGAGCACAAGGCCCAAGCCGATGTGGTCTTGCTTGCGGCCGCGAAGAAGAAAGCTCGTCAGTTGCAGTACGAGGTGCGCTGGGTTTCCGTCTCGCAGTACTACCACATCTACCTGCATCAAAGGATGACCAAAACTGAAGCGCAGAGGCAACAGCTTACCTTGAACAGGGAGCAGTTCATGAAGGTAACTATTACTGACTTTTCAATGTTTCAAGCAGTCAACTATATGTTTCGTGCTCACATGTCATGCTTCCAAATTTTGCATAGGTTGTTCCTCATTGGTGCTATGCAAAGCATGACGGATGGGCGAGTTTGGTGGATAGGTGGCTCGGCGACAATGCAGAGTTTGCTGCCAAGAGCAGAAAGGGCCGGGCTAACCGTGGAAAAGACGGGACACACGGCCAAGGAAACAGGAACCACTGGGGCTTCAAGGCCATGAAGGTATATCTATATGCATGATGTCTATATGCATGATGCATTTTTGTTCTTCTTTACAGTCATGTTGTTATGTATGGCTAACTTCTATTTGACGGCGCATGAGGACAAGTTGAAGAGGCCGCTCTCAGACATGGAGTCATGGAAGATGGCCCGTGAGCGGAGTGATCGCAAGGACGGCGAGAGCCAGTACTATGGCAAGACCGAGGAGCATCTAGAGTCTTACACTCAGAACTATCAGAGGTTGCATCCTGATGTTCCTGTTGCTGAGGTCGCCCAGACTCAGATCGACGTCACGGCGGTGGTGGCCATCCAGGGGAAGTCACATGGCCGGTATCCGTGTTTCAATGGCTTGATCACTCCTTCGATCTCGTACACACGGCTTCGGGCTAGCAACCCGAGCCAGTTAGAGAGTACGGGGCGTTCACAGACTCCCTTGGCCCGCCAGCATGCTATAAGTACTTCCCCTTTATCTTTTTATCTCTAGCATTCTCAGTTTATTTTCAGCATTGCTCACTTAGAAACAACCTAAATTATGTAGGCATATAAGGCCTTTGTCGAGCAAAGGAATCTCGAGGTGCGAGAGTACTTGCAACGAGTGAAGGCAAACGATGATTACAACCGTCAAATGATGGCAGTTAGTTTTGCCCTCTTAAAACATAGCCAAATTTTTGCACTTTTATTCCTTCCGACCTTTTAGTTTGCTTGTTTAACTAACATACAGGCTATGTTGGCATCTTGGAGTAACCGCACGGATCCACCACAAATGGGACCACCACCACCACCTGCGGGAGAACCCCCACACATTCCCACGTTCGATGAATGGGTGGCACTAGGCAGTGATAGTCCGGTTAGTACATTTTCCTAACTACTGACAAACTAGTTCAAGGTTCATTCAACACTATCATATCATATTTACCGTTAGAATCTTCTCTCATACATGTAGGGGACCGGTGGCTCGACTCATGCTTCCTCGACCCCAGTCACTCTGATCTGGCAGAGTGGTGGTTTTGGCGGAGGTGGTTTTGACGGAGGTGGTCTTGGCGGTGCTGGTTTTAGCAGAGGTGGTGGTTTTGGCGGTGGTGGTCTTGCATGATGTCGATGATGATACCCGTGCATGTGGCCGTCGTGCCATACCTTTCATGTTCCTACTTTTATGATGTTCCATGTCTTGCACTACTTTTATGTTCATGAACTTTCGCCGGTGATGATCTTTAGATGATGAACTTGACTATGTTTAGATCATGATGATGAACTTGAGTATGTTTAGATAATGAACTGTCATATTTCTGCACATGGCCATATTATTCTGCTTTGAAATGCTGTCAAATGAATTGAAAAAGAAAAAACAGGAAAAAAAAACTATGCCTACAGCAAAGCTGTCGGCATAGATGAGCCCAGGACTTCCCAGGGCGCGCCACGTGGAAGGCTATGCCTACGGCAAAGCCGTCGGCATAGATTTCAATCTATGCCGATGGCTTGGCCGTAGGCATAGCCTTGCCGCTAGAAAGAACCAGGTGACGCCACGAGGCATGGTTATGCCTACGGCAAAGCCGTCGGCATAGTTTTCATCTATGCCTACGGCTTTGCCGTAGGCATAGCTGCGCCACCAGGAGGCACCACGGGACGACACGTGGCAGGGATATGCCGACGGCCAAGCCGTCGGCATATCCCTGCCACGTGTCGTCCCGTGTTTCGTCACCGCTTTTGACGGCGCCGTCCGTTGCCGTCAGGCGAAATACACTGCCGACGGCTAAACTATGCCGACGGTCGACTAGCGGCTGTCGGCATAGGCTCCTATGCCGATGGCTAAACTACGCCGACGGTCTGACAAGACTACGCCGACGTGATCTACGCCGACGGCCCTATGCCGACAGCAGCCGTCGGCATAGATCTATGCCGACGGCAAAAGACCTATGCTGACGGCCCCTGGCTGTAGGCATAGCCCGCGAGTCCCGTAGTGCGCCCGTGCAGCGGGGACGTCCGCGGCGGCGCGAGCTGAGGACCGAGCCGCCCATGATGTGTTCCGGTCGAGGGATTGGTCGGGATGGCGTGGGATCTGATCATCTGAGCCGCCATCGATGGATTTATTGCAGCTTGGCTATCTGTTGCTTTGGATCCGGTACAATCCCCATCTCTCTCTCTCTCTCTCTCTCTCTCTCCCTCTCTCTCTCTCTCTCTCTCTCTCTCTCTCTCTCTCTCTCTCTCTCTCTCTCTCTCTCTCTCTCTCTCTCTCTCTCTCTCCGAGACTCACCCACGGCACTCATTCACTCACTCTGTGCGTGCATGTCCGCGCAGTTCACACGCCTGAACCCAATTACTAAAGTGTGTCAGTATTGGTTTACTTGAATGATACTTGCTCCATTGTTGTGTTTAGT
>LR738713.1:674931085-674999668 GCA_902687465.1 Secale cereale
CTCTCTCTCTCTCTCTCTCCCTCTCTCTCTCTCTCTCTCTCTCTCTCTCTCTCTCTCTCTCTCTCTCTCTCTCTCTCCGAGACTCACCCACGGCACTCATTCACTCACTCTGTGCGTGCATGTCCGCGCAGTTCACACGCCTGAACCCAATTACTAAAGTGTGTCAGTATTGGTTTACTTGAATGATACTTGCTCCATTGTTGTGTTTAGTCATATTGTCCAATCTTAACATAAGTTGTGCTCGCCAAGTTCAACTATCAATATATAATTTCTCATCTGATTTTGACACCTTGATCTTCTGCAGTTTTGTTTCACTTTTCAAGGATGAGTACAAATTACTAAAGGGATCTGTAATTGAGCTTTTGTGGGAATCAAACCACATTCTTAAAATAACAGTCAGTCATTTTGTTTTCGCTTCCATTTTTTAGATGATTTGAGAACTTAGGATATGATTTGTGTTGATGGAAGAAAGGAATTTTTTTAGGAGTCAGAAAGATATGTTGGTTATTCACAATGAACTGGCTTGCATTCAATATCCGAGTACCAGTCAGCATACACTTACTTTTCTTCACTCATTTGATTCATGTATTCGACATGGAGATTACTGAAAAGAATAATGAAATCAATCTATAATTGTAATAACTTATACATTGGACGGTCGTTCTGATGAGTGATAACCCGGCAGTTCTCTTACACTGCGATGGTAGGTTATGGACCAAGAGATGTGGGTGTACCGACGCCCAACGGGCACGATTGCTCCGCGCCGTCCTGTTCTTACTCTCCTGGCTCCAATTTCTATATGGCCACCAACAGCTGCAGGAGGAAGGTCAAGCTCAGACCAGATTCGTGCCCCTGCACCTCCAGGTTTCTCTCCCTCACCTGCCCCTCCTCCCTCTTATTTCTAATAAGTAAACCCATGTGTGTTTAGCACTCGCTACATGTACCATCAATTTGTACATGCTTTGCATTTATGCAAGTATTGTTATGGTAAATATTCCATCTTCAATCCATGTTTGTGAAGTAACATTGTGCAAAAAAAAAAATCCATGTAAAATATATTTTGGGATGAATTGCTATAGTTAGTTATGTGCAGCGCCAAGTACTATGACATGATATATAGCTTTGTTTGCCAATTTGGTTCAAGAACCCATTCGCTGGTTTGTAAGATATATGTACCCTTATTTGTCTCAACTTTATCCGTTTTAGTTTGTGTTGTCTGCGGCGCAGAACACAGTTCAAAGGCAGGGCTGCGTCAAAGATGTGTGTCACATAATTAAGCGGATGAAAATATCAAACTTTGGATGCAGTCTTCTTGGTCCTGTAGCGTCTTCACTCTTTGGCCATTTCGATTGCTCCTTTTACTGGTTCCTTCATTTTTTGTTTGCGCTTGCTAGCTCTAACATGGGCATGATAATTTTCTTACGCAGAAAGCAAACCATGACAACAATAATAGGATAAGATATACATAATCAGTAAATAACATGTGCTCTTTTACCCTGGTTTGCATTGTTCCTTCAAAAAATTATCACGCCCTCGTTAGTTTGCATCTCTTGCTGGTTTGCGCTTAGATGGTCCCTTTAGGTGTGTGAGTTTTACATAATCATACAACCTTTGGAATTCTAAAATCTTCCTTTGCTTCTGTAGTTTTGCCGAACAGAACTTCTCTAAAGTGCACCAACTAAAGCTTAGTCTTAGATATTTTGTGTGTAATTTAAAATTGCACAGATTTATTAATCCACCATTAGAATGATTTTTATAGAGACAAAATGATTGTATATATGACTGGCTGATACAAAATATGGACAGTTCTGTCATGCCTTTTATCTTCACATCTGCCTTTCATGAATCTACTAAAGCTTTTTTTACTTGATCTTCTGTGCAGCTATGCTTATTCAGGTTATAGGGCCTCCATAGGAAACACAGTAATCTGATTTCCTAAGTAAATATAACAGCTCCAGTGTGATGTTCTTGCTTAAATTTGCCATTCTGAATTCCTAAGTATTTACAACAACTCAAGTGTATCCATATAGTAAGATATCACATTAGATTTTCTTCTTACTTGGATATTTTGCCATGTAAAGTAGGTTGTCTTCGATTCGTTGTTGTGCTACTGCTAGGGATGAACATAATGGCCTCCTCTTATTGCGAACCACACTAGTGTTGGCTTCTGGTTTCTACTGTAATGGATTATTTACTATGGACAAATATGACAACATTCATTTGGAGAACCGTTTAGTGATGTTAGCGGTTGCTCGACTTATTTCATCATCAGTCTGCTAGCTCCAAACATAACCCAAGAGCTCCTTTTAGTGATCTTTGGGCCCTTATTTGTCATTGTATTTGGTAAATACTACTCTATAATACAATGCTCTTAAAACAAAAGAAATACATGTCTTATTTTTACATTTCCTGTTTTTATTCATGTGCATAAATCTTCTCTTTTATCTGCATCGGGTTGCTAACAGAGTTAAGCATATGAGATATCCAGCAGAAGAGACAACTGGGTGGATTTATTTAATTTGTTTTGTCTACACAAAGGTGAGTCCAAATGTTGTTGCTAATATACCCTTTCCCACTATGATATCCATTTTTTAATGCTCAAGTATGTGTATATGCTTGGTTTGTAAAACTTTTGTGATAAAGCATGTTTATTTGTATGGCTTGCGATGCTTTGTTAGAAACAAGATCAGACATGTGCTGGCCATAAACATGTTTTAGCGTTTTAGGTATATTAGATAAGTATCTCAGAAATGTTTGATGTTTTATGAGGTTCCAGAAAAGTAATGTGGTTTATGTTACGGACCTACTGTGAATGATCATACGGATTGTGTTGGTTTTGGTTCCTATGTGCATATGCTTTTTGATCTGCCTTTGGTCAGTCGGTTTTTACCCATTGTATGAACATTTTGTGTCTTTATGGTGAAAAAGCCTAACAACAACATTTAGACTTCTGCTTATATTCAATAGCATATCAATTTCTTCTAATCTGAATGCTCACAAGACTTTTGTGCTACTCAGAAATTATGTGAGTATGAAACTCTGCCCACTACCCTGGATTCAAGTGATTGGCGGCGGGTTCTGGGTTTAGTGGACAAGGCTATGGATCTAAAATAGTTAACTATATAGTTTACTCGTATGCTTTGATAAAAGCATTGTGAATTAGTTAAAGTGAACAATCTTTGTTGCTTTTTTTTGGTACAACGTGCTAAACCCTGATGTGTTTAGTATAAAAATGGACCATTGGCATGTAATGGACTATAGTGCTATGGATAATTTTGTTCTATGAACCTATAGAATATAAACCATGTCTTACTGGGTTGGATATGGCTGGGGCAAGAGGGGTGTGGCAATCTTCAATTCCAATTT
Organism: Secale cereale; assembly: GCA_902687465.1. NCBI lineage: Eukaryota > Viridiplantae > Streptophyta > Magnoliopsida > Poales > Poaceae > Secale > Secale cereale. Next base: position 674,934,452 of record LR738713.1, read on the forward strand.
TTTTTCATGGGTCATATGTAATGCTTTGGTGTGTTATATTGCACTGAAACTATATCACTATGTTTATATTTTAAATGCAATGCTTTAGTTGCTTTGCTTTTGAAGGCTCCATCAGAATAGAGGCATTTTAGTAGTCTAATTTTTTTTCTTAAGCCAGTTCATAGATAATGATATGTGTATGGTATTGTACTAAATCAATATCATGTTTTTTATATTTGCTATGTCTCAATGACTATTACCGGATGGTCACCAGATAGGATACGACTGTACCCGGCAGCAGCGGTGGATATGATTGTACCCGACAGCATCGCTGTCGGGTGCGGCAAGCCGCATTTTCTACCTAGTTGTTAGGGTACGCGCATCGATTGGCCTTGTTTTAAATTGATATCTTGTTATTCAAGAGATTAATTTCAGTTTATTTGTTTTCCCTTTTCCATCTTACGTATTTGTTTTTTTTCTATGGTGTTACCGCCCACTAAAATATTTGATAATGCAGGCTCCACCGAATAAGAAGACTGATACTTTAGCTTTAGATCTATCTTTCACTTGGGTTGGAACATACAGTTGAGTACTATAGCTACCTTCAAAAAATATGTCATTCTAGATTTTTGTGCTGGTTTATTTTTAAGGGAAGATTGTTCTGTGAAATACATGGTATAGATGTGGAAATTCACAAACACGTACATACTCATCCTTATAAACACATCCACACACACACTCTGTGAGCATCTCCGAGAGCCTGAGCCAGCAGACCTCGAGATTGACGAAGTAACCAAAGAAGCATCGCTATTAATGTGCATATATGTTGCTTAACTTAACAATGAGTGCATAAAGACGTTGCATCTCGAAGTAAATCTCAGAAAGTGCGAGCATACATGCCTAGTCTAGGATTTGAATTCGGGTGGGAGGTTCCACCAAAAAGAAACTGACCAACTAAGCATGCTCAGTTCACATTTGTTAGGAAATGTCTAAAAGGTGCACAAACAACTATTCATCATGAAAAAACCTCTAATGAATATTTAAAATGGTAATATCTCCTACTAAAGAAGACAACACCCCTTCAGTTTCTTATTTTGATTTTTCTCCTATAATTGTTTTTTTTCACAGGTTTTACATGAAAACCACTTGCCCAACCACTCATTGGCTTACCAAATAACATTATGTCTTTTGGTAAGTCAATAAAAATCTTGGTCTTTTATGCAATCACATTAATAATAAAATGACAAGTAAATCACAGACTAACCTATTAAAATATTTATGCCCTATTACAACAAACTTGCAATTATCTAGTTCTGAAAAACAACATGACTTGCGAGAAAGCACACTAACTAATAGGAACTCACGTTCGACTTCCGAATTACGTGAATCCGAATAGTGAGATTCTTGAGTCAAAGTACTCACGAGTAATGAGCATCCGGTGGGCCGACAAGCCCCAAAATATGTGAAATGGGGTGGGAAAGCACCGTTAGGGTTCCGAAATCTAAATTAAAGCCATAACTGACACCAATGGCACGAACATACGAAGAGTCGTAAATGGTGTCATCATGCCTTCCCTTCAACTGGTCAAACAACCAACTTGCTGCCCGTTTTCCTTGTACAACGCAAAGTTGCAATCGTGGCTCTCCGACATCTCCATGACAGATACTCATTTCGACCCACTAAATAACAATGGAAACTTTGAGAGAGGATATGAACTTACCACCTTTGTTGGGGCGCCGTTCGCCACTGCCGCCACCAGATACATGGGAGGTGCGCCACAAAGGTCAGCGGGAGGGTGGGTGAAGGTAGGAGGGTTGGGGCTAGAAGGTGGACATGAATCGACGCCGCTGACTTGTCACCGTCATTGCCACCACCGTCGCCTGGGCGGTCCCGAGAAAGAGGTGGCATTGCTAGGGAAAAGCCTAGTAGTGGCGATGGTTTTTGGGATAGAAGTAGCGCGGGGGACGCGCTATTACTACAGCGCCACGGCTAAAGGTTAGCAGTAACGTTGGTTAACAAGCACTACTACTATACCTACTTAGCAGTATCGCTTTATACAGAACACGCTACTGGTAATTACGAGCAGCGCGCCTCTCTGCCCGCGCTACTACTATTATTACGTATTCTATTTTTTATGTCATATTGATACACCATTATACAAGTTTTTGTATAGTAGCAATTTAGAAATTGTTTTTTACATCATAATGAGTTATTACATCACTTCGTGAAAGAACCGTTGATTAGTTTCAAGTGGATGGATCCAAAGTGACCAAGTCATGGATTAGCACGTCACATTGGATCTATCCACTTAGAAACTAATACACGGTTCTTTCACCAAGTGATGTAATAACTCATCATCATCAGCATCATCATCATCATAATATCATTAACAACTTATCATCATAATACATCGTTGTCATATAACAACTCCTCATGATCATCATTTTCGTCCATGAGACATGATATGGCAACTTGGTCACTAGTCATAATCACAACTCCTCCTCATCATCATGAGTATTAGTTAGGATCTACTACCCTCTTTAAGGTAAAATAGTATAAAACAAGATAGACCCTGATGCTCCATTATGGAGAATGGAGATTATCATGTCTCCAACTTTTGCGCTTCGCACAATGTTGCTTCCAAGTAGCTCCCTATGATTGTCCATACATTCTTCCATTCTTTATTTGTCATATCTTCATCGGTTTTAGAAATCCAGTATGAACAGCGGTGAAGCCTAGGATGACCTGGCCGTAAGCTAACAATATCAAGGCGACCTTTCAGAAACATCAGATGAGGCACACAATCCTTCGGGATTTTCTGTTGAAAAAACACAATAATAATGTCGTAGTTAGCAATGTAGTTTAGCTGTAGAAGAATTTATGCAAAAGATGCACGGATGTCGTAATTGTAAAAAATCTTACCATGCCATCTCCACGGATATGACCGTAGTTCAACACATACACTAGTGGCACGTATTGACCATAATATGCAAGAGTTTCATAATTGATATCGTAAGTTTCAACATCAATAATAAATGAGATAAGATGATCCTTCTCCTTATAAGTTAATTCAGTGCCATCAGTGTAGTAGGTTCTATCTACCATCTTCCGTACATTTTTTGAAGAATGAAAATAAGCTGTAATTGGAAATAAGCTCTCAACTATTTTGAAATAAACAATATAAATTACTTAATAAATATTTTTGAGAAACTCATATAGAGGTAGAACTGGAAGTGTATGAACAAGGACCCAAATGTCGATATTAGCTTCATCAATACTATATTCATCGACATTATCTTCGTCGATATTATGCCATGCAAACCCTCATGAAAATCATACGCCTTGCACAGTGCTTCCCAACTCGAGCAACCAAAAAGGGATACGGTCTTCAAATTGTATAGCTTGACAGCAAAATCATAACAATGATGGGTCCTGAGATGAACTATCTTTGTCTCCATATTTTCATGATCTTCAAAATTCATATGCTCCAAAACATAGCGTCTTGCATGGCATGGGATAAGCTAGTCGAATTGTAAAAGACGGAAATTACATGTTGAAGAAGCAGAAGTAAAAAATGCTTAATTATGAAAAAAGACTTGTCGTTGTGTACCATTTCAACATCGAAGGTCTCGTCGAGCTTAATACGGAAGCGCCGACCGTCTACCAGGTGAGGTCTGTTGCACAGACACCGGTCGTCACCATAGTAGTCGCACTTCGAGATCCTATCGTCATCGTCAGACATTTCCTATATTCATAATTCAAAGATTAAACTTCTATAAATTCAAAAATATTGTTTAATGCTCTTTCCGGCATTTCCAACGCACTCGATATTTCCTATATTATAGCACAAGCCATGCCAAAATTCATGAAAAATCCGGCATGACCTTTGATAAAAAAGGACATATCGAGCGCCTGAAATTTGCCGGAACGAAAATTAATCAACACTTCGGAAAAACATAGGCCACTCGGAGGTGTTCCCTATAAACATGGCCACTTGGGCAAGCACATATCCTTTTTGAGCAACACTAGATATACAAGTTTATATCTACATCATATGAGCATTCAAACTTGATGGTCATTGCATTTCAATGGTTGAAAATATGAACAAAAGCATTTCAAAATATCTTATATATAATCCTAACATAACTAAATTTTCCAATATAAATCTCTCTCTCTCTAAACTAGTTCTATTAACCACTTACTAAATAAACTAGTTCTATAACCACTTATTAAATAACCTAGTTCTATTAACCACTTACTCTCTAAACTAGTTCTATAACCACTTACTGAATAAACTAGTACTATTAACCACTTATTAAATAAACTACTTCTGTAAACCACTTACTAAATAAACTAGTTCTATAAACCACTTACTAAATAATCACTTACTAAATAAACCAGTTCAATTAACCACTTACTAAATAAACTAGTTCTATTAACCACTTACTAAATAAACTAGTTCTATTAAACACTTACTAAAATTTCTATTACCCTAGTTCTACCCTAAATTTTCTTACTACAAAGTTCTATTACTAAATTTAATACCTAAAAATTTCTAGTCTTAAAATTTCAAAAACAAAGGGAGGTCGAGGGAGTAGGAACGAAGGGAGGGGTGAGTGAGGGTGGAAGGGAGGAGGCAGACGGATGAGGCAGGGAGGAGAGGACAGACGAGGCAGGGAGGGAGGTGGGAGGGAAGAGGCAGAGTGGGGAGGGAGAGCGAGGGAGGGAGGGATCGGGATAGGGACGTGGAGGGGAGGGAGGTGCAAGGAGGAGGGATGGAGGAACTACCTCGATGGAGGAAGAGCAAGAGCGTCGGCGGCGATGGGCGACAACGGTGGTCGGGGAGGGCCGAACGTCGGAGGCGGCGAACGACGGGGTGCGTGGGAGAGTGAGAGTGGGAGTGGAGAGGGGGAGAGTGAGGGGCGGCCGGCGGCAATGCGGTAGCGACGGTAGTGCGGCGGCGGCAGAGGCAAGGTAGTGAGGCAGCGGGCAGTGAGGGAGGAAGAATGGTCGGGCGCGGAGGAGGAAGTTGGGGATAAGGCACCCATAGCAGTAGCGCCTGCACAGGGAACGCGCTACTGCTAATCCGGATAGCAGCAGCGCTTTTTCCTGGACACGCGCTACTGATAAGGCTAAGCATGTAAAAAACATCAAAAATACATTGGTCATCAATTAGGGCTGGACCAAAAGCTCGAAGCTCGCAAGCTTAATGAGCGCTCGATAGTTCGGCTCGTTAAGCTCGTGGCTCGCTTCTTAATGAACAGAGCCAATCATTGATTTCAGCTCGTTAAGCTTAATGAGCTTAACGAATTTAACGAACGAGCTAACGAGTTTCACGAGTAGCTCGTTAAGCTCGTTAGTAACAACATAACACATATTTTCATCTTACCTCACAAAAATTTCATAGCACCTCGTCCCATCCACTCAATCTAATACACATAGGAGGCAACAAAATAGTGCATTTTATTTAGTAGTCGCCGTCTTCCTTTTTAAAAACCAAATCTACATGTTTATCGTGTGGACCGTAACACATCAAAATCTGTTAACGAGCCTAGCGGGCGCTCAAGAGCTTCATGAGCTTTAATCGAACCGAGCCGAGTAGGGGTTTCTGCTCATTAATCTTAACGAGCTTAACGAGTCGAGCCTTAACGAGCACGAGCTTAACGAGTATGAGCTTAACGAGCCGAGTAGCTCATTAATCCACCCCTATCATCAATGATCTTTTTGTGTAGAATCTAAATTTTCAGTATGAATCCTCATCGGTTTAGAAACTGGTGAGGACTCATATTGCAGCCACAAATCATACACATAGAGTTCAATGAAGACCAAGTGGTTGTGCTAGTTTGAGAAGTAACATATTTAAGGTGGTAAACACCCTGTTAGCGCAGCGAGGTGGGACTAAACTTAGTTCCAAGAAGGGGACTAAACTTAGCAGTAGCGAGTGTCGGCGAAAAGCGCTACTGCTGATTTCAATAACAGTAGCGCTCTTATAGAAAAGGCGCTACTACTATTGTGACGCCCGAGACCGACGTCCCAGAAGATCCCAGAAGATTCCAGAAGATTCCAGATGTTCCGGGTTGTCCGTGTGTTCTTTGTGCTTGTTTTATTTATTTTTGCATTGCATCATGTCATCATGTCATCATGTCATATTTTATTTTGCATCTCAACCTAAACAAACCGTGTGGACCTTCGGTCCATTTAAATCGAGGGAAGGTGACTTCTCTTTATAACATATAAAAGTCTCTCATTATTTTAGAGAGCTATAATAAATATTCCATTCGTTGGAATTCATCGTAACACACTTGCATTTTTCCCCATGTCTTTTTCACTTCAAGTTTGACTTCTATACCTTGCCTATAATTCTTTCCGTTGTTTCGAGGCTCCTCCAAAATCTAGACTCCTTTTGAACTCCTTGAGGCAAGCTATTTATTTTTTTTAGTTTGCACTTCCTTTTTGTTGGAACTATTTTTGTGGGGTTGGTTTTTACTCCATAAAGCCTTTCAAAATGTTCCATCATTTTTCCCCCCTGTTTTGGCCTCTTTTCTTTTTATTTTGGATCCATCTCTATTTATTTCTGCTGAGGAAATAAATAAAAAGAAGGCCCAGGCCGCACCTCTTCTCCTCCCAGCTTCCCTACCTCCCTCCTAGGCCTCTTGGGCTCCCAGACCCACCAGCCGGCCCAAGGCCTACCTTTTTTTTCCTAACCCTAGCCCGATGCTCCCTCTCCTGTCGTTCACTCCTCTCCCCTCGTCCCCCTCAGCCGCCGCCACCCATCTCTCTCTCGCTCTCTCCCGCATCGCCCCGATCTCCCCGCACCTTTCCCCTCGATCTTCCCCTCGCCCACTCGCCTCGCTCCTCTGCCCGTTCCCTCTTTCTCCCTCTGTAGCCGCGACCCCGAGCCGCACTCGTCCCTCTGGCCTCCTTCCCGCGCGCCTGAGGGCTCGCCCGCAAGCCGGCCCGGCCCGGCCAGGAGGCCGTCGCCGTCGTCCAGCGCGCGGCCAGGCGCTCGCCTCGACGCCTTCTTCCAGCAGCCCGAGCGCCCGACCCCGAGCAACCCGTCGCCCCTCCATCCTCGCCTCCGGCGCCGGGCGTCCAGCGCCCCGGCTCCCTCCGTCCAGCACCGCGACCGCGCCCGGCCTTCCTCCTGCCGCGGCCCCGTCCTCCAGCAAGCCGTCCCGAGCCCGGCGGGCGCCGGCCAGGCCCTCATCTCCGACGTGCAGCGAGCACCTCTGGCCCTCCTCCTGTCTCGCTTCAGTTCGCCAGCGCCTCTGGACTGCCCCGAGCCCAGCGCTCGATCCAGCGCCGCCCCTGTCTCGCTTCGGTTCTCAGAGCGCAGTACCTCTCCAGCACCAAGCCGCCGTCGTGCTGCCCTGCCTTGTGCTTCTTCTTGTTTTGTTTTTGTCCAGCGTACCACGGAGCAGCAAGTTCGCCTACGCTCGAGTCACGCCAAGTACATCTACGTATGCACCGGACGTCTACGGAACCTGTACCACTACGGACGAGAACGACTACCCTCGCCGGAAGACCCGACAAGTACCACGACGTATGGGTACGACTACCGGACGCGTCAAGTACCTCGACGAACCGAACATCTAGGGAAAACGAGCTCGTGAACGGCTACGGAACAAGTACCACTACATCCGAGTACGACTACGGCGGACGCGACAAGTACCTCTTCGGAAACGGAAATGCCCCGTGTACGACTACCGACGCCCGGAAAACGACCAAGTTCGACTACTTCCCTCTACGGAACGGCTACTTCCTCTCCGACGTGAACGGCTACTTCCCCTACGTTCCTCTACGAACTCGAACCGCCCCAAAACGCACGCTTCGAAGGTATACCGAAATGACCCGTGTGAATGCTTGTTGTGTTGTATGAAATGTTTCCCGTGTGAGCACCGTGTCCGTTTCGTCCCTTTTGTTGTTCCTCGGTTGCCTCGTCACCGAATCGTGGGAACCCGGCAACGGGACCACCCCATCATCTTGTTCAACTCGTTCACTCCACCTTTTGTTTTGCACCGGTCCCTCACCGAGTTACCGGTACCGATATGATGCCATTGCCTCATTTCGGATCGTTGCCGTGGCACCCTTTCATTCCACCACGGTGACAATGCTTCATATCTCCTTTAAGTCAACCTTTTAATAAAACTTGCATAAACTTGTTCATGTCATCCGCATCATGTTAACAACATTTAATATGTGTGTAATTGTTGTTGCTTATAATTATTAAACATGCTCATGGGGATTTTCCGGACTTGTTGTTGTTATTCTCCGGCCACATTTAAATTGCCTTAATAGTATAGTTTCTTTATGCTTCACCTCTTGCCATGCTAAAACATTTAATCTTGTCTTGTTAATAATGAGAGTCAACTAAATAACTAAATGTGGTGTTTCGTCAATATGCAACTCGTTGCATATTGATCTCCACTTAACTTGTAGTATTTGTTTGTGCACTTTGCCATGCCTTGCATATTTAAACCGGACATGCATCATACTTGTTTGTGCATCGTATGTCATGTTTATGATATGTGTGTTTACCGTGTTGTTTTCCTTCTTTCCGGTTGCTTCTCTTGTTAGCTTCGGTTTCGTTCCGGAGTTGTGAGGATCCGCTCGACTGTTGCTCCGTCTTCTTCTTGGTTCCGTTCTTCTCCCTCGTGGAATCCCAGGCAAGATGACCGAACCCGGATACCATTACTATCTTTGCCTATTGCTAGTAGTCTCGATCTATAGTTTTGCCTCGATGCCCATGTTATTCTTGTCAGCCTCCTACTTGTAACCACTACCATGTTTAACCACCCTACCTACGCAAACCGTTGCTTGGCTAAGTACGCTTCGCTCAGCCCTTCTTATAGCATTGTTAGTTGCAGGTGAAGACTGAAGATGCTTGCTTCATGTTGAAGTTTGGTTGGGTTATATCACACTATATAAATGCTTAAAATGAAATCATCTATATACTGGCAGGGTGGAAGGCTAAGCCTTTTGCTTGGTGTTTTGTTCCACTCATGCCGTTAGGAACCGTATAAACCGGTGTTATGTTCCTTGATTATGCGTTCCTAACACGGTTGGGGTGTATGGGACCCCCTTGATAAACCGCTAAGTGCTAAGACTTTTCCAGCAAATCCCAACATTGGTACTATTTGCCTAATAACTAATAAAAACTTGCATGTGGACTAGCTATCCCTTTTATCTTAATTCAACCCCCTGGGCCAGTGCTCCACATGAGTGTTGGTCCGAAACGAGCGGACTGCGGGGCCACCTCAAGGAAACTTGAGGTTTGGTAAAAACCCGTAGGATGTCTCATCCGGTCGTGTCCTGAGACCTAGATACGCGCGGCTACTATCAGGGTGACGACACGCCGGGAGGATTTGCTGGATTAGCCTTACCTTAGTTCGATTTAACTCGAGCACGGGATTCCGAGAATACTCGGGTCTTCCCAACTATGGAGTTGCGACTTCGCGGATCGTGGGCTTGTGATGGGCCAAGTTGGAACACCCCTGCAGGGTTTGAACTTTCGAAAGCCGTGCCCGCGGTTATGTGGCAGATGGGAGCTTGTTAATTCCGGTTGTAGATAACTTGACACAATGTTTCAATACACTACCAGCGTGTGTACCGTGACTGTCAATTTCCGAATAGGGATTCGGGAGTTGAACACGGTGGGGTTATGTTTGACCGGCTTTAGCTAGGATCACTTCGTGATCATCTTTCGACCGATGCATTTCTCTTCTCGCTCTCTTTTACGTAAGTTAGTGCTAGTTGCTGCTGCAGACTCTTGTTTGTTTTCCTTCACCTCATATTCTTTCTTCAGCCTTATCCTCACCCAAGGCTTAAATAGTCTTGTTACCCGGGAACGGGATTGCTGAGTCCTCTGTGGCTCACAGTTACTTCACCACCCCAGATGCAGGTTCAGCCGAGTTTGATGCAGGAGCTGGTTCAGTTCTTCGCCGGGAGCTCGATGAAGAGTTTGGCTGTTTGTTTGTGGCGCGTCGACGATCAGTAGTGGTTTCTACTAGGATTCGATCCTGACCTGTGGCTTTATGTTGTTTTGGTATCTTTCTTTTGGTTCTTACCCGTAGTCGGGCTGCGATGTTTTGAATGATGTATTGCTTATGTATTGTATTGTGTGAAGTGGCGAGTGTAAGCCAACTATCTCCTTTTGCATTTTAATCCCTCTTTTACATGAGTTGTGCAAAGATACCAAACTTGAGATCATTCTAGGATGGGCTTATACCTTTAAGTCGTGCCTCGACACGTAGGAGGTATAGTCCCATCCTGGGCATTACAAGTTGGTATTCAGAGCCTTCTCCGACCTAGAAGTCCCCACTGATTGATCGAATCGTTGACGGTTGAGTCTAGGCACACACTGAAAACTTTTTGAGTCCTATATTATATCGGAGAGTAGGATTTCTTTGCTTCTCATCCCCTTTCGTTCTGGTGAGGACTCCTGACGATTACTCTTATCTCTTCTACTTTCAAAAATTGCACCAAATTTTTTTTAGGATCTCGCGAGTATTCTGGGATTGTTTCGATGTTCTTGTGACAAGGATATTGTTCCCGATGCCTCCTGTTACCGAGGAGTTGAGCTTTGGGGTATCATTGACACAAGCATATCGCGGCAGTACTAAATACTTAAGACGGCCGACATCGAAAATCTCTCCTATACGGCCAGTGGCAAGATAACCCCGACATCACCCAGTACTGGGGAGGTAGTTCGAGAGTATTGCCATAGCTTGTTATAGTGGATGCTTTTCGAAGGTCCGAGGTAAACAGTTTCCGAGAACGACTGGTTATGTGTTGAAGGATGGATACACCTGGATGTAGGTTTAGAGTTGATTGCGCGGTGCTTCCCGTGTATCCCCAACACCTGATTGCATAACTGGAAACTTTCGGAAATCTATAGGTGGGTTTCATCTAGTAGTTCTAGGCATTCTTCCAACGGATGCTCGATATGAAGTTCGGGGTTCTACATTGAGTGAAGTGGTTTTATGGACTTGTTCTGATCGGGAGTTGCATCTTAAAGGATCCTTGGCTATGCTGATCCGGGGATGACAAAACCCTTTTGTAACATGTTCCATGAGCTTTCAGCACAAAGTTGTCGAACGAAACTTCTATCTTGTATTTGTTCTATCTGTTCCTTGTTTCTTTTTATTTACTTTTGTTCTCCAAGTGGCTTCTCGTCAAGTTGATGTACCTGCAGAATTCATTCGTTCAATCCTCTGTTCGAATGATGTTGTGAAGATTAGGCTGTTGCATATCTATCCTTTGTTTTGTTTTGATTCTGGTATTCGAGTTGCTTCAATGTCAAATGTTGATTCCATACCTTTCCTAATCGGTGTTCTCATATTTCTATGGGAGTGCTAGTCCTTCTTCACCATCAAGATGGTCATGTTAAATTCTTTTCCAACCGGTGTGCCTTCTCTTCTAGTTATTCCATACGGACGTCGTTGAGAAATCTGACGATTTGTCTGTTTCATTCATCCCAAGTTGTCCTTGTTTTCCCCACCCTCCCACCCTTCTTCTTCTCGGAGTCAGAATTCTAGAATGAAGTATCCATTTTATTCATGTGATATTTTCTTCATTCTTTTCCTTCAATGTTCTTATCCGGTGATTTATCGTGAAGATGCTCAAGAGCTTCAAGTTCATCATTCTTTTGTTCTCATAATTCTGCCGGTGGATGTAATTCAAGATTTCGGTGTTGATCTTATCCTTTTCCTCTTTTCACAATGCTTTCTTATTCCGGTGCACCAATTAATCATTCTCCTCTTGTTATCCATATCCGGAGTGCTGAAGATTCATAATTCCATTCTTAACCCGTTCAAGCAATTTTTTTAGGGTTGTCATCTTATTCAAGCCATTTAATTCATCCGGTGCTATATCTTTTAAGCAATCTTTTTCCCAACGGTGATTTCTTTGAGTGGGCCCTAACCCACAGGTCTTTTCCCAGGATCTTACCTGACTCTTCTTTTTTCGGAAAATTCTTTTAAAGTGTGACGTAAGAATGAATCCCATCAGTCACATGCTTTCTCCAAGATCGCTTTCAAATTCTTTTTCATCATTGGTTCAACCTTTTAATTCTTCATTCCGGAGTGCTCAACAATTCTTATGGCATTTCTCGTCTTCATTCTCAACATTGGAAGACCGGAGAGGTGTTTCTCTTAATCTTGGCCCGTTCTCTTGAAGAATTGTGGTTCTAGCTTCATGCCATCCTCATTATTGTTCAGAATGTGAGGAATTCTTTTATGCCATCCGAAGCATTTCATGAATTCTTTTCTTGTGATCCTCCGAAGGCCATCATTTCAGAAGATTTCTTCGTTCTCAGTTTTCAACTTCGTCCTCCAACTATTCTTCATTGTTGTCTCTTCGTTCGTCTCCATATTCTTACGGTGGTTCATTCAAGATTACCCTTCCGTTGTTATCGTTTAATTCACTCGTTCTCTCATAATCCTACCGGTGGTTCGTTGAAGAATTACCCAAGCTTGTGCTAGATCTCTCTTTAATTCTTTCCAACGAGAATAAGTAGTATGCCAAATCCTTTGGTTGTCATCAATTTAAATTGGTGAAGGAGATGCATGACATAATTCTTATTCTTATTCCTTCAAGTTGATTTAATTCTTTTGTCTGGAGCTTGTTCATCATATCATATCCTTGATTCTAAGTTGTTCATCTTGTTTTCCGGAGCTTCAAGTTATTTCAATTATCATTTTCAAAGCTCCATCTAATTCATCGCAGGCCTTGAATCTTATTCTTTTCATCTTTCACTTCTCATTCTTTCATTACCGGAGTTCTCATGGTGGTTCATCATCATTTAATTCATCCTTGAAGTTTTCATCAAGATTCTTGTTGGAGCTCAAGCATCCTTCATCATGCTTTCCAATTGCAATCCGTCCTACCTTATCTTTTCAGATGGTGTTATGTCATTCTTGACAATTCCTTCATGTTTCATGATTCACGAGTTGTCAGGAATGAGATATTTAAAACCATCATTTTTTCCTTGTTCAGGAGATCTTTCCAACCCTTCAAGTTATTCGTTAGAGTTATCTTGGGTTGTATTTGACCTAAAAGCTTTCCCTAAGGATTGTTGCTATTATGGTGCTCATAAATAACCCAAGTTCTTCATTTATCATTCCGGTGAGATAACTCTTTCGTCTCCTTGTTGATCTCAATCCAAGCAAATGTTTCTGTCAGTGGCTGGTTATCACCTCTTAATTTTGAGATGTTTTCCATAAGCCCACATGAACCTCATTCGTTTCGTTGTTGTTTTTCCATCAACTCTATTCAACCCTTCTTCGTAAGATGCTCTTTCAAATTTAATTTTGGGAGAAGTTGTCATTTTCTTCTCTGTTCAATTCTTTCATTGAGCTATATTCTATTCTTTCATTCCGGAGGCATTGTAATATTGCTCTCTTCGTCCCATCATATCGTTTTATCGAGATCATATTCTCCCTTGCTTATCATTTTAACCAGAGTATTGTATTCTTCATTCTAGTTCCGTCATCTTATCTAGTTTTGCCTCTCTTTTCAACCGGAGTGCTGTCTGAATCTTTCTTACCCTTGTGCCATTCTTTTATTTGTTCCGGAGGCTGTGTGTTGTTGTTTTCATCAAGTATCACTCCATCTCCTCTAGTTCTTGTCCAATTCCTTCCATTTTCAGACGGAGTGCTGCCCAAATTCTGTCATTCTTATTCCTTGGCCATACCATTGCGGTTTCATATTCTTTTCGTTCGTGAGCTCTTGTTTCATGTCTTCTAACCTACAAGGTTCTCATAATGTTCCATGTTCATCCTTTTACCGGAGTGCTCTTAACTTCGTTCATCTCCATTCTATTCTTTCTTTCAAGTTTGTTCAACCTCTCATGGTTCCTGGTTTCACTCGTCTGTCAAAGAAGCAACTTAGTTTTACCTCTTCCTCTTCGTTGTTACCCGGTGATATCTCTAGGATCTCGGGTCGAGATCCTCTGTTAGTGTGGGAGAGTTGTGACGCCCGAGACCGACGTCCCAGAAGATCCCAGAAGATTCCAGATGTTTCGGGTTGTCCGTGTGTTCTTTGTGCTTGTTTTATTTATTTTTGCATTGCATCATGTCATCATGTCATCATGTCATATTTTATTTTGCATCTCAACCTAAACAAACCGTGTGGACCTTCGGTCCATTTAAATCGAGGGAAGGTGACTTCTCTTTATAACATATAAAAGTCTCTCATTATTTTAGAGAGCTATAATAAATATTCCATTCGTTGGAATTCATTGTAACACACTTGCATTTTTCCCCATGTCTTTTTCACTTCAAGTTTGACTTCTATACCTTGCCTATAATTCTTTCCGTTGTTTCGAGGCTCCTCCAAAATCTAGACTCCTTTTGAACTCCTTGAGGCAAGCTATTTATTTTTTTTAGTTTGCACTTCCTTTTTGTTGGAACTATTTTTGTGGGGTTGGTTTTTACTCCATAAAGCCTTTCAAAATGTTCCATCATTTTCCCCCCCTGTTTTGGCCTCTTTTCTTTTTATTTTGGATCCATCTCTATTTATTTCTGCTGAGGAAATAAATAAAAAGAAGGCCCAGGCCGCACCTCTTCTCCTCCCAGCTTCCCTACCTCCCTCCTAGGCCTCTTGGGCTCCCAGACCCACCAGCCGGCCCAAGGCCTACCTTTTTTTTTCCTAACCCTAGCCCGATGCTCCCTCTCCTGTCGTTCACTCCTCTCCCCTCGTCCCCCTCAGCCGCCGCCACCCATCTCTCTCTCGCTCTCTCCCGCATCGCCCCGATCTCCCCGCACCTTTCCCCTCGATCTTCCCCTCGCCCGCTCGCCTCGCTCCTCTGCCCGTTCCCTCTTTCTCCCTCTGTAGCCGCGACCCCGAGCCGCACTCGTCCCTCTGGCCTCCTTCCCGCGCGCCTGAGGGCTCGCCCGCAAGCCGGCCCGGCCCGGCCAGGAGGCCGTCGCCGTCGTCCAGCGCGCGGCCAGGCGCTCGCCTCGACGCCTTCTTCCAGCAGCCCGAGCGCCCGACCCCGAGCAACCCGTCGCCCCTCCATCCTCGCCTCCGGCGCCGGGCGTCCAGCGCCCCGGCTCCCTCCGTCCAGCACCGCGACCGCGCCCGGCCTTCCTCCTGCCGCGGCCCCGTCCTCCAGCAAGCCGTCCCGAGCCCGGCGGGCGCCGGCCAGGCCCTCATCTCCGACGTGCAGCGAGCACCTCTGGCCCTCCTCCTGTCTCGCTTCAGTTCGCCTGCGCCTCTGGACTGCCCCGAGCCCAGCGCTCGATCCAGCGCCGCCCCTGTCTCGCTTCGGTTCTCAGAGCGCAGTACCTCTCCAGCGCCAAGCCGCCGTCGTGCTGCCCTGCCTTGTGCTTCTTCTTGTTTTGTTTTTGTCCAGCGTACCACGGAGCAGCAAGTTCGCCTACGCTCGAGTCACGCCAAGTACATCTACGTATGCACCGGACGTCTACGGAACCTGTACCACTACGGACGAGAACGACTACCCTCGCCGGAAGACCCGACAAGTACCACGACGTATGGGTACGACTACCGGACGCGTCAAGTACCTCGACGAACCGAACATCTAGGGAAAACGAGCTCGTGAACGGCTACGGAACAAGTACCACTACATCCGAGTACGACTACGGCGGACGCGACAAGTACCTCTTCGGAAACGGAAACGCCCCGTGTACGACTACCGACGCCCGGAAAACGACCAAGTTCGACTACTTCCCTCTACGGAACGGCTACTTCCTCTCCGACGTGAACGGCTACTTCCCCTACGTTCCTCTACGAACTCGAACCGCCCCAAAACGCACGCTTCGAAGGTATACCGAAATGACCCGTGTGAATGCTTGTTGTGTTGTATGAAATGTTTCCCGTGTGAGCACCGTGTCCGTTTCGTCCCTTTTGTTGTTCCTCGGTTGCCTCGTCACCGACTCGTGGGAACCCGGCAACGGGACCACCCCATCATCTTGTTCAACTCGTTCACTCCACCTTTTGTTTTGCACCGGTCCCTCACCGAGTTACCGGTACCGATATGATGCCATTGCCTCATTTCGGATCGTTGCCGTGGCACCCTTTCATTCCACCACGGTGACAATGCTTCATATCTCCTTTAAGTCAACCTTTTAATAAAACTTGCATAAACTTGTTCATGTCATCCGCATCATGTTAACAACATTTAATATGTGTGTAATTGTTGTTGCTTATAATTATTAAACATGCTCATGGGGATTTTCCGGACTTGTTGTTGTTATTCTCCGGCCTCATTTAAATTGCCTTAATAGTATAGTTTCTTTATGCTTCACCTCTTGCCATGCTAAAACATTTAATCTTGTCTTGTTAATAATGAGAGTCAACTAAATAATTAAATGTGGTGTTTCGTCAATATGCAACTCGTTGCATATTGATCTCCACTTAACTTGTAGTATTTGTTTGTGCACTTTGCCATGCCTTGCATATTTAAACCGGACATGCATCATACTTGTTTGTGCATCGTATGTCATGTTTATGATATGTGTGTTTACCGTGTTGTTTTCCTTCTTTCCGGTTGCTTCTCTTGTTAGCTTCGGTTTCGTTCCGGAGTTGTGAGGATCCGCTCGACTGTTGCTCCGTCTTCTTCTTGGTTCCGTTCTTCTCCCTCGTGGAATCCCAGGCAAGATGACCGAACCCGGATACCATTACTATCTTTGCCTATTGCTAGTAGTCTCGATCTATAGTTTTGCCTCGATGCCCATGTTATTCTTGTCAGCCTCCTACTTGTAACCACTACCATGTTTAACCACCCTACCTACGCAAACCGTTGCTTGGCTAAGTACGCTTCGCTCAGCCCTTCTTATAGCATTGTTAGTTGCAGGTGAAGACTGAAGATGCTTGCTTCATGTTGAAGTTTGGTTGGGTTATATCACACTATATAAATGCTTAAAATGAAATCATCTATATACTGGCAGGGTGGAAGGCTAAGCCTTTTGCTTGGTGTTTTGTTCCACTCATGCCGTTAGGAACCGTATAAACCGGTGTTATGTTCCTTGATTATGCGTTCCTAACACGGTTGGGGTGTATGGGACCCCCTTGATAAACCGCTAAGTGCTAAGACTTTTCCAGCAAATCCCAACATTGGTACTATTTGCCTAATAACTAATAAAAACTTGCATGTGGACTAGCTATCCCTTTTATCTTAATTCAACCCCCCGGGCCAGTGCTCCACATGAGTGTTGGTCCGAAACGAGCGGACTGCGGGGCCACCTCAAGGAAACTTGAGGTTTGGTAAAAACCCGTAGGATGTCTCATCCGGTCGTGTCCTGAGACCTAGATACGCGCGGCTACTATCAGGGTGACGACACGCCGGGAGGATTTGCTGGATTAGCCTTACCTTAGTTCGATTTAACTCGAGCACGGGATTCCGAGAATACTCGGGTCTTCCCAACTATGGAGTTGCGACTTCGCGGATCGTGGGCTTGTGATGGGCCAAGTTGGAACACCCCTGCAGGGTTTGAACTTTCGAAAGCCGTGCCCGCGGTTAGGTGGCAGATGGGAGCTTGTTAATTCCGGTTGTAGATAACTTGACACAATGTTTCAATACACTACCAGCGTGTGTACCGTGACTGTCAATTTCCGAATAGGGATTCGGGAGTTGAACACGGTGGGGTTATGTTTGACCGGCTTTAGCTAGGATCACTTCGTGATCATCTTTCGACCGATGCATTTCTCTTCTCGCTCTCTTTTACGTAAGTTAGTGCTAGTTGCTGCTGCAGACTCTTGTTTGTTTTCCTTCACCTCATATTCTTTCTTCAGCCTTATCCTCACCCAAGGCTTAAATAGTCGTGTTACCCGGGAACGGGATTGCTGAGTCCTCTGTGGCTCACAATTACTTCACCACACCAGATGCAGGTTCAGCCGAGTTTGATGCAGGAGCTGGTTCAGTTCTTCGCCGGGAGCTCGATGAAGAGTTTGGCTGTTTGTTTGTGGCGCGTCGACGATCAGTAGTGGTTTCTACTAGGATTCGATCCTGACCTGTGGCTTTATGTTGTTTTGGTATCTTTCTTTTGGTTCTTACCCGTAGTCGGGCTGCGATGTTTTGAATGATGTATTGCTTATGTATTGTATTGTGTGAAGTGGCGAGTGTAAGCCAACTATCTCCTTTTGCATTTTAATCCCTCTTTTACATGAGTTGTGCAAAGATACCAAACTTGAGATCATTCTAGGATGGGCTTATACCTTTAAGTCGTGCCTCGACACGTAGGAGGTATAGTCCCATCCTGGGCATTACAACTATACCTAGTCTGGTGGCAACGTTGTAGCAATTGTAGTAGTAGTGCCCTTTCCTCCTGGCGCGCTACTACTATGTTGATATTAGTAGCGTGGTTTAGCGTCATGCGCTACTGCTAAGTAGCAGTAGCACCCTATTTTAAACCGCGCTGCCGGTAAGATTCTGCGTATAAGGTTTTCCTTAGTAGTATGGGGGAGGGCGAGCGAACTGTCACGGGTGGAGGGGAACCAATCGCAACCAGCGGGTTTTCCATGGACCCGGAACCCGGATGAACCAGGGTCATTCGATTTTTCTACCGGAGTAGCTGCCCCATACGACAACATGCTAAGGTTGATCGAACGGCTAGGGATGGCCTGACTACACGATCGGGCAGTCCAAAATGATGATGGCATGAGAGGACTGCGTTTAGGCTCTGTTTTACTATCATAAATGTGCAAACAATATTTATATACAGTCAATAAAACAAAATATTGTTCCTCAAACAAGTTTTTTGTTCCCCAAAAAAAAACAAGTTTTTTGTTTTTCTAGGTTGTAAAATAATACGATACAAGTGCCTAAAGATATTGACATAAGCTGCAACCATCATTAATGACCTGTGGAAAACAGGTGCATCGTAATTAAGAAAAACCATCAAATAAATTAGCAAACCTATGAAGCCAACAGATAGTTGACAGATAAGAGCATCTACAGTCGGTCGCTCTATATCCGTCTCAAACGCCCGGGCAAGCCTTTCGGTCACTCACCGGTCACACGAAACCAACCCAACCGGACCTCTCAAACGGGTCTCAAACGCCCGGGCTGACCGGCACCTCTCATACCCGTCCCAAATTTAGGGCGGATATGAGGTGGCCCCGGCACGCCCGCCACGTCAGCCCGGCCCATCGCTGGCCCACCCCGACCGCACAAAAACCCCCGGTCAACACAAACCCTAGCTTACTCCGCTCCCCACCCGACGCTCCCATTTCCCCAATCCGCCAAATCCCGACCACCGACGAGCATGTCCAGCGCGGGCAGCCACTCCGATGGCAGCTCCGGAGATGAGGAGTTGGATGTATTATGTGAACTTTGGCTATCTTTAGATGATCTGGCTGCGATTTTTTTATGAACCGATTGTGCATTTGTATGTCCGCTCATGATCTACGTACTTTTATCAATGTTGCATGGTTTAGTATGAATACAGGGGACGAAATATGAGATACGCGGATGTGGAGTCGTGGATATAGGAAGTGCCCGGTCAGTGCTCACGGAGGGACCGGATTTTCCAAGTCCGGTTGTAGATGCTCGAAGGCATATGCGCGACACCTCAGTTAAGCACGGTAGGATGTACGCAGCCTCGTCTCCGTATCAGGGTCGATTAAGACTAGCAAATATCTTAGAAATCATGCATCAAACGTCAATTTCTGCCATCAACAAACAATCATCTCCCAGATTTATTAAGGAATTATGCTTCCCATTAATTGCATCAACCATCAACATTACAAAACACTAAAGAAGCACGATCAGTCAGATATCTCTCCCATGAAGAGAAAGAGGAATCCCCAATGCAATGAATGGATGTGCCCCATGTATCAATGAAGCTTTATGGTGCCCCTGATATTTGATGCATTGCGTGCAAGGACACACACAGCATGCCTCATGCTGACTGCCTCGCTTCATCTATAAAAGCAAACAAGGACCCAAACCGCCGTCCCAAAAATACTCCCTCCGTCCGGAAATACTCGTCGGAGAAATGAATGTATCTAGACATATTTTAGCTCTCGATACATCCCTTTTTATCAATTTCTCCGACAAGTATTTTTGGACGGAGGGAATACTTGAAAAGTTGAAGGCATACATACTTGAAACTAGGACCTAGGCAGAGAAGGCATACACACTTGAAACGTTGAAGGCAACTGTCTACATGAATAGTTAGTTATAAGTGGACCATATAACCCGTTAATTAGCGGCGCATCATGGGATTGGGAGACAATGGGAATTCAGATTTGTGCCAATGACGATCAATCTGTACCCGTATGTGATGCTCTTTGGTTTGGTGTTGTATCAAGTTACAATCTACCGCAGTGGACTGCTGACATGCCTAGTCCTGGAAAAGGCATTCAAAATGAAAATGAAAAAGCATTTTAGCCTCACCAGTTACATTTCAGGTTTACTTTACATGTTGACCTGATGCCAGTTATCCCTTTGAGTATGTCAAAGGCACTTTTCAAAGTGATCCGAATTAGTATGATACTCCCTCCGTCCCATAATGTAAGATATTTTTTGACATTAGTGTAGTGTCAAAAACATCTTACATTATGGGACGGATGGAGTAGTAGAAATCTGGCTATAAGATGCTTGGCTTGACCAGCATAACCAAGGTTTCCCAGTTACAATGCCTCTTGTGAAACACAAGGCATCAACAGGATACCCATGGGTTTGATCATGAGTACCAGAGTAGTACAAAACAACACAGGAATATCAACACTGACAGAAAGGATATCTCATTACTAATAAGAGGTAACAACTGTTCTGCCTCAGACAGCCAGCCATACAGAGCAGCAAACTGGTTGCCCATCTTTCATCCTCCAAAAACACAAAATATCATGCAAAATATAGGTTTTCACCTATGCGTATGACACTACCTGCTACTCTTCAGTTTATAGGGCATATCTAGTTTTCTTCTTTTCTGAGGAAATAAATATATGGCATATCTGGTTCGTCTCAAGACAAACTCTCTTAAGTTCAAGCAAGTTTATAGAAAAAACAATCAACATCGATCTAGTACAGAAGATAGATGTTGATATTATATTTTTTATATAAACTTGGTCAAAGTAAGTAGGGCTTGACTCGAGACAAAGCAGATATGCCTTATATATAAAACTAGAAAGGACGATACTACTACTACTGTAACATCCTACAGTTGGTATACTCCACTCCAAAACTGGATCGTTGAGGATTCTTCTTATCCAGAAGCTGGAGTAGGCACTCTTGCTAACACTATCAGTTGCACCTATGTTTGGTGCTCGTGTCGGATTTCATCTCCATTTTCACCTGGCTGTTTTTGTTTTTATCAGAGAGGCTTGATTTAGCCTTGTTGGCATCGTCGTTGGACTTGCTGTTTCTGAGCTTATCAAGTGCTTGTAGCAATGATGAACCAAGGATCGCTTGCAGTTTCGCCTCGTCCATTGTGTTCAGATCTGTAATGTTCAGATCAAGTGTAATCTTCTCTGTAGGCGCACCACTGTCAGACTGTACATCTTGTTTGCTGATTACCTCAGCCGAATTTGAGCACTTTTGCTTTTTGACATCTACTTCACAGGATTTTTCTGTGTGTATGTTGGCAGCAACAGGACACGGTGCAATGGTACCATCCTCTGCCAGATCACTTTCTACAGATGCCGGTTCGTTTAGGTCAATGATGAACTTGTTACCATCAGTTTCGACAGGGCTATGATTCCTTTCAATCATGGCAGCAGGGCTTTGGTTCCTTTCAACTATAGAAGCAGGGCTTTGATTCCTTTCTACTATGGCAGCAGGGCTATGATTCATTTCAACTATGGAAGCAGAGCTTTGATTCATTTCAACTATGGAAGCAGGGATTTGATTACTTTCAGTAATGGCATTCCCCTGGAGGTCATTTCCAGAATTACCAGTGGTGTTATTTTCTTCAAGCGAAGGGCGCACTTCAACTATGGCATTCCCTTGGAGGTCATTTCCAGAAGTACCAGTGGTGTTATTTTCTCCAAAAGAAGGGCGCACAAGCTTTCTTCTCTTCTTTTTGTCGCTAACCTCCTTTCCTACGTTTGTATCCAGTCCAGCCGCTGTACTTCGCCTCTTGAAGTTCAAGAAGGGAGGATGTGCGCTTTCTTCTCCTTCTAGTCCATTTGGCAGGTTTAGCTCTACAGGAGGACAGGGCATGTCCATGTCCTGTTCACGGACCAGCTGTTTACGAACATCTTCTCTAGGACTTGTACTCTTGTTGCTCCACTGTTTTGTTCTCTGAGAAAGTAAATAGAGCAATTGGTTCATTGAAGGGCCAGTAATTTCTGGGGGAGGTAGTTGTGGCTTCACTGATAAGCGAGAAAACACGTTCTTTTGTGGACGCTGACTAGGAACTGCCATGTTGCTTTCAGCTCCAACATCATGATCAGTATATGGTCGATCTGAAATGTAGGCTAATGTTTCGTGTCCAGAACCTGATGAGACTGAACCATCACGATTAAAATCATGCCTCTGTTGTTCTTTTTCCATGTCCTCAGAGCGATCATGGAGTGGGATGTAGCCAGTAAAGCTTTCTTTATGTTGAATGATTGCTGATACTTCAGGAGCTTCAGAGTAAGCTGGAATACCTAGCTGAGTTGATTCTGGAGGTGTATTGGATTTTCGTCTGTTTAAATGCAGTTGCTCAGATGCATACATCTCTCTGCATTGGTCGCAGTTAATGTCGTAATCATCCTTCCAGTGGGCATTGTGTTGCGGACTTGCCAGAGATGAATCATGATATGATGGGAAATGCGGAGTTGAGGTCAAATAGCTTCTTCCATCACCAGTTGGAACCTGAGTTAAATACCGAGAACATGACAAGCTGCTGTCTCCATATGACTGCTTTACTGACAACCTAGCTCGATCAGTTGGGCCTTGCGTCACGCACCCAGAAGACAAGCTATTGTGCGGATAATCATCAGATGATGGGTATGACTGATTTGCCACAATCTGATCTTGGTGGTATCTAGCTGTCTGAGAGTAGGGAGCAAACACTTGAGTTGAAGTTCCATCTATTGCTGAAACATCCTGGCAATGTTGCTGACTATGGTAAGGTAATTTTTGGTTGCTGTAGATGGGAGCGGTCTGGGCTCCAAAAGCTTTGGTTACAAAGGGCATTGATACACTTGGCTGTGTCTCGAAAGTAGGTGGTGCAATTAGATGCATGCTTGTAGAAACAGAGCAGTTTGTTTCGACGGTTGAGATCTTTTGGGTACTCGAGGGTATCAAAGTGTGGGAATGATCAGCAGAAAAAGGAGGACTATTTGGAGTCAAGCTCATTTTGTCTGTTCTCCTTCTGCTTGAGTGCTCCTTTTCCAGATTAGCACTTGCTGAATAATTGCAAATAGGGTGTTCTACCCTCTTTTTGTCAAATAAGCCATATAGCCGAACAACCTGCAAATGGAAAAACCACCAAATTATATAACCTTGCAAACGTAAGGTTCACGAACTCAAAGTATTAAGTTTTTTTTAGCAAACCTGCTGGTAGGAAAGGTCGAAGTAGAACTTTTTTGAGATGTAGTAGTTCTCTTCTATGGCAGGAAAAAATTCATCTTCAGTGAGCGGTCTGCACTTCCAAACAATATTGAAGCAAACCTAAGGGAAACAACAGCTCAAAACCAAATGAAGAGTTATTATCGTTAATCAGTAAGTGGCAGTCAGCAATAAAAGGAAAGCAACAGCTCCCCACAACTAAATCTTACAGTTCACCATAACCTTTTACGCCATGTTCCCCATTACAAGTGGCTAGTAGTAGATGAATACTGATTTTCAACAACACGTCAGAATACATAATCCCACCAACTCTTAAATACAGTTGTAAATGAGCCTTTAGAATCTTTATGTGAACCAAAGAAAAGGACAATTGCAATTTACAGATCATTCAACTAATACTTAGTTCTCTGAACCCAGTGGTGTAACATAACAGAACCATATTATGATCATTAACAGTAAAGAAATATAGCACTGGCAATTGCAGTTCATAGATCATTCAATCACTACTTGTTGGGGTTCTCTAAGCCCAAGGGTTCAACAGTAGCATGTTATGCTGTATTAATAATCAAGAGGCAAAGAAGGGCCATTGCAATTCACACTTCAGACATGATTCAATCACTAGCTACTCGTGTTTCCCAAGCCCAAGGGTGTAGCACAACAGAACAATAATAATTATGATCAATAATCCAGAAGGATATGGCAAGAGCGGATTACCTGTGCGGGGTACGTGCGGCCGGTGGACCGGAACGCGGTCCTGCTAATATCCATGCCGCCATCGGAAGTGGCCTCAAAGACGCCGTAAAGCTTACGGAAGGTGTAGTCAAAGAGAAACAGGGGCATCCCCTGCTTGACGTTGGCGACAAAGGGCCCGTACTCTGGGGGTAGCCCGAAGACCCCGGTGTTGAAGCAGTGATCTCTCGTCTCGCTGTTGGACATGAAGATGGCGCCCGCCATGTCGGCGGCGTCCTCCCGGAACGAACACCTGGGCCCTTGGAGCCTCATCCTGCGCAGGAAAAATCAGATCAGACATAAATAAACCTTGAACAGAAATCATGGCTTTGGTTAGAGAGAAACAACAGTGCCAGATTCCACGGAATGCACATTTGTTTGATTCCAAATGACGCGGGAAGAGATAACCCCGAAAAACAAAGGCAAGAAAGGGGGGGAAAGCAGAGGTTGTGGTCCATGGGAAGTACACATCTCAGCCTGGCAATTTTTTGCGGTATAATAAAGATAAAAAGAGCAGAGGAAAAAGAAAGCGGCCAAGAACAGAACAGTGGTGGCGTAGTGTTGAAAAAGACGGCAGATTTGATATGATTCGCTGACGACGATTCTTGAGCGAAACCACATTTGTTGTTTTCAGGTTGCTACCCCCCCCCCCCCCCCCCCCCCCCGGCATCCCGCCCGCGCATGAAAATACAGATCGAAATCGAAAATAAAATAGGCTAAAATTAGTCGGGAGGCGACCGCGCGTGGATCCAAAATTGACTGGCCGGCGGAACCGGGCGGCGAAAAGCTAGCGCGGCGACCCTATCATGTTCTTCTTCGAGAAAGCAAAGAAACAGAGCACGGCCGACCGGAGGCCGGCACGGCGGGATGAACTAGTAGTACTAGTACGGCAGCAGCAGGGGAAAGAACGTACGTGCGCGCGCCGGAGGTTTGTGTGGCGGCGGCGGGGGTGGTTGCTGGTCGATTCGTGTGGTGCGTCGTGTCGATCTTGTTTCTTGGGAGAGCAGGGGAAGCGGCGGAGTAATTGGAGTGGATTTGATTTGATGGCGATGCGATTGGGATTTAAGAAGAGGGGGGGATGGATGGCAACCGCTCTCGGATTCGTGTGGATTGGATTGGGCTGGGATTGGATACGGCCGCGATCCGGCTCGGGGTCGGGGGTATTTATCTCGCCTATCTATCTAATCTATCTATCTCCGCCTCCGCGGGGAGGAAGAAATCGTTTCCGGTTCGGCAATGGAGGGAGGGAGGAAGAGGCGGAGGAGCTGAGCGTTCGTGGCTGGGCACCTACCAATCCAATCTGCCGGGCGGGGGTTTTCCGCCGCAGCAGAGCAGAGCAGGGGAGGGAGGGAGGAGGGGAGGAGACGGCTGAGACGCTTCGCCGCGCGCACGCGTGTCGAGCCACCGCGAGAGGTAGGTAGGGTACGGATGGCGTGGACGTCATGGGCCACGACCGCTGCTCCCTCGCCTTGTTTCTCGGTTGGGCCGGCCGGCTCCACAGTCCACACCCAATGGTCAACAAATCTTCCCTTCCTTCCATCCTTTGGCTGGACTTGATTTGCTTTGGTACCAAAAAGGTTCCCTTCATGGTCTTTCATGACACGTGGTGATCCGTGACATGACGGAGCGATGGACCGGAGCTGTCACCGGTGTGTGCCTCTGTGTACCGGTCTGCGCTTGGATCGGGAGTAGTGGCTACAGCTGCACCGACGACCAGAGAAAGTGTATCAAGTTCACATGCAACGACGATCCTGGTGTTTGAGGTGATCGATCGGACGCCTTGGGAGAGGGAAAAGCATGCGGGCAGGAAGAGGAGGCCCGGGATTCACGAAAGAGGTGTCCGTAGGTGAAATGAATAAGTTGGTGTACGGTCAACAACCATTTACCGGGCCTTGTAGACGCGTGGACTCAATTGATGGAGCATGCATGGTAATAAGGGCAACGACTGCTGTAGGCTGTGGGTGGGTGGGTGGGTGCATTAGGGTTTGGTTTTAAGAGTTGAGTGAACATGTACGATGCCACGCTTGCAAAACAAGTATCATTGAATTTACTTCAAAAGAAGCACCATACATAGTACTGCTAAGGGCACACATTCCTTGGTACCAGTTAATCGGTTCCGCACCTATTTAAGACGGTCGAGAGCGAGCCCTTTTCTCATTGCCACAACACCACGCACCTCACCTTGAGCCAACATTGCTTTTCTCAATGGTTACATATGCTAGTCTCGCTTGCTTAGCAGAATCGCCTTTCTGCACTAGGTGGGCTTGAGAGGCAACAGGAACTTGCATGTGTGAGTCGTGTGGCTTCAATGCCACTCTTTGTATTGCCACTTGTATTAGTGACCTTGTTTCACCAAAGAGAAACGACACTACGACTGGGACGCATCTTCAGCTGGGAGTGTAAAGTACTTTGAGTGCTACACCGGCAATGACTAGTTAGCTAGTTTAGTCATTTTTTCCAAAATTGTGTTTGCGTATTCAATGGTCAATTAGTGATTTGCATGCGCAAATACATTTTTAAATTAAATCGATGCATGTTGAACTACTTTATTATTATTTACAGTTGTGGGCAAGTAAAAAAAAAGAGTATACAAGTGTAGTACTGATAAAAAAAAATACTATTTCTTGCTAGAGGAAACTTGGGAGCTTTCATTAAAATGACAGCTTGAGAAAGCAAGCTTTCATTAAAATGACAGTTTGAGAAAGCATCAAAGTTTTTCAAAGATACTCAAAAGAGCTTGCTCCCCTTGATATTTGTATCAAGTTAGTCCTACATACATCTCACGGATGAAAAGTGCATACTAATTGGGAGAAGAAATAGGTTCTCAATCCCCTATGCTGGCGGCTAGGGTTTTTCTCCTCTGAGGCGATCTGATCGCCCCAGAGTCCGACACCTTCATTTGTCTCCGGCCTTCGCCCGTAGACCTCGACGGTCCTCCCCAGCTGTGGACCGATGGCGTCCCCCTCGAACGCGCACTCTGCAACCAGCGGCGGCGGCGCGGCGGCCGCAAAACCCGACCTAGAGCAATTCTTCGACCAACTGGATCTTAATGAGGAAGAGTTCCAAGATGTTGAGATCGATGAGGATGACCGATGAATGAAAGCGTCTGTTGGCTGGCCCTTGCTAGGGTTCACACGGACAAGAATTTCAGCCCTTCGGCTTTCTACAAGCACATGAGGGCAGCCTAGAACCCAGCGCAGAGCGTGAGATGCCGCCCGGGCGGCCCCAACAGATTTGTTGTCCAAGCCTCATGCTTGGGTGATTGGGAAAGTATCATGAATCAGGGACCTTGGCTGTTTCGCAATTGGGCGGTACTCTTGTGCAAGTATGACGGATTCAGCCGAGCCGAGGACGTGGTGTTCGTTCATATGCCTATTTGACTTCAAATCCACAGGCTGCCGGATCCATACTGCAAGAGGCATATTGTGTAGAAATTACTAAAGGGTGCACGTGAGATCATGGAGATGAGGTTGAACGGCAACACTCGTGGTGACTATGTCAGGGTAAGAGTAAACCATGATATTCAGCAGCCCCTCACGAAATTTGCGAGTACTGTCCGTGCTAAGGAGCAGCAAGTCTTTTTGGTGCGTTATGAGAAGCTGGCTAGGTTTTGTACAGTTTGTGGTCTCGTTGGCCATGAACACAAAGAGTGTGGTTTGGGAATTCATGATGATAAGAAGCTAAAGTTCGGGGACTGGCTGTATGCAGATGCTCCCAATCTAACATGGCCTGAAGCGACTCGACCAAGGTTGTACCCCGGCCTTCGGGCGGTGTTGCACTAGTCGCCCCTGTGGAGCCTGGGCAGGAGAATTTAGATCCTGATGTTCTGGATACGGCGTCTAGTCCGGTGAAGAACTCGGGGGCCGTGATGGAGGTCGACAAGGAGGTGAGGAAGAGGTTAAACATGGATCATGCTGGGACTAAGCAGGTTATCACCATAGGAACACCGACACAGTTACTTGCTATAATTGATGGAAATGGGGGTGATCTCGGGGCGGGTGATTCGCCCTCGAGCAGCACTTCAAGCAGTAAACGCCTGAAACTCGCACGTGATACGGAGAATAATGAGATATCGGTGGCCTCCCTCGAGGAGAACCGCCGGATGCAATGAATATTATAGCTTGGAACTGCCGGGAGGGAACCGCCGGACAGTTCGAGAGGTGTTGGCCCTCTCAAAAGCCAATTTCCCCAAACTAGTCTTTCTTTCTGAGACTAGACAAGATGCAAGGCAAGTGGAAAAACTGAAGTGGAGACTTGGCTTGAAAGGTTTTCACGGGGTGAGTAGCGATGCCAGAAGTGGTGGTTTGGCATTGTTCTGGGACGAATCACTTTCTGTAACAATACTTGAAGCTTGCAATCGTTTCATTGATGTCAGAACTGTGGAGGTGGGTTCAACTTCTGCATGGAGAGGGAACTTTGTTTATGGAGAGCCTAGAGTTGAAAATAGGCAACGCATGTGGGATCACTTATGCCGCCTTCGGGGTGTATCGCAGGAACCGTGGCTGGTTTGTGGTGACTTCAATGAGGTACTATGGCAGCATGAGCATTTATCTCTGAACCTGCGTTTTGAGAACCAAATGGAGGACTTCAGAGATTGTCTGATTACATGTGAACTTGAGGACCGTGCCTTCTGTGGGCTACCCTACACTTTCAATAATGGCCGGGAGGGTGTTCGCAATGTCCAGGTCAGCCTTGATCGGGCATGTGCGGATAAAGCTTGGCGGGATATCTTTCCTGCGGCGAAAGTGGTGCATCTAGCCACTTCATGTTCGGAGAATAGTCCATTGTTAGTCCAACTTGAGGGAGTACAGGAGCAGCGGCGCCGGGCCTCTGTATCTCGCTGTGAAATCATGTGGGAATGTGACCACGCATTACCCGGTGTCATTGTCGCGGCCTGGGCCAAACATAGACCAACGGGCAAGCTGGGTGCGGTCGCCACTTCCCTTGGTGAGGTGGTGAAAGAGCTTAAACAGTGGAGTAAGGCAAATTTCGGGAATGTGTTAAAGGAAATTGAGACTTTGCGTCAACAGCTCGCCGACCTCCAGTTGGATGGTTCGGATAGAGTGCAGATTCGCTGTAAGATGCATCAGCTGGATGAATTGCTTTACCGAGAAGAGATTCTATGGCTCAAACGCTCGCGTATATCTTGGTTGAAGGAGGAGGAGCGAAATACCAAGTACCTATAGAGGCGGGCAGTTTGGCGCGCGCGAAGGAACCATATCCAATGCCTTATGAAGGAGGATGGCTCGTGGTGTAATGTCTCGAGCGATATGGAAAGGATGGCATCTTCATATTTTTAGGAAAATTTTACCAAGGATCCAACACTCAGCCCGAGTGAGGTCCTGGATTGTATCAAGCCGCGGGTGACAGCAGCGATGAATGAATCTCTGTGTAAGAAGTACACAGAGGAGGAGATTTCTAACGCTCTTTTTCAGATTGGCCCCTTGAAGGCCTCGGGCTACGATGGTTTTCCGGCTCGGTTTTATCAGCAGAACTGGGCATTGGTCAAAGGAGAAATTTGTGCAGCAGTTCAAGACTTCGTTATCACCGGGCTCATGCCGGATAATGTTAACGACACAACAATTGTGCTTATCCCGAAAGTTCCTCACCCAAAAGAGCTTAGGGATTTTCGGCCAATTAGTTTGTGTAACGTTGTTTACAAAGTGGTCTCTAAATGTATGGTGAATAGGTTAAGACCTCTTCTCACTGATCTTATTTCTGATAATCAAAGTGCCTTCATAGCAGGAAGGCTTATTTCCGACAACTCGATCATTGCGCTCGAATGCATTAATCATATTCAGTCAACCAAGGGTACTGCTCCAGCCATATGTGCTTACAAGTTGGATCTATCTAAGGCATATGATCGTGTTGACTGGTTTTTTTTGGAGAGGGCGTTGGCCAAGTGGGGTTTCTCACCTCACTGGATTTCCCGCGTGATGGCGTGTGTGACCTTGGTGAAATATTCAGTAAAGTTTAATGGGAAATTGTTGGAGTCCTTCATTCCCTCCAGGGGATTCGTCAAGGTGATCCATCATCACCCTTTCTTTTTTTGTTCATTGCTGATGAACTCTCTTTCTTGATCAATAAGGCAATGAGGGAGGAAGGACTTAAAGGGGTGAAGATTTGTAGAAGTGCTCCGGAAATTTCTCACCTTCTTTCTGCAGATGATTCACTCCTTTTCTTCCATGCGTCTGCACAGCAAGCTGGGATGGTTAGAGGTTTGTTGAACACTTATGCGACGGTGGCTGGACAGTTGATTAACCCGTCGAAGTGCTCCATCCTCTTCTCAGACAACCGCGTGCAGAGTATGGCTCAAGAGGTAAATGGTATTCTGGAGATATCTCAAGAGGTGTTCGAGCCCAAATATTTGGGGCTTCTAGTTCCTGAAGGGAGAATGCATAAAGGTAACTTTGAAACAGTACAAGAGCGTTTGAGGAAAAGACTTATTGATTGGAGTGAGCAATATTCCTCCACAGGGTGAAGGGAATTCTAATCAAATCTGTGGCTCAGGCCATCCCAGCTTATGTCATGAGTGTGTTTAAACTCCCTGCATCAATTTGTGATGAATTGACACGTATGATTCGCCAGTATTGGTGGGGTGTGGAGAATGGGAAGAAGAAAATGGCTTGGATGAGCTGGGACAAGTTGAGGCTCCCCAAATCCATGGGGCCATGGGGGGCATGGGCTTTAGAGACATGAGGGCATTCAACCAGGCCTTCCTAGCCAAACAGGCCTGGAGGTTACTTGAGACGTCGGACAGATTCGCCAGTATTGGTGGGGTGTGGAGAATGGGAAGAAGAAAATGGCTTGGATGAGCTGGGACAAGTTGAGGCTCCCCAAATCCATGGGGCCATGGGGGGCATGGGCTTTAGAGACATGAGGGCATTCAACCAGGCCTTCCTAGCCAAACATGCATGGAGGTTACTTGAGACGTCGGACAGCTTATGTGCTCCGTTATTGAAGGCTAAATACTATCCGTCTGGCCACCTCTTAGATATTTTCTTCCCTACCAGTGGATCTGCTGTTTGGAAAGGAATTCAGCATGGTCACGAGCTGTTGAAAAAAGGTGTCATTTGGCGCGTGGGAAACAGTACATCTATTCGTACATGGCGGGATCCCTGGATTCCAAGGCCCTTTTCATTCCGGCCTGTTTCTCCGAAAGGATCATGCCTCTTTAACTATGTCTCAGATTTCTTAGACGTCAATGGGGCGTGGCGTGCGGACCGCTTGGCTGCTGCCTTTTGGCCAATGGATGTTGCTCAAATCCTGAAGATTAGAACCTCACCGCGCCAACGTTCTGACTTTCTCTCTTGGTTTGCTGAGAAAAGCGGTTCGTTCACGGTGAGAAGCACTTACAAGCTAGCTACAGAAGGTCAAAACTGCACCTTTGCTACCGGTGCCTCGAGCATGAACCCTGATGGTTGTCGATCTTTGTGGAATTGTGTTTGGCAATCGGCAGTTCCCCAGAAGATGAAAAATACAACATGGAAGGTGGCAACAGGCACTTTGGCCACGCAGCAATACAATAGCTTCAGACATATCACAACAATATCAACATGCCCACTGTGTGGTGTGGAGGAGGAAAATTCGTTTCATGCGTTGATCACTGATGGCTTCTCGCCCCTCGTTGGTTACCCCAAGTGGAAGGTTTGAGATGCAGTGTAGCGGAAGTTTTCCCTTGGCAAAGATACCAAGGATCGATTTCCCTGAGACTCCCAGTTTCAACAAGAAGGTGTCAACTGCTAACGGCGCCAGATATTAGCAATCAACGTGGACCTGCACACAGATACAAATAACTTTGCTCCCAACGAGTACAGAGAGGTTGTCAATCTCTCCGGCCTTGTAGTTTACAAAGGATCAAACGCAAGTGATAATAGTGATAGGTATTGTTGCAATAGTAAGTAAATGCGGAAAGTAAATAGCGGATGTGATCAATGATGGTAATATGGACCGGGGTCCCATGATGTTCACTAGTGATGTCTCTCTCCCAAAAGACGATAAAACAGCTATGTGAGGTGAATGAATTACAGCTGGGCAATTGACAGAATTATGTGCGCAAACCAATGCTAACTATGTTACAAGAAAGGTAGAGGTTCAAAGCATGGGCGGTACGCCAAGGCAAGTAGACCGAAATCCATCTGCATCTACTACTAATCATCCACCTTGAGATATCTATCCAGAACATCTCGCTGGTATTAAGTTGCGAGTCCCACCCATAGTGTAAACTCAAAGCAACAGACAACTGCATTAAAAGAACTTTGCGTAAAGTAAACAATCCTTGCACCCGCGGGCACAAGCACCGTTGTTTTCCCCCTTGTGGCAACAGCACATCCCCTAGACTCATGTTTCTGTCACTCAAGCTAGTCATCGAGGGGCATGAACCCACAATCAAGCATAACGTTCCCTCTTGGAGTCACTACCTACCACTTGGCCAAAGCAATAAATAACAACGGAGAACATGCAAGAATTACTTACGAACATAAATATAAAAGAGGTGAATCAAATATATTACTCAAACACAATCTGAACATAATCTCACAATCCATCGGATCCCAGCAAACTCATCATAGCAACAGCATAAGGATTACATATGTGCCTCGATCATGTAGGGCAGCTCACGAGGACTAATTAGTGAAGCACAAGAACAGGAGGAGAACATCATATAGCTACTGGTCATGGACCCATGGTCCAAGGGAGACTACTCACAACTCATCCGGGAGGCGTCCATGGTGGTGGAGAAGCTCCCGGTGATGATCCTCCCCTCCGGCAGGGTGCCGGGAAGAGTTCTCCTGGTGCTCCCGATCTTGGAAGCGCGGCGGCGGCGGAACAGAGATGAGATCGCGAAAAAGGGTTCCCGTCTCGAGGGTTTCGGGACACGATATAAATATATGCCAAAGGGGGGCATCAGACGAGGCCTGGGGGGCCCAGGCGCCCCCCCGGCGCGGCCAGGAGGGGGGCCGCGCCACCAGGGCGCCTGGAGCCCTGGTGGCCCCCCTCCGGCTGTACTTCGGGTGCCGGGAAGCTTCTGGAACGCTGATTTTTTATATGATTTTCCGGGATTTTTCTGGCAGTTCTCGTAATGGGAAAACCTGAAATACAAAAACAGCAGAAAACAGAAACTGGCACTGGGGTGCACTGAGTTAATAGGTTAGTCCAAATATGATCAAAAGTCTATGGAAGTATATAAATATCATAGCAATATCACCCAAAAGAGGCATGGAGCAAGCAGAAATTATAGATACGTTTTGGACGTATCGCCAGGGGGTCCGTCTCCGACCCCGCTTTAGCCTGTTACCTTCCTTTCTGTGCATAAATTTTTGCTATATATTTGCCCGGATTGTTCCGGCAACGTATCTTGCGATTGCATGTGTTTTCTTTTCGTTCTGTTTCTGCCAGGGAATCTTTCAGCTGAATCTAGGTGCCATGGCTTCTCCAAGTTCCCCCAAGGACAAGTTCGTCGTCAACGTCATCAACCCTTACCTCGCTGAGGTGAAGAAGCACCCTCAGGTTGTTCGGATGGAGGACGGTGTCCTTCATCAAGAAGATCTGAAGGGACCTATCTAGGAGGGGAGCATCCAGGCCAGGCTGGAAGAAGTGGAGCAAGAAGTCTTCGAGTACAAGAAGATGATCGAGCGTGGTGTTGAAGCTAACTTTGACATCATCAACGGGCTGAAGAACTACTTCCTGAAGGAGATGAAGGAGATGTGGAAAAGCATCACCGCGTCTGAAGAAAGAATTGAAGAGCTCCAAGGGCAAATTCATGGTACTTTTGCATATCACAAAGTTCAACAAAGTTGTTTAAGTGTAAAGCAGCATCATCTCCAGCACCGGAGAATTGATCTTTCATGACTAAGTTCAGTAAAGCAGGTTTAATTTCATACGAAGGTGCTGAAGTGGCAGGTGTAGTGATAGGTGTGCAGATAAAGTCATCGTTGTTATGACTAGTGAAGTCACACAACTTGGTGTTCTCGGTGGAACCCATAGCAGCAAGCAAGCAAGATAACTATTTTTTGTGATTTTCGATAAAAGATACTAAAGCAAAAACTGAAAGGTAAACTAACAAAACTAAAAAGCAAAGGTAAAAGATAGCGTGCAACTCCCCTATCCTGAAGAGTGGAGTCCCCGGCAACGGCGCCAGAAAACTTTGCTTGATGGCTTCTCGCCCCTCGTTGGTTACCCCAAGTGGAAGGTTTGAGATGCAGTGTAGCGGAAGTTTTCCCTTGGCAAAGATACCAAGGATCGATTTCCCCTGAGACTCCCAGTTTCAACAAGAAGGTGTCAACTGCTAACGGCGCCAGATATTAGCAATCAACGTGGACCTGCACACAGATACAAATAACTTTGCTCCCAACGAGTACAGAGAGGTTGTCAATCCCTCCGGCCTTGTCGTTTACAAAGGATCAAACGCAAGTGATAATAGTGATAGGTATTGCTGCAATAGTAAGTAAAAAGCGGAAAGTAAATAGCGGATGTGATCAATGATGGTAATATGGACCGGGGTCCCATGATGTTCACTAGTGATGTCTCTCTCCCAAAAGACGATAAAACAACTATGTGAGGTAAACGAATTACAGCTGGGCAATTGACAGAATTATGTGCGCAAACCAATGCTAACTATGTTGCAAGAAAGGTAGAGGTTCAAAGCATGGGCGGTACGCCAAGGCAAGTAGACCGAAATCCATCTGCATCTACTACTAATCATCCACCTTGAGATATCTATCCAGAACATCTCGCTGGTATTAAGTTGCGAGTCCCACCCATAGTGTAAACTCAAAGCAACAGACAACTGCATTAAAAGAACTTTGCGTAAAGTAAACAATCCTTGCACCCGCGGGCACAAGCACCGTTGTTTTCCCCCTTGTGGCAACATCACATCCCCTAGACTCATGTTTCTATCACTCAAGCTAGTCATCGAGGGGCATGAACCCACAATCAAGCATAACGTTCCCTCTTGGAGTCACTACCTACTACTTGGCCAAAGCAATAAATAACAACGGGGAACATGCAAGAATTACTTACGAACATAAATATAAAAGAGGTAGATCAAATATATTACTCAAACACAATCTGAACATAATCTCACAATCCATCGGATCCCAGCAAACTCAACATAGCAACAGCATAAGGATTACATATGTGCCTCGATCATGTAGGGCAGCTCACGAGGACTAATTAGTGAAGCACAAGAACGGGAGGAGAACATCACATAGCTACTGGTCATGGACCCATGGTCCAAGGGAGACTACTCACAACTCATCCGGGAGGCATCCATGGTGGTGGAGAAGCTCCCGGTGGTGATCCTCCCCTCCGGCAGGGTGCCGAGAAGAGTTCTCCTGGTGCTCCCGATCTTGGAAGCGGCGGCGGCGGCGGAACAGAGATGAGATCGCGAAAAAGGGTTCCCGTCTCGAGGGTTTCGGGACACGATATAAATATATGCCAAAGGGGGGCATCAGCGGAGGCTCGGGGGGCCCAGGCGCCCCACCGGCGCGGCCAGGGGGGGCCGCGCCACCAGGGCGCCTGGAGCCCTGGTGGCCCCCCTCCGGCTGTGTTTTTGTTGCGGGGAAGCTTCTGGAACGCTGATTTTTTATATAATTTTTCCGGGATTTTTCTGGCAGTTCTCGTAATGGGAAAACCTGAAATACAAAAACAACAGAAAACAGAAACTGGCACTAGGGTGCACTGAGTTAATAGGTTAGTCCAAATATGATCAAAAGTGTATGGAAGTGTATAAATATCATAGCAATATCACCCAAAAGAGGCATGGAGCAAGCAGAAATTATAGATACGTTTTGGACGTATCAACATCCCCAAGCTTAATTCCTACTCGTCCTCGAGTAGGTAAATGATAACAAGAATAATTTCTGTGGTGACATGCTATTAACCATATAAGGATTTTTCATAGTCATATGACAAAAGCTTACTGAGACAATGAATCTGTAGTAATTAAGTTGCCTCATGAGAAAATCACAAAGAACTGAAAGTTTTACAATATGGTATTGAAACATCAAATAGATTTGTAATGAGCATGGTGTGCAAATATGACAAA
The DNA here is from genome assembly GCA_902687465.1 of Secale cereale. NCBI lineage: Eukaryota > Viridiplantae > Streptophyta > Magnoliopsida > Poales > Poaceae > Secale > Secale cereale. The sequence continues at coordinate 674,970,670 of LR738713.1, forward strand.
GTGATATCTCGCTTGCCCCCTTTAGTGAAGCAAAACATAAATGCAGGGGCACCTTCAAGGTTTAAGTGATGACTAGATACAATGATTTCAAAATAAACGATATCATAATCATGCAAAAGACAATGCTACTTTGGGACAATGCACATTACACTCAGAATGACAATCATGCTCTCAGTAGTTGGTGCTTTAAAAGAAGGCGGAGACTCTCGAACCATGGCTTTTGTTGGCAAGGTTGAAAACCCGTAGTCGGAAACAAAGACAAAGCATGTACCAGAGCTCTTGGTTTTAAAAACAGAGGTAATAATTATTTTTTCTTCTTCTTAGATCATGCATGTTTCGTCAACGAATGCTAGCAGATAACTCAATTACTTCTTGAGATGGACAAGTTTCGAGGAACGGCTCCCGAATGAGGACGATCACATCCTCTTAATCTTCTTTGTTTATCACTGCCAAAGTTTTCTGATTTCTCATGAACAAAGCGTGAAGGAGGGTTTGTTTGTTATATTAATTTTGAGCCGGGCGCACTCAATGCCAGTTCCTTCTCGTATTATGGGTTTGCACATTATACATGCAATCCCGGGGTGAAGCATGTCCAACTTAAAAAGATCATGAATTAACTACTACTTCCTCATGGACTTAAAACAGAGGCACAAAATAGGAATGCATTTTATTTCTTTTTGAATAATTTCGAGATGGTACATGAAAGTCTCCGTTAGGAATGGCAGGTAAATACCATGTAGGAAGGTATGGTGGACTCATATGGCATAACTGGTTTAAAGGAATTTGGATGCACAAGCAGTCAGTCCGCTTAGTACAGGTGGAGGTTAGCAAAAGACTGGGAGCGACCAACTAAGAGAGCAATGACGGTCATAATCATGCAGAGCGACAAAGCAACATTGAATCAGGCATGGTAGTTATATCGCTACTCAGAAATAAAAGATCATCAAGGCTTGACAGACTTTCTTTACAGTCTTAAATATGCGTGAGCATACGCCAAGTCAATCAAAGTAAATTCTTGAAGGAAGATATTACTAAACCATACCACATCATAGGCAAACAAATCATGTCGGTACTCCAATAACACATTGGAAACCCCCCCAGCTATTTGAGACTAACCATAAGAAAACATGAATTACTAAGCACCATTATGCACGTAGCATCTTTATCATAGACATACCAACCAGTGCCACGGAAGCAAACTCTCTTAATAAGATAATCATGATAATTAAAGAGAGTTCAAGCAACCAACTAAACGAAAGCTCTTTTAAAAAGATAAGCATGAAAACTAAAAGCTAAGCATGATAGTAGCTATTGAAAGACAAAGAACACACACAGCAAGATAGGCATGAAAATTCTATGTTATGTTCTAGGTAGAAGTGGAGCGTGTTTCTCTCCCACATAAAGAAAGCTGAGTTCCGACTCGTTATGAAAAGCTAAAGAAAACTAAAAAGGAAAACTAAAAGCAAGACGCTCCAAGCATAGCACATAACACATGAAGTGATAAAAATATAGTGGAACGAAAGACGAACTGATAATGTTGATGGAGAAGGGGATGCACGGGGCATCCCCAAGCTTAGACGCTTGAGTCTCCTTGAATATTTCTTGGGGGTGCATGGGGGCATCCCCAAGCTTGAGCGTTTGACACTCCTGAATCTTTTTATCATCTTCCCTCGCATACTTGAAAACTCCCTTCATACATAACTCATCATAATCTGATTAGCGAGGTTAGTACCCATAATAAAATAATTGTTCCTTGCTGGAAATAAGGATATTCTTGAAGTTCTACTATTTCTCAAGATTGCCAAAAGGTTTTTGCAAAGAAAAAGCAAGCTCTAGGTTTGCAAAATGCAGGAAAGGCAAAACATGACAGAATCTGTGAAAAACAGAACAGCAGGTAGTAAATGATTTTTTTCGGGGCACTTCTGCAACTCTAATCAAAAAACTCAAAACAGACGCACGAAAGACAATTGTATAGAGCACGCTGTCGAAAAATTTCAGACCAAAAAGATGATCTGGTGATTTTATACGATTTTTTCTATCCAAGGACATAATCTGTTTCCTGGACATCACGTCACAACTTTTGCACTTTCTTGCAATCAGAGGCTATACTTGGCACAAAATTGAAAAGCAAAGATACAATGATGATGCTACTGTAGTAAACAACATCATGACACAACAAAAGCAAAATAAAATTTTATTCATGTGGGCTGCCTCCCAAAAGCGCTTTCTTTTATGCCTTTAAGCTAGGCATAATGCATAGAGATCAAGTTTTATCAAGAGTAAAAGAATAGCTAGCCCGTACAACGGACTCAAAAGGTAACTTAATCTTCTTTCGAGGGAAGTGTTCCATCCCTTTCTTGAGAGGAAACTGGAATTTTATATTCCCCTCTTTCATGTCAATGATAGCACCAACGGTGCGTAGAAAAGGACGTCCCAAAATAATTGGACACGAAGGTTCACATTCAATATCCATAATAGTAAAATCAACGGGAACGTAGTTGTCATTGACAATGATAAGAACATCGTCGATCCTCCCCAAAGGTTTCTTTATGGAAGAATCAACGAGACAAACACCAAAAGAACAAGAATCAAAAGGTTTCAATTTAAGCATATCATATATTCTTTTGGGCATAACAGAGGTACTAGCACCAACATCACATAAAGCATAGCAAGAGAAGTTATTCAACTTAATTTTAATCATAGGATCCCAACCATCTTCTAGCTTTCTAGGTATGGAGGCTTCTACTCTAAGTTTCTCCTCCCTAGCTTTGATAAGAGCATTAGTGATATGCTCTGTGAAGGCAAGGTTAAGCGTGCTAGTGTGGGGATCTCTAGACATCTTGTGAAGGAAATCAATAACTTGGGTAAGAGTGCAATTATAAAAATCAAGGTCACTACTATCAAGTAAGGTGGTAGTGGTGTCCTTTAGGTTCACTTGTTTGGTAGTTTCTATAGTCATAGCATCACCATTAATAGGTCCAATGGGACCAGGAGTGCATTGGGTGCTAAGAGTTTGGATATCCTCAACAACTTGGATAGTAGCGACAGTGTGGTGGGTAGGAAGGTTCTTAATTCTATCTTCTTCCTCCCTTTCTCTAGCCCATCTCTCTTTAAGTTTAGCCAACATCCTAATGTTTTCATTAATTTGCACTTGAATAGCATTCATAGGAGTGACCTTCCTCTCCTCAAGAGGAGAAGTTCTAATTTTAAGCAATTCTACCTCATTGGCTAAATTGTCTACCTTCAAAGAGAGATCATCTAGTTTGTTTAATTTTTCTCCTACACTCTTATTAAAGGCTTTTTGAGTAGTGATGAAATCTTTAAGCATAATCTCTAGTTCAGTAGTGGAGTTCTTGGTGTTAGGATAAGCATTGTTGTTCCCATAAGAATTAGAGGGGAACGGTCTAGGATTGCTACCAAAATTACTCCTATAAGCATTGTTATTAAAATTGTTTCTAGAGATAAAGTTCACATCTACTTGTTCTTGAGCAATCAATGAATTTAAAGGAACATCACGAGGATCAACAGAAGATTGCTTCGAAAGTAGAGACATAATCAAGTCAACTTTTTCATTTAGGGAGGAAATCTCCTCGACAGAGTTTACCTTCCTACCTGTTGGAGCGCGTTCGGTGTGCCATTGGGAATAGTTGGTCATCATCTCATCGAGAAGCTTTGTGGCAGCACCAAGTGTAGTTGACATAAAAGTTCCTCCCGCGGCTGAATCTAACAAGTTCCGCGAGGTAAAGTTCAAGCCTGCATAAAAAGTTTGGATAACCATCCAAGTAGTCAAACCATGAGTAGGGCAGTTCTTGATAAGAGATTTCATACGTTCCCAAGCTTGGGCAACGTGTTCATTATCCAATTGTTTAAAATTCATTATGTTACTTCTTAGTTGGATAATTTTAGCAGGTGGATAGTATTTTCCAATAAAAGCATCTTTGCACTTGTCCCATGAATCTATGCTATTTCTAGGCAAAGACTGAAACCATATTTTAGCTCCTCCTCTCAAGGAGAAAGGAAAAAGCTTAAGCTTAACAATATTACCATCTATTTCTTGGTACTTTTGCATATGACAGAGTTCAACAAAATTGTTTAAGTGTAAAGCAGCATCATCTCCAGCACCGGAGAATTGATCTTTCATAACTAGGTTCAGTAAAGCAGGTTTAATTTCATAGGAAGGTGCTGAAGTGGCAGGTGTAGTGATAGGTGTGCAGATAAAGTCATCGTTGTTGTGACTAGTGAAGTCACACAACTTGGTGTTCTCGGTGGAACCCATAGTAGCAAGCAAGCAAGATAACTATTTTTGTGATTTTCGATAAAAGATACTAAAGCAAAAAAAAACTGAAAGGTAAATTAACAAGACTAAAAAGCAAAGGTAAAAGAAAGCGTGCAACTCCCCCCCTATCCTGAAGAGTGGAGTCCCCGGCAACGGCGCCAGAAAACTTTGCTTGATGGCTTCTCGCCCCTCGTTGGTTACCCCAAGTGGAAGGTTTGAGATGCAGTGTAGCGAAAGTTTTCCCTTGGCAAAGATACCAAGGATCGATTTCCCTGAGACTCCCAGTTTCAACAAGAAGGTGTCAACTGCTAACGGCGCCAGATATTAGCAATCAACGTGGACCTGCACACAGATACAAATAACTTTGCTCCCAACGAGTACAGAGAGGTTGTCAATCTCTCCGGCCTTGTAGTTTACAAAGGATCAAACGCAAGTGATAATAGTGATAGGTATTGTGGCAATAGTAAGTAAATGCGGAAAGTAAATAGCGGATGTGATCAATGATGGTAATATGGACCGGGGTCCCATGATGTTCACTAGTGATGTCTCTCTCCCAAAAGATGATAAAACAGCTATGTGAGGTGAACGAATTACAGCTGGGCAATTGACAGAATTATGTGCGCAAACCAATGCTAACTATGTTACAAGAAAGGTAGAGGTTCAAAGCATGGGCGGTACGCCAAGCCAAGTAGACCGAAATCCATCTGCATCTACTACTAATCATCCACCTTGAGATATCTATCCAGAACATCTCGCTGGTATTAAGTTGCGAGTCCCACCCATAGTGTAAACTCAAAGCAACAGACAACTGCATTAAAAGAACTTTGCGTAAAGTAAACAATCCTTGCACCCGCGGGCACAAGCACCGTTGTTTTCCCCCTTGTGGCAACAACACATCCCCTAGACTCATGTTTCTGTCACTCAAGCTAGTCATCGAGGGGCATGAACCCACAATCAAGCATAACGTTCCCTTTTGGAGTCACTACCTACTACTTGGCCAAAGCAATAAATAACAACGGAGAACATGCAAGAATTACTTATGAACATAAATATAAAAGAGGTAGATCAAATATATTACTCAAACACAATCTGAACATAATCTCACAATCCATCGGATCCCAGCAAACTCAACATAGCAACAGCATAAGGATTACATATGTGCCTCGATCATGTAGGGCAGCTCACGAGGACTAATTAGTGAAGCACAAGAACGGGAGGAGAACATCACATAGCTACTGGTCATGGACCCATGGTCCAAGGGAGACTGCTCACAACTCATCCGGGAGGCGTCCATGGTGGTGGAGAAGCTCCCGGTGGTGATCCTCCCCTCCGGCAGGGTGCCGGGAAGAGTTCTCCTGGTGCTCCCAATCTTGGAAGCGGCGGCGGCGGCGGAACAGAGATGAGATCGCGAAAAAGGGTTCCCGTCTCGAGGGTTTCGGGACACGATATAAATATATGCCAAAGGGGGGCATCAGCGGAGGCTCTGGGGGCCCAGGCGCCCCCCCGGCGCGGCCAGGGGGGGCCGCGCCACCAGGGCGCCTGGAGCCCTGGTGGCCCCCCTCCGGCTGTGTTTTTGCTGCGGGGAAGCTTCTGGAACGCTGATTTTTTATATAATTTTCCGGGATTTTTCTGGCAGTTCTCGTAATGGGAAAACCTGAAATACAAAAACAGCAGAAAACAGAAACTGGCCCTGGGGTGCACTGATGTGACGACCCCGGCCCGACCGTGCACTAATCATACACGCAAATGTACACGATCAAGCCTAAGGACTCACGTGAAGGAATCACAACACAACTCTAAAACATAAATAAATACATACAAGTTATATATTACAAGCCAGGGGCCTCGAGGGCTCGAATACATAACATGATGTCATACACAAGTCAGCGGAAGCGTTAGGTATCTGGGTACAGATACAACACAGCAGAAGATAGGCCTTTTGCAAAGGCGGGGCAAAAGAAAAAGCTACGATCGAAAAGGCGCAGGCCTCCTGCCTGGGACCTCCGATCCTACTCCTGGTCGTCGTCCGCCGGCTCCTCGTAGAAGTACTCGCCGGCCGGGTAGTAGTAGTAGCCAGCCTCGGGCTGGTAGCAGTAGTCGTCAACAGGGGCTGCGGGCACCATGGCTCCGTCGTCTGGTTTATCATGCGGGTAGGATAAAAGAGGAAGCAAAGCAACCGTGAGTACTCATCCAAAGTACTCAGCAAGACTTACATCAGATCTATACTAGCAATGCATTATTTTCAAAGGAGGCTTTATGTGGGTGGACTAGACTGCAGAAAGCCAGAGTAGAGAGGGGAAAAGCCTAGTCCTGACGAAGACTAGCATCTTCAGCGTCTTGCAGCAATGAGAAGGGAACAGAATGGTATATCATAATAATGTATAATGTTTGCAGCAATATCAACTTCATATCTCAAGTCACCAGTTCTAGTTGTACCGAAGTGGATACAACTCCGAGTGTCCGTTACCGTAGGACAGGCTATCGATAGATTGTTTCTTCCCTGCAGGGGTGCACCAAGTTACCCACCACGCTCGCTTAACTCCGGCCGGACACACCATCAGGTCGTGCCCGCCCTCGGCTAAACAATACGACGCAACCCGACCGGATACCGCCAGAGAGGATCGAGCACGTCGGACTAATCCTATGCCCCCGGGGGTCGGGGCCATCGCCCCGGACGCTCCGCACGTTGCGAGGACGTTCGGTAGCAGACCTAGCAACCCCTTATACAAGCGCGGTTGCATCCTAAGTCCAATCCGAACGGGCCGCTCAATCGCTGACGTCGTGACGACTCCGGCTGATGTATACGACGCAGAGCACCCACTCACACCCACGTGGTGGTTAGTGCTATCGGACCCGGAGGCCCCTCGGATCAAATATCCAAATCGCTTAGTGTGTTGGGAGCGCGCGGTAACGAGCAGAGCCTACGATACTGTTGGCCCCGTCGTCCCGTCTCGAGGACTTGTGACAAGGACTGGAATGACCGGCCACGCCTCGTAGTTATCTCGCGGGTACCCTCACTGGTCACCCGACTCCACAGCTCACGCCTCAAAGGCACTCGCGGGTACCCCTCAGGGTCAACCCGTCTCTATCCAACAAGTGTAGTAGTCACCATAAAGTGTCTTCAGACGCACGATACCTCTGGCCGCACGCCTTTGTTCCTGGCGACGTCCGGCCTCGGGGATCGATACATCTTTAAACACGGTACAGTAACCAGGGCATCCGTGTGGTTTACCCGCCGATGAGGAATCCGAGGAATCACCCTCGTTGGACTCCTAAACGACAAGTTCCGTTAAGGTGATACCGGAGGAATCATCCTCGGCGGTGTTCACCATAGCGGATGCACGACAAAAGCTAAGTCGGGAGTGGGAAGAGGAATCACCCTCGGTAACCCACAACGAGCTAGCTATACCACAGGGACAACATCGGAAGTGAGTTCGGAGGTATCACCCTCGTCACCCGATGTTAACTCTGCGGAGTCGAGCATATTAGGGGATGTGTGGTGCTGTGAAGAAGGTCAGGGGAAGGGGGCTCGATCGGTTGATCGAGACAAGGGTACTATGCGAGGCAACTACGAGAAAGCGGGACCACAGCAGTGCTACCCAACCTATACTAAGCAGTTTATGAATAAAGGCAGGTATCAACAATTTAGCAAAGACAGGCTATGCAACAGTAATAGGAGCAGTAGCAGTAGCAGCAATTCTAATGCAAGAATAAGAGAGAATAGACATAGGCGATATCGGAAATGCTCAAGGGGGGGTTGCTTGCCTGGTTGCTCGGTGGCAAAAGCAAGGTCGTCGGAGGGGGAACCAATCACCGGGACAGCGTCGGTCTCGGGATCTGCGTCAGCGCCGGACTCTACCGAGAGAGAAGAGGGGGAAGAAACAGATAAATACACAAGCATATGCAACACAGAGCGTGCTAAGCTAACGTGCAGTGCAGGGTTGCCTAAAAACATGTCTAGGTCATATTAGTTATTTTAAGAATTTGTTTGGATTTATTTTATTAAAGTTGAGCACTATTCATTTATCGAAAACAGGCCAAAAGTTCCATGTTCATCTAGCTAGGGGCATCTGACGGGAATACGGAGGGCGTATCTAGATTCGTATCGAAATTCTGAGCAATTTTCATATATAAATTATTTTCATCGGAGTTACGGATTAAAAGATATGAATTTTTAAAGTTTTAAACATTTTCTGAAATTATTTTATTAACAGAAAAGGATTTATGACGTCATCATGATGTCATCACTGCATCAGCAGTCAACAGCCGCACTGGTCAGGTCAAACCTGACCAGTGGGTCCCACATGTCAGCCTCTGTTATTAAACAGAGTTAACAAAAACTAAACCAGAGATTAAATAGCTCCAGGGCCCCACATGTCAGTGTCTTATTAGTATTTCTAATTAAGTTTAATTACAAAACGTTTTTAATTAACTACCTGTGCGGTGGGGCCCGCGTGTCAGTGGGTCAGGAGTGCCCAGTCAGCCAGTTGACCAGTCAACGTGGTCAACTGGGCGCTGGGGCCCGCTGGCAGTGACCCTGGGGGGGGGGGTGGCCCCAGGTCAGCCTCGGCGGCCGGCCGGCGTTTAAACGCCGGTGGGCGTCAAAACGCGGCGGCGACCGCGGGATCTCGCCGGAAAACCGCTACGGTGGTCCATTTGGCGTGAGGTTGGGCGCGTTCGAACGGGGCGGGAGTGCCGCATCCAACGGTGGTGGCCGTTGGGCCGGAGGTGGCCGGAATCAACGCCGGCGACGAGCTAAGGCGGAGGTGCGTTCGGGCGTGCGTCGAGCTAGGGGCTAGAGGGCACGGGGAGGCCCGTGTGCAGGTGCGTTCGGCTCCTGGAAGCACCAGGAGCAAGGTGCGGTGCTTAGCCGGCCATGGCAGTGGCCATGGCCACGAGCACGAGCTCGTCGGCGGCGGCCAGAGCGCGGCTACGGTGGTGGCTAGCTACGGCGTGCGGGGAAGCTAACGGAGAGGAACAGGAGGCGCAGGAGCTCACCGAGCGGCACACCGATGGCCCTTGGAAGCTTAGGAGCAGCAGAACGGCGGGGTTCGTCGGAGAAGCGCCGGCGGCCGAAGCAAAAGGGGCGATGGCGTACGGCTTCTGTGGTGTTCCTCGGCTCCTTCTCGTGGTCGAGGACGAGGTAGCAGAGAGTGGCGGGGCTCGCGGACGTGTTGGCTGGGCTCGAGGACGGCGGTGGCCGCGGTAGTGGCCGGAGCGCGGCGGCGGTGGCGCTCGGCCCCGGATCTGGGAGGGGGAAGAGAGGTGGAGAGGCCAGGCGAGGAGGGGGAAATGGATGGATAGGCCAGGGGGGGATGGCTCGGCGCGGCCTTATCCCCTCAGCTCACCTGCTCCGCAGCGGTGGCGAGCTGCGAGCGGCGGTGGCGCGCGCGGCCATGGCGGCGGTGACACGGGGAAGGGGGCAGGTGAGGGAGGCGGGCTGGGCCGGCTGGGCCTTGCCCAGGCGCCAGGTAAGTGGGCTTCTGCCCCCCCTTTTTCTTTTGTTTTAAAACAGAGAGAGAGAGAGAGAGGAATTATTTAGGCAATTATTTTGTGTTGGAAAAATGAGGAATTAGGCCCAATAATTCCATCACATGCTTATGCACTGCCACAGCAAGTTTGGGGATTTTTGGAAACAATTTGGAATTTTCATAAATGCAAAAGCATTTTAAAGTGCTGAAATGGCCTTGTTTTATTTGCTACTGTTCATTTTTGCATAGTAGTGATATTGTTTTCCTTAACAGATAATTGTTAGGGAATTTTTGCAAGAGGATGAACATTTTTGCAGCAACTTTGGTGCAACTTCATTTTGCACTTGAATTTTGAATTTGAATTTTCAGGGGAGTTTTGAACTTGTAAGCTTAACCACTGTGATTATATTAGACATGAGATGATGACATGGCATCATTAGCATAGTGTCACAGTGACAAGTTACAGAGGGGGTGTTACAACTGAGTTAATAGGTTAGTCCAAATATGATCAAAAGTGTATGGAAGTGTATAAATATCATAGCAATATCACCCAAAAGAGGCATGGAGCAAGCATAAATTATAGATACGTTTTGGACGTATCAATCACCTACACACATGCACGGATTATGTGGGTTAATATGCGCCGGAGATGGCCACTCCCAATGGATGATCTTCTTTTCCATAATGGTAAGGAGTGGCTCATACATTTGCTGAACAATTGTCCGGGCGATACCCGTGATATGATCATCATGTTGACATGGAGAATTTGGCAGCTATGCAATGACTTGGCCCACGGTAAGGACATCCCCCCGGTTCTGGCTTCGGTCAAGTTCTTAGACAGCTACTACAAGTCTATCAAGCTTGCTGGCATGTATTCAGAGGAAGAAATAGTTAGAGGAAAGATGCAGCCGAACATTACTGGCAAATCCCCGGAGAAGAAGCGGATCTTGGTTGTTCCTTGGCCATCTCCTGCTGTGGGCACGGTGGCCCTTTCGGTCGACGGCTCGTTCCAGGAGGCTGACGAGTCTGCAACAGCGGGCATGGTCCTACGGAACATCGACGGGACTATTATCTTTGTTGCATATCGGTTCATTTTTCATTGCAACGACTCGTTGGAAGCGGAACTACATGCAATCATGCAGGGCATGGCATTGGCGATTCAACATACCACTTTACCTGTTATAATTCAGTCGGACTCATCTGTAGCCTTGTCAAGCCTGTCAAACAACTATTTGGTTCAGTCGGCCTATGGCCAGTTAGTCCTCGAGATTAAGGACCTCTTTGGTAGTAGGGAGTTTGTGCCTCAGAAAATTAGTCGGTGTCAAAATAGAGTTGCCGACCGGTTGGCCAATTATAGCCATTCTGAGTGGGCTACGGCTGTGTGGCTTGGTTCAGTTCCACCTTGTATTGAGGATTTGAGGCCTCTTGACTGCAACTCTTTGAATTTGCAATAAACTCCCTTTACCCCCGCAAAAGAAAAAGAAAAAGAAAAGTGCATACTAATTGACAGGCCTTGTTGAGTGCACATGAGCGCATGTATGGGGCCAATTGATCATGCATGGAGCGTTTCCTTATGATTAATGCTGATGCAGATTTCGTTGTGAATTCTGCCTCAGAAGGTTTCTAGTGACGATGCAGGAAGATTTTTGGCTAGCTGCAATGAACCTATCTCTACTCCTAATGTCTGAGACTCTGAGTTGGTAGTCTCGCCTCACTCTGGTTAATTCTTCCTCACCGTTTTTGTTGGAAATATTCCCTAGAGGCAATAATAAAATGGTTATTATTATATTTCCTTGTTCATGATAATTGTCAAGTGTTTATTCTATAATTGTATTATCCGGAAATCGTAATACATGTGTGAATACATAGATCACAATATGTCCCTAGTGAGCCTCTAGTTGACTAGCTCGTTGATCAATAGATGGTTACGGTTTCCTGACCATGGACGTTAGATGTCATTGATAACGGGATCACATCATTAGGAGAATGATGTGATGGACAAGACCCAATCCTAAGCCTAGCACAAGATCGTGTAGTCCGTATGCTAAAGCTTTCCAATGTCAAGTATCCTTTCCTTAGACCATGAGATTGTGCAACTCCCGGATACCATAGGAGTACTTTGGGTGTGCCAAACGTCACAACGTAATTGGGTGGCTATAAAGGTACACTACAGGTACCCCCAAAGTATCTGTTGGGTTGGCACGAATCGAGACTGAGATTTGTCACTCTGTATGACGGAGATGTATCTCTGGGCCCACTCGGTAAGACATCATCGTAATGAGCTCAAGGTGACTAAGGGGTTGTTCACGTGGTGATGTGTTACTGAACGAGTAAAGAGACCTGCCATAACGAGATTAAACAAGGTATCGGTATACCGACGATCGAATCTTGGGCAAGTACTATACGGGTAGACAAAGGGAATCGTATACGGGATTGACATCGTGGTTCATCTGATGATATCATCGTGGAACATGTGGGAGCCAACATGGGTATCCAGATCCCGCTGTTGGTTATTGGCCGGAGATATGTCTCGGTCATGTCTGCATGATTCCCGAACCCGTAGGGTCTACACACTTAAGGTTCGATGACGCTAGGGTTATAGGGAATAGATGTATGTGGTTACCGAATATTGTTCGGAGTCCCGGATGAGATCCCGGACGTAACGAGGAGTTCCAGAATGGTCCAGAGGTAAAGAATTATATATAGGAAGTGAGGATTTGGCCACCAGAAGTTTCCGGACATCACCAGTAACGTACCGGGACCACCGGAAGGGTTCCGGGGGTCCACCGGGAGGGGCCACCAGACCCGAAGGCCTGCGTGGGCCAAGAGTGGGAAGGGACCAGCCCCTAGGTGGGCTGGTGCGCCTCCCACCAAGGCCCAAGGCGCAGGGAAGAGGGGAGGGGGCAAACCCTAGGGGCAGATGGGCCTTTAGGCCCACCCTAGGTGCGCCCCCCTCTCTCCCCCGTGTGGCCGCCCCTCCAGATCCAATCTGGGGCTGCCGCACCCCCTAGGGAGGTAACCCTAGATGGGGGCGCAGCCCCTCCCCTCCCCATATATATAGTGGGGTTTTGGGGGCTGCCATACACATGAGTCTTCCTCTCTCTTGGCGCAGCCCTACCCCTCTCCCTCCTCGTCTCTCGTAGTGCTTGGCGAAGCCATGCTGGAGTGCCATGCTCCTCCATCACCACCACGCCGTTGTGCTGCTGCTGGACGGAGTCTTCCCCAACCTTTCCCTCTCTCCTTGCTGGATCAAGGCGCGGGAGACACCAGGGCTGCACGTGTGTTGAACGCGGAGGCAACGTTGTTCGGTGCTTAGGTCGGATTCGGCCGCAATCTGAATCGCTTCGTGTACGACTCCACCGACCGCGTTCTTGCAACGTGATACGTCTTCAACGTATCTATAATTTTTGATTGTTCCATGCTATTATTTATGAAGTCTTGGATGTTTAATGGGCTTTATCATTCACTCTTATATAATTTTTGGGACTAACCTACTAACCCAAAGGCCCAGTCCAGATTGCTGTTTTTTTTGCCTATTTCAGGGTTTTGCAGAAAAGGAATATCAAACGGAGTCCAAACGGAATGAAACCTTCGCGAGAGATATTTTTGGAGGAAATCACGCTCGGGAAACGTCGGGACCAAGTCAGGGGGCAAAGAGCCAGCCCTCGAGGGTGGGGGGCACGGGGCACGCCCCCTGCCTCGAGGCTGGCCCACACGGTCCCCGGTGCCCTCCTTCTTCCTATATATACCTACGTACCCCAAAAACTCCACACGCAGAGAGAAAACCCTAATTCCACCGCCGTAGCTTCTGTTCCTATGGAGATCCCATCTTGGAGCCTGTTCCGGGAGGGGGATCCATCACGGAGGCCTTCATCATCATCATCATCGCCCTCACCATGAGTTGTGAGTAGTTTACCACAGACCTTCGGGTCCATAGCTAGTATCTAGATGGCTTCTTCTCTCTCTCCGAATCTCAATACAAAGTTCTCCTCGGACTTCGAGGAGATCTATTCGATGTAATCTCTTTTTGCGGTGTGTTTGTCGAGATCCGATGAATTGTGAGTTTATGATCAAGGTTATCTATGAAAGATATTTGGTTATTCTCTGAACTTTTTATGTGTGCTCATAATATCCTTGCAAGTCTCTTCGAATTATTGGTTTGGTTTGGCCTAATAGATCTATAGTTCTTGCAATGGGAGAAGTGCTTGGCTTTGGGTTCAATCTTGCGGTGTCCTTTCCCAGTGACAGTTGGGGTAGCAAGGCACGTATTGTATTGTTGCCATCGAGGATAAAAAGATGGGGTTTTCATCACATTGCTTGAGTTTATCCCTCTACATCATGTCATCTTGCTTAAGGCGTTACTCTGTTCGTATGAACTCAATACACTAGATGCATGCTGGATAGCGGTCGATGTGTGGAGTAATAGTAGTAGATGCAGGCAGGAGTCGGTCTACTTGTCTCGGACGTGATGCCTATATACAATGATCATGCCTAGATAGTCTCATAATTATTCGCTTTTCTATCAATTGCTCGATAGTAATTTGTTTACCCGCCGTAGAATATCGCTATCATAAGAGAAGCCACTAGAGAAAACTATGCCCCCCGTGTCTATTCTCAACATATCAATCTACATCTACTTTACTTTTACCGCTTTTATTTGCTGTTTTATTAAACCTAAAATACCAAAAGTATAACTATCATCTCTATCAGATCTCACTCTCGTAAGTGACTGTAAAGGGATTGACAACCCCTTATCGCGTTGGCTGCAAAGTTCTTATTTGTTTGTGCAGGTGCGAGGGACTGGTGCGTGGTCTCCAACTGGATTGATACCTTGGTTCTCAAAAACTGAGGGAAATACTTACGCTACTGTGCTGCATCTCCCTTTCCTCAAGAGGTAGCACAACGCTTCTGCATCGCGATCTTCAAAGGTATGAAGATGCACTCCCGTCTTGTTGCTAGTAACTCCATAGATAGATCTTGGTGATGCGTAGATTTTTTTTTGAATTTCTGCAACGATCCCCAACATTTTATCCCACCAACGCATTTAGACCGGATTTTACCCATGATCTATTTTCGTCTCACTAGTTTATTTTCGCCTCACCTCCCACCACCTCCTCCCATTGGTTTAAACTCATTATCAATCTTTGGTAATGCAATAAAATTCACACGGGAATAAATCAGACACAGTCAGCAATCAATCTCAAACCTACCAAGAGATTTGGTAACAGAATAAATTCAAATGGAAGGGTAAGAGGACGTTCTTTGGTAATGCAATAAAATTCACACGGGAATAAATCAGACACGGTTGGCAATCAATCTCAAACCTGCGAAGAGATTTGGTAAAAGAATAAATTCAAATGGAAGGGTAGGGGACTGTCGGTGTCAAAACCGGCAGATCTTGGGTAGGGGGTACCAAGCTGCGTGTCTAAGGATCAATGGTAACAAGGGACAATAGGGATATGCTGTTTACCCTGGTTCGTGCCCTCTTAAAGGAGGTAAAACCCTACATCATGCTTGATTGTATTCGATGTGTATAGGGGTTACAAGAGTTGATCTACCTCGAGATAGTATCGGCTAAACCCTAGATGTCTAGCCTAAGATTATTCTTCTGAATCCTCTGTACAGACTAAACCCTCCGGTTTATATTCACATCGGAGGGGCCTAGGGTTGTACAGAGTTGGTTTGCAGAGGAAGGAAATATTACACCCGGACACCAAACTTGCCGTTCTACACACATAGGAGTCCTACCCGGACACGGGGAATAGTCTTCTGCTTTGTCTCCATGGCCCATTAATCCGGCCCATATCGAATAGTCCATACACCCGAGGACCCCCTAATCCAGGACTCCCTTAGTAGCCCATGAACCAGTCTTCGATGACGATGTGTTCGGCACACGAATTGTCTTCGGCATTGCAAGGCGGGTTCCTTCTTCCGAATACTTCAAGATGGGATTGGATACGGCGCAATCCGGCTCGGGGTCGGGGGTATTTATCTCTCCTATCTAATCTATCTCCGCCTCCGCGGAGAGGAAGAAATCGTTTCCGGTTCGGCAATGGAGAGCGTTCATGGCTGGGCACCTACCAATCCAATCTGCCGGGGGCGGGGGTTTTCCGCCGCAGCAGGGCAGAGCGGAGGAGAGCAGGGGAGGGGAGGAGACGGCCGAGATGCTTCGCCGCGCGCACGCGTGTCGAGACACCGCGAGAGGTAGGTAGGCTACGGCTGGATGGATGGTGTGGACGTCGTGGGCCACTAGCGCTACTCCCTCGCCTTGTTTCTCGGTTGGGCCGGCCGGCTCCACACCCAATGGTCAACAAACCTTCCCTTCCCTTTTGCTTGGTGGACTTTTTTTGACACCTCCTTGCTTGGTGGACTTGATTTGCTTTGGTACCAAAAAAATCATATCTTGGTCTTTCATGACACGTAGTGCTCCCGGACAAGAAGGGTTGATGGACCGGAGCTGTTGCCGGTGTGTACCTCTGTGTACCGGCCTGCGCTTGGATTGGAGCCGGTGGCTACTACTGCATCGACGACCAGCTAAAATCGCGGCGACTACGCGATGGCCTAAAAATAAATTGTATCAAGTTCACGTGTAGCAACGAGT
This sequence comes from Secale cereale, assembly GCA_902687465.1. Classification (NCBI taxonomy): domain Eukaryota; kingdom Viridiplantae; phylum Streptophyta; class Magnoliopsida; order Poales; family Poaceae; genus Secale; species Secale cereale. The sequence goes on from LR738713.1 coordinate 674,987,018, forward strand.
CTGATGCCTGAGGTGATCATCGATCAGGCGCATTGGGATAGGGGAACGAAGGTGGGCGGGAAGAGGGGGCCCCGCGCGGGGTTCATGTAGGAGGGTATTTGAAGGTGAAATGGAGAAGTTGTGGTATGGCCGCCGATCACTTACAAGGTCTTGTAAGCGTGCGTAGACCCAATTGATGGAGCATGCATGGTGATATGGCAACAATTACCGTAGACTGTGGGTGAGTGGGTGCATTAGAGTTTGGTTTGAAAAGTTGATTGTACGTGTACGACGTCATGATTCCAAAACCAAATATCAATGTATTTACTACCTCGAAAAGGTACCAAACACATAGTACTACTAAGAAGGGTACATATTTCTTGGTACCAGTCAATCGATTCCACGCCTATTTAGGATAGGCCAGAGTGAGCCTTTTTTTCGTTTCCACAACACCGCACACCTCACCTTCAACGAACATTCTTTTTCTCAATGGTTACATATGCTGGTCTCGTTTGCTCAATAGAATTGTCTTCTTGCACTAAGTGGGCATGAGAGGCAACAGGAAGTGGCATGTGTGAGTGTCGTTTACATATGCCACTCCTCGGTTCTACGCTTGTATTAGTGACCGATTGGAATGCATTCTCACCCAGGAGCGTAAAGTACTTTGAGTACTACACTGGCAAGACTAGATAGCTAGTGTGGTTATGACGCACGTCCTAGTTCACCTAGTCAAATAGATTATCATTCTAGGTCATGTATTTCTACATAATATGTTCCCCTTTAAGAGGTTCATGAAAGTCTTAAATAAATGTGTTCATAACTGTGCTAGGCCAGAAGGAAGAATCTTCAAGGGTCATGAAACAGGGGAGGTTATTAAGTTTTGTGTTGACTTTATTTCTGACCTTAAGTCGATCGGTGTTAGTGAACCACGGCATTAGCGGAGACTGAGTGGAAAAGACACGCTAGGAAAGGATTCAGTACTATGTATGGACGGGCATTCTTTCACTCAAGCACACTACACCGTTCTACAAAATTCCACCTTGGTGGCTCGGTATATCGAGGACACATGAATATAGTACGCTCTAAGAACCCGAGATAGTCTGACCCCTGGATTAAACGTACACACATGGCGCCTTTCGACGGTTGGTTGCAAGCACATCTCATAGTGTAAATACATGACCCATGAAGGGACACGACCGATCGTGGGGGCGTTGGTGTGTCGAACGGTTGCCACAGGTAAACCGATGACAATTTACAAAGGTAGGATTATCCCTAAATAATACTCCCTCCGTCTCATAATGTAAGACGTTTTTTGACTCTAGTGTAGTGTCAAAAAAAGTCTTACATTATGGGACAAAGGGAGTAGGAATTAGTTTATTTCCTAACAGTACCAAAACTTCTCAACTTGGTCTTTCTTGGAAAGACACGTGGTGTTCAAGTCCGGGGGAGGGGTGATGGACTGGACACATCGTCATCTGCATATCTCCATGCATCAATGCACAGTTGGATCAGAGTTGGTATACATGGTCGATGGCTACAGCGGTGACGACGACCGTCTAAAATTGCGGCGACACAACTGGCTAAAAATAAATACTGTAGTGAGTGCACGGACGAGCCCGAGATCGGTGGTCGAGGCGGTTGATTTGGCGGCCTTGGGAGGGGCGAAGAAGGCGGGCAGTGGAAGGAGGGAGGGTTCACTAAAGATATCCACGAGGAAGATGAGTCCGCGAGGAAGGAGAGGGGTTGAAATGGAGTTGTGGTGTGCCCACCAGCTAGTAATTGATAGGACTTGTAGACGCGCGTGAGGGGTGTGTGGGACCAATTAATGGAGAATGCATGGTGAAGCTGGTCACAATGGGGTGGAACTTAGGAGTAACATCACATATTTCAATACAACGTTGCTTATGTGGCACATATTTAATGAAGAGTGAGGTGTTTGTGGTAACTAGCTAAGTTACCGGAACATCACACACTTTAAGAAACAATGAGTCTATAAGCTAATAAATGCATCGTTGCATGACACTACCTACATGTTCCTACCCACTGTAGAGGTAGTAATATAGTCTAGATAAGTGTGTATGTTACTACCTTATGTTCCTGCCCATTGTGACCAGCCTGAGATGGCAACGAATGATATAGACGGTTGGCGCGAGCATTAGAGTTTGGTTTGGAAAGTAGAGTGTACTTGTAGAAAGCCATGATTGTCGACCAAATATTGATGAATTTACTTCAGAAGTATTAGAGTACCCTAGTGGAAGTAAAATAGGTGGTAACATCACACATCTTTAGACAAAACAGATGATGTGACGAGTAATTAATGAGGAAAGAAGGACGTATGGTAACATAGCTAGTTACTGTAACATCACGCATACCAAGACAAGATGAGTCTACAGCCTAATAAATAAAGTGTTGCATGACACCATACATATGTTACTCCCCACTATAGAGGTAGTAACATATAGACTAGTAACATATGCATGTTACTAGTCTAAGTTACTACTCATTGTGACTAGTCTTAGACTTAGTAGTACCGAGGGCACACGTTGCTAGGCGTCAGTCAATCGATTCCACACCTATTTACGACAAGCGAGAGCGTCCCTTTTGCACACCTCACCTTGAGTGAACATTCTTTTCTCAATGATTACATATGCTACTCTTGTTTCCTTGGCAGACTCGCCTTCCTACACTAAGTACTCCCTCCGTCTCAAAATTCTTGTTTTACATTTGTCCAAATACGGATGTATCTTAGTGTTAGATACATCCGTATCTAGAAAAATCTAAGACAAGAATTTTGAGACGGAGGGAGTATGTTTGAGAGGCAACATATGAACTTGCACGTGCGAGTGTTACGGTGCATTGACGTTGCGTCCATGTGTTTCCACATTTATCTGAGATGAATGGCTAGAAGCTGTTTGGTCATTTTAGGCCAGTTAGTATTTTTGTGCTTGCTTTTCAGATGGGCTAATATACATGGTCGATGGCGACTATTGCGTCGATGGCCGACTAAAATTGTGGTTGTCGCGGATGGTTAAAAATAATTAAGTGGAACGAGTGCATGGACGATGATGAGTCTGGTGTTCGAGACGGTAGATTCGGTGGCCTTGGGAGAGGGGAAAGAAGGCTGGTGGGAAGGCATTCAGATTCGCTGACTTGCCGTGGCAAAGGTAGCGAAGCTACAATACTGTTACCTTTGCCTAGTCTCATCCGTCGGATTGAAAAGCAGTGACCCAGATCACATGCTACAACACGGTCAACAGTCATTCACATGAACAGTGGTTTATGTGAACAATGCTCGGGAATAGTAATTTGTTGAATCTCAGCCTTTGATTCTTATTCTTGCGGCAAAGTCGGTGGGGACTTGCTGTGGCTAAGTCAGCGAATTCGGATCCGGTGGGAAGAAGAGGGGAAGGAGGGGGGTGTCACGAAAGAGGTATTCAAAGGTGAATGAAGTTGTGGTGTGGTAACCAACTAGTTGCTAGACCTTATAGGAGCGTGTGAACGGTGCGAGGATCCAATTGATGAAGTATGCATGGTGATATGGGAACAACTATTGTACAATGTGGGTGAGTGGTTGGGTATGTTAGACTTTACTTCGAAAGTATGGACATATTACTATGAAGGGTACACTACATAGTACTCCCTCCGTAAACTAATATAAGAGCGTTTAGATCACTGCTTTTAGTGATCTGAACGCTTTTATATTAGTTTATAGAGGGAGTGATCTAAACGCTTTTATATCAGTTTAAGGAGGGAGACCGAGGGTACATGTTGTCTGGTACTCCCTCCGTCCGGAAATATTTGTCATCAAAATGAATAAAAAGATATATATCTAGATGTATTTTAGTTCTAGATACATCCTTTTTATCCGTTTTGATGACAAGTATTTTCGAACGGAGGGAGTAGCAGTCAATCGATTGCACACCTACTTAAGAAAGACAAGAGCGAGCCATTTTCTCATTGCTACAACACCGCACACCTCACCTTGAGCGATCAATTTTTTTCTAATGGTTACATATGCTAGTCTCGTTTCCTTAGCACAATCGCCTTCCAACACTATGTTGGCTTGAGTGGCAACATGAACTTGCACGCGTGAGTGTTATGTGGCGTCAACGCCACCCTATGCATGGCCACTTGTGCTATGCTAATGACCTTGTTTCCCCAAAAGAGAAACGACACTATGACACTTCCGCGGCAACCGTTGTAGCTCCGGTGGCGATGACCGAAGCTCACAGGCGTTCTCACCGACGTGTTCGCCGGCGCTCATCCCCTGCTTGCAACAAAATAGTCGAGCGGTGGGACAGATGCCCAGTGTTACAAGCGACGACGGAAAAAACTACAACCGCTAATTAAAAAGGCTTCAACCAGCTATGAAAAAAGTTCAACTCGTACGACGGAAACTATGAACGACCAAAGAAAAGTTACAACCGGTGATCAAAAACTTTATCTGGCGATGAAAAAAGCTTCATCCGACGATGAAAAGAGCTTCAACTGTGGAGCCGTAAGACATAGACGGCAAACAAAAAGCTACAACCTGTTGGAAATATGAGTAAATTTCTACGAGATTTAATCCGAATAAACAGAAGATAAATCATGACAGCAATAGCAGAGATTAAACTAATCATGCGAACTAGCATAGTAGATGAACAGATCACATTTAGAGCACATACTGGAAACATGAACTCTATCACGATCTCGAACAAGAAAGATAGAATCACATACGGTGCAGCGGGAGCAGCACCACCGGCATTGATGTTGTCGCCCATGTCGTTGAGGATGAGGTTGCCGAGGTCGGGGAAGAAGTCGTCGTTGGCGAAGTCATCGCTGCCAGCAGTCGCGCGAGTGCGTTCCCCAAAAACCTGATCGCCCCTCTCCCGTACTGGATCACGAGAGGCGGGGTTTTGAAGGCCTGTTGTCCCTTCTCGCATTGCACGTCGGAAGGAGGGATGGAGAAGACTTGCGTGGTGACGCAATGCTCTGGAATGATGGTGCAAAACCATACGATGCGGCGGCTAGGGTAAACGTCTGCCTGACTATATAATGTGGACCGGTTAGGTCGTGGAGAAAACCCCACGTCCAAGTAGCGGCCCCACGATCTAAAAGGATCGGAAACGGCTGAAGAATTAACGCGTCCATTAATTATTAATTAATGACTTATTAATTATTACCGAGCAGCAAATATATAGACAATGTGCATAGCTCTGTCCTCGGCTTGGCTCATTCCCGCAACCCGCGACGCGTCGTGGCGAGGCGAGGCGAGTGAGGAGGAGGAGCGCACGTGTAGGTCTCATCTTCTCATGCTCATACAAATGGTAGAAGAGCTCACCGTATAAAGAGATGCAACTCTTTAGTCCCACTTACATCACTCACTAGCTATGCATGAATGGGCCTACAGAATTTCAGAATTTTAGTTGGGCTTTGGGCCAAAGGCCTACTAGCAAAATTCCAATAATCCCCCACAAAGTCTCATTGGCACATCTCTCATTTAGTTCCAAAACATTGTTTATATACTGGTGCTCAGTGGATACTGTAAAGTTGAACTTCCACTCAAAGATTTATGCTAAACTAGATCACAACTTGAATAGTGGACTATGCCTTGAACTAAAAGTTTTCTGCGAGACTAGTTTCACATAAATTCTTGCCCGATACTGAGCTGCCGCAAGGCTTTCCCGCAGGTGGAGCGTATACGTCATACTCCAGGGCCTTTCATAAATTTATTAGAGAACACCCAATTCTCACGGACTGCGACGTTAACAGTCAAATTCATATAGGTGTGTTTCTCAGGAGATGCTCTGCGGGGCGACATCTCTGCTTACCCGAATAAGCCACTTGGAACACATTAAAATAAATATCAACCTGCCATGCACATTAGGAGAGTATTGCATCTTCACGGAGTGTGATAATTAATATAGGGATACTCTCCTCCCAACGGACCAACAACTTGTCTCCCACTTCTACTTCGCGGGATCTCCGATCACATAGAGTGTGTTACCACTGTGGACAACTCATGCGGTGGGTCTTAAGCTCATCTCAATCGATGCATTATCTACCACATTACATGATAAACCCTTTGTGAAGGGATCTACCAAGTTTTTCGACATTTGGATGTAATCCAGCATAATAACCCCGGTGTTCTTCAATTTTCTAATAGATTTCAATCTCCTCCTCACATGCCTCGAGGACTTCATATTATCCTTAGAATTGTTTATATTGACGATCACAGGTTGATTATCACAGTTCATCGGGATAGGGGTATTGGTTTTTCAACCATAGGTAAGTCCATCAAAAGCTCACGAAGCCACTCTGCTTCAAAAGTGGCAGTGGCTAATGCTGTGAGTTTTGCTTCCATAGTTGACCTCGTTAAGATAGTCTGCTTGCAAGACTTCTAGGAAACAACGCCACCATGATGACCCACAAGTGTAGGGGATCTATCGTAGTCCTTTCGATAAGTAAGAGTGTCGAACCCAATGAGGATCAGAAGGAAATGATAGGCAGTTTTCAGTAAGGTATTTTCTGCAAACACTGAAATTATCGGTAACAGATAGTTTTGTGATAAGGTAATTGGTAGCAAGTGACAAAAGGTAAAAGTAAATAAGGTGTAGCAAGGTGGCCCAATCCTTTTTGTAGCAAAGGACAAGCCTGGACAAGCCTGGACAAACTCTTATATGGAGGAAAGCACTCCCGAGGACACATGGGAATTATCGTCAAGCTTGTTTTCATCACGATCATCTGATTCACGTTCGGTACTTTGATAATTTCGTATGTGGGTGGACCGGTGCTTGGGTGCTGTCCTTACTTGGACAAGCCTCCCACTTATGATTAACCTCTAATGCAAGCATCCGCAACTACAAACGAAGTATTAAGGTAAACCTAACCATAGCATGAAACAAGTGGATCCAAATCAGCCCCTTACGAAGCAACACATAAACTAGGGTTTAAGCTTCTATCACTCTAGCAACCCATCATCTACTTATTACTTCCTGATGCCTTCCTCTAGGTACAAATAATGGTGAAGTGTCATGTAGTCGACGTTCACATGACACCACAAGAGGAGAGACAACATACATCTCATCAAAATATCGAACGAATACCAAATTCACATGACTACTTATAGCAAGACTTGTCCCATGTCCACAGGAACCAAAGTAACTACTCACAAGACATAATATTGTTCATGATCAGAGTGATATTAATATGCGTAATGAATCTGAAAATATGATGTTCCACCAAGTAAACCAACTAGCATCAACTACAAGGAGTAATCAACACTACTAGCAACCCACAGGTACCAATATGAGGTTTGGGGTACAAAGATTGGATACAAGAGATGAACTAGGGTTTGAGAGGAGATGGTGCTGGTGAAGATGTTGATGAAGATAACCCTCCCCAAGATGGGAGAGTTGTTGGTGATGACGGCGGTGACGATTTCCTCCTCCCGGAGGGAAGTATCCCCGGCAGAACAGCTCTGCCGGAGCCCTAGATTGGTTTCCGCCACGGTTCCGCCTCGAGACGGCGGCGTCTGGTCCGGAAAGCCTCCTTATGATTTTTTTCCAGGTCAAAACACCTCATATAGGAGAAGATGGGCATCGGGGGGCCATCGGGTGGCCCATGAGGCAGGGGGCGCGCCCAGAGAGGGGGGGGGGCGTCCCCCACCCTCGTGGATAGGTGGTGGCCCCCTGGTGAATTTCTTTCGCCAGATATTTTTTATATTTTCTGAAATGATGTCCCATGGAGTTTTGGAGCTTTTTGAGTTGTGCAGAATAGGTCTCCAATGTTTGCTCCTTTTCCAGCCCAGAATTCCAGCTGCCGGCATTCTCCCTCTTCATGTAAACCTTGTAAAATAAGAGAGAAAAGGCATAAGTATTGTGACATAACGTGTAATAACAACCCATAGTGCAATAAATATCAACACAAAAGCAAGATGCAAAATGGACGTATCAACTCTCCCAAGCTTAGACCTCGCTTGTCCTCAAGCGAAAGCCGATATCGAAAAATATGTCCACATGTTTAGAGATAGAGGTGTCGATAAAAATAAAATACGGACATGAGGGCATCATGATCATTCTTATAACATCAACACACACACACACACACACACACACACATATATATATATATATATATATATATATATATATATATATATATATATATATATATATATTGTCATATGATTCTTATGCTAAAGTAACAATTCATTCACATTGTCAAGTATGAATCAGAAACTTCACTGAAACCAACAAACTATGATCTCGGTCATTGAAGCAATTGCAATTTATCATAACATCGGAAAGAGTCAACATAAGAGCTTTTCAGCAAGCCCACATACTCAACTATCATATAGTATTTCACAATTGCTCACACTCACGCAATACTTATGGGTATGGAGTTTTAATCGGACACATAGAAAGATAGGGGCTTATGGTGTTGCCTCCCAACCTTTTACCTCAAGGGTAATGTCAGACCATGATAACTTACATCCAAGTGGGTATATATGTCAGGATCTTTCCAACACAATGTGCTTGCCAAAGGATAAAATGTAAAAAGGAAAGGTGATTTTCACCTTGACTCTTATAAGGCAAGAATAATAGATAGGCCCTTCGCAGAGGGAAGCAGAGGTTGTCATGTGCTTTTATGGTTGGATGCACAAAGTCTTACCGCAAAAGAACGTCGCTCTATATTGCCACTTGTGATAAGGACCTTTATTATGCAGCCCGTCGCTTTTATTACTTCCATATCACAAGATCGTATAAAGTTTATTTCCTCCACACTAATAAATCATACATATTTTAGCGAGTTTGCAACAATGACAACTTACTTGAAGGATCTTACTCAATCCATAGGTATGTATGGTGGACTCTGATGGCAAAACTGGGTTTAAGGATGTATGGAAGCACAAGTAGTATCTCTACTTGGTGCAAAGAGTTTTGGCTAGCATGAGGGGGAAAGGCAAGCTCAACTTGTTGGATGATCCATGACAATATACTTTATTTCGAATATAAGAAAACATAACCCATTATGTTGTCTTCCTTGTCCAACATCAACTCTTTAGCATGTCATATTTTAATGAGTGCTCACAATCATAAAAGATGTCCAAGATAGTGTATTTGTATGTGAAACCTCTCTTTCTTTATTACTTCCTATTAATTGCAACGATGACTAAGACTATGTTTGTCAACTCTCAACAACTATTATTCATCATACTCTTTATATGTGAAGTCATTACTTCCCATAAGATCAATATGATCTCTTTGATACTTTTTATATTTTCTTCCATTCTATCATGACCAAAGTGAGGAAATCAAGCCCTTGACTCAACACTAATCTTTATTAAATAGCTCACGGACTCGATTACAAAGGTAAAGATCATAAAGAAAAAGCTCACAACTAGATCATGCTAAATTTATTCTACTAGATCAAGATACTACCAAAAGGATCGAACTAGGAAAAACGGTAAATATAGGAGTGTGATGGTGATATGATACCGGGGCACCTCCCCCAAGCTTGGCAGTTGCCAAGGAAGTGCCTATACCCATATGATTATGTCTCCTTCTTCGAAGTTGGTGATGATGGAGTTGAAAGTGGTGACGCCGGATCATCATACATCGAGCGTAGGAGGTCCTCCAGCTTGCGGATAATACCTTTGAGTGCAACTATATGCTCCTTCAACAAAATATTTTCACTTGTGAGATACTAGTTTTGTATTTGAGCTAACTCAATCATCTTGAAGGCTTCAATCTCAGTTGAACTAAAAAGGTTTGGAAGGGGTTTAAGGATGTCTTCTTCTCCTGTTGTCGGAGCCTGATCTTCCACCGCCTTCTTGATCCTTTTCTCCTTGTTGATATCCTCGAGTCCTTCCCTCTTCAGATCTATCTTCATTAGCCGAGCATCGTTGCCCTCATTGTTGGAGGAGGAGGACGACATGATGCCTGGCCTTGTCAACCCTAGCAGAAAAATAGCTCGAAACAAGAACATAGGATTTTTGTGTGATACGGTGGTCAAGACCTTTGGGAGAATATATGATGAATTTTTACCGACCAAAAGAAGTAACGTGCAAGAAATCGGAGTCCAGGAGGCACACGAGGTGCCCACGAGGCAGGGGGCGCGCCCTCCACCCTCGTGGACACCTCATGTCTCTTCCGGACTACCACTTATTTTTCTATTTTTCTAAATATTCCAAAACGGCGAAAAATTGCCATTAGAACTGTTTTGGAGTCAGTTTACTTACCGTACCACATACCTCCTCCTTTTCGGGGTCTGAATCATTATGAAAAGTGTCCCTTATGTATTCCTCTGGGGTTACGGTTTCAGTAACATTGGTTTCAACATTTATAGGATTACCTGAGATATAATGTTTGATTCTTTGACCGTTCACCACCTTCGGATTCGTGCCTTCGAAGTTGTTGATTTTTATGGCGGAACGATAGACCTCCTCGATAACGTAAGGACCTTCCCATTTAGAGAGAAGTTTTCTTGCAAAAGTTTTTAAACGGGAGTTGTATAGAAAGACATAATCACCTATGTTAAACTCACGCTTTTGTATCCTTTTGTCATGCCATCTTTTAACCTTTTCTTTAAACAACTTGGCATTCTCATAAGCCTGGGTTCTCCATTCATCAAGAGAGCTAATGTCAAATAACCTCTTCTCACCGGCAAGTTTGAAATCATAATTGAGCTCTTTGATAGCCCAATATTCCTTATGTTCTAGCTCAAGAGGTAAGTGACATGCTTTTCCGTAAACTATCTTATATGGAGACATACCCATAGGATTTTTGTATGTAGTTCTATAGGCCCATAGTGCATCATCAAGTTTCTTGGACCAATTCTTTCTAAACCTATTAACTGTCTTTTGCAAAATTAATTTCAGCTCTCTATTACTTAATTGTACTTGATCACTAGTCTGTGGGTGATAAGGGGATGCAATTCTATGATTAACATCATACTTAGCAAGCATTTTACGGAAAGCACCATGAATAAAGTGTGAACCACCATCAGTCATTAAGTATCTAGGGACTCCAAACCTCGGGAAAATAACTTCTTTAAGCATCTTAATAGCGGTGTTGTGATCAGCACTACTAGTTGGAATAGCTTCTACCCACTTAGTAACGCAATCAACAACAACTAAAATGTGTGTGTACCCATTAGAGGAAGGAAACGGCCCCATATAATCAAAGCCCCAAACATCAAACGGTTCAATAACAAGTGAATAATTCATAGGCATTTCTTGACGTCTATTGATATTACCAATTCTTTGACATTCATCACAAGATAAGACAAACTTACGGGCATCCTTGAAGAGAGTAGGCCAATAGAAACCAGATTGCAATACCTTATGTGCAGTTCTATCTCCAGCATGGTGTCCTCCATAAGCTTTAGAGTGGCACTTGCATAGGATCTGTTCCTGTTCATGCTTAGGTACACAATGTCTAATAATACCATCTACTCCTTCTTTATAAAGGTGTAGGTCATCCCAGAAGTAATGTCTCAAATCATAGAAGAACTTTTTCTTTTGCTGGTATGTGAAGCTAGGAGGTATAAACTTAACAACAATGTAATTAGCGTAATCAGCATACCATGGAGCAATACGAGAAGTATTTATGACAGCTAATTGTTTATCAGGAAATCTATCATCAATAGGTTGTGGGTCATTGATGTCTACTACACAACCTTCTTCTTGTAGACATTGTTGGGCCTCCAAGTGCAGAGGTTTGTAGGACAGTAGCAAATTTCCCTCAAGTGGATGACCTAAGGTTTATCAATCCGTGGGAGGCGTAGGATGAAGATGGTCTCTCTCAAACAACCCTGCAACCAAATAACAAAGAGTCTCTTGTGTCCCCAACACACCCAATACAATGGTAAATTGTATAGGTGCACTAGTTCGACGAAGAGATGGTGATACAAGTGCAATATGGATGGTTTTTGTAATAAGGAAATATAAAAACAGCAAGGTAACTAAAGATAAAAGTGGGCATAAATGGTGTTGCAATGATAGGAAACAAGGCCTAGGGTTCATACTTTCACTAGTGCAAGTTCTCTAAACAAGGATAACATAATTGGATCATATTACTAGCCCTCAAAATGCAACAAAGAGTCACTCCAAAGTCATTAATACCGGAGAACAAACGAAGAGATTATGGTAGGGTACGAAACCACCTCAAAGTTATTCTTTCTGATCGATCTATTCAAGAGTCCGTAGTAACGTTCAATCTATCATAGAGTTCGTACTAGAATAACACCTTAAGACACAAATCAACCAAAACCCTAATGTCACCTAGATACTCCATTGTCACCTCAAGTATCGGTTGGCATGATTATACGATATACATCACACAATCTCAGAAACATCTATTCAACCAACACATAGAACTTCAAAGAGTGCCCCAAAGTTTCTACCGGAAAGTCAAGACGAAAACATGTGCCAACCCCTATGCATAGATTCCCAAGGTCACGGAACCCGCAAGTTGATCACCAAAACATACATCAAGTAGATCACATGATATCCCATTGTCACCATAGATAAACACGTGCAAGACATACATCAAGTGTTCTCAAATCCTTAAAGACTCAATCCGATAAGATAACTTCAAAGGGAAAACTAAATCCATTACAAGAGAGTAGAGGGGGGGGGGAAGCATCATAAGATCCAACTAGAATAGCAAAGCTCGCAATACATCA
>LR738713.1:674999872-675010543 GCA_902687465.1 Secale cereale
GAGAGAGAGAGAGAGAGAGAGAGAGAGAGGGAGAGAGAGAGATCAAACACATAGCTACTGATACATACCCTCAGCCCTGAGGGTGGACTACTCCCTCCTCGTCATGGAGAGCGCCGGGATGATGAAGATAGCCACCGGAGAGGGATCCCCCCTCGGGCATGGTTCCATAACGGGTCTAGATTGGTTTTCGGTGGCAATAAAGGCTTTCGGCCGTGGAACTCCCGATCTAGGTTATTTTCCGGAGGTTTCAGTATATATAGGAGGTGTTGGAGTCGGGGCCAAGCAAAAGGGGGCTACGGGCTGTCCACGAGGCAGGAGGGCGCGCCCAGGAGGGGGGGGCACCCTCGTGGGCAGCCCGTGGGTCCTGTCGTCCCCCTCCGGCACTCCGTGGGCTTCTTCTGGTCCAAAAACGATCTCCGTTGATTTTCAGGTCAATTGGGCTCAGTTTGATATTCCTTTTCTGCGAAACCCTAAAACAGGAGAAAAACAGAAACTGGCACTGGGCTCTGGGTTAATAGGTTACTCCCAAAAATAATATAAAAGTGTCTAACAAAGCCCATTAAACATCCAAAACATCATAAATAATAGCATGGAACAATAAAAAATTATAAATACGTTGGAGACGTATCAGCATCCTCAAGCTTAATTCTTGCTCGTCCTCGAGTAGGTAAATGATAAAAACAGAATTTTTGATGTGGAATGCTAACCAACATAAATTTCAATGTAGTTCTCTTTATTGTGTCATGGATGTTCAGATTTGAAAGATTCAAGACAAAAGTCTATATTGACATAAGAAATAATAATACTTCAAGCATACTAACAAAGCAATCATGTCTTCTCAAAATACTATGGCTAAGGAAAGTTATCCCTACAAAATCATATAGTCTGGCTATGCTCCATCTTCATCACACAAAATATTCATATCATGCACAACTCCAATTTCAGCCAAGCACTTGTTTTCATACTCTATTCTTTCAAAACTTTCAACTTTCACGCAATACATGAGCATGAGCCATGGACATAGCACTATGTGGAATAGAGAGGTGGTTCTGGAGAAGACAAAAAGGAGGGAGATAGTCTCACATAAACTAGGCGTATCAACGGGCTATGGAGATTCCCATCAATAGATATCAATGTGAGTGAGTAGGGATTGCCATGCAATGGATGCACTAGAGCTAAATATGTATGAAAACTCAACAAAAGAAACTAGTGAGTGTGCATCCAACTTGCTTGATCATGAAGACCTAGGGCATTTGAGGAAGCCCATCGTTGGAATATACAAGCCAAGTTCTATAATGAAAATTCCCACTAGTATATGAAGGTGACTAAACATGAGACTCTCTATCATGAAGAACATGGTGCTACTTTGAAGCACAAGTGTGGAAAAAGATAGTAGCAATTGTCCCTTTTTCTTTTCTTTTTTTTCTTTTTTTTGGGCCTTTCTTTTTTTTATTGGACTTTCCTTTTTTTTTCCTTTTTTGGAGGGGCTTTATTGATTTAGCCTTTCCTCACATGGGACAATGCTCTAATAATGATGATCATCACACTTTCATTGAATTACAACTCGAAATTACAACTTGATACTAGAACAAAGTATGACTGTATATAATGCCTCCGGCGGTGTACCGGGATGTGCAATGAATCAAGAGTGACATGTATAAAAAATTATGCATTGTGGCTTTGCCACAAATACGATGTCAACTACATGATCATGCATGGCAATATGACAATATGAAGCGTGTCATATGAACGGAAGAGTGGAAAGTTGCATGGCAATATATCTCGGAATGGCTATGGAAATGCCATGATAGGTAGGTATGGTGGCTGTTTTGAGGAATATATATGGTGGCTGTTTTGAGCAAGGATATATAGTGGGTGTATGGTACTGGCGAAAGTTGCGCGGTACAATAGAGGCTAGCAATGGTGGAAGGGTGAGAGTGCGTATAATCCATGGACTCAACATTAGTCATAAGAACTCATATACTTATTGCAAAAATCTACGAGTCATAAAAACAAAGCAATCAACGCATGCTCCTATGAGGGAGGTTGGTAGGATTTAACCATCGCGCGCCCCCGATTTCCACACAAAGGTTGACACTTTACAAATACCTCATGCTCTAACTTCGTCACATAGCGGTTCACCATACGTGCATGCTACGGGAATCACTAACCTTAACACAAGCATTTCTCAATTTCATAATAACTCCATTAGCATGACTCTAATATCACTATCCTCATATCTCAAAACAATTATCAAGCATCCAACTTCTCGTCATATTCAATGCACTTAGTGTGAAAGTTTTTACTACATTGATATTGGATGTCTATCATGTGAAGACTAGTTTTATAGCCGAAGCACATTACCATGTTGTTTTAATAGACTCTCAAATGGACATAAGTGAGGCATGAGAGTTCAAAAATTTCTACAAAATATTATCACTACCGTGCTCTAAAAGATATAAGTGAAGCACTAGGGCAAAAAACTATTCAACTCAAAAGATATAAGTGAAGCACATAGAGTGTTCTATCAATTCCTAGGCCATATTTAACTGTGACGCCCGGATAGTTAAGCTACAGTAACCCTCTGCTAATGACGACACGTCACCGCAAATACTGTTGATAATCTTGTGTTAGTTCGAAACCGGTTCGAATTCAAATTCAAATTAAAGGCAAACACCAAAAGTTTTCAAACATTAAAACTAAAATGTTCGGGGTGTGTCAAATAAATCATAAGTATTTATGATGGTGAATCCACATATTTATAAAATATTTAAATACACTAAAATGGTCAAACAGTAGCAAAAACATTTAAATAACGGCCTTTTATAATCCCTAAAATATTAAACTGTTTCTTTTGGGTGCCTGAATTAATGGGGCACTTCTAGATTTATTGTCTATAATTTAGGAGCTGATGGAAATTTTATAAAACTAAAAATTAAAATAAAACTAAATAGAAAACATAAAGGATTTAAAAGAAAAGGAAAGTACAAGCGAACAACAAAAATTAACAGGGCAAAGCCCCTGGTCTAACTGGCCCGAAGCCCACCTACACACTACTTAACCTACTCCACACCCCAGCCCAAAAACAAAGTAAAAATACCACCGACGCTACAGTAGCACACCCCCACTCCCCTCGTCTCTCCTCCCTCCCGAACCGATCTGGATCGGGATCGATCTCGCGCCATCGCCCCCGACGCACCCCGCTGCCCCGGCCATCGGATCGCCGCCGCCCGGAGCCGCGTCGCTGACCTCCTCCTCGCCGGACTGCCTCCCCTGCGACGCACCGTCTTCGTCCCCCTCCTCACGCACCGCTGCCCGGACCCCTACCTTCCCCGGTGAGGCCTTGGCCTCCTCTCCTCCTCTCCCCATACCGCCTCGCTCTCGCGTGCCCTGCCTCATCCATGCCCGCGCCTGCGTCCCACCGCGCGAGCCGCGCCCGCCCCTATCACCTGCTCTCCTGGCGATGCCCGCGCGTGCTCGCCTGCGTGTGGCCGCGCCCGTCGTCGCCGGCAGCCGGCGCCGCCCTGTTGCCGGCCGGCCCCCGCCCCGCCAGTGCTGGCCGCTCGCCCCCCCGCCACTTCGCCAGCCACACCACGCGCCCCCTGTCGATGCTCGCGCACACCGCAGCGGCTGCCTCGCCGCCCCCAACCCCTCTGCTGCCTGCGACACCGCCGCCGCGTGGCCTCGCCCCGCTACGCGCCTCCGGCCGCCACCGCACGGCCTCCCCCCCGTGACCCCACCCCACCGCGGTTGCTCCGGCCGGCCGCGTCTCTGGCCTCGCCGTGCCAGCGCCCCGCGCTCCTGGACGGGCTCCGGCCCCTACGGTTTCCCTCCCCGCGGCCCCGCTCTCCCCTACGAGCCGCCGCCCAGCTGCTCCGGCGGCTCCCGCCGGCCACGCTCCGGCCGGCCAGGCAGTGCAGCCCCCGCCGCTCGGGCTTCCCTCCCCCGCCCGCGGCGCTCGTCGCCGGGTTCGCTCATCGCCCGGCGCCTGTAATCGCAGCGCCCAACGCCGCTTCCCCTGCACCCGTTAAGGCCCCAGGCCTATTACAGCCGGGGCCCGCCGCCAGAACGTTTATAAAAAAAGAGAGGAAGAAATAAAATAAATAAATTAATTAATAATTATAATAATAATTAATTAATTATTAAATAGTTAATTAATTCTGCTTAATTAAACTAATTAAGGTTAATTAACCTAAATAGCTAATCAACCTAATTAATCTGTTAACTAGGTTAATGATTAAATGACATGTGGGACCCACTGGTCGGGTTGACCAGTCAACCATGCTGACATCAGCATGATTGCGTGCTGATGTCATAAATCATTTTTCGAATTAATTTAATTAATATTAAATTCCCGAAATTAATAAAAACTTTAAAAAATCATATCTTTTAAACCGTAACTCGGATGAAAATACTGTGTACATGAAAGTTGCCCAGAACGACGAGACGAATCCGAATACGCGGTCCGTTCGTCCGCCACACATCTCTATCATACCGAACACGCAACTTTCCCCCTCTGTTTCATCTGCCCGAAAATGCCTAACACCGGGAATACTTTCCCGGGTGTTTTTCATCCTTGCCAGTATCACCTCCTACCGCGTTAGGTCACACGTAGCACCGCGTATTTCCATGTTATGCTTTGTGATGCTATTGTTTGCTCTGTTATTTATTTGTTTCCCCTTCGTTGCTTATTTTCGGTAGACTCCGATACTGTGATAGACCCCGAGGCCATTGATGCTTCGGTGTTCCACTACGGCTACGCTTCCGAAGATTCCTTTCGTCTGCAGAGCTCCCAGGCAAGCCCCCCCTTTGATCACCAGATATCGCCTATGCCTCTTTCTACTGCTTGCATTAGAGTAGTGTAGCATGTTACTGTTCGGTTACTCCTATCCTGTTGCATAGCCTGTCATTGCTGCTACAACTGTTGATACCTGTACCCGACATCCTAATGCTTAGTATAGGATGCTAGTATTCCATCAGTGGCCCTACATTCTTGTCCGTCTGCCATGCTATTCTATTGGGCCGTTATCACTCGGGTGGTGATCACGGGTATATACTATATACATACTTTACATACACTTGATGATGATTCGGAGATGGGGGCTGAAGGGGCAGGTGGTTCCACCCAGGTAGTGGTGGGCCTGGGTTCCCGACAGCCCCCTGATGGTTACTTTGTGGCGGAGCGACAGGGCAGGTTACGACCACCTAGGAGACAGGTGGGCCTGGCCCTGGTCGTTGTCCACGGTTATGTCATAATAACACGTTTATCGAGATCTTGGTATTTGATCTGAGTCTGGCCATTTGGTCTATACACACTAACCAGCTGCGTGGGAACAGTTATGGGCACTCGACGTCGTGGTATCAGCCGAAGCCTTCTTGACGTCAGCGACTTAGCGGCGCGCGCCGGATTGGACTGGAAAGCCTACTCTGGTATTAGGAGAGGCTAGGTCTGCTTACCGGCCGCCCTCGCAACGCGCAGGTGTGCATTGGGCGATGGGCCCAGACCCCCGTGCGCTTAGGGTTTAGACCGGCGTGCTGACCTCTCTGCTGTGCTTAGGTAGGGCTGCGACGTGTTGATCTTCCGAGGCCGGGCATGACCCTGGAAAGTGTGTCCGGCCAAATGGGATCAAGCGTGCTGGGTTATGTGGTGCACCCCTGCAGGGAAGTTAATCTATTCGAATAGCCGTGTCCCTCGGTAAAAGGACGACCCGGAGTTGTACTCTGACCTCATGACAACTAGAACCGGATACTTAATAAAACACACCCCTTTCAAGTGCCAGATATAACTCGGTGACTGCTCTCTCACAGGGTGACGAGGGGAGGATCACCGGGTAGGTTTATGCTATACGATGTTACTTGGTGAACTTACCATCTATTCCCTTCTACTGCTTCAAGACGGAGGCTGCCAGAAGCGAGGATACTTGTTACTTCCAGCTACTCTCTTCTTCTGCTGCAAGATGGACGTTGCGAGAAGCGTAGTCTTCGTTTGGATTAGCTATCCCCCTCTTATTCCGGCATTCTGCAGTTTAGCCCACAGATATCACCCCCCCTTACACAGATATCATTGCATATGTAGTGTAGATCCTTGCTTGCGAGTACTTTGGATGAGTACTCACGGTTGCTTTGCTCCCCCTTTTCCCCCTTTCTTCCTTTCTTCTCGGATGATGCAACCAGGTGGTGGAGTCCAGGAGCCAGATGATCCCGAGGTTGTTTCTACATGGAGTTCGACTTCGAGGAGTAGTTAGGAGGTCCCAGGCAGGAGGCCTTGCCTTTTCGATCGTTGCTATATTTGTGCTAGCCTTCTTAAGGCAAACTTGTTTAACCTATGTCTGTACTCAGATATTATTGCTTCCGCTGACTCTTGTGTTTTCGAGCTTTTATATTCGAGCCCTCGAGGCCCCTGGCTTGTAATATAAAGCTTGTATTATTTTAATTTGTGTTTAGAGCTGTGTTGTGATATCTTCCAGTGAGTCCTTGATCTTGGTCGTACACATTTGCATGCATGATTAGTGTACGGTCAAATCGGGGGCGTCACAAGTTGGTATCAGAGCCGACTGCCTGTAGGAATCCCCCTTTCCAACTCCTTGGCCGAAGTTGAGTCTAGTCTTTGAAAAACAAATTTACTAACTTGTTGTGTGGCTTACGGGCCCACATCACCATTGGGTGGTATTAGGATCTTTTACTCCTCGTCTATACTCTGGGACTCTGATCTCTCTTCTATTCGGGATAAATGAATTTTACAAAATCTAACATTAGGATCTCGTTATCACTTTCACCCGGAGAACACCTTATTACCGATGATCGTCTGCTGCACCAGAAGACCCTGAAGATACTCCTCGTTGTTAACCCGAGGACTTGTGCTCATCACCTTTGCAATTCACTGCCACCGATATATCCCTATGGATATCTGTATGCCCTTGTCATTCTCACGATCATTCATCGTCGCTCTTAATGTTACAAGATGCCTCGAAATATTCTCCGTTGTCTCGAGAATCCTTTGAGTTTACTGTCTGGCAGTTTTATTTCGCATGAAAACCCTCACGGTTATTTCCTCACATTTATCGAGGTCCCGTTCCCCTTGATTGTTCATATGTCTCCCAAAATTCTTCGGAATACTTTTCGATGTTTCAAAAATCCTCTGCAGGCTGTTACTCTTGAAATTCTTGCCTGCTTGCATTATGGTTAATTCCATATGGCTAGCAGTCTTTGTTAACATCCCTTGTCTTAGCCATTTTGAGCCTATTGATTCATTGTGTGCGTATGCACGCAGTCATCAGGTTATCCTTTTTAAAATTATCCTTCCGGCTCAGACGTCATTCTGGACATGAGTTGGTTTTCGACAATTCAGACCTTTATTCATTGTCCAACTAAGTGTTTTCAACTTATCCATCCTTGATCAGAGCGTCTACTTCTGATCCTTCGTTTTGGAAACCATAATTTCTTTCTATTTAAGTTTCATACTAATCAGGTGATTCTTGAATCTGATGCCTCTGCATTCTTCTTCCTCTGAGTGAGTACCGATACTCACATCAGCTTCGTTGTGGATCGCTCGATCCTTTGTTGAAATATTATCCGACAGTGTCCTTCGTATAAAAAAAATCTCGAGAAGTTCTGTCCCTGATGCATAATACCTTCGGTAAATTGTATCCTCTTCTTTGACAGCCATGCTCTCCCTTGGAGCTGGTGATATTTACTTTTGAAACTTGTGGTATATGTTACTAAGATTCCCGATGGGTGGAACCTATGCCTTCCCCTAATCCGTGAAAACCCGAAAGTTTTCACAAGTCATACTCTTCCGGTGTCTCTCCAAATGAAATTCCAACACTACAGTTTTATCAAAGCGAGAGGTGAATGAAATGATTTGCATTAAAGAAGTGGGAGTCGACCTTGAACTTGTGTTCATGCCCATGAAAATGATGTAGAGTGTCTCGGAAGCTTCTTGCGAAATGATTATTCAGCTGTATGATTCTTTCGGTATTCTTGAATTGATTCCTTACAGTTATGGTTCCGACCATGCTGTCCTAATCTAATATATCTGTTGGGAATTCATTCCAGTGCCTCGTCAATTTTTGACAAGGTTACAGTATCTACTGTCATAGGTCAATGACCTAGTTCAACTCCTATCGTATTCTACCTTTGAGTTTTACCCTCTGATATCTCGAGGATATCATGACTTTGCACTACACCTTTTGAACTTTTGATGAAGTAATACCTTGCTTGTCGTAATCACTCTACGGGTTCTAGGTTGCCGTCAACCGAGGACACCGTTTAGTAAATCAATTCAGCTCGAAAAATTCAACACCCCTAGTAGATGTTACTGGGAAGAATTTAAACTCAATCTGGTTTATTCCTAGACTATCGGGTACATCCCTTGTCTAGCTATCCTTGATTGTGCTACCTCGTCCTTCTTTGGTGCATGAATTCTTCAGAGATTGAGCACAACTCACGTCGAGCTTTCAACATCTGGTTGCTTGATCAGTAAGGCAACTACGATTCCGTGCTTGCATCTTATCTGTTATTACTATGACTTCCATGTCGTCACTCCCTGCTTGATGACGTCGCTGTTTGATTGCATTTTCTTAAAAACTCCCGACAAATGTGTCATGATCACCTTCAACACTTTGACTTCTTCCGAGATGTCAACTGAGTTCATGATGAGAAATACCCTCCTTGCCCTCGATGATTTTTGTTATCATCGACAACACCCTTGACTTCCTTTCATCGCGAGCTTGTCCATGTTATGGATGCAACTTGCTATCCAGCTTGTATTATGTTCTGCCTTGAAGTATTATTGTCATTATGTCTAGAATGTTTTGAGAACTGCTCCACCTCTTAGAAATTCTTGGTATGATGATACTTCTCACCATCACCATTCTTCCTTGGTGCCCGTGTTGTTTTTAACCGGGATACCAATAGGCTAACGATGCTACTTGAGTTATGTACTTCTAGCAACCCTATTGCTTTGAAGTTAACAATCGACAGTTCGTTCTTAGACTGTTGGTTATTGAATCATCACTCTAACATTGATCTTGCTGCCTAAGGTCATATTTCGGGCACACCTTTCAACTAATGTTTAATGGTGTATGTTTTCCTCGAGCATACGACATTATATCATTTGAATTGACAAGTGTCATCCTCTTGTTCACATTTATGTGGAAATCCCTCAGTTTGTAACTCTCGGTGAATTGTCGCTGAGCCCATCAGCCACCGCCTCATCCTCTCCTTGGTTTAATGATGAACTATTGTTTCGGGAACCCGCTCCCATAGTTCATTCACGAGAATCTTGCAATGCCATTTCGTTGATTAATATTGCACCATTTCTTGTCGAACATCCTGAGTCCGAGGTATCATGACACCAATCGGATCTGAATCTCGGTCAGATATGATGGTTGGGACAACTTTCCAGTAGTTATAATGTTGGTCCTTTGATGACTCGGTAATATGATGTCATGCCTAGCACCCCTGGCTGGGGGACCTATCATGTTAATCTCTTTTGCAAGGTTAACCGTTCTTCCAGGAGGAAATTGTAAGACTTACTTTATAAGTTGCTCCTGATGAATCCTTTGTGTATCCAAGTCCGACCTTTGCTTCAATACCATGTCAATGCTATCTCGAAGCATGTCTATGGTATTCTGATTTTCAACAAGAGCATTTGAAGCCCAAAGCTAAATGTTTCTTGGTCAGTTATCCAAACACCGTTGTATGGGTAACATCTTGATTAATCCTCGCCTCTTTATCTAAATGGTTGGGTGCTTGCTATCCTACCCTGTATGCCATGTTCTGCTTGTCCATGGGAATGACATACTCCTATTAATTGTGTGTAATCACAATTTTCCTTTTCATTTGTTTGTTTAACCTTTCTTTGATCTACATATAATCTAAGCAGTAATAATTTTCTGCTTATGTAAACAACTTGGTGTTCAACTCTGTCATTAAGAACCTGTTACTATTGTTCATAACATTCCGGTAGCCACCGATGGAAGAAAACTTTGCCTACCGGTCCGCCTCGTTTCAACGAGCAAGAAAATGGTTCTCTTCGTTCCTCGTCCTAGGTACCGACATTGTTGGCGACATAGCTGACAAGCTATCCACTGACTTGCCTCCCTGTCGAGGCTATGCAAGATGTCACCACCCTTCTTACTTTCAAACCACATGGTGGGCCCATAGCCCACAGGACCACTGGATCGAAACCTGACCCTTATTTACAACCCTGATTCTAATGTATACTTTGCGCTTGGCTTCGTGTGTAATTCATGAGCTAAATTCTACCATGTTTCATCCTGGTATCAAACACCATGTTATTCATGTTGTTCAAGTCCCATTCCAGCTTCTGTCTAGGCATCGAATGATTGCCTACCCATTTGAAACTTTGGTACCATCGAATAGTGCACTCAATGGATTCATCGAAATACTACTCGTAGGGTACTTCATATATCACTTTCTGAATTCGCCGTCGGATGCACAGACTTCGTGGAGATTCGTTCTTCCAAAGTTTTTCCCCCTGGTCGCGTTCGTAGGACGATGGAGATCCTGAAGGAAGGATGATGACTTGATCACGATAACTTGAAGAAGAGAAATGAAGACATCAACGGAAGGGATCAACCTCTTCGAGAAGGGCAACCAAGACCAAGAAGGACCGTTAGAATTTCGCAACCAGAACTCCCCCCCCCC
>LR738713.1:675010581-675030797 GCA_902687465.1 Secale cereale
TACTCCACCGCTCAAATCTCGGGACGAGATTTCTTGTAGTGGAGGAGAATTGTGACGCCCGGATAGTTAAGCTACAGTAACCCTCTGCTAATGACGACACGTCACCGCAAATACTGTTGATAATCTTGTGTTAGTTCGAAACCGGTTCGAATTCAAATTCAAATTAAAGGCAAACACCAAAAGTTTTCAAACATTAAAACTAAAATGTTCGGGGTGTGTCAAATAAATCATAAGTATTTATGATGGTGAATCCACATATTTATAAAATATTTAAATACACTAAAATGGTCAAACAGTAGCAAAAACATTTAAATAACGGCCTTTTATAATCCCTAAAATATTAAACTGTTTCTTTTGGGTGCCTAAATTAATGGGGCACTTCTAGATTTATTGTTGATAATTTAGGAGCTGATGGAAATTTTATAAAACTAAAAATTAAAATAAAACTAAATAGAAAACAGAAAGGATTTAAAAGAAAAGGAAAGTACAAGCGAACAACAAAAATTAACAGGGCAAAGCCCCTGGTCTAACTGGCCCGAAGCCCACATACACACTACTTAACCTACTCCACACCCCATCCCAAAAACAAAGTAAAAATACCACCGACGCTACAGTAGCACACCCCCCCACTCCCCTCGTCTCTCCTCCCTCCCGAACCGATCTGGATCGGGATCGATCTCGCGCCATCGCCCCCGACGCACCCCGCTGCCCCGGCCATCGGATCGCCGCCGCCCGGAGCCGCGTCGCTGACCTCCTCCTCGCCGGACTGCCTCCCCTGCGACGCACCGTCTTCGTCCTCCTCCTCACGCACCGCTGCCCGGACCGCTACCTTCCCCGGTGAGGCCTTGGCCTCCTCTCCTCCTCTCCCCCTACCGCCTCGCTCTCGCGTGCCCTGCCTCGTCCATGCCCGCGCCTGCGTCCCACCGCGCGAGCCGCGCCCGCCCCTATCACCTGCTCTCCTGGCGATGCCCGCGCGTGCTCGCCTGCGTGTGGCCGCGCCCGTCGTCGCCGGCAGCCGGCGCCGCCCTGTTGCCGGCCGGCCCCCGCCCCGCCAGGGCTGGCCGCTCGCCCCCCCGCCACTTCGCCAGCCACACCACGCGCCCCCTGCCGACGCTCGCGCGCACCGCAGCGGCTGCATCGCCGCCCCCAACCCCTCTGCTGCCTGCGACACCGCCGCCGCGTGGCCTCGCCCCGCTACGCGCCTCCGGCCGCCACCGCACGGCCTCCCCCCCGTGACCCCACCCCACCGCGGTTGCTCCGGCCGGCCGCGTCTCTGGCCTCGCCGTGCCAGCGCCCCGCGCTCCTGGACGGGCTCCGGCCCCTACGGTTTCCCTCCCCGCGGCCCCGCTCTCCCCTACGAGCCGCAACCCAGCTGCTCCGGCGGCTCCCGCCGGCCACGCTCTGGCCGGCCACGCAGTGCAGCCCCCGCCGCTCGGGCTTCCCTCCCCCGCCCGCGGCGCTCGTCGCCGGGTTCGCTCATCGCCCGGCGCCCGTAATCGCAGCGCCCAACGCCGCTTCCCCTGCACCCGTTAAGGCCCCAGGCCTATTACAGCCGAGGCCCGCCGCCAGAACGTTTATAAAAAAAGAGAGGAAGAAATAAAATAAATTAATTAATTAATAATTATAATAATAATTAATTAATTATTAAATAGTTAATTAATTCTGCTTAATTAAACTAATTAAGGTTAATTAACCTAAATAGCTAATCAACCTAATTAATCTGTTAACTAGGTTAATGATTAAATGACATGTGGGACCCACTGTCGGGTTGACCAGTCAACCATGCTGACATCAGCATGATGTCGTGCTGATGTCATAAATCATTTTTCGAATTAATTTAATTAATATTAAATTCCCGAAATTAATAAAAACTTTAAAAAATCATATCTTTTAAACCGTAACTCGGATGAAAATACTGTGTACATGAAAGTTGCCCAGAACGACGAGACGAACCCGAATACGCGGTCCGTTCGTCCGCCACACATCTCTATCATACCGAACACGCAACTTTCCCCCTCCGTTTCATCTGCCCGAAAATGCCTAACACCGGGAATACTTTCCCGGGTGTTTTTCATCCTTGCCAGTATCACCTCCTACCGCGTTAGGTCACACGTAGCACCGCGTATTTCCATGTTATGCTTTGTGCTGCTATTGTTTGCTCTGTTATTTATTTGTTTCCCCTTCGTTGCTTATTTTCGGTAGACTCCGATACTGTGATAGACCCCGAGGCCATTGATGCTTCGGTGTTCGACTACGGCTACGCTTCCGAAGATTCCTTTCGTCTGCAGAGCTTCCAGGCAAGCCCCCCTTTGATCACCAGATATCGCCTATGCCTCTTTCTACTGCTTGCATTAGAGTAGTGTAGCATGTTACTGTTCGGTTACTCCTATCATGTTGCATAGCCTGTCATTGCTGCTACAACTGTTGATACATGTACCCGACATCCTAATGCTTAGTATAGGATGCTAGTATTCCATCAGTGGCCCTACATTCTTGTCCGTCTGCCATGCTATTCTATTGGGCCGTGATCACTCGGGTGGTGATCACGGGTATATACTATATACATACTTTACATACACTTGATGATGATTCAGAGATGGGGGCTGAAGGGGCAGGTGGTTCCACCCAGGTAGTGGTGGGCCTGGGTTCCCGACAGCCCCCTGATGGTTACTTTGTGGCGGAGCGACAGGGCAGGTTACGACCACCTAGGAGACAGGTGGGCCTGGCCCTGGTCGTTGTCCGCGGTTATGTCATAATAACACGTTTATCGAGATCTTGGTATTTGATCTGAGTCTGGCCATTTGGTCTATACGCACTAACCAGCTGCGTGGGAACAGTTATGGGCACTCGACGTCGTGGTATCAGCCGAAGCCTTCTTGACGTCAGCGACTTAGCGGCGCGCGCCGGATTGGACTGGAAAGCCTACTCTGGTATTAGGAGAGGCTAGGTCTGCTTACCGGCCGCCCTCGCAATGCGCAGGTGTGCATTGGGCGATGGGCCCAGACCCCCGTGCGCTTAGGGTTTAGACCGGCGTGCTGACCTCTCTGCTGTGCTTAGGTAGGGCTGCGACGTGTTGATCTTCCGAGGCCGGGCATGACCCTGGAAAGTGTGTCCGGCCAAATGGGATCAAGCGTGCTGGGTTATGTGGTGCACCCCTGCAGGGAAGTTAATCTATTCGAATAGCCGTGTCCCTCGGTAAAAGGACGACCCGGAGTTGTACTCTGACCTCATGACAACTAGAACCGGATACTTAATAAAACACACCCCTTTCAAGTGCCAGATATAACTCGGTGATTGCTCTCTCACAGGGTGACGAGGGGAGGATCACCGGGTAGGTTTATGCTATACGATGTTACTTGGTGAACTTACCATCTATTCCCTTCTACTGCTTCAAGACGGAGGCTGCCAGAAGCGAGGATACTTGTTACTTCCAGCTACTCTCTTCTTCTTCTGCAAGATGGACGTTGCGAGAAGCGTAGTCTTCGTTTGGATTAGCTATCCCCCTCTTATTCCGGCATTCTGCAGTTTAGCCCACAGATATCACCCCCCCTTACACAGATATCATTGCATATGTAGTGTAGATCCTTGCTTGCGAGTACTTTGGATGAGTACTCACGGTTGCTTTGCTCCCCCTTTTCCCCCTTTCTTCCTTTCTTCTCGGATGATGCAACCAGGTGGTGGAGTCCAGGAGCCAGATGATCCCGAGGTTGTTTCTACATGGAGTTCGGCTTCGAGGAGTAGTTAGGAGGTCCCAGGCAGGAGGCCTTGCCTTTTCGATCGTTGCTATATTTGTGCTAGCCTTCTTAAGGCAAACTTGTTTAACCTATGTCTGTACTCAGATATTATTGCTTCCGCTGACTCTTGTGTTTTCGAGCTTTTGTATTCGAGCCCTCGAGGCCCCTGGCTTGTAATATAAAGCTTGTATTATTTTAATTTGTGTCTAGAGTTGTGTTGTGATATCTTCCAGTGAGTCCTTGATCTTGGTCGTACACATTTGCGTGCATGATTAGTGTACGGTCAAATCGGGGGCGTCACATTAACTCTCTCAAATAGGTGTGTCCAGCAAGGATAATTGTGGCAAACTAAGAAGCAAAGACTCAAATTATACAAGGCCCTCCAAGTAAAACACATATCATGTGGTGAATAAAAATATAGCTCCGAGTATAGTTACCGATGGATGAAGACGAAAGAGGGGATGCCTTCCTGGGGCATCCCCATGCTTAGGCTTTTGGTTGTCCTTGAATTTTACCTTGGGGTGCCATGGGCATCCCCAAGCTTAGGCTCTTGCCACTCTTTGTTCCATAATCCACCAAAGCAATACTCAAAACTTGAAAACTTCACAACACAAAACTTAGACAAAAATCTCGTGAGCTCTGTTAGTATAAGTAAGCACACCACTACTCAAAGGTACTGCAATGAATTCATTATTTGTTTATATTGGTGTTAAACCTACTGTATTCCAACTTCTCTATGGTTCATACTTCCCAATACTACTCATAGATGCATTGAAATAAGCAAACAACACAAGAAAAATAGAATCTGTCAAAAACAGAACAGTCTGTAGTAATCTGTAGCTTTCGCATACTTCTGTAACTCAAAAGAATTGAAATAAATTGGTAAACATGAGGAATTTTTCTATTAATCATCTGCAAAAAGAATCAACTAAATAGCACACTCCAGTAAAATCTGGTGATTATTCTAGTGAGCGCTAACGACTCTGTTTTTCACAGCAAGATCATATAAACTACACACAAGTCTTCCCAAAGGTTCTACTTGGCACAAACATTAATTAAAACATAAAACCACATCTGAACAAAAGCTAGATGCAATATTTATTCCTAAACAGAAGCAAAAACAAAGAAACTAAAATAAAGTTGGGTTGCCTCCCAACAAGGGCTATCGTTTAACGCCCCTAGCTAGGCATAATGATGCTCACATAAAAGATAAGAATTGAAACATAACGGGAGCATCATGAAGCATATGAATAGAACATTTAAGTCTAACCCACTTCCTATGCATAGGGATTTTGTGAGCAAACAACTTATGGGAACGATAATCAACTAGCATAGGAAGGGAAAACAAGCATAACTTCAAAACTTTAAGCACATAGAGAGGAAACTTGATATTATTGCAATATATAGAAGCATATGATCCTCTCTCATAATAATTTTCAGTAGCATAATGAATGAATTCAACAATATAACCAGCACATAAAGCATTCTTTTCATGATCTACTTGCATAGAAATTTTACTACTCCCATCATAAGCAAAATTCTTCTCATTCATAGTAGTGGGAGGAGCAAATTCAACAAAATAACTATCATGTGAAGCATAATCCAATTGAAAACTAAAATCATGATGAAAAGTTTCATGGTTATCATTATTCCTAATAGCATACAAGTCATCACAATAATCATCATAGATAGCAACTTTGTTCTCATAATCAATTGGAACCTCTTACGAAATAGTGGATTCATCACTAAATAAAGTCATGACCTCTCCAAATCCACTTTCATCAATATAATCATCATAAATAGGAGGCATGCTTTCATCATAATAAATTTGCTCATCAAAACTTGGAGGACTAAAAATATCATTTTCATCAAACATATCATCCCCAAGCTTGTGGCTTTGCATATCATTAGCATCATGGATATTCAAAGGATTCACACTAACAACATTGTAATCATGCTCATCATTCACATATTTCATGCCGAGCATTCTATGTAATTCTTCTTCTAGTACTTGAGCACAATTTTCCTTCCCATCATTTTCACGAAATATTAAAAAGATGAAGCATATGAGGCAACCTTAATTCCATTTTTTGTAGTTTTCTTTTATAAACTAGACAAGTGATAAAAGAAGAAACTAAAAGATTCGATTTCAAGATCTAAAGATATACCCAAGCACTCACCTCCCCAGCAACGGCACCAGAAAAGAGCTTGATGTCTACTACACAACCTTCTTCTTGTAGACGTTGTTGGGCCTCCAAGTGCAGAGGTTTGTAGGACAGTAGCAAATTTCCCTCAAGTGGATGATCTAAGGTTTATCAATCCGTGGGAGGTATAGGATGAAGATGGTCTCTCTCAAGCAACCCTGCAACCAAATAACAAAGAGTCTCTTGTGTCCCCAACACACCCAATACAATGGTAAATTGTATAGGTGCACTAGTTCGGCGAAGAGATGGTGATACAAGTGCAATATGGCGATGGTAGATATAGGTTTTTGTAATAAGGAAATATAAAAACCGCAAGGTAACTAAAGATAAAAGTGGGCATAAATGGTGTTGCAATGATAGGAAACAAGGCCTAGGGTTCATACTTTCACTAGTGCAAGTTCTCTCAACAAGGATAACATAATTGGATCATATTACTAGACCTCAACATGCAACAAAGAGTCACTCCAAAGTCATTAATAGCGGAGAACAAACGAAGAGATTATGGTAGGGTACGAAACCACCTCAAAGTTATTCTTTCTGATCGATCTATTCAAGAGTCCGTAGTAATGTTCAATCTATCATAGAGTTCGTACTAGAATAACACCTTAAGACACAAATCAACCAAAACCCTAATGTCACCTAGATACTTCATTGTCACCTCAAGTATCCGTTGGCATGATTATACGATATGCATCACACAATCTCAGAAACATCTATTCAACCAACACATAAAACTTCAAAGAGTGCCCCAAAGTTTCTACCGGAAAGTCAAGACGAAAACGTGTGCCAACCCCTATGCATAGATTCCCAAGGTCACGGAACCCGCAAGTTGATCTCCAAAACATACATCAAGTAGATCACATGATATCCCATTGTCACCACAGATAAACATGTGCAAGACATACATCAAGTGTTCTCAAATCCTTAAAGACTCAATCCGATAAGATAACTTCAAAGGGAAAACTCAATCCATTACAAGAGAGTAGAGGGGGGGGGAGCATCATAAGATCCAACTAGAATAGCAAAGCTCGTGATACATCAAGATTGTGCCATCTCAGGAACACGAGAGAGAGAGAGAGATCAAACACATAGCTATCTATACATACTCTCATCCCTGTGGGTGGACTACTCCCTCCTCGTCATGGAGAGCGCCGGGATGATGAAGATAGCCACCGGAGAGGGATCCCCCCCTCCGGCAGGGTGCCAGAACGGGTCTAGATTGGTTTTCGGTGGCAACAGAGGCTTTCGGCGGCGGAACTCCCGATCTAGATTATTTTCCGGAGGTTTTAGTATATATAGGAGGTGTTGGAGTTGGTGATAACCCTCAACCGTAAGGGATCGAGATAGTCTTCGCGGGTAAGAATAACCCAATTTATTGATTCGACACACGGGGAGCCAAAGAGTATTTATAAGCTTTAACAGTTGAGTTGTCAATTCAACCGCACCTGAAATATACTAACTTGCAACAAAAGATAAGTGGTAACAGTGATATGATAGTGATGATAGTAATAGTAAAAGTAAACAGCAAAAGTAAATAGCAGTAGTAAATGGCAAAAGTAGCAACTAGTGACAAGCAAGGTTTAAAATACTGTAGGCTAGGGAGATGGATTGTTGGGCGTTGCATGGATGAGATAGTTTCTAACTCGGGGCACGGCACACGGAAAAGTAATGATCATCTAGGCAAATATCATACATTAGGCATGTATCCCGTAGGTAGTTGTACGTGCATGCAATAAGAACTTGCACAACATCTTTTGTCCTACCATCCCGCTACGAACGGGGCCAAAAGGAACTAATGGATATTAAGGTGCTCCTGTCAAAGAGCACCGGAACAAAGCAATGAACTCAATGGATACATGTAATCCTCAAACTACGGACCATCCC
Source organism: Secale cereale (assembly GCA_902687465.1). Classification (NCBI taxonomy): domain Eukaryota; kingdom Viridiplantae; phylum Streptophyta; class Magnoliopsida; order Poales; family Poaceae; genus Secale; species Secale cereale. The sequence goes on from LR738713.1 coordinate 675,018,404, forward strand.
CTTTGGTGTCCCAAGCTGTCACTTTTGGGATCGCCGGTTCCGAACCGTAATAGGTGCATACAACTCATAGATAGGATCAAGAACACAAATATATTCATGCAAACACATATGGTTCAGATCTGAAATCATGGCACTCGGGCCCTAAGTGTCAAGCATTAAGAATAACAAGTTGTAGCAAAGATGATAAACACCATACTAGATGATAGGCAACATGCCCCCAACAATCTGACGAACTATTACATGATCTAACTCATCCAATCCCTACCATCCCCTTTGCCTACAGCAAGGGAATTACTCACACATGAAGGGGGAAGTCATGGAGAGATGATGAAGTGGTGATGATGATGACGATGGCGACGATCTCCCCTCTCCGGAGGCCAAATCAGCCTCCAGATTAGCCCTCCCGAAGAAGAACAGAGGGTGGCGGCGGCTCCGCGATGAAAAACAGCGAAAGGACTTCCGATCTGGGATTTTTCCGTCGGGAGGAAAAATACGGGCTAAAGTAGGGCACCAGGGGGTGTGGGCCCCACCCAGGCGCCCCCCCGGCGCGGCCCGGGGGGGGGGGGGGGGCGCCCACAGGGTGCCTGGGCACCCCCTGGCCCCCCCTCTGGCCCCACTTCTGGCATTTGGTTTCCTCGGGTGCGTGGATTTTTCGTGATTTTTCGTGGATTTTTCTGAGATGCTTAAAAATCCGTTTTCCTGCACACAAATAAACCATACAGGCAGCTCTGCTGAAAACAGCGTCAGTCCGGGTTAGTTTAGTCCAAATCATGCAAGAATGAGGTCAAAACAATATCAAAAGTGTTTGGAAAAGTAGATACGTTTGAGACGTATCAACTCCCCCAAGCTTAGCATATTGCTTGTCCTCAAGCAATTCAGTTCAACGAACTGGACGCGACAAAGAAAACTTTGACAAACTCTTTTGCTTCATTAGATGTATATAAGCATGTACTACGAAAAGAGTTCAGCAAGTATTAAAACAGTACTTATGAGAACAATGCAAGGAGCAATCCTCCTTCCGAGTGACCAGTCACAAATAATTAAGAGTAAACAATATATTACCGAAAATCAAGACAAGATCACATTGCACATAGCTTGAGCATATTAAGGTGGTATCTCGCTAGCCTCCGTGAGTGAAGCAAAACATAAATGCAGAGACTCCTCCAGAGTTTTAAAGGAGACTAGAGCTAAGGATTTCAGAATAAATCATATCACAAGTATGCAGAAGACAATGTAATACTTTGGGACAATGCACATTACACTCAGAATGACAATTATGCTCTCCTAGTCAGTGCTTTGAAGAAAGAAGATGAGACTCTCGAACCGTGGCTTTTACTGGCAAAGTTGAAAACCCGTGATCGGAAACAAAAACTAAACATGTACCAGAGCTCTTGGTTTTAAAAACAGAAGTAAATATGTTTTTGAGAGGTGCATAATTCGTCAACGAATGCTAGCAGATAACTCAATCACTTTTTAAGCCAGACAAGTTTCGAGGAACGGCTCCCGCATGAGGACGATCACATCCTCTTAATCTCCTTTGTTTATCACTGCCAAAGTTTTCTGATTTCTCATGAACAAAGCGTGAAGGAGGGTTCGTTTGTTATATTATATTTTTGAGCCGGGCGCACTCAATGCCAGTTCCTTTTCATATTAGTGGTTCGCACATTATACATGCAATCCAGGGGTGAAACTTGTCCAACTTAAAGGGATCATGAATTAAATACTACTTCCTCATGAGCTAAAACATAGGCACAAAAAGAGAAATGCTTTAGATTAATTTCGAGATGGTACATGAAAGTCTTCATTAGGAATGGCAGGTAAATACCATGTATAGGAAGGTATAGTGGACTCATATGGCATAACAGGTTTAAAGGTTTTGGATGCACAAGCAGTCATTCCGCTTAGTACGGGTGGAGGTTTAGCAAAAGACTGGGAAGCGACCAACTAGAGAGCAATAACGGTCATAATCATGCAGAGCGACAAAGCAACATTGAATCGGGCATGAAAGTGATATAACTATTCTAAACCTCAAAGGTCGTCAAGGCAAAGTAGACTTTTTAGTCTTAAACATGTGTAAGCATGTGCCAAGTCAATCCAAAAATCCTCTAAAGGGAAATACCACCTTAGTATGCCAGACTATGAACAGCGCGATGCATGTAGATCATTTCAGTAACACATTATGTACTCTAGTTATTCGGGACTAGCCACAAGGAAAGCATGAACCACTGAAAAAGCATTGCAAACATAGCACTATGTCGCTACAAGCTGGTCTCTAGATCATAAGTACAGGCATATGTACAAAAGTAGAAACAATAAGAGTTCGTACCGGTCTTCCTTGTTGCTTCCTTTCAGTCGATCTTCGTCATTACTGCTTGTCACTTGCACGATCGAACATAGGAAATATAATCAAATGCCACAGACTCGAGCTGATCTCTGAAAACAAAGCAAACTAAAGAGAGAAAGGAAATCTTTTTGGGTTTCTTTTTTAAAGGTTGAATAAAAGCAAAAGAAAGAGAAAATCTTTTTGTTGTTTTTGCAAAGAGAGAAACAAAGAAGAACGGGCAAAAACTTCGAAAAGATCAAAGCGAATAAAACGGATAATACAATGAAAAAGTGAGAAGGGCACGTACTCCCCCAAGCTTAGGCTTTTGGCCTAACTTGGTAGCAGCTACTGCCCCCAGGAGCCTCCTGCTCCAGGGGTATGGTGGTGAGACCAAGGGTCGTAGAAGGATGATGGCGCGTACACCGAACTCCTCGGAGTCTCCCACGAGGAAGATTCCGAGCGCCAAACAGAGGAAGACCCTTCACCAAACTCGGTGGCGGTCTCATCCTGAAAATGTGGTATCTCACCGTGCCTCTCCTCGTCGGGCACAACCCCCTCCATGGGGTTATGGAACTGATGCTGGACCATGAACTCATCGAACTGGACAACATCAAAGGACCATCCGTTCCTGCGAGAAAAATCAAACAAAAGAGGTGCAGGTAGACGGATCTCGCGTTCCGCGGTAGTTCCGAAACGCAATATATAAACAAGGTTATCAAGCTCAGAACCCATGGTAACAAACTTATGCCTTTTCATAGCAGCAAGATCAAAGCTTAAATAAGTAAAGGGAGTATCATCAGGGTGTGGGGTGCCTCCAAGATGCTCTAAGATGAGCGTGGCATAAATGCCACCATATAAGTCCCCCTTGTTACCGTTCATAGCAAGGCGTCGAGCAATTAAGGTACCAATGTTATAATCAGACCTCCCTGAGAGGGCTGCTGCCAGGATAGCAATATCCGGAGCAGAAATGATGCTCGTGTTGTCACGAGCTAACACCCCTCTAGCAATATAATATGCAAAATACCTGAGGTGAGGAAACAAGATACTGGAGATCTTCGACCGATGAATATCCCTCGTCCCCATGCTGCAGAGAGAGTTGATGACGGTTTTCAGCTCGGAGGGCTGAGTGGCCATCCTTGCCGTCCTCCCAGCGTTCGGCACACCTATTACTTCACAAAAATTTCCCAAAGTCATGGTTATAAGATCATTATAAATTTTAAACTCAATAGCACCTGATTCAGGATTATATCTAAAACTGTTAATGAAAATGGAGGTGAGTCTTTGATACTGAGTAACACGGCTGGTGACGAGCCGTGTCAAACCTGCATTAGCACAAAGATTATAAAACTCATCCTTGATTCCCGCAGCTTCCATGAATTCGTCACATGGATATGTCATCGCACGTGCTGGACTTGTGTCTTCCAACAACTCCAGGGGCACATGATCTTCATTATAGCTCACCCTGGCAGTCGATGGTGAAGCTGCGGCTCTAGTGACTCGATCGGAGTGTGCGGGCCTCCTCTTCTCAAGCCATCCTTTTGCCCTTCCTAACAAAATCATTTCTGATTTTTTTTTACGATTTACAAAAACGAGGATTAAAACAAAGTGAGCTATGGCAAACTACTCAACTCACTTGCCCAAGGCATAAACTTGCATCAAAACTTGGAAAACAACTTTCTACACATGCATGCAAGCTCATCTCTACAGCACCAAGAACTACTAAATACTCACAAATGAGGCCACCAATCAAAAATCTAATTGGAGGGGTGGAGGAGTCACATACCAGGGAGTATTTGCTCAAAATTTTAGCTCAAATGATGGGCTGTAGAGAGAGATCGAAGAATCGCCCCCAAGAACAGCAAGAACAGGACCAGAACTCGGGTTTCTGGAAAAAGAGAGAGAGGGGGGAAGAAGAAGTACCTGGAGGGGGGTCCCGTGGGCCCCAGGCGCCCTGTGGGCGCGGCCAGGGGCTGGGCCGCGCCAGCTGGCCGCCTGGGCCACTGGTGGCCACCCCCCTGGCTGGCCCCAGGACTTTCCGGGTCTTTCCCGTTGTGGAAATTTTTAATATAATTTTTCTGAAAACTTCACTGTTGAAATTTTTCCGAAGTTCAAAAAGCTGCGAAACTCTCTGAAAACTTGAAGCAGTTAGTAGTATTGTGAAGCTTCAAAAACACAGATACTTGGTACAGCAAATATGACAACACTAAAAACAAATAAAAACATAGAAAGCTCAACTTTTTATCCATATAAAACACGTTCACTAGTAAGGTTGATCAAGTCTTACTAACAAACAAGCGGTATATAGAGCAAAAAGTCTCACCTCCTATGAAGTAATCACTGAACTTTTACCTTGATGGACATTGTCCCTACCATGATAGTTTTGTATTTGTGAGGCACATGTAGTGGACAATCCCATTCTCCAATTTTCACGGTCTCGATATTCTCTATCGAGTTGAGGGCATGCCTCCTTTCGGTCTTCTTCGGAAAATATACCGTGTGTTCTTTATCATTCACATGAAAGGTAACCTTCCCTTTGTTGAAATCAATAATAGCACCTGTGGTGTTAAGGAAAGGTCTACCAAGAATAATGGACATGCTCCCATCCTCGGGCATGTCAAGCACAACAAAATCAGTAAGAATTAAACAATTAGCAACTTCAACTGGAACATCCTCACAAATACCTATCGGAACAGCGGTTGACTTGTCAGCCATCTGAAGGGAGATATCTGTAGGAATTAGTTTCTCTAAACAAAGCCTCTCGTAAAGAGAGAGAGGCATAACACTCACTCCCGCTCCAAGATCACATAAAGCAGTTTTGACATAATTATTCTTTATGGAGCAAGGAATGGTGGGTATACCTGGATCACCGAGCTTCTCAGGAATCTTTCCGCTAAAAGAATAGTTAGCAAGCATAGTAGATATTGCATCATTAGGAACTTTTCTTTTGTTAGTCACAATATCTTTCATATATTTTGAATAAGGAAGTAACTTAATAGCATCAGTCAAAGGAATTTGAAGAAAAAGAGGTTTAATCCATTCACAAAACTTATTGTAATGCTCTTCTTCTTTAGATTTGATGGACTTACCTGGAAAGGGCATGGGTTTCTGTACCCATGGTTCTTTCTCCTTCCCATGTTTTCTTGCGATGAAGTCTTCTTTAGTGTACCTCTTACGTTTGTCAGGTGCTTCTTCTTCTCGAACTTCAGGCGGATCATTCTTCTCATTATCATTACCTTCAGGTTCAGCACCGTCTTCAGTCTCAGCATCGGAAATAGATACACTGTTGGGATCAATAGCTGGCTCTTTATCTGCAATAGGATCACTAGAATTGTCAGTCTCTTTATGTTTCTTTTTCTTATTTGGAGAGACAACAATTTCTTCTTCCTGCATTTGAGAATCTTGCTCGATTCTCTTCGGATGTCCCTCTGGATAAAGAGGATCTTGAGTACTAGTTCCTCCTCGGGTCTTAATCCCAAAAGCCTGCAATTTATCTTGTTTGGCATTGTTAGCAAGCAAATCTCTTTGCACATTAGAAATTTGATCAAGCTGAGTTTGAACCATATGAAAATGCTTCACAAGATATTGAACATCATTAACTGTTCTATCTAAAACACCAAGCAACTTTTTGATAGCAAGGGAATTATCATGCAACTGACTTTCTATCCTCTCATTAAAATGATTCTGTTTCATAATAAAATTATCAAACTCATCTAAACATTGATCAGGAGGTTTACCATGAGGGATGTCACTTGCGTTGAAATCTAAAAGAGAGTGTACCTCTAACATAGGAGGGTGAGTGGTAGGCTCACACAGCTTCTCAATAGGGGGTAGATTCTTCACATCTTCAGCTTTAATACCTTTCTCTTTAATAGACTTCTTTGCTTCTCGCATATCCTCGGGGCTTAGAACAAACATGCCCCTCTTCTTTGTTGGTGGAGGTGGTTCAGGGACGGACCAATCTTCATGGTTCTTGGCAATTCTGCCCATTAAATCTTCCGCGTCGTCCGGTGTTCTTTTCCTGAAAACACAACCAGCACAACTGTCCAGATAGGACCTAGATTCATCAGTTAGACCAGCATAGAATATATCAATTAATTCATTCTTAGGAACTCCATGTCCTGGTCTAGCCTGAATCAAACCGCAGTACCTCCCCCAAGCTTTAGGGAGGGACTCATCCTGCAACTGTTTAAAGTTATAAATTCTTTGTAAAGCAGCATGTTGCATATGAGCAGGAAAGTACTTATCAACAAAAGAGTGAGCTAAGTCCTGAGGACTCTTAATAGAACCGCATGGGAGTGAATCATACCATGATTTAGCACCTTCCTTCAAGGAGAAAGGAAGAAGCTTGGTCACATAAAAGTAGCATATCTTCTCATTCGTGGTAAACAGGCTACCTAGATCACCAAGTTTAGTTAGGTGTGCAATAGCATCATCATTTTCTCTGCCATAAAAGGGGTCAGCTTCAACCATAGGTATAAGTGAAAGATCAACAGAGAAATCAAAATCAGGATCATCAATGCATATAGGAGATGTAGCAAACTCAGGATTAGGAACGGTTTTGTTTTTCAAAGAGTGTTTTTCAAATATTTTTTTAATAGTTTCAGGGTCAGAGCCGGCAAACTCTGTCAGTTCCCTGCATAAATCTTCATCAAGTATATAGTAATCATCATCAAGGAGCCTCTCCTGGAGTTTACTCAAATTAGGATAATCATAAGTTTCACCAATAGGGTAGCGAGTAACAGGAAGTTCAATTCCATATTTTTCAGCAGCAGCAGTAATTTGTTTCTCAAGAGCATAACCAAGTGAACTAATATCCACTACAGGAATCAGCTACTTTGCCGTCTGCCATAGCGGACGGCAAATGCACGAACGGCGGACGGCAAAGGCCTTTGCCGTCAGCGGCGGACGGCAAAAGGCTCCGGCAAAGTAGGCTTCGGTAAACAGGTTCTTTGCCGTCTGCTATTGACGGCAAAGTCTTTGCCGTCTGCGGCGGACGGCAAAGAGAGAGCGGCAGACGGCAAAGACGGCGGACGGCAATAATTGCGCTGTCAGTCCGTTAAGTGGCTAACGGAAGGCCTTTGCCGTCCGCCGCAGACGGCAAAATTTCTAGGGTCTTTGCCGTCCGCCGTATGATGTCATCTACACGTCACTACGTGGCAGGTTCTTTGCCGTCTGCCACTGACGGCAAAGTCTTTGCCGTCTGCCACTGTAGGCAAACTGACCAAATGGGTCAGCTCCCAGGAAGCACAGGTGGACGCCACGTGGCTTCTTTGCCGTCCGCGGCAGACGGCAAAGAGCCCGTTACCGTCGGTGGCAGACGGCAAAGAGCCTGCATATTGGCTCTTTTATCTGTTTTTTTATTAAATCCAACAATTTTCATCACAAATATATATGACATATATAGATATATTTCAAAAGGCCATTACAGAGCAAACATATAAGATATCCAACACATAACTTCATCATCCAACCATATATATTACATGCATAGTTCCATCATACATAACAAGTTCAACATAGAGGCATCCAACCATATATATTACAATAGTTTCATCCAACGATACATGCATAGTTCAACGATACAAAAGAAACAGAGAAAGGGATAAGGAGCACTCCATCTATGCAAGCTTTCGTCAAGTGAATGAAATCTGCAAAATGGGAAATAAGAAAGTTAGAAGAAGAAGATTAGAAGAAGAAGAAGAAAATGAAGAAGAAGAAGAATATATATGACATTTATGAGCTAATTTAGGTGAAATTGATCATTTGTGAGCTAACTTAGGTGAAATGGATCGTTTATGAGCTAACCTAGGTGCAATGGATCGCTTATGAGCAAACTTAGGTAAAATGCATCATTTTAGAGGTAACCTAGGTAAGATGGATCATTTTGGAGCTAACCTAGGTAAAATGGGTCATTTTAGAGCTAACTTCGGTAGAATGGATCATTTATGAGCTAAGTAAGGTTAAATGGATCATTTTAGAACTAACTTAGGTAAAATAGATCGTTTATGAGCTAACTTAGGTAAAATGGATCGTTTTTGAGCTAACTAAGGTGAAATGAATCGTTTTTGAGCTAACTAAGGTGAAGGGCATCATTTTTGAGCTAACTAAGGTGAAATGGATCGTTTTTGAGCTAACTAGGTGAAATGAATCGTTTTTGAGCTAACTAAGGTAAAATGGATCGTTTTTGAGCTAACTTAGGTGAAATGGATCGTTTTTGAGCAAACTTAGGTGAAATGGATCATTTAAGAGCTAATTTAGGTGAAATGGATCGTTTTTGAGCTAACTAAGGTGAAATGGATCGTTTTTGAGCAAACTTAGGTGAAATGGATCATTTAAGAGCTAATTTAGGTGAAATGGATCGTTTTTGAGCAAACTTAGGTGAAATGGATCATTTAAGAGCTAATTTAGGTGAAATGGATCGTTTTTAGCTAACTTAGGTGAAATGGATCGTTTAGGAGCTACTCTAGGTAAATTGGGTCATTTTAGAGCTAACTTGGATAAACTGGATCATTTATAAGCTAACCTAGGTAAGATGGGTCATTTTGGAGCTAACTTAGGTAAAATGGATCGTATATGAGCTAACTAAGCTAATTATGCAATTTTTGACATAAGTAAGCTAAGTATATATCGTTTTAGAGCTAACTTAGGTAAAATGGATGGTTTTGGAGGTCAGTAAGCTTATTAAGTCATTTTGGAGGAGAAGAAGCTAAGTCTACGTCATTATGGTATGCATTGGAGGAAATAAAGCTAAGTCTAGGTCTTTATGCATGTGTTAAGCAAAACACTAGATAAACTTACCAAGATCCAGGAGGTGTAGGAGCGGGGTGGCTCGTGTCGGTAGCTGGAGAAGGATCGTGTGATGCTTGTCTGGAGTTATGCTGCACCAAAGATCATTTCCAATGTCTTGTTAGCATGATGACACTCAAATGTTAAGACTAGCAAGTAATGTCCATTCAAATAAAACTCACCGTGGTCCCAGGAGCAATCACTGGCATCGGCGGAGCGGTCTGACCTGTCTTCTCGCACACAGACTGCACATTTGGTTTTGACGACTCAGTCATACTAGTTAGTAATGAGACAAACACTACATGAATGTTTTGGCTAATCTGCAGAAGAAACTTACCACAAGGAGCTCGTACATGGCCCTTGCCTGCATGTCATTCCGTGCCCTCTCCTCCTCCAGCATCTTTGTCGTCCTCTCCTCCAACTCCCGCTGCCTCTCCGCCGCCTCCGCCAGAAGTTTCTCTGTTCTATCTCTCTCACTCTGTATAGCAGCCTGCAATACCACTCACATGACCATTTGTAATCATTGATGGAAGCGCACACAATGTAATGGAGAAAGATAACTGAGTACGTATCACTAACCTTGATGGCGAGTTGCACTGGCCGTTCACGAGGCCTTATCTCAGGAGCGGAGCTCGACTGGCGCGCCTTGATCTCCGGGAGAGTGCTAGGACAACGGATAAGTCCATCTCCAATGGCTATGGAGCCATGGGACCTCCCACCACCAGATATCATCAACAGCTCTGGATCAATGGGACCCTGGCTCGGGTTAAAGTCCTCCCCTTTCCTCGCCTTCCCCTCATCTCTATATCTCACGAGCTTGTTGTGGGAGGAGATGTTGGTAAAGTTGTTTGCATCATCGAGGTCAGACTGAGAGAAAGCCTTGACTTTCTTGAAAGAGGCAGTGTGGGCCATGGCATACAGGTCATACACCTCTGGCACCTTATCCGCCTTATTGTAGCGTGCCTGAAAGAGAGAAACAATGAAAATTAGTAATTAAAGGGCTCAAGCTAGCATGATGAATGAATTGCATGAATCATGAAGCAAACCACATACCCAGTTGCGCCCGAACTGATATAAGTTGGAGCTGCCTTGATGGTGTGGCACACCTTCCATTTGGGCACGTTTGTCCTTGGCCTCCTTGTGGAGGGCTAGCCATCGTTGTGAGCACCACTCATCGACCAACACCTCCCAACAATCCATCCGATCCGGACACCATCTCGGAGGCGCCTAAGTTAGCAAATAGAAACTTGAGCGCTACGGCTAAGAATTACTAAATGAAGGAACTTAAGTAGAGAAGGCCTTAAGAATTACCTTCATGTACTGCTCCTTACTCAGGAACTTATCGCGGCACGCCGGCTTGGTCTTCTTGATACCACGCAAGGCGTAGTAGTCTCGAACAGCCTGCACCCGAGCCTCGTGCCGTAAGTTCTGGAGTAGGCGCTTGCAGACGTTCTCGATAACATGTGCCGCGTCCTCCTCGTATCCCTCCTCACACCTGTAGAATGTCTGCAATCAAATGAGACAATGTTGATTAGTACAATTAATAACTAGCTAGTTGAAGATTTTTAAATGTGTAAAGGAGAAATTACGCAGAACTTTCTGATCACCATGTCTGCCCTCGTGTCACACACGACACCGTCGATAATCTCATTTGGCGGGGCCGGGGCAGCCACGTAGTGCTCCCAGCTCAATCCAAGCTCTGGAAGCCGACCCTCACCAGGCAACGTGACAAACCCCGGGAAGTTTTGCCGGCAAAGAACTCCAAGGACGGAGTTGGGCCGGCGGACACTATGATGGTGGTCCCAACCCCTGCAGCATGACAAGGCCAACGCATTAGTTATTTGAAAAAACGTGAATGCACAAGGTACAAAAATATTAAATGCACTTACGTACCTCTCCCCATCAGGGAAAATCAACCACCTCTGCTCGCGGGTCACCGGCACGGACGGGAGCCGTGTAGCACCACGCTGGTAGACGGTGCCCCCCTCCTCCTCAAGATCAATCGGCTCCCCGCCATCATCAGCATGGCCACTCGGCTCCTCGGGCTGATCCGGCCAGGTACCCCATCCGGACGTGTGCTCCTCCGGGGTCACGTGGGCCGAACTCTCGTGGGCCGAAGACCCGTGGACCGGAGGCTCGTGGACCGGAGTCCGTGTAGCCTCCTCCTCGGACGAGTCCACCCTAGCAGTCACGTGCTCGGGTGAAACGGCTGGGGGTGGCGGCGAGGAAGGCACCGTAGCAGTCACCCTACCTCCTCTCCCACGACCACGTGCCCCACCTCCTCTCTTCCTACCTCGTCCCCTGCTGGGCACCACGGTCGACGAAGAAGGGCCCGGCGGTGTGGCGATACTGTCCAGCAACGCTCGGCGGAGAGGTGCGTCTGGAATGGAAGACCTCAGACCACGCTCCCGAATCCCGAGCAACATCATAGTCTTGCACCATGTTTTCCATCCCGGTACCATGCTCGCCGGTGCGACGACGATCCACCTCAGCTCGGTCACGTTGGGCAGACTCACCATGAAATGTCCACACCGTATAATCGGGCGTAAAACCACTCTTCTGTAGGTGTTTGCCCATTTCAGCCTCTGTCTTATTTTCCCAATTGCCGCACCGGAAACAGGGGCACCAGGTTTTCTTTTGGCCATTTGCAAATGCGGCTTGCACAAACCCCTTAGTTTTTGTGAACCATTCAGCGCTCCATTTGTTCTGACCAGTGTGACCAGTATACATCCAAGCACGGTCACTCATCTTGACTTTCAGAGCTACTGGACACACAACAATTATATATGTAATTCACCATGTATATTCATCAGTTGATCTACTTTGTCAATTTTATTACGTCCATGCAACCTACACTCTAATAGGTAATGATAGGTCCTAATCCCACCCGTGTATGTGTAGATTGGGTTCATTTTCCCATGCTATGCTCCGGATCCGACGCAAAATTTCGGCAGCACCTCCCCGCTGTTCTCCTGATACACGTCTCTGCAATAAATAGAGAGGATGTGTACCCGGAGAACAACAGGGGAGGCACTGACGAAATTTATGCGTCGGATCCGGAGCAAAGCATATGGGAAAACGAACCCAATCTACACATACTCGGGCTGTCCATGGATAGCGTTGGACAATTCGAAAGAATCAAGGTTATAAATATGCAAATGCATGCATATTTATAACTATGACGCTTTCGAACGGGAGACACATATTGGTTACGCATACTGATGATTCAAGACACATATATAGCTAGCTATCAAGTTTCATCGGAATAGATCAAATAATTAATGG
>LR738713.1:675039892-675085699 GCA_902687465.1 Secale cereale
CTTGTCAATCACCACAAAGATAGCATCATTGCCTCGCTTGGATTTAGGAAAGCCAGTGACGAAGTCCATTTCAATGTGGTCGAACTTCCACTCAGGAATAGGAAGAGGTTGGAGAAGACCGGCTGGACGTTGATGTTCTGCTTTCACTCTTCTGCATACATCACATTCATTCACGAATTGGGCAATTTCCCTTTTCATGCGTGTCCACCAGTAAGATTGCTTGAGGTCTTGATACATCTTGGAACTGCCAGGATGAATGGAAAGGAGAGAGTCATGAGCTTCTTCCATTATGAGCTTCCTGAGATCACCTTTGGGAACAACGAGTCTGTCCTCGAAGAACAAGGTATCTCTCTCATCAACACGGAAGCACTTGTATTTTGGAGTGCCCTTTGCAATGCCATGTTTCACCTTCTTCACCATGGTATCACTGAGCTGGGCCTCACGGACTTGATCTACCAAGGTAGGAGCAATTTGGAGATTTGCAAGAAAACCCTGCGGAACAACTTGAAGGTTGAGCTTTCTGAAAGCTTCACAAAGCTCAGGCTGGTGTGGCTTGATAAGAAGGCTGTTGCAATAAGCCTTTCTGCTCAAAGCATCTGCAATCACATTCGCCTTGCCTGGAGTGTACTCAATGCTGGGGTTGTACTCTTGGATCATCTCGACCCAACGAGTCTGGCGGAGGTTCAGATGCGGCTGTGTGAAGATGTACTTCAAACTCTTGTGATCAGTGAAGATGTCGACCTTTCTGCCCAACAACAGATGTCTCCACGTAATCAGAGCATGTACCACAGCTGCTAGCTCGAGATCATGTGTGGGATAGTTCTTCTCAGCTGGCTTGAGCTGACGTGAAGTGTATGCCACAATTCTCTTATCTTGCATAAGCACACCACCAAGACCTTGAAGAGAAGCGTCACAGAACACTTCATAGGGCTTGGATTCATCTGGAGGAATCAGAACTGGAGCTGAGACAAGCTTCTCTTTGAGAGTTTTGAAAGCCACTTCACACTCGGGAGACCAAAAGTATTTGACATTCTTATGGAGGAGGTTGGAAAGAGGCTTGGCAATCTTGGAGAAGTTCTCCACAAACCTTCTGCAATAGCTGGCAAGACCCAGAAAACTGCGGAGCTGCTTGACGTTCTGAGGAGCTTCCCAGTTGACAATTGCTTCAACTTTCTCGGGATTAACCGCAATACCGTCAGCTGAGATAATGTGGCCCAGGTAGAGAACCTTATCGAGCCAAAACTCGCACTTTGAGAACTTGGCATAGAATTTATGCTCTCGGAGTCGATCAAGAACCAGACGCAAGTGCTTTTCGTGATCTTCTTCATTCTTGGAAAACACCAGAATATCATCCAGATACACAAGCACAAACTCGCCAGTATAGGGGTTGAAGATGTAATGCATCATCCTTGAAAAGGTAGGAGGAGCATTGGCGAGACCGAAGGACATGACGGTATACTCATATGAACCGTAGCTCGTTCTGAAGGCCGTCTTGGGAATGTCTTCCTCGCGAATGCGAATTTGATGGTAGCCCATTCGGAGGTCAAGCTTAGAGAACACTTTAGCTCCTTTGAGCTGCTCAAAGAGTTCGTTGATGTTGGGGAGCGGATACTTGTTCTTAATCGTCTTCTTGTTCAATGGCCGGTAGTCAACACAGAGACGCTCCGTGCCATCTTTCTTCTTGACAAATAATACACCACAGCCCCACGGAGATGTACTCGGTCTGATGAGACCCATACGCTCCTGTTCATCCAATTGTTTCTTCAATTCCTTCAATTCATCTGAAGAGAGCTTGTATGGACGCCGACAAACAGGTTCGGTGCCCGGCTCGAGTTCAATGACAAACTCCACCTGACGGTGTGGAGGCATGCCTGGAAGTTCTTCTGGAAAGACGTCTTGATATTCATTCACCACTGGAATTTGCTCTATGGCATTAATTTCACCCTTATCATTAAGAGAGAAAAGCCGAATAGTATTATCCCTGGAGGCGAAGATAATCACATCTTCATCAGAATGAGTCAATTTGACTTCCTTTTGAGCACAATCAATGTGAGCATCATGCTGAGAAAGCCAATCCATTCCGAGAATGAGGTCAATATCAGAATGACCAAGAACCACCGGAGAAGCCAAAAATCGATAATCACCCATGCGAATAGAAACATCCGGAGCATATAATCTAGAAGTCATGCATCTTCCCGGAGAAATCACTTGCAACTCCCTTGGCAAGGGCATAGTGCCCACATTATACTTGGATGCAAAAGGGAATGACATGAAAGAATGTGAAGCACTCGAATCAAATAACACTTTAGCTGGAAAAGAGTTCACTGGAAGGTTACCCAGAATGACATCAGAAGAAGCCTCTGCTTGTGCTGCATTCATCAGATTAACCCTTGCAGACTTTGGATCATGCTTGACAATAGCTGAACTCATAGGAGGAGGAGGTGGAAGTCGCTTCGGATTCGGGCATCTGTTGGCATAGTGGCCCTTCTGGCCACACTTGTTGCACACCACTTCAGAGAGAGGACGGAACTGAGAGCCACTGGACTTGGAGCCTTGAGACTGAAACTGCTTCTTCAACTGGTTGCTTGGGTTGGGTGGGTGGGAGAAACCACGACCACTAGAGTTCTTGTTGTTGGAGTTGTTGTAGTTGCTGGAGTTGTTGTATGGAGCTCGAATCATTGGAGGAGGAGGAAGCCAGAATTTCTGTTGTTTCGCAGCCAACTGAGACGATGAGGTAGAGTGAACAGCATCTCGAATTCTCTTCTTAGAAGCCTCCATCTTAAGCTGAGCTGCTTCTTGTTTCAAAGCCATATTGTAGAACTTATCGAATTCGTCTGGCTCGAACAGAGTGAGAGCAAGCTGAAGTTCATCTTTGAGACCTCCACGGAACTGATAGATTTTGCTCTTAGCATCAGGAATGTCTTGCTTTGCATAGCGAGCGAGGTTTTGGAACTTGACATTATACTGATAGACTGTCATGGAGCCCTGCTTGAGGTTGCGGAATTGCTCACGCATACCCTCAATGACACTTGTAGGAATGTGATGCGAGCGGAAATCCTTGCAGAAATTCTCCCACGAGATCACTTGACCCGGCCTTGAGTCTTTGTACTGCTGCCACCAGTCAGCTGCTTGATCTTTCAGTTGGAAGGCTGCAAACTTCACATAGTCATCTTCTTTCACGTTACTGCACTCAAAATGCTTCTTTATGTCGGTCAACCAATCCTCAGCATCAAGAGGGTCGACACTGTAACTGAAAGCTTTAGGATTGTTAGCCAGGAACTGGTTGAGAGTAGCATGGTGCTGCTGGAAGAAGTTGCCTTGGTTCATTGGAATGCCCTGATTAGCTTGATTAGCTTGCATAGCTTGCATTTGCTGCATCATCTGCATCATCAACTGAGTGTTCTGAGCTGTAGTCTGCATAATTGCTCTCCAAGCCTCAGGCGGAGGAGGAGGGGAAGGAGGACGTTCCGGAACCTCTTCACCCTCTGGGTTGGCATTCGGAACCCTTTTCGGAGCCATCCTGTAAGAGATGACCACGAATCAGCAATTGATTGACAAAAGGAATAAGCTGAATCAATGGAATGAATTGCAACAAGTCTTCACAATAATCATTCGAACAATAAGAACGAATGAAATCATCCGAACAAGAGGAACGAATGAATTTCTTAGTTAATTGATAACATCAGTCTTCACGAGAAGCCACATAGGGATCAAAAGGATAAAATAATAAAACAACAAGGTACGGAAAGGAACAAACACAAGAGAAGAGTTTCGTTCTAACATCTTTGTGCTGAAAGCATATGAACGCGTTACGAAAAGGTTTTGCAATCCCCGGATCAGCATAGCCAAGGACCCTTTAAGATGCAACTCCTGATAGTAACAACGGTCATATAACCTCTTCACTCAATGTCGAACCCCGAACTCACTAACCTGCATTCGTTGGAAGAATGCCTACGATCTACTGGATAAACCCACCTATAGCTTTCCGAAAGATTCCAGTTATGCAATCAGGTGTTGGGGATACACGGGAAGCACCGCGCAATCAACTCTAACCTACATCCAGGTGTATCCATCCTTCAACACATAACCAGTCTTTCTCGGAAACTGTGTACCTCGGACCTTCGAAAAGCATCCACTATAACAAGCTATGGCAATACTCCCGAACTACCTCCCCAGTACTGGGTGATGTCGGGGTTATCTTGCCACTGGCCGTATAGGGGAGATTTTCGATGTCGGCCGTCTTAAGTATTTAGTACTGCTGCGATATGCTTGTCACAATGATACCCCGAAGCTCAACTCCTCGGTAACAGGAGGCATCGGGAACAATATCCTTGTCACAAGAACATCGAAACAATCCCAGAATACTCGCGGGATTCCTAAAAAAAATTTTGTGCAAATTTTGAAGATAGGAGAGACAAGAGTAGACGTCAGGAGTCCTCACCAGAGAGAAAGGGGATGAGAAGCAAAGAAATCCTACTCTCCGATATAATATAGGACTCAAAAGTTTTTTAGTGTGTGCCTAGACTCAACCGTCAACGGTTCGATCAAACAGTGGGGGCTCCTAGGTCGGAGAAGGCTCTGAATACCAACTTGTAATGCCCAGGATGGAGTTATACCTCCTACGGGTCGAGGCCCGACTTAAAGGCATAATTCCATCCTAGAATGATCTCAAGTCTGGTAAACTTTGCACAACTCATGTAAAAGAGGGGATAGTAAACTTAAAATAGTTGGCTTACAATCGCCACGTCACCGAATAACAGTACAAGTCTCAAACATCATACAAAAGATCACTACAACCCTCTAAGGGCAAAAGCCAAATGTCAAAGTACCAAACTCAGATAAATAAAACAACCACAGGCGGATCGAATCCTAGTAAGAGACTCCACTACTGATCGTCCGGGTAGCGCACGTAGTACCGACTACGTTCTTCATCGTACTCCCAATCCAGCTCGGTGCCATCACCTGGATAGCTCACAGCTGGACCTGCATCTGGTGTGTGAAGTAACTGTGAGCCACAGAGGACTCAGCAATCCCGTTCCCGGGTAACAGAACTATTTAAGCCTTTAGGTGAGGGAAAAGGCTGAAGAAAGAAATGAGGTGAAGGGACAACAAAGAGTCTGCAGCAGCAACTAGCACTAACTTACGCAAGTGAGAGCGAGAAGAGAAGGCATCGCGAGAAGTGATCACGAAGTGATCCTAGCTACAAGCTCTCAAACATAACCCCTCCGTGTTCAACTCCCGAATCCCTATTCGGAAATTGACAGTCACGGAACACACGCTGGTAGTGTATTAGTAACATTGTGTCAAGTTAACTACAACCGGAATTAACAAGCTCCCATCTGCCACATAACCGCGGGCACGGCTTTCGAAAGTTCAAACCCTGCAGGGGTGTTCCAACTTGACCCATTACAAGCCCACGATCCGCGGAGTCGCAACTCCAAAGTGGGAAGACCCGAGTATCCTCGGAATCCCGTGCTCAAGATATACCGAACTAAGGTAAGGCTAATCCAGCAAATCCTCCCGGCGTGTCGACACCCTGATAGTAGCCGCGCGTATCTAGGTCTCAGGACACGTCCGGCTGAGACGTCCTACAGGTGTATGCCAAATACCTCAGGTTGCCCCAAGGCGGCCCCGCAGTCCGCTCGTTTCGGACCAACACTCATGTGGAGCACTGGCCCGGGGTTGTTGATTAAGAAAGAGGGTTAATTACTCCCTTATGCATGTTTAGTTTGTTATTAGGCAAATAGTACCAATGTTGGGATTTGCTGGAAAAGACTTAGCACATAGCGGTTTATCGAGGGGGTCCCATACACCCCAACCGTGTTAGGAACGCATAATCAAGGAACATAAAACCGGCTTATACGGATCCTAACGGCATGAGTGGAACAAAACACCAAGCAAAAGGCTTAGCCTTCCACCCTTGCCAATATATAGGTGATTTCAATTAAAGCATTTATATAGTGTGATATTACCCAACCAAACTTCAACATGGAGCAAGCATCTTCACTTCACCTGCAACTAGCAACGCTATAAGAAGGGCTGAGCGAAGCGTACTTAGCCAAGCAACGGTTTGCATAGGTAGGGTGGTTAAACATGGCAATTGGTTACAAGTAGGAGGCTGACAAGAAGAACATGGGCATCGAGGCAAAACTATAGATCGAGACTTCTAGCAATAGACAAAGATAGTAATGTTATCGGGGTTCGGTCATCTTGCCTGAAGAGAAGACGTTCGGATCAAAAGAAGGGTCCTCGTGCTCAAACTCGTTGGAAACCTCGTGATCAACCTCGTTGGAAAACTCGTGCTCAACTTCCGGGTCTAAACAAGACAAACACACCAAGCACCAATCAACACGATGCAATGCGCACTCGAAAAACATGTATGCATGATGGATGCACTAGTGAAGCACATGGAGCACGGAAAACATCACTCAAGCAAAACACCTCAAAACAAGATAACAACCTGATATTATTAATCTACACAGAAAAACACCCAAGTTTGATATAAAGATCGCTGAAATCGGAGTTACGGGCTAAAAGTTATGCCCGAAACAAGATTTGAGCGAAAACTGCAAATTACAGCAACATAGCATCTTGGGAGCTCAAAATAATTAATCTACAGCACCCAAAAAGCATGGCAAAGGACTTGAACATAAACTAGATATAAAGTACAGCAACTAGGTCCAAAGTGCACCCCCAACGGAGTCACGGATCAATAGCAATGATCTTGGACATATGGAACTTTGAAATAAAATTCTGGCAGCAGAATTTTATTGAAAGTTTAGAGCAAAAGATAAACATGCTACAGCCACTCAAATGGACATGTGAGGACATGGATGGAAAGACAACAATATATACTTCATGGAACAATTAAAATCCACCCCAAAACTATCATGCATTTTCCTAGAACATCACACGAACATGGCATCGGAACGTTACAGATTTCAGACTTAGTGAAATTTCACTAAGTCCTAAAACAGCAACATCATCATAGCATCAAAAAGAGCATGTTTAAGACACCTCGAAACTAAACATGGCAAAGGGTAAGCACCTCATCAAAATACATATGACGGTGATCCCGAAACACACAAGCATGCATCGTTGTGGCAAACACAACGATTGCAACAAGCTCAACAACATGGCATTTCATAACAAGTAAAAACACAACATATGAACATGGCATCTTGCAAGGATGATAACAAGGAAACAATACATCTACCATGCAACCTATCACAAGCAACACGTAGTTCGTGACAAGACGAACACGTGGACATGTCATTTGCTTCGTTTGGACAAACGAGCTAAAAGATATCACATGTCAAAGGTGGCATGAAAATAACACATAACAGCAGTTTATATCATCATACACTCTTGTAACAGCAAAACAAGTGACAAGAAGACTTCTAACATGCATGACTACAACAGGTAAAACGTAGAGGGCGTCGCCACGAACATCTGGACATGCTACACGCGCAAAACGGAGCAACAGGCACCAAACTAGAGCAGTTTAAAGATTGCATTCTCAGAACAGGAAAACAGGGGTTTAGGAAAAAAAAAAAAACCTCGGTACAGATCTGATCCGGATCGGAAAAAAAAACGGAGAACGGGCCGGCGGCTGGATCTGGATCCGGCCCGGAGTCGAACAGTGGCGGCGGCTGCGGCTGGGCCCAGCGCGGCGCGGTGCGGTGGCGGCCCGCTCGGGCGGAGGCCCACGCGGGGCGATCCGGCGCCTGGCTGGAGATGGCTGTACGGGCCGGCCCGGTGGAGGAGCTAGCGCGGGGCGCTGAGGCGGAGGCGATCCGGCCTGGGGCGATGTGGTCCTGCTCGCCTGCGCTTTCGGGCCAGCGGGGGCGATGCGAAGGGAAGGCCCAGGCGCGTCGAGCGCGAAGGAGGACGGGCCGGCGACTCGGGCCTGCTGGAGATCCCAGCGAAGTGGTCCAGCCCCCTCGATCGGCTGGACCCGACGCGGGCGATCTGGCGGAACGAGCGACTGGTCGAGGCAGTCGCGGGCGTTGACTTCGGCCAGGAACGAAGGAAAACGTCCGCTCGGACGGCTGGATCGAGGGATCCTACGGGATCCAGAGAAGAAAACAGGGAGGATTTTTGGGATCTGAGATCTGAAATTTAGGGAAGAAGAAGGGGAATGTCCAAATAGACCTAGGGGTCTATATATAGCAACTTAGACTAGGGTTTGGGGACTAGGGGAGTCTAGGAGCCCTACGATCGTGATCCAACGGATCCGATCGCGGGGTTGATTTTAAAGGACCAGACGGAGATAAAAGAAAGCAGTAGGGGTATTTCCGGGACACGAAGTAAGGGCACTTCGGACCCACACGGACAACGGAGGGAAAAGTCAACGGAGTCCAAACGAGACGAGATTTGAGAGGCAGGTTGCACACAACAAAACAACAACACACAACACAACCTCGCGGCACACCGGTAACGAAAAACGCCCGAACAACAAAGAAGGCCTACGGGACGTCACGGACACGTGAGGGAGCTCCGGAACACGAAACGGACAACGGGAAGAAACGCCACGAACCGGATGCAACTCACAACACAAATGCAATGCAATGCACATGTCTACATGATATGAATGAATGCCACACACACACACAACAAAACGACGAAAGCCCGAAAGACAAAGAACCCGAAATGGAAATAGATGAAGCCGGAGATATATTATAAGCCCAAAAGGGAAAGTATTACATCCGGGGCATTACATACCTCTTTCAGAAATTTTATGTCCCAAGACAATGCCTTCATTAACCATAAACTGGCACTTCTCCCAATTCAAGACAAGATTAGTGTCTTCACATCTCTGCAAAACTCGATCAAGGTTGCTCAAGCAATCATCAAAAGAAGTTCCGTAAACGGAGAAATCATCCATGAAAACCTCAACAATCTTTTCACAAAAATCAGAGAATATAGCCAACATGCATCTTTGAAAGGTAGCAGGTGCATTACATAAACCAAAAGGCATACATCTATAAGCAAAGGTACCGAAAGGACAAGTAAATGTGGTCTTTTCTTGATCCCCTTTTGAGACATGTATTTGAGAGAAACCAGAATAACCATCTAGAAAGCAAAAATGAGTATGTTTGGATAATCTTTCTAGCATTTGATCAATAAAAGGCAAAGGGTAATGATCTTTCTTAGTAGCTTTATTTAATTTGCGGAAATCAGTTATCATCCTATAACCTGTAACAAATCTTTGTGGGATCAATTCATCTTTATCATTAGGAACTACAGTCATGCATACCTCCCTTCTTAGGGACACAATGGAGGACTTACCCACTGGCTATCAGCAACTGGATAGATAATACCTGCCTCTAGACGCTTTAGTATTTCCTTCCTTACCACTTCTTTCATCTTAGGATTTAATCGCCGTTGATGATCAATAACCGGTTTAGCGTCCTCTTCCAATTTTATCTTGTGTTGGCATAAAGTGGGACTAATGCTCTTAAGATCATCCAGAGTATATCCAATATCAGCACGGTGCTTCTTCAGAGTTTTCAATAATTTTTCTTCTTCCTTCTCTGAAAGGTTAGCACTCATAATAACCGGATATATCTTCTTTTCATCTAGATAAATATACTTAAGATTATCAGGTAAATGTTTAAGTTCAAACACGGGATCACCCTTGGGTGGAGGAGGATCCCCAAGAATTTCAACAGGCAAGTTGTTTTTCAATACGGGTCCCTGCTTAAAGAATATTTCATCTATTTCCCTTCTCTCATTCATATACATATCATTTTCATGGTCTAGCAGATATCGTTCTAAAGGATCGTTAGGAGGCACAACAATAGAAGCAAGACCAATAATTTGATCCTTACTAGTAAATTCTTTATCATGGGGTTGTCTACGAAATTTAGCAAAGTTAAAATCATGAGACATAGCCCATAAACCAACAGTAACAATATCTTTCACGCAATCTATCTTAGCATTAACAGTATTCAAGAAGGGTCTACCAAATATAATGGGGCAAACATCATCTTGTGGGGAACTAAGAATAAGAAAATCAGCAGGGTATTTAACTTTACCACACAAAACTTCAACATCTCTAACAATCCCAACTGGTGAAATAGTGTCTCTGTTAGCAAGCTTAATAGTAATATCAATCCCTTCTAACTCAACAGATGCAATATCATGCATAATTTCTTGATATAGGGAATGAGGGATTATACTTGCACTAGCACCTACGTCACACAAACCATGATAGCAATGATCTCCTATTTTGACAAAAATAACAGGCAAGCCTATAACAGGTCTATGTTTATTCCTAGCATCGGGTTTGGCTATTCTAGCAGCTTCCTCTTGGAGGTAAATAACATGTCCATCTAAACTTTCTACCAAGAGATCTTTAACCATAGCAACACTAGGTTCAACTTTAATTTGCTCAGAGGGTGTAGGTGTTCTAGTACTACTCTTACGAACCACAGTTCAGCTTTAGCATGATCCTTTATTCTAACAGGGAAATGTGGTTTCTCAATATAAGCAGTAGGAACAATAGGATCAACATTATAAGTGATAGTCTTTTATTCAACTTTAATAGGTTCAACTACGTTCACTTCAACGGGAGGATGGTATTGAAACCACTTCTCTTTGGTAAGATCAACATGAGTAGCAAATGATTCACAGAAAGAAGCTACTATCTCAGAGTCAAGTCCATATTTAGTGCTAAACTCACGGAAAACATCGGTATCCATAAAAGCTTTAACACAATCAAACTTAGGGGTCATACCTGACTCCTTACCTTCGTCGAGATCCCAATCTTCAGAGTTGCGTTTAATTCTTTCCAATAAATCCCATTTGAATTCAACAGTCTTCATCATAAAGGAACCAGAACAAGAATTATCGAGCATGGTGCGATTATTGAGAGAAAGCCGAGCATAAAAAATTTGAATGATCATTTTCCTTGAGAGCTCTGATTGGGGGATGAATATAACATTGACTTAAGCCTCCCCCAAGCTTGAGCGATGCTTTCTCCTTCGCGAGGCCAAAAATTATATATATAATTACGATCACGATGAACCTGATGCATAGGGTAGAACTTTTGATGAAATTCCAACTTCAGACGATTATAGTTCCATGATCCAATATCATCGCATAGCCTAAACCATGTCAATGCATCTCCCTTCAAAGATAAAGGCAATACCTTCTTCTTAATAACATCCTCGGGCATACCTGCAAGCTTAAATAATCCACAAACTTCATCCACATACATTAGATGTAAATCGGGATGCAGTGTTCCGTCTCCTGTAAAAGGATTATCTAGCAATTTCTCTATCATACCCGAAGGAATTGCAAAGCAAACATTTTCAGTAGGTGCAGTAGGTTGAGGAGCAAATCTTTGCTCTTCTGGTCAGGGTGAAGATACCCCAAACAAGCCCCTCAAAGGATGATGAGCCATAGTAACAAGTGACAATAAATTTCAGCACGTTATATAAATTTTTGCTTACCAAATTCCACTTAACAAATGCGCTTCACTCCCCGGCAACGGCGTCAGAAAAGAGTCTTGATGACCCACAAGTGTAGGGATCTATCGTAGTCCTTTTGATAATGTAACATCCCAAATTTTCAATTTGGAATGTTATACATAGATCATATTGCATTGCATGCCCTTTGCATTTTTGTTTGTGGCGTTCGTCGAAATTCTAAGCAACTCAAGGACCTACGGAGAGAGTTGGGAATTTTACCGTTTTCGTATTTGAGTTCGCTCGAATACCGGTACGAGGACAGTGTGATTCTAATTATTTTTCTCTCCTAAAAATATTTATAAATACAAATTAAGAGCGGAGATAATATGACTTCTCCAAAATAACAGAAATATTGGAGGAAAAATGTTAAAATCACTTTTGGTATTTTTCTGGATTTATTTGTGATTTTATTTGCATAGGAAAAATGCGCGTTTTTCAAAATTGCATTTAGATCCGGGAAAAATGTTCACTTTGTCCTAAATATTATTAGAGGACGGTGAAAATTTATTTTGGGAGTTTTAAGGTCCGTTTAATATTTCTTTCGTTAGTTTTTCTGCGCCAGGACTCTATTTAAAAAAAAAGCGCAACCGACTTAGAGTCGTTTAGGACCGGGACTCTGGGCTTTATAAGCCGCCGCCCCGGCCCGTCAGCCCTGCCGCCCCTAGCGCCCCTGCCCTAGCGCTGCGCCGTCGCCTCACTTCGCCGCCGCCCGCGCCCGCCGCTCGCCGCCGCACCGCCGCCCGCGCCGCCCACGCTGCGCCGCCGCACCGCCGCAGCCTCGCCGCCGCACCGCCGCCCTTCGCCCGCCGGAGCGCCGGACCGCCGCCGCCGCCGGACCACCGTCTCGCCGGAGTTCGTCGCTGAGGTAGTCATCGGTTTTTTTTAAGAACCGATCGGTTTTCGTAAACCGTAGATCTGTTTTTATTAAATTAGATCAGTTCGGTTTTTCGTCGGTTTAGTTATTTAGCGGACGTTCGTCCGTACGTTCGTTTTAACGAACGGTTTTCGTCCGTTATCCGCAGACAGTGAACGTTCGTTCGTTAGCCCGTTCGTCCGTTTTCTTTTTCGGGGTATTTATCCGCGATTATTCCGATCGCGATTTCTGCCCTGATCTTGTTTTTCGTTTTTCTTTTCGCTCGAGTGTCGGAATCAGGTGATTCAAAATCCCAGATCTTCGTCTCGATGCCCACTTTACGTTTAACCAACTTGAACAAGGTTTTGGCTACTGTAAAACTAGATGATACCCCGCGCGTTGCTGCGGGATTTTGTTGTCTTGAAGGTGATAACAATTGAAATCGATTCTATGATATGTTTCATTTGCATGCAATGAAATTTGTATATGTTTTATAACACGCAACACCACCATGATGAATTAAACAATTGAAAAGAAAAAAGATATTGGAAAACCAATGAGCTGAAATGTCTCCTGGCTTGGTACATTATCCTTCATGGTCTGTTTTTGAACATAGTTAAATGGCCATATAAAATGGATAAGGTGCCAAGATCTAAATCACTCCATCTATTAAAATAACAATAATTTAGAACAGCCGCAACCCATAGTATTGATCGATGTAGTTTATTGTTGTGCAAAAAACAAAAAATAATCTAGAGAATCTTAGGGGTCTTAATCACATCATATTCATCATGGTTTTATATTTCCTTTTGGTTAGTAGCAAGATCCACCATTATCACTGGACACTCGCACAACCGCGTCTCTTGTGAATTCACATATCCTTGCATACGTCTAGTTCAATCAGTCAAACTGTGATGTCCAAATACCAAGCAACTCAAGTGTTATTCTGTATTCAAACTAATCTACTTTGCCGAGGAGAATGCAACTGGGCTCAAATAGATTCGGCAACACAGCGGAACCTAAAGTTCCAAGAACCCATCGGAAATAATGGGCTGAAAATAGGAGCTCACCACCACCGGTGCGCCCTTGCTTGGCGGCCACGCGGAAGGCATTGGGGTCGAGGCAGCAGTGGAGGATGGTGAGCAGGAGGAGAAGGTTGACGACCTCTGTTGTGAGCGATGGCGGCGAGCGATGCACTGGATTCGGAACCACGACGTCGGCCAGGATGGGACGGCGTGCCTAGGCCCGATGGTGGCGAGCGACGCCTCATCGTCGACCATGATGCGATGCACTTTGTCTCTTTGCCGTGATGCGAAAAGCATCAGTGGAGGGTGGCGAGCATAGGAGAAGAAGGCAGACAATCTCGTGTGTATTGGCCACCGCTTCGACGTACAGCGCAGACTCCCCGGCGTCCATCAATTCAACATGGCAGCGGGCGAGGCGATGGGGTCGGAAGCCTCGGCGTCGGCCAAGATGGGACGACCTCCTCGGTTGGACGGTCGGTGAGCGACGCAGTGGTCGGACGCCTTAGCATCGACCATGATGCGTCGGACTGTGTAGGCGTCTCCCGATCTAACGGCGGTGCAGATTGACTGGATATCCATTGGCGACCGGGCGAGTGAGCGGCTGCCCTATGATCTTGTCGATCGCCACTGCTACTGATTGCCGCTGATGGATTCGGAAGCTCAAGCTCGTTTTTATGGGAGAATAGGATTTATTGACGGAGTGCAGAAGATGAATACTATGAGATAGAAATTCAACAGGCAAAGGAACTAATGATCCGAGGAATTGATGGAGAAACTGAAGAGGCAGGAGAAATAGGAATCGTCTTCTGTGACGACCCCGGCCCGATCGTGCACTAATCATACACGCAAATGCACACGATCAAGCCTAAGGACTCACGTGAAGGAAATCACAGCACAACTCTAAAACATAAATAAATACATACAAGTCATATATTACAAGCCAGGGCCTCGAGGGCTCGAATACATAACATGATGTCACACACAAGGTCAGCGGAAGCGTTAGGTATCTGGGTACAGATACAACACAGAAGAAGATAGGCCTGAAACACAGGCGGGGCAAAAGAAAAGCTACGATCGAAAAGGCGCAGGCCTCCTGCCTGGGACCTCCGATCCTACTCCTGGTCGTCGTCCGCCGGCTCCTCGTAGAAGTACTCGCCGGCCGGGTAGTAGTAGTAGCCAGCCTCGGGCTGGTAGTAGTAGTCATCAACGGGGGCTGCGGTCACCATGGCTCCGTCGTCTGATTTATCATGCGGGTAGGACAAAAGAGGAAGCAAAGCAACCGTGAGTACTCATCCAAAGTACTCAGCAAGACTTACATCAGATCTATACTAGCAATGCATTATTCTCAAAGGAGGCTTTATGTGGGTGGACTAGACTGCAGAAAGCCAGAGTAGAGGGGGGAAAAGCCTAGTCCTGACGAAGACTAGCATCTTCAGGGTCTGTCGAAGACTACCATCTTCAGGGTCTTGCAGCAATTAGGAGGGTGCAGATTAGTACATCTTAATGTAAAGTGTTTATAGAACATCAACCTCGGCCGGGGATCCTTCCTCGACTCCCTGCGAGAAAGCAATCCCAGAGCCCTACCTCATATCTCAAGTCACCAGTTCTAGTTGTACCGAAGTGGATACAACTCCGAGTGTCCGTTACCGTAGGACAGGCTATCGATAGATTGTTTCTTCCCTGTAGGGGTGCACCAAGTTACCCACCACGCTCGCTTAACTCCGGCCGGACACACCATCAGGTCGTGCCCGCCCTCGGCTAAACAATACGACGCAACCCGACCGGATACCGCCAGAGAGGATCGAGCACGCCGGACTAATCCTATGCCCCCAGGGGTCTGAGCCATCGCCCCGGACGCTCCGCACGTTGCGAGGCCGTTCGGTAGCAGACCTAGCAACCCCTTATACAAGCACGCAGTTGCATCCTAAGTCCAATCCGAACGGACCGCTCAATCGCTGACGTCGTGACGACTCCGGCTGATGTATACGACGCAGAGCACCCACTCACACCCACGTGGTGGTTAGTGCTATCGGACCCGAAGGCCCCTCGGATCAAATATCCAAATCGCTTAGTGTATTGGGAGCGCGCGGAAACGAGCAGAGCCTACGATACTGTTGGCCCCGTCGTCCCGTCTCGAGGACTTGTGACAAGGACTGGGAAAGACCGGCCACGCCTCGTAGTTATCTCGCGGGTACCCTCACTGGTCACCCGACTCCACAGCTCACGCCTCAAAGGCACTCGCGGGTACCCCTCTGGGTCAACCCGCCTCCATCCAACATGTGCAGTAGTCACTTCAAAGTGTCTTCAGACGCACGATACCTCTGGCCGCACGCCTTTGTTCCTGGCGACGTCCGGCCTCGGGGATCGATACGTCTTTAAACACGGTAAACTTCAAAGTGTCTTCAGACGCACGATACCTCTGGCCGCACGCCTTTGTTCCTGGCGACGTCCGGCCTCGGGGATCGATACGTCTTTAAACACAGTATGGTGAAACAGGGCATCCGTGTGGTTTCCATGCCGATGAGGAATCCGAGGAATCACCCTCGTTGGACTCCTATACGACAAGTCCCGTTAAGGTGATACCGGAGGAATCACCCTCGGCGGTAATCACCATAGCGGATGCACGACAAAAGCTAAGTCGGAAGTGGGAAGAGGAATCACCCTCGGTAACCCACAACGAGCTAGCTATACTACAGGGGCAACATCAGAAGTGAGTTCGGAGGTATCACCCTCGTCACCCGATGTTAACTCTGCGGAGTCGAGCATATTAGGAGGGGGTGTGCGGTGATGTGAAGAAGGTCAGGGGTAGGGGCTCGATCGCTTGATCGAGGCAAGGGTACTATGCGAGGCAACTACGAGAGTGTGGGACCATAGCAGTGCTACCCAATCTATACTAAGCAGTTTATGAATAAAGACAGGTATCAACAATTTAGCAAAGACAGGTTATGCAACAGTAATAGGAGCAGTAGCAGTAGCAGCAATTCTAATGCAAGAATAAGAGAGAATAGACATAGGCGATATCGGAAATGCTCAAGGGGGTTTGCTTGCCTGGTTGCTTGGCAAATGAAAAGGAACAACGGCGGTGAAGTAGTCGATCACCAGGGCACCGTCAGCGGTCTCGGGGTCTACCGGGAAGAAAGGGGGAGAGGAAACAATATAAATACACAGTAACGAAACTAATCACAAAGCATGACGATCTAACGCAATGCTACCGATAACGGAGAAGGGGAACCCATCCGGGAAAGTATTCCCGGTTCCGGATCTGTGTCGGACAGATGAACCGGAGGGGGAACGGTTGCAGGTTTACGGTGTTAGAGGCAGGTGACAGCTAGGGTGCAGTGCAGGGTTGCCTAAAGACCTAGCTAAACCATTTTAGCTATTTTAGGAGACCAGCTGGAATTAATAAATGACAGTTAGGCACTATTCATCTACCAGAAAAGGGCTAAAAGTTGCGGGTTCACCTCCGTAGAGGGTCCCGACATGGAAACGGATAGCACGGTTAGATTCGTCTCGTCGTTCTGAGCAACTTTCATATAGAAAGTTTTTCGATCCGAGCTACGGTTTAAAAGATATGAATTTTTGAAGTTTATAACAATTTCTGGAATTTATTTTTATTAACAGAAATTACTTATTGCGTCAGCACTGCATCAGCATTACATCAGCAGTCAGCTGACTCGCTGACTAGGTCAAACTGACAGGTGGGACCCACCTGTCAGCCTCTGTGGTTATTAACAGGTTTAAATTTTAAGCTAACAGAGACAATTAACTAGGTGGGGCCTACTGTCAGTGACTATACTAATTTAATTAGTTAACTTAATTATGTTTATTTAGTCAAACAGTGGGGTGGACCCACATGTCGGTGGCAGGTGGTGAACAGTGCGCGCGTTGACTACGGTCAACGCGGTCAAATAAACGACGGGGGCCCACAGTCAGTGTCCCAGGGGTGGGCCCCGCGCTAAGCCACATCAGCGGCCGGCGTTTAAACGCCGGCGACGCGTTTCCGCGGTGGCAGACCGCCGGAGATGCTCGGGATCGCGCTAGGGGGCTCCGTTCGAGCTGCGGATGGATGCGCTCGGCTGCGGACGGAGTCGCGCATCCAGTGGTGCGACTGGCCGGAGCGAGGGAGGCCGGGAAAGTGGCCGGCGACGAGCGCGGCGGAGCAAAGCTCCGGTGAGTGAGGGGGATCGACATTTGGGAGGGGTCTAGCGCGCGCGTGCGGTGTCGTTCGAAAGAGGAGAGCGAGACGCGTCCAACGCCCGTGGCCTCGCGTGCTGGGGTGGCCTAAAACTACGGCGGCGTTCGACCGGAGCGGCGCCGGAGCTCGGGCGTCGACGGATCCGAGCACCCAGTGCACGGCAAGGGCAGTGGAAGGGCGTGTTGAGCTCGCACGAGCTCCAGGAGCTCGATGCTGGCCGCGGGTGAGCATGACGACGACGTTAGCCACGGCGGCGAAGACCACAGCGGCGACCACAGCTCGGGCTCGTCGGCGACTTGTTACAGCAAGCAGGCGGCGCGAGGAGAGCGAAAGGAGGAGGAGGAGAGCTCACAGAGGGGGAAGCCGTTCAGAGCCTGCTCGGGGGAGGCTCGCGGTGGCCGGAATCGACCGGTCCTCGCCGGAGACCGAGAGGAAGGGGGCAGCGGCGTTCGGTCGCTGCAGGGCTCGTCGGCTCCGGCTCGTGGTCGGGGTCGAAGTAGTCGGGGACGGTGCGTTCCCCGGACACGGCTGCCGGGCTCGGGGATGCCGGTGGCCATGTCTGCGAGCGACGAACGGCGGCGAGTCCGCTCGGGACAGAGAGTAGAGAGGCGAGCGAGCGGTGGGGAGAGGAAGGAGAGGGTGCCAAATGGGGAGGGAGGCCAAGGGAGAGGGACGGAGGCGTCCCTTATCCTTTCCCTCACCTGCTCCGTCGAGGTGTCGAGCGGCGGCCGGCGCGGGCGCGCGCGGACCAGGGCGGCGGTGACACGGGGAGAAGAAGGACGGGGAGCAGGTGAGATGGGCTGGGCCTGGTGCTGTGCACTTGGGCCCAAGTGCACAGTGCCAGGCTTGTCCCTTTTTCCCTTTCTTTCTGTTCTGTTTTCTCTTTTTCTTTTAACAGCAGTGAGAGGGAAAAGCAATTAATTGTGCAACCAATTTGTGTAGGAAAAATATGGGGCTAGGCCCGATAAATCCAACACAATTTTAGATAGTGCCTCAACTATTTTGGGAAGCAAGTTGGTTTGGTTTGCATTTTTCAAAATTAAAATAGCACTGAAAATTGCTGAAATGACACTGATCAATTTGTTGCTGACCATTTAGCAACATGGTGATGTTGTTTTCCTTAACAATTAATTGTTATGGAATTTTTGCTAAATGATGATCATTTTTGCAGCAATTTTTGAACAACTTCATTTTGCACTCACATTTGAATTTGAATTAGAAGGGAAATTTGAATTGGCCCCATTAATCTCTGTGATCAACAAGGCAAATGATGATGACCTAGCATGATTAAGAGGTGATCACTGTGGTGTGATGCTGGGGATGTTACATCTTCCTCCGCCCTTCTAAACTACCCCGGAGTGGCGGAAAGTTGATCAGCCTAAGGCTGCATGTCTCACGGCTGAGTGGAGAATAATGACGTGGATAAATTTTAATTAAGTTAAATGCACGACTCGCTTATGTGACAGATTTTGTATGGCTCAATGGGACGATGAGGTGGACATCTTGCATGTTGAGAGAATTGGGACCAACTTCTTAAGAATGTAAGATTTGACTTTAGGCCAATTAGTAACCGGGGCTCGTTTCTTTCGCAGTTTGAGTTTCGTTGCTTCTTTCGAGTTGATTCTTTTTGCAAACCGGAGTTCTTAAGTTGAACTTTCTGGTTATATCTCTTATTTGAGTTTTACCTGTGCATTAGTTAAGTACTTATTGTGTGCTTGCTTGTTGCGATAGAGTACCCGGAGTGCGCCGCTTGCTACTTTGAATCTCTAGGTTTTGCGGATCATCAGCAAGGCAAGTAACACTTTGATCATACTTTCCAAATACCCAGTTTTCATTGCATTAGTCAAACCCTCACACATTGCATGAGTAGGATCAATTAACTTGTGGGACTGGCAAGTAGATTGAGGTAGTACCTATTACCTACATTACATTCAAACCTTTGGGAGTTAATCCTACGTTGCTGTTAGGTCATGCTATGCTCGTAGACGTGGATTGGGTGAGTGTATCCATGACAGATGTGAGTTTGTTAATTAATGGTTCAACTTAAGGTGGCAACTTTAACACATATCTGGGTGGATTGAGGCACTTGGGTATTCCAGCGATTGCCTGTTTTTCTTTTGGACCGCCACCCAGGCTCAAAGGGATCATGAGATTATTCATACTAGAAACTTTCATGTGCAGCCACATGCCAATATGGGCTCTGGCATAGTTGAGTAAGTTGTGGGAAACCTTTCCATGATGGGCTAGCAGATGTAGAGGGATTGTAGGTGTACCGGCCTATCTATCTGGTTAAGGGGACCTCTTCGGAAAGACTATGTCTCGATCATCCGTCTCTCAAACACCATGAAGTGCGAGAAACCAAACGGAAGCGATCGAGTCTTGTGGGGAAAAGTGCACAAACCTCTGCAGAGTGTACAAACTGATCATGATTAGCCGTGTCCTCGGTTATGGACGTCTTGAGTATCTAGTACTTGGATTATCATGAGAATCTCATCATGTTACTCTAATTAATATTGTTGGGTTTAATGATGATTTATTAATTGGGGTTGAGAGGATGTCTATCTTCTCAACGATGTTTCAACTACCATGATAGTTAATTAAAATATATTCCTTTGAAGTAGGGAAAAATTGGCTTTACGCAAAAACTTTAACCTAGAGCCTCCACCAGCCAAATATGCATATAGTATAGCCTTTATTCTGTTACTTGCATTCTCTGTGTTATCTTGCCAGCATATTCCATGTGCTGACCCATTTTCGGGCTGCAACGTTCATGTTGCAGACTTTTCAGACGACGAGTAAGGTGCCTTATAGGTCGTGGTTCTATACTCAGTGATGCCATTGGAGTTGATGGACTAACTTATCTTCCAAGACTTCCGCTGTTATCATGTTAGATGGCCTTAAGCCATTTTTATTTTAATAAGTTCATCGTTGGAACTATCGATGTAATAAGTGTGTGGTTGCTACTTTGTTATAAATCCTTCAAGTACTGTGCGTGTCAGCATTACTGATCCAGGGATGACACTGATGCACAGAGATCAGACTGTTTGAGGTCTGGTCGCTACAGATAAGTAAGAGTGTCGAACCCAACGAGGAGCAGAAGGAAATGATATGCATTTTTCAGTAAGTTATTTTCTGCAAGCACTGAAATTATCGGTAATAGATAGTTTTGTGATAAGGTAATTGGTAGCAAGTGACAAAAGGTGAAAGTAAATAAGGTGCATCAAGGTGGTCCAATCCTTTTTGTAGCAAAGGACAAGCCTGGACAAACTCTTATATGGAGGAAAGCGCTCCCGAGGACACATGGGAATTATCGTCAAGCTAGTTTTCATCACGATCAATTCATTTGCGTTCGATACTTTGATAATTTGGTATGTGGGTGGACCGGTGCTTGGTTGCTGTCCTTAATTTGACAAGACTCCCACTTATGATTAACCTCTAATGCAAGCATCCACAACTACAAAATAAGTATTAAGGTAAACCTAACCATAGCATGAAACAAGTGGATCCAAATCAGCCCCTTACGAAGCAACGCATAAACTAGGGTTTAAGCTTCTGCCACTCTAGCAACCCATCCTCTACTTATTACTTCCCGATGCATTCCTCTAGGCCCAAATAATGGTGAAGTGTCATGTAGTCGAAGTTCACATGACACCACTAGAGGAGAGACAACATACATCTCATCAAAATATTGAACGAATACCAAATTCACATGACTACTTATAGCAAGACTTCTCCCATGTCCTCAGGAACCAAAGTAACTACTCACAAGACATAATATTGTTCATGATCAGAGGGATATTAATATGCATAATGGATTTGAAAATATGATGTTCCACCAAGTAAACCAACTAGCATCAACTACAAGGAGTAATCAACACTACTAGCAACCCACAGGTACCAATCTGAGGTTTGAGTACAAAGATTGGATACACGATATGAACTAGGGTTTGAGAGGAGATGGTGCTGGTGAAGATTTTGATGAAGATAACCATCCCCAAGATGGGAGAGTTGTTGGTGATGACGGCGGTGACGATTTCCCCCTCCCGGAGGGAAGTATCCCCGGCAGAACAGCTCTGCCGGAGCCCTAGATTGGTTTCCGCCTCGAGACGGCGGCGTCTGGTCCAGAAAGCCTCCTTATAATTTTTTCCAGGTCAAAAAACCTCATATAGGAGAAGATGGGCATCGGGGGGGCCATCGGGTGGCCCACGAGGCAGGGGGCGCGCCCAGAGAGGGGGGGGGGCGCCCCCACCCTCGTG
The DNA here is from genome assembly GCA_902687465.1 of Secale cereale. Lineage (NCBI taxonomy): Eukaryota > Viridiplantae > Streptophyta > Magnoliopsida > Poales > Poaceae > Secale > Secale cereale. Next base: position 675,061,699 of record LR738713.1, read on the forward strand.
GACAGGTGGTGGCCCCCCTGGTGAATCTCTTTCGCCAGATATTTTTTATATTTTCTGAAACAGTGTCCCATGGAGTTTTGGAGCTTTTTCAGTTGTGTAGAATAGGTTTCCAATGTTTGCTCCTTTTCCAGCCCAGAATTCCAGCTGCCGGCATTCTCCCACTTCATGTAAACCTTGTAAAATAAGAGAGAAAAGGCATAAGTATTGTGACATAACGTGTAATAATAGCCCATAGTGCAATAAATATCAACATAAAAGCATCATGCAAAATGGATGTATCACACCACCAAGTGTAAAAACATAACCACTAGTGGCCTTAATCTCATCAGCATCAGATATCCAGTTTGAGTCACTACAACTATCGAGTACCCTTGGATACCCGATGTAGTGAATCCCATAGCTCGCAGTGCCTTTCAAGTAGCGCACAACTCTCTGAAGTGCACGCCAATAATGATCTCCCAGTTTTGACACAAACTGACTCAGCTTGCTCACAGCGAACGAGATGTTAGGCCTCGTGGCACTCGCCAAATACATAAACGAGCCAATAATCTGAGAGTATCTCAGTTGATCTCTAGCAATCCGTCGATTCTTTCAAATCAACACACTAGCATAATATGGAGTTGAAGAAGGCTGGTAGTCGCTATACCCAAAATGACTCAAGACCTTTTTTCACATAGTGAGATTGAAGCAGTGTAATCCCACCATTCTCAGCTCTCAACAACTTTATGTTTAAGATAACATCAACTACTCCTAAATTCATCATCTCAAAACAGTGAGATAAGAAATCCTTAACCTCCTTGATTAAATCAAGTTTGGTTCCAAAATATCAGTATGTAATCGACATACACACAAAGAATAACTCCTTCGTCCCCACCATGGCGATAGTAAACACACTTTTCACCATCGTTTACTACAAAGCCTGCAACAGTTAATGTTCTTTCGAACTTCTCATGCCACTCCTTAGGAGCTTGTTTAAGGCCATATAAACACTTTAATAACTTCCGCACCTTTCCTTCCTCACCTGGTACTACAAAACCATCGGGTTGATCCATGTAAATTTCCTCCTTCAACTCTCCATCGAGGAAAGCCATCTTAACGTGCATTTGATGAACGAGAAGACCGTCTGAGGAAGCCAGTGATAGTAGCTCCCGAAAAGTGGTCAGTCTAGCCAAAAGTGAGTAAGTATCAAAATAGGTCTTCACCTTATTTTTGGGTATAACCCTTAGCCACAAGCCGTGCCTTGTACTTTTCAATCGTACTATCAGGTCTAAGCTTTTTCTTGAACACCCACTTACTTCCTACAAGTTTGCACCCATAAGGACAATTAGTGATTTCCCAGGTTCTGTTAGCTAAGATGGAATCCATCTCGCTACAGACAGCTTCGTTCTAGTAGTCAGCATCAGGAGATGCACAGGCTTCTGAAATAGTCCTGGGCGTGTCATCCACGAGGTACACAATGAAATCATCACCAAAGGACTTTGTAGTCATTTGTCTCTTACTCCTTACAGGAGTTTCATTGCCACCCTCAACATGATTCTCAACTTGTTCCATCGCAATGGTGGGTTCAGGAATTACATCAAATTCCTCACTAGATGGAGTAGGTATCTCCTGATTTGATGAACTCGACATACCCTTCATAGGAAATATGTCCTCAAAGAAAGTCGCATCATTCGACTCCATAATTGTACCAACATTCATGTCGGATACCTCAGATTTTATTATCAAAACTCTATAGCCAATGCTATGAAAAGCATAGCCTAGAACAACACAATCCACATTTTTTGGTCCAAGCTTGCGCTTCTTGGAAATTGGTATATTGACTTTTGCCAAGCAACCCCAAGTACGTAGGTAGGAGAGTTTCAATATTTTCCTTTCCCATTCCTCAAATGGAGTCATGGTCTTATGCTTTGTGGGAACTCGGTTGACATGTAGTCATTAGAGCCTCCCCCACCATGCCTTGGAGAGACCCGATGTGTCTAACATGACGTTAACCAAATCATTTAGAGTTCAGTTCTTTCTTTCGGCCATCCCATTTGATTGAGGTGAGTAGGGAGCGTCCTCTCATGGATTATACCATGTTCCGCACAAAACAAATCGAACTCATTGGAAAAGTATTCGCCACCACGATCAGACCTAAGGCGTTTAATTTTTCAATCAAGTTGGTTCTCTACTTCAGCTTTATTGATTTTGAAAAAAATTAGAGCCTCGTCTTTTGATTTCAGAGGATACACATGGAAATATATAGTGGAGCTATCAATCAACGTCATGAAGTATTTCTTCCACCTTTTGTCAACACGCCATTCATCTCATAGAGATCGGAATGTATAACCTCTAGTGGCGCCAAGTCTCTTACCTCTGCAGTATTATGGGACTTGCGAGGTTGCTTAGCTTGCACACACACTTGGCACTTGGAGCTCTTGACATTAGTGAATTTCGAAATTAAACTCATATTGGCTAGCTGCGTCATGCAACCAAAGTTAATATAACAAAGTCACGAATGCCAAATACTAGACTCATTATTGTGGCAAACATTATTAATAACTTTAGTGCAAATATATGACAAAGACAGACGGAACAATCCTCCACACTCATAGCCTTTTCCAACAAATTGTCCATACTTAGAAATTACAACTTTGTTGGACTCGAAAACCAACTTAAAACCGTCTCGACATAAACGGGAACTGTTGACGAGATTTTTATTGATGGAGGGCACACGATGAACGTTATTCAGGCGCACGATCTTCCCCGAAGTGAACTTCAGATCAACCGTACCAATCCCTCGAGCAATAGCGTGTGACCCGTTCCCCATCAGCACGGGAGAAGTCCCTGAGACCTGGTAAGAAGAAAACATGGATGCGTCATCACAAACATGTACATTGGCACCGGTGACAATTAACCAATCAGGAGATTGAAATACTGAAAGAATGGTAGGAAACAAACCATATCCAGAATCCTTCATATCAGTATCACCGATGAAAACATTAGCGGACTTGCCGCTCTTCTCATGTTCATGCTCCTCAAAGCGGTTAGGATATCTTGGAGCCAAGTGATTAGGATCACCGCAGACATGGCAAAGTCCCTTACCCTTCTTATGAGAGTTCCTCTTGAAGTTGGTCGGATTTGACGGCTTGTTCTTTGCATCAAACTTGCCTTTGCCCTGAGTTTTGTTCTTATTGTTTTTGAACTTGTTGGGCTGGAAGTTCTTCTGTACCATGTGGGCACTAGAAGCTCCCTCAGCAACTCGAGCATGTGTGTCTTTTGCTCTCGTCTTCTCTTCAACATCAAGAGTACCAATGAGATCCAAAATGGAAAACTCCCATCCCTTGTGTTTCAGGGAAGTAGAAAAATTGTTCCACGAAGCTGGAAGCTTGACAATGATGCCCCCGGCAACAAATTTTTTCGGCAACACACACTTAAGAGCATCTCCAATGGCCGCACAAAAATTGTGCTCCCAATAAAAATTATAGCGCGCCACTGTAGCACTTTTAGTGCGCCAGGACCAACATTGCTTTAACAGATGCCAAAAAATGCACGCCCAAAAAAGCACGCAGTGCAATTTGTGAAGCGCGCCCAATACGGAGCCCAAAATATGGTGCGCGCGATGGCGTTTACGGCGCGTTCTCAAAACTTTTTAGCGTGCACGTAGTTTTACAGCATCTGTTGAAGCTGTTCGGCGCCCAAAAAAACAAATTTTTAGCGCGCGGAGCTCTTTTTGGGCGCCTGTTGAAGATGCTCTAAAGTACTCAAGTTCTTTGGCGAGTGACTGTATCTCATGAGCCTGATGTACAATAGAGCGCTCATCAGTCATCTTGTAGTCATAGAATTGCTACATGAAGTACAACTCGCTGCTGGCGTCCGAGGCACCAAACTTGGCCTCGAGCGTAGCCCACATGTCCTTGCCATTGTCAAACGACATATATGAATCCTCAATGGAATCATCAAGAACACTCAGAAGGGCGCCTTTAAAAAGAGTATCGATCTTCTCAAAAGTTTCCAGCTGTGCTGGATTAAGATCGCCCTCAGGCTTGCCCTTAGTGGCGTCATAGCAGCACATGGTCTGAAACCAGTAGACTGCTCTCGTGCGCCACCTCTTATATTGCGCCCCCCCTTAAAGACATGCGGCTTCAAATGCGCGGCAAAACCACTGGGAGTAAATTGCCTATAATCAGGTTTTTGGATTGTTGGAAATATGAGCAAATTACTACGAGATTTAATCCGAATAAACAGAAGATAATGACAGCAATAGCAGAGATTAAACTAATCATGCAAACTAGCATAGTAGATGAACATATCACATCTAGGACACATACTAGAAACATAAATTCTACCACGATCTAGAACAAGAAAGATAGAATCATATGGTGAAGCGGGAGCAGCACCGCCGGCGTTGATGTTGTCGCCCATGTCGTTGATGATGAGGTTGCCGAGGTCGGGGAAGAAGTCATCGTTGGCGAAGTCGTCGCTGCCAGCAGTCGCGCGAGTGCGCTCCCCAAAAACCTGATCGCCCCTCTCCCGTACAGGATTACGAGAGGCGGGGTTTCGGAGGCCTGAAATCCCTTCTCGCCGTGCACGCCGGAAGGAGGGATGGAGAAGACTTATGTGGCGGCGCTATGCTCTGGAACGGTGGTGCAAAACCAAATTATGTGGCGGCTAGGGTAGACATCTTCCTGACTATATAACGCGGACCGGTTAGGTCGTGGAGAAAACCCCATGTCCAAGTAACAGCCCCACGATCCAAACGGATCAGAAACGGCTGAGTAATTAACCCATTAATTAATTATTAATTAATGACTCATTAATTATTAACAAGCAGCAAAAATATAGACAGCGTGAATAGCTGTGTCCTCGACTCGCTCATTCCCGCAATCCACGCAACGCATCGTGACGAGGCGAGGCGTGGCGTGGCGAGGCAAGCGAGTAGGTCTCGTCTTCTCATTCACATACAAGTGGTAGAAGATCTCAGCTTATAAAGAGGTGCAACTCTCTCTCAACTACCGTGGTGGGACTAAACTTTAGTCCCACTTACACCACTCACTAGCTATGCATGAATGTGCCAAGAGAATTTCAGAATCTTAGTTGGGCTTTGCGCCAAAGACCTACTAGAAAAATTCCAACACAACCGGCATTGAAAAAAGCTTCAAACTTATTGTCTTAGCCGCAAACCCCACGATGACGATGACGCTGTTTTGCTGCAACCATACTCGGTTTTGCTATAAACCGCGACGGAATTTGCTACAACCATTTTCGCAGCTACTTCTGCTGCCGCCGAGCTCCCATGCCCGCCCGTGGCCATTGTCGCCGCGGCGCCGTTCTGGGGAAAAATTGCGATGCCGGTTGAAGCTGTAGCAAAAAACTACGGCGTTTTCGGAGCAGCCTTGCCCCATCCTCGCCGAGCTTGCCGGCCATGCCGCCGCCCGCGCTCTTCACGTTGGCCGTTCCCTGTGCTTGTCGACCCGGCCGCCCCTGGTCGCCCGTGCTTGTCGCCCCGCTCGCCGACCATCCGCGATCGCCTGCTGCAGGGTCCCACGCACCAGTGCCTCGCACGATGAAGCGACCGGCCGGCGTGAAGGGTTTACCTTTTCCCATTGCCACAACACCGCACACCTCACCTTGAGCCAACATTGATTTCTCAATGGTTACATATGTTAGTCTCATTTTGTTAGCAGAACTGGCCTTTTCTACACTAAGTAGGTTTGAGAGACAACATGAACTTCAAGTACGAGTGTCATAGTGCACTGATTTTTTTTAAGAAAACATATATAGTGCATTGATCGTTCCGGCCTTGCCTGCTACCTGTATCTAGGCTGGATGGCTAGAAGATGTTTTGTCATCTTGGGCCAGTCAGTACTTTTGTGCTTGCTTTTTAGATGAGCTAACTGGTGGTACATGAGAAGGTGGATGCAGAGGCCACGACCTGGTCATGAAAATTGACGTTCCAAAGGAAGGGCATGGTGAACGAAACCTCTTCTCCAATGTGTTTTGGTACACCTCCCTTAAAAAAATCCCAGAGCTCAAAGCAACTTCAATAAGGGTGTTCTCGGCATTGGCTAACGCTAATGAGGATTCCCTAGCATGCATGCGCTCGTCGGAAGCCCGATGTGTGGGCCTTGTACGAGTCAACAACGTAGTTGTCCCCGCATTGGCAATTACACTCAAGTGAGCTGCCAGGGGACACGCACCATCGCCAACTCGTCGGCAACATTGGCCGTGTGATCTACCACGCGTACGCCATGAGAGTTTGCTTTGTGCCCCGACTATGCCACCGGTTGGAGAGATGGCTTTGTTTTGATTAATGCACAAGGGATTCGTGTACGGCACCAGCCCAAGTTTGTGGCGGCCTAACCGCTATTCGCCGGGGCTAGGAGTCTGGTCACCAGTCGGGGATAAACAAGACAAGGAGATATGTCGTATCTTTTCTTCTATGTTGTGTCTGTACTCTGAACCTCGCTGTGTGCCCATGGATGGATGCTGTACCTCGAGTCTTCAATCTCAAATGCGCCTTACATCTCCAAGTTTGCAATGTTTCTACGCCAGCTTAGGCTCTTATGGTTCTGCTCAACCATGTGTGTTCCTATGGTCTCCATGTTAAGTCAGCCCATCAACACTCTCTGTTGGAATGTTAGGGGATTAAACTGCTCGGCAAGGAGGGCAACTGTAAGTGCTACGATTGCGTCTTCCTCCTGCCAAATTGTGTGTCTGCAAGAGACAAAACTGGATAGCGTGGATGTGTTTACGGCTGCCTTTCTCGGTGGTAACAGGCTGCGGAATTTTGCGCAGCGTCCGGCTGTGGGGACAAGGGGTGGATTGTTGCTGTTATGGGATGACAGTGTTCTCGAGGTCTCCGACATTTCATTCTCGGCCTTTTGCCTTTCGGCTTCGGTCCGAGTCCGCGAGAATGAGGTGTGTTTCAAGCTCACAAATGTCTACGGGCCTACTGACTATGCGTGCAAGGAGGCTTTCTTTGCTGAGCTATGCTCCTGCAAGCCACTTCCGGGTTTGGGCTGGCTCGTGCTTGGGGACTTCAACCAAATATACCGTGCTAGGGACAAGAACAAGCGAAATATCAACCGGAGGAGGATTAAGCGCTTTCGTGACACTCTACAGTCATGTGAGCTCAAGGAGATACATCTGCAGAATAGGCGGTTCACATGGAGCAACGAGCGAGAAAACCCAACCCTTTGCAAGCTGGACTCCTTCTTCTGCAACGCGACCTGGGACTTGTCCTTCAACACTCATGTGCTTCAAGCCCTTTCGTCGTCCCTCTCCGATCACTGCCCTCTGCTGCTCGCCGACGACAGGGGGCCTAGGCGGCCTCGGTCCTTCAAGTTTGAAAACTTCTGGGTGTCCATGCCCGGTTTCGATGAGGTGGTCTCGAAGGCTTGGGCCGAGCGGGTGCGGCACACTGAGCCGTACCAGATTCTGTACCAAAAGCTCAAGAAAACAGCGCTGCGTCTCTCTGAGTGGAGTAAGAAGCTTTTCTCCAAGGCGAAGGTCCAGTTTCATGCGGCTCAGCTGGTGATCCTTCACCTTGACATTGCGCAGGAGGGGAGACCCCTCTCCCCTGAGGAACGGGACCTCCGCTCGAGACTGAAGAGAAGGGTTATTAGCTTGTCGGTGCTCCAGAGGGCTCGAAAGAGTCAGTGTGCAAGGATTGCAAATTTGAAAGATGGTGATGCTAACACCAAAATTTTCCATCGACGCATTAATGCTAGGCGGCGAAAAAACCACATCCATCGGATCAAGCACGGGCATGGTTGGGTAACCGAGCACAAAGAAAAAGAGAAGATCATTCACGACCATTTCCATGAGGTGATGGGGAGAAGGGGCTCGAGCGACAAGGACTTTAACTGGGAAGAGCTAGGCGTTGAGCCCCATGATTTGCACGCCCTCGATGCCACCATCTCTGAGGAGGAGGTTTGGGAGGCCATCAAGGACATGCCTTCCGATAAAGCGCCTGGCCCAGACGGCTTCACGGGATTGTTCTTCAAGAGGTGTTGGGGGGTCATCAAGCATACGGTCATGAGGGTGGTCCAACGCTTTGACTCCCTTCACATCGACGAGCTCCACTGGCTCAACTCTGCCAATGTTGTTCTCTTGCCCAAGAAGGACGGGGCTGAGGGCATCTCTGACTACAGGCCCATTAGCCTCATTCACTCCATTGCCAAAATCATCGCCAAAGTCCTCTCGCTCCGGCTTGCCCCTCTTATGGATGGTCTTGTCTCAAACGCTCAAAGCGCATTCATCAAGCGGCGCAGCATCCATGACAACTTCATGTATGTGAGAAACTTCGCGCGGAGGTTACATAAGTGCAAAACTCCTGCCCTCCTCTTCAAGCTTGACATCAAGAAGGCTTTTGACTCTGTGAAGTGGGGATATTTCCTGGAGCTTCTTCAGCGGCTTGGGTTTCCCACCAGATTTCGTGCTTGGGTTGCTGCTCTTCTTTCGACATCATCCTCCCGCATCCTTCTCAACGGTCTGCCAGGTCCGCCCATCAAGCACGGCAGCGGGTTTCGGCAGGGGGATCCCCTCTCCCCCCTGCTCTTTGTCATTGCGATCGACCCACTTCAGAAAATCCTTGATTTGGCAACGAGGAAAGGTATTCTTCACAAGGTCCGGGGCCGGGGGGCAGAGATGCGGACTTCGTTTTATGCTGATGATGCGGCCGTCTTTGTGGCTCCTTTGAAGCAGGACATTGAAAACCTTGCAGCGATCTTGCGAGGCTTTGGCGAGGTGACGGGTCTCTGTTGCAACTTTCAGAAGAGCTCGGTCATGCCAATTAGGTGTGCCCACATCCATCTTGAGCCCATCCTTGGGAACTTGCCGGCCACCCGTGCGTCCTTCCCGGTCAAATACTTAGGCCTCCCGCTCTCGGTCTGGCAGCTCAAGCGGGTGGATTTCCAGTATCTCGAAGACAAGGCGGCCGGCAAATTGGTTTCTTGGGAAGGCCAAAACATCGCAACTATGGGGCGCACGGCCCTTGTCAAGTCAGTCCTTTGCTCCCAAGCGGTGTTCTCAATCACGCCGCTCATCGTGCCTCCAAGCACTCTCCATAGTCTGACCAAGATTGAACGGGCTTTTCTCTGGTCAGGTGCTGACAAGACTATGGGTGCCAAGTGCAAAGTCAAGTGGGACACGGTTTGTAGGCCCAAGGAGTATGGTGGCCTTGGGGTGCTTAACTCTGAAAAATTTGCGCGTGCCCTTCGACTTAGGTGGCCTTGGTACGAATGGAAGGAGCCCCACAGGCTGTGGGTTGGTTTTGGCAACCCTTGTACGGAGGACGATCTCAGCTTCTTTTATGCCTCCACCACCATTACTCTGGGAAACGGAGCCAATACGCCTTTCTGGGATTCTCCTTGGCCGTAAGCCCAAGGAGATCGCCCCGCACATCTATGAGGCCTCCAGGAGAAAGAATTGGAAGGTTAGGGAGGCTGTTAGAGGGAACGCTTGGATCTTCAAAATCAGCTACAACACCGTCGTCACCGGAGAACACATTCGACAGTTTTTCACTCTTTGGATGCTTTTGGATGACGTCCATCTTGATGAGCATCGGGAGGACGACATCACCTGGAAGCATTCCAGTGACGGGATGTACACGGCAGCCAGTGCTTATAAAGCTCAGTTTCTTGGGTTAACCTTGTCCCCTATGGATCGCATGGTTTGGAAAGTTTGGGCTCCTCCGAAGATCAAATTCTTTGCTTGGTTGGCTATTCAAGATAGGATCTGGACTGCGGACCGCCTGGAGAGGCGCGGGTGGCCCAACTGCAGTCTGTGCCCTCTTTGCTCTAGGGAGCAGGAAACGGGTGCTCATCTTCTCTTCAAGTGTCGCTTCACTATTCGGCTTTGGAGGTCTCTCGCGGCCAAGCTTGGCCTTCATCACATTGACACCTCCGGATGGCATCTTCATGACTCCGTCCTGGATTGGTGGGAAGATGGTACTGGAAGCCACGTCCCCAACAGGAGTGCCTCGGCCTCCCTCACCCTCCTCGTCTCCTGGACCATCTGGAATGAACGTAATGCTAGGGTGTTCCGACACAAGAGTGCTCCGCCGCCTATTCTTCTTAACACAATCCTTGAGGAGGCCAAGCTTTGGGTTACCGCTGGCGCAAAGAAACTAGGGCCTATTGTATTTCGTGAGTAGTTCGCATGCCGTGTTTGAGGTGGTCGCTGTAAAACTCTAATCTACTCTCTCTTATTTAATAGATGAGGCAAATCTTTTGCCTCCGTTTCGAAAAAAAAAAAGATATGTCGTGGCTGGAGCATGAAAAATTTAGCAGAGGAAAACTTACTAATTATATCCATTAGTTTAGTAATTAGTTTGATTAGATTAGTGAAAAGACTATTCTAGCCTTTTTCATTGAAGGGGTAAGCCCTAATTTCAGCCTTTAATCTGCATAAAAATTGTAAACTTTGTAAAGGGCGTGCACCGAAGACACATCTCTCTATATATGTATGTAGTATAGTTGAATTAGGGTCGACATATATGTGACCATCACTGAAGGAAGCAGTTGACTATACGCATAATGTGTGAACGGGGGATTAGACAATGAATAACAAGTTCTTAGATTTTGGTGCAAAATGTGGTCCTTCTTTATGGCTTTTTTTTGTGGGTGATTCTTATATATGGCTAAGGTTGTGTTTTGGTGGGTTCTCCATAAAGCACCTGCGAACTGCCTCCTTCCGGAGCAGGGCCGCTTTTTGAGATGGGCTTCCTGTTGATGTCAGCTTTACTTGGGAGGATAGCTAAATACTAGCCCATGCAATTGATTTTTTAAATCAAGGCAAAAGATTCGCGTCATGTGTTAATTATGATAGAATAGAGTTTGAGTTACAGGTCCCGACAATACAATCAATGAGATAATTCTCTTAACTACATTCACCATAATTTCTTGTCAACATTCACCATATTTGTCGATATCTTGTCAATAACCAACTTCCAAAGTCGGAGAATGAACCGACATTTCAAGAGAGGTGGTTGTCGGATTCATGCACCCTCTTACAAAAGTGGGAAAAGCCACAGTTTGGCCACCCTCGCTTGGTAAGTCTATCGGGCGTCCAAATATGATATTGTATTGCCAACCACGAGAAAAACTTAATTTTGGGCGGTGCCCATAGCTTCAATGCGGCGTTATCCATTGGAGATAGAATCTTCCCCAAAAATTGAGCCTTGTTCGCGTAAGCCGCGGAGTAGTGTCCACTCGACGTGTGCTTCCAAACGACGTCATCTTGTGTGTGCTCATCAAAGTGCATCTCACGAAGAATAATCCAAATCGTGAAAAAATCGCTAATGTGCTAGATGGACACTCTGGTGGAAGGCTTGATCTTGAGAATCTACGCATTGTCTCATAGAGCCTCTCAAACTTTCTAATTTTTTATTGAGGAAGCCTCAAAGATAAGAGGCACAATTTCCACGCGCTTAAACCCAAGTAGCCAAGGAGAGCTCGAATACAGTGTCCTGGTGCCGTGCTCAATGGTAATGGTGGTTGAGGCATAGAAGAAGTTGATGTCATCCTCATCACATGGATTTCTCATCCCTACAGGTAGCTTGGTAACCTCCATCCACTCAAACCATGGCCACCGAGCCCACTATACTCCGTAGTCCTACAAACTGGACAAATAGAGCGCCTGAAATTTGCCGGAACGGAAATGAATCAACATTCCGGCAAAACATAGGCCACTCAGAATCATTCCCTGCAATCAACAAAAGGCCACTTGGGCACAATCGAACCACTTCATTGTTACATATAACAGGGCCACTTAAGAACCTGTACATGAGAAACTAATAAAAAATGTAGGAAATATGCCCTAGAGGCAATAATAAAGTTATTATTTATTTCCTTATATCATGATAAATGTTTATTATTCATGCTAGAATTTTATTAACTGGAAACTTAGTACATGCGTGAATACATAGACAAACAGAGTGTCACTAGTATGCCTCTACTTGACTAGCTCGTTAATCAAAGATGGTTAAGTTTCTTAGCCATAGACATGAGTTGTCATTTGATGAACAGGGTCACATCATTAGAGAATGATGTGATTGACTTGACCCATTCCGTTAGCTTAGCACATGATCGTTTAGTTTTACTGCTATTGCTTTCTTCATGACTTATACATGTTCCTATGACTATGAGATTATGCAACTCTCGAATACCGGAGGAACACCTTGTGTTCTATCAAACGTCACAACGTAACTGGGTGATTATAAAGATGCTCTACAGGTGTCTCCGAAGGTGTTTGTAATGTTGGCATAGATCGAGAATAGGATTTGTCAATCCGAGTGTCGGAGAGGTATCTCTGGGCCCTCTCGGTAATGCACATCACTATAAGCCTTGCAAGCAATGTGGCTAATGAGTTAGTTGCGGGATGATGCATTACGGAACGAGTAAAGAGACTTGCCGGTAACGAGATTGAACTAGGTATGATGATACCGACGATCGAATCTCGGGCAAGTAACATACCGATGACAAAGGGAACAACATATGTTGCTATGCGATTTGACCGATAAAGATCTTCGTAGAATATGTAAGAGCCAATATGAGCATCCAGGTTCCGCTATTGGTTATTGACCGGATATGTGTCGCGGTCATGTCTACATAGTTATCGAACCCGTAGGGTCCGCACGCTTAACGTTCGATGACGATTTGTATTATGCGTTATGTGCTTTGATGACCGACGTTTGTTCGGAGTCCCGGATGAGATCACGGACATGACGAACAGTCTCGAAATGGTCAAGACATAAAGATCGATATATTGGAAGGCTATATTCGGACATCGGAAAGGTTCCGAGTGATTCGGATATTTTTCGGAGTATCGAAGGGTTACGGGAATTCATATTGGGCCTTAATGGGCCATACGGGAAAGGAGAAAAAGGCCACAAGGGTTGCCACGCCCCTTCCCCATGGACTGGTCCAAATTGGACTAGGGAAAGGGGCGCCCCCTTCCTTCCATCTCCTTCTCCCTTCCCCTTTTCCTATTCCATATGGGAGGAGGAATCCTACTAGGACTAGGGAGTCTACTAGGACTAGGGAGTCCTAGTAGGACTCCTCATTTTGGCGCGCCCTATGTGGGTCGGCCTACTCCTCCCTCCATCCTTTTATATACGTGGCCAGGGGGCACCCCATGGACACACAAGTTGATTTTAGCCGTGTGCGGTGCCCCTCCCCACAGATACACACCTCAGTCATACCGTTGCAGTGCTTAGGCGAAGCCCTGCGCCGGTAGCTTCATCATCACCGTCACCACACCGTCGTGCTGATGAAACTCTCCCGTGACGCTCAACTGGATCAATAGCTCATGGGACGTCATCGAGCTGAACGTGTGCTGGACGCGGAGGTGCCGTACGTTCGGTACTTTGACCGGTTGGATCACGAAGACATTCGACTACATCAACCGCGTCACTAGACGCTTCCGCTTTCGGTCTACGAGGGTACGTAGACACACTCTCCCCGCTCGTTGCTATGCTTCTCCTAGATAGATCTTGCGTGATCGTAGGATTTTTTTTGAAATACTACGTTCCCCAACAAAAAATATGTCCTAATAAAAATTATGAACCCTAGAACTCAATTTATATCCTAAATTTCAAATTATGAACCCTAGAACTCATTTTATATCCTAAATTTCTATCATAATAAAAAATCAGTAAAAATTAAGAACCTACTAGACTTGCAGCACTAATAGAAATTTATATTTTTATACGGAAATTTTTCTCTAAACTAAACCCTACTGCCCGAATTAAAATCTAATTCAAAAACTAAGTTAGAAGAACTTCAGTTAACTACTAATAGAACAAAATTCAGTTTACTTTAGTGCTCTATAATGATAAAATGAAAAAAATACAGTTAACTACTAATTTCATTCATTTAACTTCACCTAATTAACCTATTGTACCACTACTACTAGAAGCACTACTAACGTAATTAACCTAGTAAAATCCTACTACCCTAACTAACAAATATCTAATTAATATTTACTAGTATTACTACTGCCCTAACCTAATTAACATCTACTAGTACCACTACATATACTATTAGCAACACTGCTGCAACATTTTCTTCATTTCGTTCTTTTAAGAAAACATCTATGAAAACAAAAATCATAATTAAACTGTACTGCCCTAGCTAAAATTTTGCTCTAAACCCTACTACCCTAACTAAATTTTTGCTCTAACCAAGCCAACCTAGTTTACCTAGCTAGTTAACCTAATGAACCAAATTAACCTAGCTAGTTCACTTAGTTACTTAACCTACCTAGTTAACCTAGTTAATCTAGCTAATTCCTAGGGTTCATAACTAAATTCACCTAAGTAAATTAACCTAGAGAGGAGGGGTGGGGGCTTACAGAGAGGAGGGCATCGAGGGTGGCTTGGGGGAACGGTTGCGCGGAGGTGCTCGGGGGAGACGGTGGCATGGAGGGTGGCTCCGGTGGTGTCTACGACGGCTCCGGTGACGGCGAGGGAGGCAGGGGCGACGAGGAGCGGATGAGGGTGGCTCCGGGAGCGTAGAGGGTGCGCGGCTCCGGTGGCAGCGATGGCGCATGACTCCGGTGACGGCAAGGGAGGCAGGGGCGGCGAGGAGCGGATGAGGGTGGCTCCGGGAGCGTAGAGGGTGCGCGGCTCCGATGGCGGCGATGGCGCGCGACTCCGATGGCGGCTCCGGTGACGGTAATGGAGGCAGGGACGGCGAGGAAGAGGTAGGGAGATACGAGAAGAATGTGAAATAGGGGAAAGGAGGGACGCCCGCGCAGGGGCAAGTCAAACTTAGTAGTAACGCTTTTACCCAACAAGCGCTATAGCTACTTAGCTATATGGCTTTTTGAAGGAAAGCGCTGCTGCTATAGATAAGTTAGCTATAGCAATTGTTCGTGAAAACGCGCTATAGCTAAAGCAGATAGAGCGCTTTCGTGAAAACGCGTTGCTGCTATTGCTTTCATTTTTTCATTTTTTTTAATTTTCTTTTTCTTTTTTCTTACCTTTTTTTTATTTTCCTTGTCTTAGTTGCAGCATTGTCGCCTTAAAACGCGTTGCTACTACTTTGTTAGCAGTAGCACTGTTTTATACTGTTATACCAAGCCTGGCGGCAACGGTGTAAACAATTATAGTAGCAGCGCGTTTTATGAGGGACGCGCAGTAGCGTGCTTTTTATCCCGCGGTACTGTTAGATAGCAGTAGCGCTTTGTTTTAACAAGCGCTACTGATAAGTCTCTGTGTATAAGTTTTTCCCTAATAGTGAGCTAATGTTGCGGTGAAGGAGCTGGTTAAAACTAAATAACTATAACAAGGGCACATACGGCGATGAGTATGGTGTTCGAGGCAATGGATCCGACGGTCTTACGAGAGGGGGGAAAGAATTGGGTTAAAAGAGGGGGGCAGAGTTCACGGGCAGGTATTGAAACCATGCGTAGAAGATGGGCCGTGAGATGGGAGAGGAGATGAAATGGAGAAGTTGTGTTGTGTTCATCAACTAATTGAGAGGGCATGTCGGTGCAAGGGGTGTGTATAGCCAACTGATGGAGCATGTATGATGAGATAGCCACAACCACTGTTGGTGTATTGTGGTTTTGTTTCGAAAGTAGAATGTACATATAGGATACCAGAGTGCCAACCAAATATCGGTGAATTTACTTCAAAAGTACCGGACATAGCAATAGCAAGGGTACATGTTGCTTGGTAACAGCCAGTCGATTCCACTCCTATTTAAGGCGGACGAGAGCAAGTGCTTTTCTCATTGCCAAAACACCAGACAGCTCACCTTGAGGCTTGAGCAAGCATTGATGTCTCAACGATTACATATGTTAGTCTCGGTTTCTTACCAGAACCGGCTTTCTACACTAAGTAGGTTTGAGAGGCAACAGGAACTTCAAGTGCGAGTGTCATAGTGCATTGATCGTTGAGGCCTTGCCTGCTACTTGTATGTGGGATGGATGGCTAGCAGATGTTCTGTCATCTTGATGTCATCAGTATTTTTGTGCTTGCTCGTCAGATGGGCCAAGTGGTGGTACATGAGAAGGTGGATGCAAGGCCTCGGCTTGATCATGAAAATTGACGTTCCGAGGGAAGGGCATGGCGACCCAAAGCTCTCTACCAATGAGTTTCCGTACACCTCCCTAGGAAAAAATCCAGATCTCAGCAAATTCAAAAAGGATATTCTGGTCGTTGATTAGCGCTAATCGGGATTCTCTAGCATGGATGCACTAGTCTAACGCAAGCCCGATGTGGGCCTTGTACGAGTCAATGCAGTTGTTCCCGTATGTGCAATTCCACTCAAGGACACGCACCATCGTCAACACGTCGGCAACACCTAGATTTTACGGGCTATGCTATTGCGCGCGCGAGCGTTCCAGCGCTCGGTTTCCGACCGGAACGCAGGTAAGTCAAGTTTCCTTTTTTTTTTGACGGGATCTCCACCTTCCTTTTAAGCAAATCCCTGTAACAGAAAAAATAAGGGACGCACCTGGCCCCACCCCATTGAAATCAGGGGGGGCAGAGAGATTTATGGAAGGCTTCGCTGGGCCCACCTGTTTAATTTATTGCGACAGAGATTTAAGGAAGTAAATACTGGGTCCCACTAATTAATTGAATTAGCTTGGGGGAGGTTATGGATCGAGCGTTTCAACGCTCGCCCGTGAAGGAGCGTTCTCCAGATTTTACTAAACCAATTTGGCGTACACTCGTTTTCGGTTATAACAAACTAAAACTTTGTTTGGTTAACGTAACAAATCTATGGATAAGTAAATCTTAGTTTTAGTAAAGGACCGTGATATTTGGCACATGTGTGGTGGATAGCAAAACTACCACACTCATCATTCTTCCCATATAAATACATGCATGCATGCATTAGGATATAGATTATGGTGTGACTAACTCTCTTTTCACGTCCATCTCTCTCCCTAATTACATATATGCATTAGAGGACAAAAAAGCTGATGTCATCCTAGATTCTCTCCTATTTCAAAAATTCAAAATGTTTTGTAGCTTTAACCGTTGGTCCGATGTAAAAACCGTTTTCACATAAAAGATTCGTCGCGACGAGATCTTCGAAACTAGATCCCATGTTGGTACGTTCTGACGAATCTTTTTTCCGGGTCAAAAGTTACCACGTCTCGGCTACATAAGTTACCAAACCTGTGGTATGCAACTTATCGTCCTATTTCCACATAAGTTACCGGGGTTATATTTTTCAGCACCCCCCTCCCGGGGGTCAAAAGTTACCGCATGTGTTTGTACTTAATTTAGTAGGTACGTGGTTCATATATTACCGTGCTATTTTGACATAAATTATCGGGGGATGTTTCTCAAAAACGTTTTCCTCTTGGTTAATAGTTTCCGCGGTATTTGTACATAAGTTATAGGGTATATATGCGGTTTGTATTTACCATATTATTTTCACATTAGTTATCGGGGTATGTTCTTTCTTCCGGTCAAAAAAGTTACCGCGGTGTTTCTGGTAAGTTGTCGGGTATGCGGTTCACATATTACCGTGCTATTTTTGCACAAGTTACCTCGAGGATTAGAGTATGTTTTTCAACAACTTTGTTTCCCGTTGGTCAAAATTATTGCGGTGTTTATTCGTAAGTTATCGAACATGCAGTTCATATATTACCGTGTATTTTCACATAAATTGTTTTCAACAACTTTTTCTCCCGGTCTAAAAACTTACCACAATATTTGTACTAAGTTATCATGTATGTGATTTGTATATTATCGTGCTATTTCTACATAAGTTTCTGAGGTTATATTCTTCAACAACCTTTTCTCCTGGTCAAAAAGTTACTACCGTGTTTCTATGTAAGTTATCAAGTATGTGTTTCGTATATTACCGTGTTATTTGCACATTAATTATCGAGATATGTTTTCAACAAAAAAGTTAATTACCGAGGTGGTTGTACGTAAGTTATCGGGTAAACGGGGCGCATATTACCGTACTATTTTCACGTAAGTTACGGGGGTATGTTTTCAACAACTATTTATTTCGATCGAAAAAGTTACCTTAGTGTTTCTACGTAAGTTATCGGGTATGTGATTCATATACTATCATGCTATTTTCACATAATTTATAAATGATATGTTTTTCAACAATTTTCTTGCTTCTTGGTAAAATTTACCGTTGTCTTTGTACGTAATTTATCGTGTATGCAGTTCATATATTACCGTGCTATTTTCACATAAGTTATCGGTGTATATTTTTCAACAACTTTTTTCTCATGGGTAAAAGTTATCGAGGTATTTATGGATAAGTTATCATGCCCATGGTGCATATGTTACCATGTTCAAAAACAGAAAAAAAAACTTGATAGGCCGGCCCAACTCGGACGCTTCAGTCACCCGCTAGCAAAATGGCCTATAAAGGCCGTCTGCAGCGCCGAATATGGATCGCCCAGGCCACCGATGCACATTTATAAGTGGGCCGTGCAATACGGGCCGAGGCCACAGGCCCAGCCATGGCAAAAGTATTAAACGGGCTGGCCCGTGGCATGTTTAGCCCTAAGGGGCGATGTACTTCTGGGCTGGCTGGGCTATTGTTTTCCTTTTGTCGCTATTTGTCTGGATCGGACGGAGATCAGGTGGTGTGACGATTTTGCTATCGGGCACAGGGTTGCCAGATACAAATTTCGTTTAGTAAAACCGGAAAAATGAGTTTATAGAAAAACGACTATTTGACATTTTTCTATAAACCAGTTCTACATCCGCCGCCGTAGTCGATTGGCATATGATGCAGCTGCTGGCATGGACGTTGCATGGCCATTGACCACTTGTATGTCCGCAGCAACAACTCATCACACATCGCCCAGCAGGCATCGTCGTCGACACACCTCCCGCGTTGCCGTCGACCACTAGTCTCCTAACCCCGCGACAACTCATCTATCGGCGCTAGCGGCCGTCGCCATGGCGGAGCTGCCGTGGATCACTAGTTCTTCCCCTTCAAGCACTCATCCTACGGTGTGGGCGGCTCTCGCCATCACAGTCAACCACCGGTCCTTCCCGACCGGGCACTCCTCCCACGTCTTCCTCGCCGTCGCCAGCCTGGGCGGCAACGACTCATGTCAAGAATGCTTCTAGGACGGCACTACATCCTCGGCGTCGTCAGGGCTTGGCTCGGCGTGCTAGATGCCTGGCTCGCGAGCATCCAGGTTGCATTTAGTTCTTGAATTGATGGCTGTGGTTGGTAGGACTAGTGGTAATTCAGCTGCTAACATGATCTCGTGCTGGAGGACAAGGAGGCTGGCTTCCTCGAGGCCACAACGTTGCATCCTGTTTCTCACCTCCACCGCTGCCCAAACAACCATCAGTCCATCACCGGCGACGATGTCGACCAAAACGGCCAGTTGCAGCACTACTCTACCTTCAATCGCGACCAAATGATGGGCCCCGTCCCCGTCTAGGGTGTACATCGAGATGACGTACCACGGAATCCAGCTGAACGCGATCGTCTCTTACGCGGATGCGAGGACGCGGCGGCGACGGTGCAGTCCGCCCGCCATCGTGCTTAAACATGTTTTATTATCCAAACATGGCTTTGTGCATACTTGTTCCTAACCGAATTATTAGTAAAACTAGTTTTCCTAAAAAATTCTACTAAAACGTGTTTTGTTAAAACTGGGCGTTAATTTCGACTATCCAAACAACCTTAATCTGCATGAAAATTGTAAACTTTGTAAAGGGCGTGCACCGAAGGCACATCTCTCTATATATGTATGTGAGTACAATTTTTTTATTTAAAAAAGGAGGATGACCCCGGCCTCTGCATCTGGGAGATGCATACGGTCACTTTATTGATTATTCTCAGGACCTTACAAAGTATTACAACAATGAGCCTGAATCCACCATCTTGGCAACACATGTCGCTACTCCTATCCAAAATGATGAAGGGGTGCTAGCTGGGCCACTACCCAAACCACTCACCTAAGCCTAACATCAAAAGCCGGAAACCGAAACATATTCAGAAGCCCCAGCCGAGCCACATACCGGGTCTGGGGCACAATCCGGTCAGACATACTCGTGTGTCGTCGCCGCCATCTTCCACAGGTCCGTCTTCAGATCATATTGAGGCTTCTACCTTGTCTGGCCACTCTATCATCGACGTCACCATGACGCCAGATAACAACCTCCTCCTGCGCGAGTCCACCTCCGCGCATCGGGCGGCGAGCCTCCGCAGCGCCATGCCGCCGATCTTCGCCGCCATCAATGAGTGAGTACAGTTGGATTAGGTTCGACATATGTGACCATCGCTAAAGGAAGCGGTTGACTATAAGCATAATGTGCAAACGGAGGATTATACAATGAATAACAAGTTCTTAGATATTGGTGCAAAACGTGGTCCTTCTTTATGCCTTTTTTGCGAGGGATTCTTATATATGGGTAAGGTTGTGTTTTTGTGGGTTTTCCCTAAAGCACCTGTGAATTGCCTCCTTCCCAAGCAGGGCCACTTTTCGAGATGGGCTTCCTGCTGATGTCAGCTTTACTTGGGAGGATAGCTAAATACTAGCCCATGCAATTGATTTTTTAAATCGAGGCAAAAGATTCGTGTCATGTGTTAATTAAGATAGAACAGAGTTTGAGTTACATGTCCCCACAAACAATCAATGAGATAATTCTCTTAACAAAATTCACCATAATTTCTTGTCAACATTAACCATATTTGTCGATATCTTGTCAATAACTAACTTTCAAAGTCGGAGAATGAACTAACATTTGAATAGAGGTGGTTGTCGGATTCATGCACCCTCTTGCAAAAGTGGGAAAAGCCACAATTTGTCCACCCTCGCTTGGCAAGTCTATCGGGCGTCCAAATATGATATTGTATTGCAAACCACAAGAAAAACTTAATTTTGGGCGGTGCCCATACCTTCAATACGGCGTGATCCATTGGAGATAGAATCTTCCCCAAAAATTGAGCCTTGTCCGTGTAAGCCGCGGAGTAGTGTCCACTGGACGTGTGCTTCCAAATGATGTCATCTTGTGTGTGCTCACCAAAGTGCATCTCACGAAGAAGCATCCAAAACGTGAAAAATTCGCTAATGTGCTAGATGGACACTCTGGTGGAAGGTTTGATCTTGAGAATCTACGCATTGCCTCATAGAGCCTCTCCCACTTTTTAATTCTTTCTAGAGGAAGCCTCGAAGATAAGAGGCACACTTTCCACGCGCTTAAACCCAAGTAGCCAAGGAGAGCTCCAATACAGTGTCCTGGTGCCGTGCTCAATGGTAATGGTGGTTGAGGCATAGAAGAAGTTGAGATCATCCTTATCACATGGATTTCCCATCCCGACACATAGCTTGGTAACCTCCATGCACTCAAAACATGGCCACCGGGCCCACCATACTCCGTAGGCCTACAAACCTCTTCCCAATTGTCCTTGCATTTAGTATCGGTCGTCTTGTTTGAAGCAGACCATATGAAAGCCCGCCCAAATTTGTGGATATCGTGAGCGATACACGACGGCACGACAAGCAGTGATGAAGTAGATAGCTTGGGAGGTGAGCACATACTTGACCAGAGCCATGCGACCAATGGCGGTTATGTTTTGACCCTCCCAAGTGAGAAGCTTGCTGGTAACCTTATCCACGAGGTAATTGAATTAAGTATACCTAAAAAGGATATTTTAGATTGTCCTTGTCAAAATTCCGTATATTAAAAAAGTGACTCTTTGGATGTCAAAATTTCATACTCATATTCAAATATGGAATGCATACATGAAGACATAGACCTCAACTTGAAATGCATGCACCATATTCTATTGATTAATTGCTAGCTGCCGCTTTTACTAGGAAGCATTTAGATTGATGAATAGTTGGACCCGAAAATGATAGGGAAAGCTATCTCTGTCTTATCAATTATTGTCATTTCTTCAAGCTAGTTGTCTCCTCTCTGTTCTCATATTGGTGATTGCCTGATTGTCTGCAATGCTCAAGGTTGGGCCGATGGATGTTGAGCCAGCAGGCATTGCCGAGGTGAAGATCGACGCAGAAAACACTAGGATGGGCGGTGTTTGTAATATAGTTGTGCTACTACTTTACTGTCTACCTCAATCACACATGGAAAACAATGTGAAGCTTGTCCGCACCTTACAACGTGTGGAAAAGCTCGTGTGCTGCTGGTTGATGCCGGTATGTGGGGAATGCCAAGTTTTTCTAGACTAATGTTCAAAATTTCTTGTACGGTGCGGATTTTTGGGGCACAGTGACATGCGAGGTCGATATCCATCCATCACATTGGGCCTTTGAGATTCGTATATGTAATACTCCATTCCAATGAATAAGGTACGCACACATCTCAAAATTCAACTTTGACCATAAATTAGACCAATTAAATATGGGTTAATTATCCTTTTGCTCTCAGTGGTGTCCATGTGCTCAGTTTTGCCCCCAGATGCGAATTGTACTCAGTTTTGCCCCTAGTCCATGCACAGCTACTATGACGAGGCCAAACGGCCAGATTTGAGTCCATTCCGTCCGCCGCCATTAGGGGTAGTGGGTCCGTACCTTACACGTGGTACCGGATGGACGTCGGTCCGGAGCTGACATGTGGGCCCTTGCAAAAAAATCCCCAAATCATCCGTAGGAGCTAGCCGGCCAAATCGACGCCCACCCTGCCCATCCGCCGGCCGGCCGTCCTGCGCCCCGGCCGCCACCTGCGCTGCGGCTGATGGGCCTCTAACCCCTCGTTGGTTACCCCAAGTGGAAGGTGTAAGATGCAGTGATGTGGAAGTGTTTTCCCTTAGCAAAGATGCCAAGGATCGAATCCCCAGAGACTTCTAGGTTCAACAAGTAGGTGTCAACTGCTAATGGCGCCAGATATTAGCAATCAACGTGGACCTGCACACAGATACAAATAACTTTGCTCCCAACGAGTACAGAGAGGTTGTCAATCCCTCCGACCTTGTAGTTCACAAAGGATTAAACGCAAATGATAGTGGTGATAGATAGTGTTTGCAATAGTAAATAATAGCGAAAAGTAAATAGCGGATGTGATCAATGATGGTAATATGGACCGGAGTCTCATGATGTTCACTAGTGATCGATAAAACAGCTATGTGAGGTAAACGAATT
Source organism: Secale cereale (assembly GCA_902687465.1). Lineage (NCBI taxonomy): Eukaryota > Viridiplantae > Streptophyta > Magnoliopsida > Poales > Poaceae > Secale > Secale cereale. The sequence goes on from LR738713.1 coordinate 675,084,742, forward strand.
ACAGCTGGGCAATTGACAGGACCACGAACGCAAACCAATGCTGACTACATTGCAAGAAAGGTTGAGGTTCAAAGCATGGGCGGTACGCCAAAGTAAGTAGACCGAAATTCATCAATATCTGCTACTAATCACCACCTTGAGATATCTATCCAGAACATCTCGCTGGTATTAAGTTGCGAGCCCCACCCATAGTGTAAACTCAAAGCAACAGACAACTGCATTAAAAGAACTTTGCGTAAAGTAAACAATCCTTGCACCCGCGGGCACAAGCACCGTTGTTTTCCCCCTTGTGGCAACAGCACATCCCCTAGACTCATGTTTCTGTCACTCAAGCTAGTCATCGAGGGGCATGAACCCACAATCGAGCATAACGTTCCCTCTTGGAGTCACTACGTATTACTTGGCCAAAGCAATAAATAACAACGGAGAACATGCAAGAATTACTTATGAACATAAATATAAAAGAGGTAGATCAAATATATTACTCAATCACAATCTGAACATAATCTCATAATCCATCGGATCCCAGCAAACTCATCATAGCAACAGCATAAGGATTACATATGTGCCTCGATCATGTAGGGCAGCTCACGAGGACTAATTAGTGAAGCACAAGAACGGGAGGAGAACATCACATAGCTACTGGTCATGGACTCATGGTCCAAGGGAGACTACGCACAACTCATCCGGGAGGCGTCCATGGTGGTGGAGAAGCTCCCGATGGTGATCCTCCCCTCCGGCAGGGTGCCGGGAAGAGTTCTCCTGGTGCTCCCGATCTTGGAAGCGGCGGCGGCGGCGGAACAGAGATGAGATCGCGAAAAAGAGTTCCCGTCCCGAGGGTTTCGAAGGACGCTTTAAATATATGCCAAAGGGGGGCACCAGACGGGGCTCGGGGGGCCCAGGCGCCCCCCCGGCGCGGCCCAGGGGGGGCGCGCCGCCAGGGCGCCAGGGGCCCTGG
>LR738713.1:675090031-675109983 GCA_902687465.1 Secale cereale
GAATTCTGGTCAAACTTAACTTTGACCAACATTTAAACAAGTCTAAAACATCAAAATGAAAAACTAAGCCTGGATCCTTCTTAATCAATCCAAAAGGAAGATGTGGTGAGGTTTTGGAAATTTCATGAAAAATGTGCTAAAAAGAGGGGTCCAAAAGTAGGGTAAACAGCCTCATTTGTAAGCAAGGTTTTTTTAGACCTTGTCTAAATCAGCCAAATAACTTTCCTACACATATTATTTATATATATATATATACAGACTATGTGCGCTATTTTTTTTTTTCATTTTTTCATTTTTTTGAATTTGTTTTGCTCATTTGAATTCTGGTCAAACTTAACTTTGACCAAGATTTAAACAAGTCTAAAACATCAAAATGAAAAACTAAGCCTGGATCCTTCTTAGTCACTCCAAAATGAAGTTGTGGTGAGTTTTTTGAAATTTTCATGTTCATTTCACCAAAACACTTCTCTTCACATCATACAAGAGAGTTCGAGATACTCGAGATATCACATAATACACATGAACTTATCGTTTAAATGTATGTAAACCTTGTTTACCAACTTAAATCATTAATATATGACATACGTAGACTATGTGCGCAGGGTTTTCATTTTTCTGATTTTTATTTAATTTATTATGCTCATTTGAAATCTGGTCAAACATATCTTTGACTGCTCCAAACCCCTCCCAAACCCCGCTAACCCTAGCGCTGAACAAGGACCGTCCATCTAACCCTAGCGGCGATCCAGGGCCGTCGATCTAACCCTTCTAGAAGGAATCTGCGGGGAGGAGGGGGACGATCCGCGAGATGCAATCTGATTGGCTGGAAGATTATTTTTACTAAAGAAATACCGGGCGCGCTGGATGGACCGTTGGGTCGTCTCGTTGTCTGGGTCCGAGACCGCAGTTAATAGGCCGTCTCAGCCTTTGCAGGCCTGTATGCATGGGAAGGGTGGCGACGTCGTTTGCATGCGCGAGCGAGCCCGACGTGCATGCATGCGAGCGAGGCGAGCCGGACGTGCATGCACGTACTGATTCAGAGCGAGGCGAGGCAGCTAGGCTAGTTAGTCTATGCAGTGGGCTAGCGAGGCGAGCTAGGTGTCGAGGCGAGCTAGGCTAGCGAGGCGAGCTAGGTCGCCATGCATGTAGTTAGGCCATTACGGCAGTGATTCAGATGCACGCACGCGCCCCATGCATCATTTTCGTGCAAAACTTTAAGAGCCCAAAACGTAACGGATTCACACACGCGCCCGGATTCACACACGCACCGTTCTCATCCTTTCTCTCTTCCTCTCCAACCCATAGGCCTATAAATGGGGTGCCTCTCTTCCTCTCCCACCCACAGCCAGATCCGATCCATTCTCTCCGAGCCCTCTCCACCCAAGCAACAGAGCCCTCTCCACCCAAGCGAAGATGCAGTTCAATGGGCCGACCTTGCACCGTCCGCCTGTCGTGCCAGAGCTGCGCTACCCGCCGGATGTGCTCGTCCTGAGTGAGCTCCGTGTGTGGGCGACTTCTAGGTGGAGGGGTGCCGTCGAACTCACCCGCGCCTTCCTCAGAGCCGGCTATGCCCACCTCCCACGGGGCTCGCCGGGGATGTTCACCCTCAACGAGGTTCGTGACCGCGGCTGCATCCTCCAACTGCTCACGGTCACCTTCACCAACCCGTTTGACGCGCGCGAGCTCCTCGGCCAAGTCTATTGGTGCGGCTGCGAGTCCATCTTCTTCACGGCGTACAACATCTTCACCAACTACGAGAACATCTTCCCCACTCCAGGCTAGATGCACTCCCTTCCCTACGACGACGACGACGAGGAGTGAAGACGGTGTTGAAGGGGCGCGCGGCCAAGGTGGAAGAAGGAGGCCAAGATGAAGATGTTTTAGTTTTATCGTTTTTATTTTGTTGCTTTCCTATGTCGTGTGTGCCGTGTCATGTGGTGTCCGTGAACTTATCTACCCAAGTTATTATCTCAGTTATTATGTGTGTTGCATCTTATCTAAGTTAATTATTATGTGTGTTGCATCTTATCTAAGTTATTATGTGTGTTAAAAAATGTCCGTGCCCAAACATATCATTTTTTCCCTAAACCAAGTCATGAAGTTCGAGAACTTGTGGCTTTCATTAATGAAAAATGAAAACCAAAGGGGGGTGAGAAGCCCTCTCTTTCATTCAAAAAAAAAAAACAAGTCATTAACTAACCCTAAATTTATTCCAAAAACAATTTGCTACCCATGGTGGTAGCTACGCACGGCCCCAATTTTTATCTCTAATTATTTTGATAAACTATTTTGGACTATACAAAATAACTCTATAACGAAAATATCATGACTTTGAACTCGCTAGGCAAGCAAACATGCAATTATGCCAAAAAGGCAAGCAAAATGAATGAGAGAAGTGAGTAAAGCCCCTTTCAACACAACAAAAGGCACTTGTGTCCAAAAGATAATAAAAAAGAGAAAGAGAAGTGAGAAAAAGTCATTTCTATATAACCAAAATGCACTTGTGCCAATGCCATAAGAAACTCGACACCTCATATATCAAAAAAGGAACTTAAAACAAAGAGTGTGTAGTTTCCACCATGCATGCGTAGCTACCACCATGCATAGGAAATCGCCTCTCCATTTAAATCCTAAACTAAGTGCCACTCTAACCCTAAACCAAGTGCCTTTGTAACCACAATCACGTGGCAGTGCAAAAATACGTTTTCAACCCTCCAAAATTTCAGTGCAAAACAAAGGAAAACCACTCTCACACGTGTGCAAACATTCACTGTCTCACTATGTATACATTCCTTCCCTACCCATGTAAAAGTCTTGATAATTGTCCTAGCGGTTACCAGCGCAGCCCTAAATGCCACAAAGCAACGCGGTCCTAGGTTCGAATCCCCAGCCGCACCAATTTTTTTGCATTTTCCACCCTTCATTTTTCTAGACAAATTATTTTTTCTCAATGTAATGCCCTTAAAAAATGTTCATTTATTTTGGCACCAGGTGTAAACCTCTACCAGAGCTGAGGCACATTTTCCATGACAATTTGGTATTTGATTTAAATCACGGTGTATTTGAATTGGAGCAATTAAATTGCTATTAAATATTTAACAGCTACAAAAAAAATTCTAAACTTAATTGTTTGGCTCTGGAATAATTCAATTAGCTTCCACAAAAAGTTTCAGCATTATGATTTACTGCCTAAATTAATTGTTTGGTCACTTCTTCTATATTTTTTTTCAACATTTAAACAACTTTGTCCAACATTTAAACTAGGTGAATTTCTCATACAATTTGAAGATTACAAATTCCTCCATAATTCATGCCTTTCCATACATTTTCAACATTACAACCAGTGCGATTACTATACCTACCACTGCCCAAAAGTAATTGCAAATGGATATTGCTATTTGTGCTTGATCTTCAAGCTTCCTAACCTTCTTCTTCAACATCCTAAGCTCAACAACTAGCTCTCTGTCAGTGTGTTCTTTGCCCTCCATCTCTTCTTCCGGAGCTCGTGTTGCGGCCACTGCCGTTCGTGGCAGCATGTGCAACCATTCTTCATGCTCTTCTTGCAATTCATTCATCAGTGTCTTGGCCAGAGCATCGACCCAAAGAAAGAAGCATGTCACCTGCATGAACACTAAACATATCAACCCATTGCTCAAAGATCCCGATCACGAAAATGGTGCAATTGCCCCGATTCTTACCCCATTATCGCTGCACACGTAGAACGGACGATTATGGTTCCTCGTTGTGTGAGAAACCCTCCGATCAACGCCCGCCCGGCACCGCGGACAGATGAAGACAGGAATGTCCACACGCGCCCGGCTCTGCATCCGCGAGGTGGCGCAGGAGCTTGAGGAAGACATGGAGCTCGGAGCCGAAGGGGATCTCAACGCCGCCGCGCCCTCCACAGCTAGCTTCCCACCGTCGTGCTCTCTCTCGCCGTGGTCACCACTGTGCTCTCTCTCTCTCTCTCTCACCGTGGTCACCACCATGCTCTTTGTCGCCGTGGTCACCGCCTCTTTCGCCCGCTTATATAGCACACCCGCAACGGCTCTCTGCTCAACGGCTCTATGCTGGGTCCCACAAGCCACGCGTGCAACAGTATGAATACAATTGGTCGTCTCTGCCGCCTGGTCCCACCTGTAAGGGTCGAGTCAAAAGGTTGACATGACGGAGACGGTAGAATTCACGGAACGAGTCGCTGTGCATGGACTAGGGGCAAAACTGAGCACAATTCGCATCTGAGGGCAAAACTGAGCACATGGACACCACTGAGGGCAAAAGGATAATTAACCCATTAAATATGGGTTATATGCTGAAAACCAAACCCAACACGCTGCAAAATATGCAGCCCAGTGTGCTAAACATACTACGACCTGACCCGTTTACTCACTAGGCCATGGCTCGGCCGGAGAGTGTAGCACGTGGGCTGGGCGGCCGACATGGCACAACAACGCGTGCCCGCCCATGCACGATTATGGTGGGTTTGTAACATCCCAAAATTTTCCAAATTTTGGAATGTTAATAATAAGTTATTACTGAGTGCGTTGCTAGAATTTTTAGGGGAAATTAAAACCTTTTTTAGTCTCATTTCAAAAAAATTAAATTTGATTTCTTTTCTTTTTGACTTCTATGAAATATTTTGAAACCAAATTCAATATTATGGAGTGAGAATAAAATGACTTTCTCAAATGTGGTGGACGCATATTTCCTTTGAAGTCCTTTGGATTGTTGAGTTTCATTTGAAATTGGTTCTAGTTTGGAGTGTTAATGCCATTTTAATATTTCCAAATCATTCAAATAAAATTTAATGAGAGGAGATAATGTGACTTCTCTAGAAATATATATCAAAATATTTAGTATAGCACAATTATTATTTCGGACATTTATTTGTTGCTGGTTAATTACGTAGAAGAAAACTATATAAGTTTTATAGCCTAAAAAAGTGTTTTAACAAAATTAATGTATCCATAGAGCCCTTACACTAAATATACGAGTAAACAAAATATGTGCTAAAACTATTTTTACCAGCGTAAAAATAGTATTCCCATATTTATGAACATTTTTTTTTCTAAAAACAAAATAAAAATGTTAAACTAATCCTGACTAGTCGGCAACCCGTGCCTTCGCACGGCCTAGTTTCTTAATATTACATTAGGTCTATATTGCTAACATATAATTCTGAGTTGTGTACAACTATATCAGGATGGTGCCATCTAATCATACTAAAGGACTTGAGCAACATGACTGATAGGAGAGTGTGTATGCCCAAATGTGTTAGTCGGATGGAGTTAATCACATTAAATTATAAGCCAACACACGAAATTAATATGTACTGAAATAACTTGATATCATTTCTCGATATGGTTACACCTGTATATATTGAGTTAAATGATAAAACTCTCCCGCAAAAAAAAAAGAATAAAATGACTAAACTCATTTGAGAAATATGCAAAGTCGACCAATATATTGCTTACCTATTTAGATATATTCATATCTGTATAGGTTCAACTATCTAAAGAAGATATGTGTATACCAATGATAGTCCCCAAACAAAATATGAAACTATATTAGCTATGGAATGCTAAAATGTTTACCGTAATGTTAAAAATTGTTACGCTCACAAACTATCTTTTTCTATTAAAATCACAAAGTAGAATATTTCCATATACTTGATATTCTTGATAGATCATATATCTTTCAAACTAATTAAGTACTTTTTGAAAGGAAAACAATCATGACTCGTCTCATTGATCATCAAGTAATAGTTAGGAAAAAACGCATTGGAAATTAAAAAAATGACATAAGTTAAAATATTTGGAATTTGTGGAACGCCATGACTTGAAGAGAGCCTTTGTTTAAAATCATAGCAAATAATCTTAACACGGATTTGTATTGGATAGTATAGATGTACTTCATCAATGATGGTCTTAGATGATTTTTTACTGCTGTGTTTACTCATGCTGACTGCATGACACACTTTTGTGTTATTACAGAGCTAACTGGCCCGGATGAGGGCTATGTTCTTCTCCTTTTGTAAAACCTCGGATTCTTGGTTCTTGGTTAAACCGGAAGGGATAAGAGAGCTTGGTATTCCCAATCATGAATTTTGCAGAAGCCCATAAGATGATTTCAAATTAAAATCTTGAATAACTGGTGATAATAGCCTTGTACGTACAACTACAGACTGTCATAGGCATGCAATTTTCAGAGAACAGTTCCAATTTGAGAAATCATCTACTTAACATTTTTATTTTGTACAGATATAAGCAGATATAGAAACATGGAATATTAATTTCTCTATTTAACATTAAATACTGGGTGCCATCACACATATATCCTGGAGTGTATACATTGAAAATTCATGGATTAGTAGCACATATAAGTGTTGTCTTAATTAAGTATTGTTGTGGTAATTATGAGTAAAATAAGGGCAAGCATACCTCACCGCTGAAGGCAAATGCATCTCCGTATGCTTACAAACATCCAATGTAAAACAGCTAATTACATGTCATGGACACATGGGTATTGACCCTTTCTACACAACGTGGCCACAATGATGATTCATTGCTTCCATTAGTGGACTGGATTCGGAGGATTTTTGTGTCAAACTGCATGACCGGAGGGAGAAGCTTTGATTAGACCTGAAAGTGCAATCCTGAAGACAACTTGTAAGCTCCAATCAAATCCAGAACACAACTACACCTTGCATCTGATGGATGAACCCATCTGACGGATAAGACAACTTGTAAGCTCCAATCAAATCCAGACACAACTACACCTTGCTTCTGATGGATGAACCCATCTGATGGATATGTGTGAAGTTTATTTTGCTTCCGCATTGTGTACATACAACTGAAAGTAATCATAAGTTCATAACTCAGGAACTTGTCGAGGTTATTTTGAGATGGACAACAACAGTATGGGGGGTTGTAGGCTGCTGTGACTGCCTCGGCTCTTCCCTAGCCGACCTCCCGATGATGGTTCCATGTACGATAGCTGGAATGAAAGGCAAAATCGGCGAAAAACATCTTATGTAGCACTATGCGGCATAGAAAACAGATTAGTTTCTCCCCATGTAATGGCATCATAACTATGGAGATGCTCCCTGCAAAAAAATAAACTTTGGAGATGTACATCATCGTTGCCGATGTCTAGAGAGATGATTAGTCGCCAAATGATGGACATGATCATTAATGGCCAATATTGGTGTAAACTATTATTTATGATGCAAATTTACGCTGTCCATGGATTCTCAGTAGTTACCTATGGTACAATGGAGTGCCAGGCTGCAAAATAATGCAATGCATCAATAATACTTCTTGCAATGTGAATGCCATTATTGCATCAGACAAATTATCAGTTTATCTGAACTAAGCGGCCATCAAGTAGATTCTGAGTTTTCTGTCAAAAAATTGGAGAAAGGCTCGCCTTCCCGTAGAAGACAATATGTCCATGGATTATCAAGTACTTGATTGCTGCTACTCAACCGCCGGCAGATGGACATCCAGAAATATTTAATTAGCAAAAGCATGGCTAGTCAACTACTCATGTTATCCTCCTCCCTCGTCCTCCACTGCTTTGTTTCGTACTATTAATTATGATAAATTCATTACCCAAAGCTGAACCAAGCTAACATCGGTAGATTCTGCACAATTTGCTCTCAAAAATTTGGAGAGGTACGCTGCATGCCAATCGTTTTGTAGCCGGCCCTGGAAATCAAAAGCATCAATATTAGCCTGCACGACAACGATCCGCACATGATGTCTTTGTTGGTATTGACAAAGATCCTTAAATTACAAACCAGCATAATCAAGTCGATAAACAAATGCAAATCGGTGTTAGTGCAATAGGAAAATTTCCGCTTACCCGTGTCGTTGCACAGCACATACGATGTTCGAGTTAACCCCTGTCCACCTATGTGTGTCCATATGTAGGTTACTTATACCTAGTCAGTTTCAAATAGGTCTAGGTAGTAATCTGGCTTCAGAAAAGCAATAAAGAGAAACAGGAGCCTCACGCCCCTACTGCTTTCAATCCATCGATGCGAGTTATGCGTGTGTCTTATTCTTGCCGAGAGGTTCCGCCGAGGGAGTTGGTTCGATCGTGGTGTAGCAGAAGCAGATCACGATGCACGTAGGTACGCCTCTGTGGTTAGATGTACGTACATGAGCTAGACAGAAAATCAATCAAGCTGCTTGCGTGTGTGCTTATGATCTAGCTCTGCACGTACATGTTTTGTGCACTTGTGCTCGGTTGAATCGTACATGTGTTGTGCTCGGTTGAATCGACCATTCCCAAAACCTACACACGTATCATGTACATATCCAATTGTGTGAGATTAACCATGAGAAGGAATCAGAAGATGCGGAGGGATTGGTCCTTACTCCTTACCCATGGTGATGGCGAATATCTGGAGAATGATTCATCTATCTGTTCCTGAGAGGTTCCACCGAGGGAGTCGATCTGCTCATGGAGGAGATCTGGCAGCGCGTAGGTACATACGTCTGTGGACTGTGGGGTTAGACGTACGTGTATGAGCTAGGCAGAAAATCAATTGAGCTGCCTGTCTGCTTACCATCTAGCTTTCCACGTACATGCGTTCGGTTCAAGGAGCATAATATAGGGACCTCTCCTCCCCGTCGAGAGAAGAGAAGAGAGAACGGGTGGAGGGGGGGTGCCGCCGGGGAGGACTTGCAAGATCGGTAGATTTAGCCGAATTATGAGATAATTTTTTTGTGGGTAGAATTGTAAGATATTGGGAAAGAGAGAGTCGTGAGAGGTAAGGAGAGATGCTCCGATCTACAATTTTTTTTTTGACAAACTCTAATTTATCAGACAACTCTCAAAATTTAATTTTTTTAAGGTTGGAATTATGAGATATTGGGAAAGAGAGAGCCGTGAGAGGTAAGGAGAGATGCTCCGATCTACAATTTTGTTTTGACAATTTCTAGGATTTTCTGTTTAATAACGTGGTAATGTCTAGGGAATCATCAGAAGATCTACACCATTATAATTCGGCCCCACCAGATTAACGGCTCATAAAATCTAATTAATGTGGTAATTTTTAGAGAGTCACAAATTAGTATAGGTATAGATAGATAGATAGATGGGTTGAGCCCGTAAAAAAAGCGAGCAAACCAGCCAAGGCCCAACCTTTCTCCACGACAGAGGGTCGTCTTCAACCTCCTCCAGATCAGGAGCAGCAGTGCGCACGCACATGACGCTCACCACCTCACCCCGACCCCTCCCCCCTCTCCCTCACCCCGAAACTCCTCTGAACGGAACCCCTCGCCTCCCTCAACCCTTTGCCTTCCTCAGTGCGCCTTGGAGACTCCCGTAGTGGCCATTACAAGGCAGAGGAATAGCCACCATTAAGCACCACCATCTGCTCGAATTCTGGCCTCCCCAAGCCCTACCAAAAGCACCCCGCGAGCCCCTCTCAACCCTCGTCCGAAGCCCCCTCCTTTCGGCAGGGCCGGTCCTAACATTTCGGTGGCCCAGGGCGAAATTGGAACCCGGGGCGCTTTACTATAAACATCAAAAAATTGTTTTTCGTATGTGTATATATGAAATGTAAAGTGCATCAAACTCATATGATCTATATACATGTACCTCCAAGTATCTGTCTAACATTCATAGAGGCAAAGTTCTGGATGATGTTATCGATATCAATCTCATTCAACAATTTATTCTTACTGCATTGTGCCAAACTATTTAATCTCTCTTGGGACATTTACAGCTCTCACATTGTTCTTCGCCAATATGTATATCTGCTTATAGTAGGACAGAGGAAACATACCTCGACCATCATCAAACCACGGAGGGCCTCCATATACATGTTCTTGCTGATAAAATGTTTTTTTTTCTGGAGCATTAGGAACATCTAGTAAGACCTAGAGATAAAACGTATAAATGGGTCAACTGTCATAAACTATATTAAAAAGAAATTGTTGTACTGAAGATTCAGTATATTACTTTATACTCAGTCCCCTTCTATACTCGCATAACACTTACATCTTAATGTTCTTGCTATTATATCTACACATTTTTATAAGAAATTTCCATATATAATGCGTTAGATTTGGAGGTACAGTTTGAAAGGTACGAATATATTAGAAATGCTTGAATCTAAAAAAAAAGTTAAACAAAGGGAGAAGATGGGTGGAACAAGATTCGAACTTGGATCTCGTAGTTCAAAGATTTAGGCTCCAACCAGTCAGTCATGTATGTATGATTATAATCATATTGTGTGAGGGGATGACTTCTTATTAATGAGTGGGGTAGCCAAAGAAAAGGAAAAAAAAAAAAGAAGGAAAAAAGGGCCGTGGTAAAGGGTCGAACCTTGGTCTCCCGAGTAAAAGCCAATGCCTCCAGCCAGCAAGATATGTACGTTAGATGTTATTACAGGAGGGTATCGCTTCTTATCAACCAAAGCCGATGCGGATGCAGCCCAACGAAACGTTTTTTCCAACTTATGGGTGGCATAGTGGGTAATTTTTTCCAACTTATGGGTGGCATAGTGGGTAATTTGTGGCAACCAACGGGAGAAAAACAATATCATAGGACATAGTGCAATAAACATGACCCAATAATATGTGCATGCCCTAATATTTGAACATAGGTACCCATATGTATCGTTCACTTCAAAAAAAAAACGTGTTATGGCACTGCTAATAGAACGTTATAGCATTCTGATTAATGTCTTGCTAATAGCACGCTATTGTTATTTATCCTCCTTGTCTCGTCGACCAGTGGTATACACTTGCAAATATAACAAATGTATCTCACTACATATACGGTGAATTAAGGAACTTCTGCAATTAACATGAGCAGATGAACAATATATGCTCACCTCAAGGAACAAAGTCAGGTCCATTTAGATGCTACCTCCAGGTTAATATGCCATAGCGCACACCATGTGAAAGGAAAATTGCGTTAAACCGTGAGCCACAAACAATTTAGTTTATTGACATAATTAAAGTAATTAATTATTTTATTTGTTTCAGAACCTATGCAAGGTAGTCAACCGTTGCAGACCTCTCTTCCCTATAAATAATTCAAAGTAGATAGAATTTTTGAGCAAAAAGTCTAGTTTATTGACATAATTAGAGTAAATTAATTATTTACTTGATACAGAACCTATGCAAGGTAGCCATCAGTCGCAAACCATTCCTATAAATAATCCGAAGAAGACAAATTACCAAGTTTTGGGCAAGCAAATTACCGTTGAAACGGTGCCGTTATAAATAATTCTCAAGAGGTTGCTTGTTCATTTTTTATGAAATGCAACACGCACCGCTTTTCATTCGTTAAGAGGGAAACAGACAGATTACAAGGTATATACGCCATTGTAAAGTGATCAAAACAGAAGAGAAAAGGCAAACACTATTAGTTACAAGCTAGAAGGTTCACTGCATACCATAAGACGACTACCCCATCCATTTCACTCCTTTCATTCCCTGAAGGAAGGCTTAGAGCTCTTCCGAGATTAAGGTGAATCATTAACCCACATGCCACTGCTATCTAAAATAAAGATCAATGGAATCAATGTTTTGTTGGGCTTGGCACTAATTTTAAAAATTATTAACGAGCATGATAATAGCATATTTGGAATGTACAGATTTTTCTGATGAATTTTCATATATGACATGTTAGATTTGGAGATAGAATTTAGAAGGTATGAATATTTTTAAGTATTTGATACTTTAAAAAAGAAAAGAAAAATGTTGTAAGGGGGATCGAACCCACGATCTCCAGCATGGTAGGCAAAGGCTGCAACCACTGGGCCGCACGCATTGATGTTTTAAAGAATGGAATTCGGCCCTATTGACCTCAGCTGATTGCGGTAAAATCTTTACCTCAGAAACGAAACGTTTTTTTCTACTTACCGGTGGCATGACGGGTAATTATTCACAACTTCGAGGGTAATTTAAATGACGGACGGGCTGAAACCCAATTTTCTTTATTATTAGGTAAAGATTAAAAAGAAATTGTTGTACTGAAGATTCAGTATATTACTTTATATCACCTGCAGGACCAAAAGCATCTTTTTCTATCCACTTTGATCCCGGAGATCTAATCAACACGGAAAGAACCATCAGTATGCCTTGGCCATAATGTTTTTGCCACATCACTGCAAAACCATAACAATGATTATCGAGTTAATAAATAATTCAACGAACTTACTGATTAATCTTGATTCAGGAGACGAGCATCTTCCCATATTCCCATTTTTTTAATTAAACAATGGCATAATGGCTCCTAATTTTTTAATGCCAAGCGAAAATCCTGCTCGTGCTAACTATAATTCTTTCCGCCGGGAGTAAGCTTCTTAGATATCTCAATTTTTTTTAGAAAGAAGGCTCGCGATGAGCCTGGCTTTGAATTAACAAAGCCATCAACCGGCCAGGATACACACTCTGGATTACAACCTCCAAAAAAACCAAAAATAAAACACGGCAAGATACAATGGTGTCGGGAGCAGCTCACATGCCAAACATACTACCAACTTAGAAAAAATCAACATGAAGCACCTAGCTTGAAGATGACAAGGCCTCTTGCACGCACGAAGCCTAGAAGAAGGGAGATGCCGGCGAAGGAGAGGAAGATCAGATGACCGAAAGAGGCAACCGTTGCCACAACATCTGGGACCCTGATGGGAAACGCCACCATCCAGATCCATCGTCGAAGAAGGCCCCTGCCTCCTCGCCTGGCTCGAAAGGCGCCGCACTGTCGACGAATGGACACGTTCACCCTAGAACCTGGATGAGTGGCACCGATGGCATCCACAATTGGGATCAGGCAGACCCGACCTGCCATCGACTTCTCACCTAGAGCAGAACATCACCGAAAACCAAGGACCCGGGCATGCAAGAGGAGAGCTGCCAGAATGAACTAAGGAGCAGCAGCCAGGGCCAATATCAATATAAGGAGCTTCTGCACAACCGGCTCGCTAGAGTGACACTGCCACGGGGAATCCCTATCCCCTCCTATCCAGTAGCCACGGGCACTGGAGTAGGGTCACTACAGCCACACGGTGAGGACACAAACATGGCCCGGACCAGGGGGGACACCACCACTGCTGGAGTTATGTTACTACCACCGACACCCACCGCACACACCACAGCGAAGACCAACTTTCCTCCTTGCTCCCAAAGCAGTGCCTTCAAGAAGGATACGGCGCCACAGGCGTCGCCACTGCCCAACAGCGTTGGGGTTTTCACCCGGGAGGACAAGGGGAAAGGGGCGGGGAAGGGATACCTGACAGGCGCCTCCAAGGAGGTGCGCGGCGCCCGCGGGCGTCGCCGCCGTCACAGCCAGCATGGCTGGCTAGGGATTTCTCCTGGCTATATTCCCGTCACCACACCCATCGGCAAAGAACCGGCGTCCAGGATGGAGCATACCAGATATTGGGGGAAGGACTTGCAGAATCCGCACCAGAGGGTGGAAGGCGGCCAGATCTGGAGCCGCGGAGCCGAAGCCGCCACCGCCACGCCCTGGCTCGCATCCACCGGGTAACTGGCCGTCCAAACAGCCGAGGGCACCGGCCCGCACCTGCGCCACCATGCGCCGAGTCCGGTGGCGCCAATCCAGTCAGGGCCGCCGCCCCCGGTCCCGAGGCCCCCCGCGAGCGGTGCGGGGCAGAAGGAGAGGCCCCACCGCCACCTTCATCATCAGCGCCCCGGGCGGAGCCGGCGGCTGCCTCGGGCGGTGGTAAGGGGAGGACGAGAGGGGGAGGAAACGACGGCGGCGGGCTAGGGTTTCGGCCCTCGAGTCGCCCGAGAGGGCGACGCGAGGGAGAGAGGAACTTATGTTTGTGCCTGCAAAATCGATATCTCAAAATTCAAACAACCCTACCGGATTCAATAAGAAAGGACGGAAGGAAAGTGAAGTTTGACGTGGAGCCTGGCCTTGTAGTGTTTGGATTCAATCCTAGCCTGGGCCATACTACTTTCGAAGCGGATTTACTCCTTCGCATTAGCTCGTTGGAGCGAGCGATCCCCACGCGCGAGTCGCTTAGGGCGTGTTTGGTTCTCTGTGTAGCTACAGGCTGCATTGCATGGGGTCCTGGGTGAGCATGGCCTGGTTGGGCTGGTGCAAGGATAAGCAGAGATGGGTGTTTGGTGAACTTGCATGATATTGCTGCATCATGAGCAGGTTTTTTTGAATTTTGCTGAACTTGCATCATTGTTTGCTAGCTCCTTCTGCGACAGATGGCTAGCACGTAATCCAGCGCTTGAGCCGCAAGCCGTGACCAAAACTACACTGCTCCATTAGCTATCTCGCATACTTGAACTGAAACAGAGGAGATGAATGGATCAAGTTGCGCACACTCGACCGATTTTGCCACGAGTCACCGTGCAAATGCACAGTTCGTTTCCTTCAGTGAGGAACGCAGTGACGCAGCAGCACGAGGACGGCGACGCAGCATCGCGAGGCCACGAGGACGGCGGCGAACGCGGTGACGCAGCATCGCGAGGCCACGAGGACGGTGGCGATGAGAATGGCGGCGGCACTTGGTCGAGGACGGTGGCGGCGACAACGCTTGGTCGGGGACGACGACAGTGACGACACTTGGTCGAGGACGACGACGACGACTGCGCTTGGTCGACGACGACGACGGCGGCGCTTGGTCGAAGACGACGACGCCGGGGCTAGCTTGGTCGAGGATGGCGGCGGGGGCGACATCACTTGGTCCAGGACAACGACGATGACGACATCACTTGGTCCAGGACGACGGCAGCGGCGACGCTTGGTCGAGGACAACGACAGCGCTTCGTATAGGTTGAACAAGTACAACGGGGTTTAACGAGGGTGGCGGCGACCGTTGGTTGAGGACGACAGCTGCGGCGTTTGGTCTAGTGAAGTAGTAGAAGAAAAGGGAACGAGCCAGAGCCTGCATGCGTTGCGTTTCCCTTGGCCTGGCTGGGAGGCCTTCTTTTGCATCCACGGGCCAGGCAGCCTACCAAACCATCCAAGTTTTGCATGGCGGGTGCAAGCCACATGCAAATAGGAAACCAAGGGTGTGTTTGGTTACCTGGGGTGCTGTAGCCTGCGTCGCATGAGGGATACTGGTTGAGCTTGGCCTGGTTGAGTTGATGCAAATATGAGCTAAGATATGTGTTTGGTGGACCGGGTGATATGGATGCATGAGAGATGCAATATACAATAGATGTTGTTTGGTAGGCTGCGTTTGAGAGAAGTAAAACAAGAATGAAATCGAATCTGAACCAAAACAATCAAAACATTTTCACCAATATGGCCATTCCAGTTAGTTGGGGTAGATGTCCGATGAAACCAACAATACGACATCAACCGAGAGGAGATGCCGGCGGAGACTCAACTCCAGTTGGATTGGCGGCGGTGGCTCGGCTCGAGAGGAAAAAGAGGAGAAACACGACGCCAGTTACGACACGCGATGTGCAGGTGTTCCCCTCCTCTCCCCCTTTTTCAGCAAGATGGGGTGGCGGGTAGCATGGCGAGCTCCGACTAGCTCGTCCGCAGGTGCGCGTGCACGCGATGATGGCGTAGTTCGACGGCGGCGGAAGCCGACGATGTTGAAATAGGGCGGCGAGCCCCCGACGTTGGTAATGAGGAGTGGCGGCAGAGTCGATCTCCGGCGAGGGAGTTCGCACCGGTGGTGGACGAGGGGACTCAGACGGCGGTGGCGGCGGCGGCGGCGGGTTGGTGAGCTCGATTGGATCTGACGCGTGAGAGAGAGAGAAAGAAAAGGGCGATGCATGCGCGAGCCTGGCTGCGGGGATACGCCCGATTCTCGCGTTTCCCTCAGCCTGGCCAAGAGGCCCATTTTTGCATCAGACGGGCCAGGCCGAGAAGTCCGCTCAGGAAACCAAACACGCTAGATTTGCACCTCGGGTGCGAGACAGGTGCGACGCACCCATCCAAACACGCCCTAAATGTTGCATGGTGTCACAACTCCACAAAAATTTGTCCGCATAATAACATGTACCAACAACCATGTCCAGTTCACCTCTCACACCATATTCGGGCAGCCGATTCTATTTTAAAATACCTCACCTCATCTGTAGTTTCTATTTCCTTGAGCCTTTCAATTATACTAGATGACCCGTTGCGCCGATGGCGCAAAGGGCGAGAGCAAGCCAAGTATTGAAAGAGTACGCGTAAAAATATTTAGAGACAAATTGAAACATATGGAAAGAAAATATTGCTGCTGGCAATGTCATGATTTCTCTAACCATTGTAAACATGTATAAATAGTCTTCTAAAAATATTAGTAGAAGGGCAGTTGATTACATATATAGACCAATTGATCACAAACTTTTTACCACCGAGACAGTAATAAGGTCTAAAGTGTACATGCAATATCATACACGAATGGAAATCTAAAGGCTATACATATCTTGCTCAGAGCAACGCCAAAAGGGCAAAGATACTGAATCGGTTGATACGAAACAAAAGGTGGCTGCTGTTGATTAGGACATATAGACTGAAGGTCACCAGAAACTATCATGTATAGTCTTCAGGCGCTGCCCTGACTTCATGCCAATATAGCGTAACCTCCGCGTCAATTCTTCAATGCTTGGATTAACTACTACTTTAGTTCTTTTGATAAAACGGTTTTTACACCAGAAGCAGCACCCCTGAGATTAGCTAGTTTCCAGCAAAAGGATCACATGAGAATCACATATATGTATCCTATATGAAGGGAAACAGAAATTCCTTCAACAATGATGATCGATGGGAGATCATAATGGTAATGCTTGCCAATATTTTTTCTCAGCCTGCAAGATTGCCAAAAACATGGACAGCATGTCATTTCAGAACTCACACCCTAGTTGCAATTTCTGATCATCATTCCAAAGTACGAATTTCGATGTGCAAGTGGCAAACTGCACGTAAAAGACACATGCCTGCCTAGAGATTAGTACTCTGCGGATTGTGCACGGATCTGCGACGATGAGAGCGGGGACTCCTCGCTGTTCCAGTCATCCTGCACCAGGGTTGCAAACTGCAGGTTCCAGAGCACGTCCTCGTCTAACGGCCTCAGCGTTGGTTCCTCGGTCAGGCTTCGCGGGCAGATCTCCATGACGGTCCTCATCGACTCGTCAGAGCATCATTTGCTCACGCCTGGGTCGACGAAGTTCCTCCTCTTGCTCAGTCCTTCTGTTGTCAGTGCCGATTGCAAATGGTGGTCAATGAACAGTAAAAGTTGGGTTTAGACTTTATTCAGTAATGAGGCATTGTCAAGTGTACAGGGTTAACAAGGAAAGGACAACTCCTGAGATTTTGAGGTAGGCCCATAAATCATATCTTTAGGTCACAAAATAACTTTTTCCCTGTGTGAAGGTAACATGCCTATGTTGGTAATATTTTCAAATAAAAAATTATCTCGGAGCAACACAATTTCCTAAATTAATTTGCATGTATGGTATCAAGATGCATTACACAACAAGCTATATTTGTTCAGCAACTTAAGCTTGAAGATGTTTCGCTAGAATCACTACAGCTATCTATAAAAAAATTAATTCAATACAAACCTGTTGTATGAGCTTGAAAAAGCAGACCACAATAGATTAATAGCCAAAGGAAGGACCGAATGATACATAATTAATTAGACTCCAATCTCACCACCTCGAGTTGCCTACGTGGCGCACTATTCATTGCCTATGTGGAGGTCTCTGCGCCATTTGGCGCGACTGTAGTAACCGTATATTTGCAACTGTAATGCAAAATGAGATTACACATTAGTATGAAGCGACTGTAGTAACCATATTGTCTACCCAAATCTTATTAGCATTGTCTACCATACCAATCCAATATTTCTGATTTCAAATGAATCTGCATTTGCAACCTAACAAACTCCGGTTGTCTCGCAAACATATCCTATAAAAATCAAGGTGTATCAATAATTTCTCAGTAAACTCTAAGGTTCATTGGCTATCCTTGACTGGCTAGTTGACTGAATGCCTCCAGGAAAATAAATTGCCATGACATATTAAGCAATAAAAAGGCAAAAGGCCACAATATGTAGTACATAATGTTCACTGTCCATCGGCTTCAGCAAACACTAACAAGGGGGGAAGCATAAATACACCTCGCTAATCCCATGGAGGCAATTCTTACAAAAAAGGCAAATGAATGAAAATAGAAAGGTATGTTTTCCTAGACCGTTGCATCCATGGTGCAAAAAATGACTATAGGCAAAGACGAGTGCTATAGATCTGAAGAAAATATGGGTACGTGTGTGAGGATAATATTACAGCAATCATAGTGAGGTAATCAAGAAATTAGTACAAAAGGATGAATCTGATCCGATATAGAACTCATCCTTCCGTATGCAGTTTTCGTATCTTCTAGCTGGAAGAGATGAAGGTAAATACTAACAGTTCGAATTTGTCTTGGAATATATGAGGAGCCTATATAAGAAATCTAAAAGGAAAACCCTATACACACATGGTGCAACACCAGTCATGCTATTTATTTCAAGCATCAATGGTAAATACTAACTTGCCAAACCTCATAGATTTTGTAGGACTGAAGAAAAAGTTACCGAAGAACAAACTAATCATTCCAGTCCTACAAAATCATGAAAAGGAACTGAGATGGAAACCGAAAAGAAATACTTAACTATATTTTTTTGTATATCTAACCATGAAAGAGCAGCATTATAAATTAAGGAGATGGGGTAACTGGAAAATGATTTTAGTTCAATTGTTGACAGGAAGTAAAAAAGCAAATGCATGGCGCAACTGGATTTTTTTTAAAACAAAAACATAAACATATGCATCAACAAGCTTAGTACCTTCAGGACACACCGCTACATTGTAATCGCTGCTGCTGTTGTAGTGTCGTCGTTGGGAAGAACTGCTGATTGACCCTCGGCTTGTCTCTACCTCAGCTGGCCACCGGTATCTTACAACAATGGTACATTGAGGGGTGAACCGGATCGTATTTCTGAAATTGGAGTGAGAAAATAATAATAATCTGAAATCATAAACAGGGCATGCAAACAGATGATCTATTAATTAGATCTCCCCTTTCGTTGTTATCTGCACAACCAAGAACAATTTTGGCTAACCATTTTATTGCTTTGATTTGATCATGGGAGGGATGAGAATGGAGGAAGGCGATGAGAGAGGGTTACGTCGGGTCTAATATTTATGGTCGTTTCCCGTCGTGGCGTCGTTGATTAATCTTGGTATGACCTTCAACCGAGGACGACTGCGACGACGCCATGGACCACCGCTTCGCCAGCACCGCCGCCTACTGCTGCGCGCGTTCGCTGTCATCGCGCTTGCTATGGCTACTGTTTGTCACACTCTATCATCCCACGCCGACGCCGATGCTTGTGGACATGTTTGCCTTATAATACATATATTCTTGTTGTACATGGCAAGCAAAATACTCTACCTCTAGTCAAGAACAAAAAACAACATGAAGCAAGATACATAACCGTTTCCATCTAGTTTTAGTCTAATCATTCACTAAGCTTTTGGCAAAGAGATAGTATCACAAAGTCATTTGACGAATGCGTTAATTAGTTAAGCCAGTAGCAATATATAGACGACTCCAAAAGAATATGTATTTTGCAGTTTAGACAAATGCAGTAATCAAGACAACAAGAACTGGGCTTGCATTCTAAATCAAATGAGTCAATTTGGGGAATTGTATCCTTCAAATAATATCCACTTAATTATATTTGCTATGATGTTAATTCTATACTTGCACATTACTCACCATACAGAAGTTCTCCATTCGGGCTCCTTTCTTCTCCATAGGGTACATGAATATGCCTTTGTACAGCAGTGACTAAGTGAACATCAGCAACCATACTGTGGTGCGCGAAATGAGCATTTAGAAGGAGCATAATAAATAATACAATCATTAGATTCTGTAAAACAGCAGTAATAGGACTGAGTTAGCTATAGAAGAATTTGAAATTTGCTGCCAGGCTAGCAACTGAAAGACTA
>LR738713.1:675113735-675124653 GCA_902687465.1 Secale cereale
TTCACCTTCAAATATCTCTGAAAGATTTTGGTGATGAATCTTCTCAAGGAAATTTGCATTTTCTCTACGAACAAATTCGCAAGTCGCTATGTAGTTCCAATTGTGCCGAGATCAAATAAACAAAGCAGCACACAGATCTTACTTAAAAGGGAGAGTATTGATTTCTTGTGATCAGGTAAGCAAGGGTTGGACGGAGAAGAGGGTGTTGGCCATTTCATAGACACTACAGCGAGATCTTGACGTCAGGGATGCAGAAAACTTCGGGCTTGACCGCTCACCCATATGACACAGAGATTCCACAGGAGGCAACAAGTGGCCACTTTTACAAACCCCGATCCAAATGGCCCATATATTCCAACATAATAATTGCCAAATCCATGTACCAGAAAACCAGGAGGGCTTACTTGAGATAAGAACATCGTCAGTTCCTCTCACGTCATTGTGGATTCCTGGTCATGATTTTTTAGTATGGCAGCCCATGGTACCTTATACTCTGTAGCAAGGCTAATTGCTGTAAATAGTGATTCTGCTGCATCAGCTGCACTGCCCCCAAATATGTTATACCTTGATTCAAAATTAGAGCACAAGGATTAAATCTTAAGTTACCCAGCCATTTTATGATTAAGAGAACTGGAAACAAGTAAATAATGTAGTAACTAAAAATTGCAGGGAGGATAAGGGGGAAAAGAGAGAGGGAGGCTCACCTATTTAGAGGGCAGTGGCGGATGCGGCCATGGCCGTGAGGAGGAGAGACTCCGCCGACGCAGCACATTTAACAGATCTATCAAGTACATCATACAATCTTGTGCACCACAATGGCCAATCGCAAGCCTACAATCTAGTCCTGTACAAAAAAACAATCATCATCAACAAAAGGAAATGGTAACATGAACGCGGCAAAGTTTTTTTTCGAGAAAACGCAATTGCCTTTGCGTTCCATTGCATTGGAAAGAAGGGGAAATATTTACATCCTCTTAGGAGGTAGCGTTACACAGCCTATAGGCCCTCAGTGCACGTCCCAGGACGGCGGCAGGGCCACCCTGAGCCCTTGAGCTCCAGCCCTTGCCCAACATCTCGCCTCGTCTTTGATCCTGTCTACAAGCTCGTTCAATGATGGCCTCTCATGATCGAAGACACACGCGTTCCTATGCTTCCAGACCATCCAAGGTACCAGGAGTGCGACGGATTTGAGCGCCTTGCAAAGCGTTTGCGGCGTCGAGTCCTTGATCCGCAACCACCAATCCATGAGCGAGCCGTCGTTCTCAGGCGCTCGTGCCGGAAGCCGTAACCAAGAGAGGACCTCGTGCCAAGTTTGCCTGGTGAATGGGCACGTGAGCATTTGCTTTTGCCGCTTTTGCCGCTTGATGCGCACTATTAACTCTCTTTCCTTTTCTTCTCCTCGCTACCTCACCTAATCACACCCCCCTGATTTTCAGGGTGGGCCCAACTTAAACCTGCCACAATGGGTAGTAACATGTCAATGTTACTATACTGGTGTTTTGGCTCCTAGGTGCATATGCACCTATTATCGAAATACACATTTCGAAAAGTTGAAAAATTCGGAACAAAAATCCCGCGTGTATATTCGGACATTTTATGTGCGTGCACAAGGTTTCGGTGAAAAACGATGTTTTTTTGTGGCTTGTGTAAAAAAGATAAAGAAATGCCTCGTGAATAGTTAGAACGAAGCATCCGAAATTGTCTTTCCTACACAACCCACAAAAAACGTCGTTTTTCATCGAAACCTTGTCCACGCACATAAAATGTCCGGATATACACGTGGGATTTTTGTTCCGAATTTTTCAACTTTTTGAAATGTGTATTTCGACAATGGGTGCATATGCACCTAGGAGCCAAAGGCAATTACCGATTTTACTACCTCTATAGTGGGAAGTAACATATGTGTGGTAACATGGAAGACTTTATTTATTAGGCTATAGACTCATCTTACCTTGATATGTGTTATGTTATCCATACTAGTAGTAACTAGCTATGTTACCACATGCCTCTATTTATTCATTTATTGCTTGCCACATCATCTATTTTATCTAGATATGTGTGATGTTACTATCTATGTTACTTCCACTGTGGGTAGTCTAATCTCTCAGATCTGTTATCTTCCTCACGTAATCATAACTCCCCCTGATTTTCAGGATGGGCCCAGCCTAAACCTCCCTAATCCCTCTGATATCTACCCTTTCGAAGCTCTACTACTTTTGTCTTCTGATTAGGCTCCAGGCAGCTTCCAGGCATGGAAAAATTGACGCCTGAACCAGGCTGAACACGTTGCCTGGGCAAACATCTTTATATTATATTGTTTTATTTAAATGGGCCAGTTTAATCACGTTTCTGGAAGGGCCACGCCAGGCAATCATTTTCCATTTCAGGACACTAACCAAACAGTCTTCAGGCAAGCTCCAGACACGTGCCAGGCCAGGCATTTTGTGGTGTGGACACGAATCAAACTGGCCCTCAATCTCATCCTTACCAGAGCCTGACAACGAGCCTATTTGCATGCTCCTCCTCCGTAAACAAGACATCGTTGTGCGCTATAATACCTAGGTTTCGGCGACCATGGTTATGCCGCCCGTGCGCTGAGCCAGGTCGAGTATATTTCTCCGCGGGGGTGATGTGCGCCTACGATCGATCGCAAAAGAAACTGGAAAACAAACTCGTAGTAATGGGCTGCTACCTGCTGCGTAATTTGCTGTGCGTTTTCGTCAGCCCACCTGAGCCCCTGCCTCTCCTTGAGCCATGCCACATCTTATAGGGTCCCTGTTCTCAGATAGTTGCCAAGGCTGGCGATGGTGGCGTTCTTCTGCGTAGTGCCCATCTTGAAGGCATCGCTATGGAGAACCTCCATACCTCTATCCGCTACTTCCCGGGAAAATCCTAGATCAGTCGATCGGATGACGGCGGCGCTCTTGTGTCGTTTCCCCCTTGGTGCTTCATTCTTGGGGTGTGCATTGGCTCGAGGGACCAGTGGACGGTTTGAGCAATGGAGCGACATTTCATCTGATGCGTCGACGATGTGGAGTCTCAACGATGTGGCGCAGTAGGGTCTCCATGATGGATGTGTGATAATGGATGCGCATAGAGACGTGGCGTTGTCTGGCACCTAGGTGGCGTCAACGTCAGGCCTGACAAGGTCGATGCGTCAGTACATACTCTGAAGATAGATCGGTAGAAGGTGGTGGCAGCGGCCTCTGTAGCGTATACATGTGGTGACCACCGAGAGTGCGCTAGACCGGTGTGTACCCTAGAACCGACAATGTGGCTTGGTTGGGGCCTCTGGTTGTAGATGTTGGGCTTTGATGCGAGGTCTAGGTATACGGCTCAAACAATCTGCATCCTTCGTCAAGTCGATAGAAGTAGTGACATATATTACCGAGATGATGGCTTCAGACTTATTAATGAATTACTTTATAAGGTTTTGGTGAATAATTAATAAAATGGTTGTATGCATCGCACTGATGCAGAGGCCGGAGGTCATCCACTTTTTTTGTTGACGAAAATGCTGCTGTGCAGCTTTTCATTGAATATGAGAGAGGGAAGACAACGTCTGTTAGTTACAAAATTTGCACGACATATGCACCACCACATTCCGTATCCTAATGTCTAATCTGGTTCTAGAGGTCTATGCAGCAGGTTGTTCCTCTTTTTCGAAAAATAGACCTCTTTTGGTTACTGTTTGTGGGATGATCTGCACCGTATGGATGACACATAAGAAGATGGTTATGGAGCGGGTCTTGTTTCGGCGTTCCTATGCCTATGTGTCTAAATGTTCGCCTTCTTGGCGCACTGACACCTGTTCTTTCGGCAGTGGGACAACGAACTGTTGGAGGCATAGGGCCAGTTCTTTTGCTAACTTCTAGAATAAGCTGAAATAAGTTACCCCCTACCCAGCTTATTCTAGAAGCCCAAACCAAATTATTATTTTAGAAGCCTAGTAGTTAAGATTTCATTAGTAGGCTTCTAAAAGAAAAAAATTGATTGGGCTTCTAGAATAAGCTGGGTTGGGGGCAGCTTATTCTGGAAGCCCAAAAAAGCTAGCTGGGTTGGGCGCTCTTCTAAGAAGGCAAAGGTCTCTAAGCATAAAGCTGGTTCATCATGAGAGGCATGTTCTGGAATAGCAGAGGTCTTGGTGACTTGGCTAAACACAAACACATTGCCGATTGTGTAAAGGATCATACTTTGGACTTTGTGGCTATCACTGAGTCGGGTAAACGTGATTTTCCAACACGTGATCTGGACCACTTTTCATGTGGTTTTGATTACGAATGTCACGTCTTACCGCCGACCGGGAGGTCCGGGGGAATATTGCTAGGTATTAACTCTACGTACCTACAATTATTGTCCACATCAAAGGGGGAGTATCATATCAAATTCCACCTTCGAAATAAGTCCGACAACTTAATCTGGAGTCTGGTGGCTGTATATGGCGCCGCTCAAGAGGAGTTTAAGTCTGCATTTCTAAAAGAATTGGTTAATACCTGTCGAGACAATCCCCATCCCATGTTAATCGGGGGGGATTTTAATATCCTTCGATATCAGCAGGAAAAAAACAATGATCGGTTTGACACTAGGTGGCCTTTCCTCTTTAATGCTGTTATTGACAGCCTGGATCTGAGGGAGATCACGATGTCTGGTCGTCAGTATACCTGGGCCAATAACCGATCGGTGCCAACCTTTGAAAAACTGGACCGAGTGCTAGTTACTACCGACTGGGAATATAAATATCCCCTAGCCTCGGTTCGGGCACTAGAAAGAATTGAGGCCCTATCGGATCACGCTCCATTGCTAACCGATTTTGGCCAACCAATCCCAACTTCTAACCGTCACCAGTTTAAATTTGAACTGGGATGGCTCACTAGAGAGGGATTTCATGAGCTGGTTAAGAAGGTGTGGGCGCGCCAGCCTCACGGTAACACACCCATTCAACGATGGAATAATCGAATCCGCGCCTTGCGTCGATTCCTTCGTGGATGGGCCAAGCATACTGCTGGCATCTACAAAAAAGAAAAACTGCGATTATCTACCTTAATTGATTCCGTTGATAAAATAGCGGAGGTGAGGCCTCTGTCTGCTATTGAGATTGAGCAAAAAAGCAATCTTAACGAGCAGATTGCCCGCCTACTACGTGAGGAAGAGATTAAATGGTACCAACGTAGTAAGGCGGATTCGCTGGTGCAAGGCGATGATAATACGAAATACTTTCAAATGCTAGCCAATGGCAGACATAGAAAGAAGCGTATTTTCGCCCTTGACCAGGAGGACGGCCGAATAGAGGGGGACGTACCTCTTAGAAATTTTATCACTAAGTTTTACAAAGAGCTTTTTGGGCCTTCAGCGGAAACTAATTTTCAGCTGGACGAATCCGTTACTCATGACATTACTCAAGTTACGGATGCGGAAAATGAATTCCTAACCTCTCCATTTTCTGAGGAGGAAATTCGAACCGCGGTGTTTCAGATGGAACACAACAAGGCGCCGGGTCCGGATGGCTTTCCCGCAGAGTTCTATCAATGCTTTTGGGACGTGATTAAGGCAGACTTGGTTCAGTTGTTTAACCAACTGCATTCCGAGGACCTTGATATTTCTCGTTTAAACTTTGGGGAAATTATCCTTTTGCCTAAGATTAAGGAGGCTAGTCGTATTCAACAATATCGACCGATTTGCCTTCTGAATGTAAGTTTTAAAATTTTTACGAAGGTAGCGACTAATCGGTTGAACGGGGTAGCTGACCATGTCGTAAAACCCACTCAAACAGCATTTATGCAAGGCCGCAACATATTAGATGGAGTGGTGGTCCTGCACGAAACTGTACATGAACTGCACCGGAAAAAGTTGAACGGTGTCATTCTTAAAATTGATTTTGAGAAAGCCTACGATAAAGTTAAGTGGCCCTTCCTGTTGCAAACCTTGCGCATGAAGGGGTTTTCACAAAAATGGTGTCGTTGGGTAGAGAGCTTTGTCTCTGGAGGTAGTGTGGCCATAAAAGTTAACGATGACGTTGGCAACTATTTTCAGACAAAGAAGGGGCTTCGTCAAGGCGACCCCGCTTCTCCTATTCTGTTTAACATTGTGGCTGACATGCTAGCTACCCTTGTTGAGCGGGCTAAGCTGGATGGTCAAATTAGTGGGGTCATTCCACACTTGGTAGAAGATGGTCTATCTATTCTACAATATGCGGATGACACGATTCTATTCATGGATCATGATCTAGATAAGGCAAGAAATCTCAAGCTGCTCTTATGTGCTTTTGAGGAACTTTCTGGTGTCAAAATTAATTTTCATAAGAGCGAACTTTTTTGCTTTGGCGATGCTGCAGAATCAGCACCCGAGTATGCTGAGATTTTTGGATGCCAGCTCGGGCAGTTTCCGATTCGGTATCTGGGTATTCCCATACACTATCGGCGTTTAACTATCGCTGAGTGGAAGCATGTGGAAGAGAGACTTGAGAAACGATTAGCCAGTTGGAAGGCCAAACTCTTGTCTTACGGGGGGCGATTGATCTTGATCAATTCTGTCCTAAGCAACATGGTTTTATACATGTTGTCATTCTTCCACCTGCCGAAAGGGGTTCTACAGCGCCTAGACTATTTTAGATCCAGATTTTTTTGGCAGTGTGATAACGAAACCAAGAAATATCGACTGGCTAGGTGGAGTGTATTATGCAGACCTAAAAGTCAAGGGGGCCTGGGAATCCAAGACCTTGAGATTAAAAACATCGCTCTTCTCAGCAAGTGGGTTTATAAACTACTCACTGAGAATGGAGTATGGCAGGAAATCATTCGCAACAAGTATGTGGGATCCAATGCCATTTCTCAAGTTCATTGGAAACCCGGGGATTCACATTTTTGGAGTGGGGTCATGAAGGCCAAGGAATTCTTCTTCCAATTTGGGACCTTCTCGGTTAGGGGCGGTTCTCAGGTTCGTTTCTGGGAAGATACCTGGCTAGGGAACAACTCACTAATGGTGCAATATCCGAGCTTGTACCGGATTGTCAGACATAAATTTGTCACGATCAAACAAGTATTAGGACAAGAAAACCCCGATATTTCTTTCCGTAGGGATCTTCTGGGCACTCGTCTGGCAGCATGGAATGAATTACTCACTCGCCTGGAGGACATTCAACTGTCAAATGAGCCGGACACTTTTCGATGGAACTTGCATCAGAATGGCAAATTTTCGGTCAAATCCATGTATGATGCAATGGTTCATTGTGATGTTCCAGTAGATAACAGGAAATTGTGGAAGCTAAAAATTCCTCTAAGAGTGAAGATTTTCCTCTGGTTTCTAAACAAAGGAGTCATCCTAACTAGAGATAATCTGGCACGACGAAACTGGCATGGTTCCAAGACATGTGTCTTTTGTCAACATGACGAGTCCATCAAGCACTTATTTTTTGAGTGCAAGTTCGCTCGGGCAGTTTGGGCCATGGTTCAAGTAGCTTCGAATTTATACCCACCTCGTAGTGCACGGAATATGTTCGGCAACTGGTTGAGGGGTATCGATAAACAATTTTCTGCACATATTCTTGTGGGAGCAGCAGCCTTATGCTGGGCAATGTGGCTTACCAGGAATGATGTGGTTTTCAACAATAAATGTGTCTCATCTCCTATGCAGGTTATTCATGTTTGTACACGATGGCTCCGTACTTGGTCTATCCTGCAGAAGCCGGAGGACAGGGACCTTTTTATGATGGCGTCTACACGGCTGGAGCGTACAGCCAGGGAGGTTTTCTACCCTCATGGATGGCGGTGTGATTTACGGATAGGAACTACCGCTACTTAGGCTGGACACGTTTTATTGCTTGGCATTGTATCAAATTATTTAATTTTTAGGGTGCTCTGGACTTTTTGGCTGTGTGCATCTAGCTATGCAGAGGCCGGGCTTTCTTTCGATATGATTGTATCACCTCGATATATCCATTCAATGAAAAGTCCTTTATCGAAAGAAAAAAAAGCTAGCAAAAGAACTGGCCCAAACTGTGTAGGCCGTTGACTCTGCTTCACCTTGTAGCAGTTGATTTGTCACCTCTAGGGTGCCTTTTGTCGCCTTTTCTTTTTTCCATCTGGGCATGTTTACATCGTTGCCCCAGTAGATCTATTATTTCCTTACCTACACTTGGACTTCATGTATGGACATGGTTGTTTACTTTATGGACAATGATATTTGGCACATGTGTGGTGGATAGCAAAACTACCACACTCCTCCTTCCTTTCATATAAATGCATGCATGCATGCATTATGATATAGATCAGGGTGTGACTAACTCTCTTTTCATGTCCATCCCTCTCTCTAATTACATACATGCACTAGAGGACAAAAAAACTGATGTCATCCTAGATTCTCTCCTATTTCAAAATTTCAAAATGTTTTGTAGCTTAAACCGTAGGTTCGATGCAAAAACCGTTTTCACATAAAAGATTTGTCGCGATGAGATCTTCGAAACTAGATCCCATGTTGGTATGTTCCGACGAATTTTTTTTCCGGATCAAAAGTTACCACGCATCGGCTACATAAGTTACCAAGCCTGTGATATGCAACTTACCGTGCTATTTCAACATAAGTTACCGGGGTTATATTTTTCAGCACCCCTCCCCCCCGGGTCAAAAGTTACCGTAGGTGTTTGTACTTAATTTAGTAGGCATGTGGTTCATATATTACCGTGCTATTTTCACATAAGTTATCGGAGGATGTTTCTCAAAAAAAAATTCCCTTTGGTTAAAAGTTTCCGCGGTATTTGTACATAAGTTATAGGGTATGCGGTTGGTATTTACCATATTATTTTCACATTAGTTATCGGGTATGTTCTTTCTCCCGGTCAAAAAAATTACCGCGGTGTTTCTGGTAAGTTGTCGGGTATGCGGTTCACATATTACAGTGCTATTTTTGCACAAGTTACCTCGAGGATTGGAGTATGTTTTTTAACAACTTTGTTTCCCGTTGGTCAAAATTATTGCGGTGTTTATTCGTAAGTTATCGGACATGCAATTCATATATTACCGTGTTATTTTTCACATAAATTGTTTTCAACAATTTTTTCTCCCGGTCTAAAAAGTTACCACAATATTTGGGCACGATGGTTCATGCATGGCCGCTCGTGAGCCGTAGAAGTTATTAGGGGGTATGTTTTTCATCAAATTTTTACCTTCTTTGTTGAAGTTACCGCTTTTTGTATGTAACTTCTCCGGTATACGGTTTGTAAATTATCATGCTATTTTCACATATTTTATCGGGTGGTTATGTTTTTCATCAATTATTTGCACATTTGGTAAAAGTTATCGGGGTATTTGTATGCAAGTTATTGGGTATGTGGGACATGTATTACCGTACTATTTACATGTAAGCTACGAGGGCATGCATTTCAATAACTTTCTTCGCTCGGATCATAAAGTTACCAAGGTATTTGTATGTAAGTTATCGGGTATGCGGTGTTTATATTACCATATTATTAACCTTGGGTCAAGTTTATCAATGTTTGTACATAATTTATCAAGTCTGTGAAGCATAAATTACCATGATATATGCATAAGTTAGAGAGGTTATTCCCCGTGAAAAAAAGTTAGCGAGGTTATGCTTTTCAGCAACTCTTTCCCTGAGTCGGAGTTATCGTACCATGGGATTTGTGTGTAAGTTATCAGGTGTGCGGGACATATATTACCACAACTTTTTATCCAAGAAATTACGGGAGATATGTTTTCAGCAACTCATTTTTCTGGGGTCAAAAATCGTTCAAAGTTAACAATGTTTTTACATAATTTTATCAAGTCTATGAGGCACAAATTATCATGATATACGCATAAGTAGGCGAGGTTATTCCTCGCAAAAAATTAGTGAGGTATGCTTTTCAGCAACTCTTTCCTCAAGTCAAAGTTATCACGAGAATTGTGTGTAAGCTATCAGGTGTGCGTACATATATTACCGCACTTTTTATCCAAAAAATGATGGCGGATATGTTTTCAACAACTCTTTTTTCTAGGGTAAAAATTGTTACCACGGTAACTTTCAGCAATAAAATTCTGGGGGTCAAAATGATCCTCATTACCTACTATTCTTTTTACCACTCACAAACTGCTCAACATGAGCATGGCAAAAAAAAATCAAATACAAAAATTTGGTTAAAACTAGGGATCGATCCCTGGTGGCCCAGGATATGATTTGAAGCACTAGCCACTTGGTACTAGTGAGTTTCATGTTGTACTATCAGCGCGAGATTTTTTATCAGGCAGAGAGCCACCTGGTCTGCAGCCATGGCTGCTGCTCGCGACGGAGCTTCACCGTGAATTACCAGGCTTCTTCTCCAGCGTCTACTGAGAAGGTGATTTTGATGTGCGTACCTCCGTAGCAAGCACGCAAGTAACCCAACAAGGCAACAACCCATCCCATCAGCGCCTGTTGGTTGTTGTTATCCAGAGAGCAGCTTGATGATGCAAGTTAGTTGTCTGCATCCCACACAGCTCGTGGCCTCCGTGATCCTCCTCCTCCTGACACCATCACCATCACTCTCACTCTCAGAGGAGCCCCCCGCCAGCCATGAGCAGCAGCAGAGCCACGCTGCTTCGTAGACTAGTAATCCATCGCCACCGCAGCATCAGCGACAGCATCGGATCAGTCCAGCGCCAGCTGATCCGCCACCATTATTCTAATCCCCACCAGTGTTATTCTAATCCCATCCCCGATCTCGCCGGCGCGCGCGCGTTTACTTCTTTATCCACGCCATGGCCATGCCGCCCGCGAGCGTCCCTGTCAGCGTCGTCCTTCTTCGCCAGCTGAGATGGTGTGGCAGTTTTGCTATCGGGCACAGGGTTGCCAGATACAAATTTCGTTACTTTATATATAAATCGAGACGAAGGCATGTTTCAAGATTTAAGATCACAATTGGCACAATGGAGGAGCGGGTGCGGGGGCG
>LR738713.1:675124746-675163572 GCA_902687465.1 Secale cereale
GGGGGGGGGGGGGGGGGGGGGGGGGGGGGGGGGGGGTCGAGCTTGCTCTCTATTTTTCATGTCATGGCATGAATGGGGAAATATTTTGCTTCTGGTTCGGGGCATTGGTCTCAATTTTAATCCTTCCCATGCTAATTTGTTCCCAACAAAAATAGCCGGGGCCACATCAACTTTCTTGTACCTGCATTAATTCAGAGATCGAACAAACACATCATCTTGAAAGAATCAGGTTTGCAAAGTTCTAAATAATTACTGAATACAACCACCGTAAATTTGGTTGTTGTCCAGAGCTTGACACTTTGTGTCCAGCTACAAAATGTGAATTCCACGACGCACATTTACAGTGCAGGAGGATAGTAGTGCCGTGTTCCACAACTTATTTCTTCCATAGTGTGTGTCCCACGAAAATAAGTAGATGAAACAATGCAGGCAGACATGCATACATGCTCAAAAGTTTTCTCGAGGGGCTTCCCTCCTCTCCAAATTGCACACATATGTGGTGCTTTACAACGGCAAACAGAAACTCATGCACCCGACATCAACAAGGTGGAGAAATAGAAACATGGGCTTAGGAGGTATCAGTAATGCGGATACAATTTTCCTTTGATGTGCCTTACCGAGCATCAGTTACTCATAGCACGATTAGCGGATCCGAAGCTGTCTTCACGATGGGCAGAGAAGGATGGATGCCAGAGCTCGCGCAAAGTTTGCCGGCAATACGAGTGTTTGAGAGAGGGAGATGGTACTGAGGGTGACGATGGAAACGCCAATTTTTGTTGAACATTGGAAGAAGTAGCTAAGGCGATTGAGCTGCGCTCCTTGCTGTGTAAAGTGTCTACCCCCTCTATCTGTTTTTCTCTGCTCAATACAAAATGTGTCAGCGAACTGTGGCTTGCCACCAGAAAACATGTGTTATTTTTTCCCAGTGTTTCCTGCAAAACCTGAAAGATGGTAGTAATAGGCACATTCAATTATAGCTTAGATTAAATTTTGTTAGTGTCTAAGTAGATTCTCGAGATGCCCGCACATATACACATTCACACAGCATGACAACACAGGCATCATAGTCACCTACATGGTCGTTGTTGGGAATTAAGAGGATGACAATGAACTAACAATGAATTGAGGTAGAAGACGAGGCTTTGCCTGCGCAAACTTGCCGCAGTTTTTTGTTCTTTCTCTATGAATTTATTCAGCTTACAACAAAGGAAACGGGAGAGAATGAACTAAAAATGAATTGAGGTGGAAGACAAGGTTTTGCCTGCGCAAACTTGTCGCAATTTTCTGTTCTTTCTCTCTGAATTTATTCAGTTACAACGAAGGAATCGGGGCTCGTGGCCACTGGCCACCTGACTTTGCCGCACTACGATCCACAATGCTCGTGCCATCCCAAGAACGAATCGGTAGTGCCCAGGACTCGGACATAGAGTTTAAACCTCGAGCTAATCTCGCTATCTGCTAACTGATGAAACTGAAAAACAGAGCACTACTGAAACCGCTGCCATGGCAGCAAAACTAACTGAACTAACTGAAGCTCCTGAACTTGAAAGGTACTCCCTCTGTCTCATAATATAAGAACGTTTTCGACACTACACTAGTGTCGAAAACGTTCTTATATTATGGGACGGAGGGAGTATATTCTAACATTCGTCTTGCTCGACCATAGGAGCAGTGTCAGAAGGCTTGCGTTCAGAATTGGATGCCGGTGCGGATGACTGGTCAATTCTATGTGCGGGACTGTGGTAGTTTCTGTTGTTGCCGCTCTCTCTCTCACGCCGGATGGAGGTGGAAGAAGGAGCATACTTTTTTTTCCCGGCGACCAACGCCCCGGCGACGAACGCCCCGGCGACCAAACGCCTCCTTTATATTCAGCACACAGGCTACATCACGGCTGGCTACACTCGGCTTCGCAACACACCGGCACAGCCAACCAATACACATGAGAGGTATTTATACCCGGTGCGCACACACGCACAGCCCGGCCACAACTCCACGCAACTACCTAGCCTGAACTCCCGGCCACTACTAGATCGTGGTGCTTATCTAATGACCGAGCCCACTCATAAACTCTCCTCATGCGTAAAGCTAGCTAACAAACTCAGCTATTCTCTTGGCTGGCCGCATGCCCGGCTCCACGATTCTTGCGAGTCAGATTATGGCTAACAATCTCCCCCTAATCTGTACTCGCCGTTGCCGGAGTTGCTGCAACTGCCGTCGTCTTCATCGCCACCTGCGCATACAGCTTTTTCTGGCGACGGACGCCTGCTGGGCACAGCGCACGTGCACGCACGCACGTTCACCACTTGCTCGCGTTTGAACGCAAGCTGCCCAGCTCGATCCGCTCCGCGCGCACAACGCGCTCGTACGCGTACGACGCGGCCACCGCCCAACGACCCAGCTCCGCACGAACCCCGCAACATCCATCTTCTTCCTCAGCAACACACGCCGAGCTCCGCCGGAGACACACGCCTGGCGTCCCTCTGCGCCCCGCACGTCCCGCGCGCATCCGACGCGCCCGACGAGCCCGACCGCACCAGTGCATCCCGCACGTCCCGCGCGCACCCGACGCGCCCGACGAGCCCGACCGCACTAGACGCTCACCGCGTGCCGCGATCCCGACGCGCCCGACGCGTCCCGTGCGCACCCATAACACGCACCGGTCGCGCCCGGCTCGCCGCCGCGGCTTATTGCCCTGCACCGCCGCGGCCTCCATGCCGCCATGCAGTGCCTCCACGCTGCCACGCCGTGCTGCGCCGCCGTGCCACCACGCAGCGCCTCGGCGGCCTCCGCGGTCGCCGCACGTACGACGTCACCGGCCGCTGCCTCCGCCACGCGCCATGACAGCCACAGCGCCGCCCACCTCCATGGGCCGACACACGGCCCGGAACTCCGTCGCGCAGCTGCCGGCGAGCGCCGCCATCGCTGCCACGCCTCCGGCACGGCATGCACGCCCAAGACACCAAGCTCATGATACCAATTGTTGTTGCCGCTCTCTCTCTCACGCCGGATGGAGGTGGAAGAAGGAGCACACTTTTTTTCCCGGCGACCAACGCCCCGGCGACGAACGCCCCGGCGACCAAACGCCTCCTTTATATTCAGCACACAGGCTACATCACGGCTGGCTACACTCGGCTTCGCAACACACCGGCACAGCCAACCAATACACATGAGAGGTATTTATACCCGGTGCGCACACACGCACAGCCCGGCCACAACTCCACGCAACTACCTAGCCTGAACTCCCGGCCACTACTAGATCGTGGTGCTTATCTAATGACCGAGCCCACTCATAAACTCTCCTCATGCGTAAAGCTAGCTAACAAACTCAGCTATTCTCTTGGCTGGCCGCATGCCCGGCTCCACGATTCTTGCGAGTCAGATTATGGCTAACAATCTCCCAATTCGAACTACACTTAGAGGACAAAAAATGACAAACTCAGATGGGGACAGTGTAAAAAACTGTTCACCCATAGCTGACACTATTTATAGTCGAATATTTGTTTTTTGAATCTCTAATTGCAGATCAACTTTTGAGCTGATATTTTTTTTCTTTTGGAGCTGTAGACATAACCCGCAAGTATGTTGTAAATTATTTTTAGAAAATTTTGGATTGTCTAACTATGAAAATTTTAGGTTGATACTACGATCTCACCTAAAAGGCTGATCCTATAGTAGTCTAGACTTGTATAGGATCTGCCCTCAGGTGAGATCAAATGAGATCAATTTTTTTTTTGAAGATACAAAACATGTTCAAAGATTATGATTTTTTTTTTAAGACACTCATCCATCTTTGATGTACAAGCTCAAAATGTTTCAGCTCCTAACTTGAACTACACTTAGAGGACAAAAAATGACAAAATCAGATGGGAATTGTGTCAAAAAATGTTCACTCATAGCTGACACTATTTGTAGTCGATTTATTTTGGAATCTCAAATTGTAGATCAAGTTTTGAGGTGATTTTATTTTGGAGGTGTAGACATAACCCACAGGTATGTTGTAAATTATTTTTAGAAATTTTTGGATTATCTAACTATGAAAATTTGAGGTTGATCCTACGATCACACCTAAAGAGTTGATCCTATACTAGTCTCCCCCAAATAAGCTCTGGTGAACAGTAGAATTTAACAAAAATGATAGAAAAAATAATTTTGATTTTTTGGCTGCAGTGTAAAATGTTTTGAGTACTCACAAAGTTTCATCGTGGAATGATATTCGTGGAAGTCGTGATAAAAGAACAAAACCGATACTCCAAAAATGCTATTTTTAAAAGCATTTTGGAGTGCTAATTTTGTTTTTTGGCACAACTTCCACGAATTTTATTTCATGATGAAACTATGCATGCACTGAAAACATTTGTCAAAGTTCACGGAAAATATTCAGATTTTTTATTGATTTTCTATTTCTCAAGATTTTTACTCTTCATTGCGAGCTCATTTAAGCTCGCGAGAAGAAGATGACTTTATGGAGTAAAAGAGAAATTGCCCTTCTTGTAAAAAACCATCTTTTTCATGGTATGTTTTAACAGTGCTAGGAGGAAGTAATATCGAGTTAGATCTCCACCCGTTGATTGAGGGTGTGGTATCCATGAATAGCCGTGTACGGAGTCGCCCGCTGTCTCGTACAATGCCTGAGACCTCTAGCTGTCCAGCAGCATTCGTTCAGCTTTGCGAACATGACGGTCGTTTAGCAGATCGTGGTGGAAGCAACCACTGGGCGTCTTCATTGAGGTGCTTTTGGAGTTTTTTTTTTTTTTTGCATTGAATAAATCAATAGAATATCTATTGGTGATGAACTAATAATCAGCTAACTTCACCTGACCATGCCATGAAGTGATGAATTCAAGCCGCTGGCAACCAAAAAATAACTTAACTTTTAGTTACGCCTTTGCTTTGGTGGATTTATTACAAACTATCTTCTCATTCTCTGTTTAATTTTTTTAAATACTTATCAAATAGTCTACTAGTATTAATTTGTCTCAACCATAAAAGACCGCATCAATGGAGGCATATAATTAACATAATCTCCTTATTGTTAACGATTGGGATATTTAGACACCGTTAGGTTTTCTTCTCTTCTAGAAAGCACAATTCTGAAATATAGAGGGCTTACGCACCAACTGATTTAAACTTATAATTTGTGCGACGCACTGACGGGCCACAGAACACGTGGTACATTCCTGAAATACTACTATCCTTGTCATCAATTCATCATGATTCATTGTAACAACTTTGGAGATAATTTTTTTCGATAAAGGGCTTTTCATTGAATTGAACTATCGAGTTGATACAACCGCATCAAAGATAACCCGGCCTCTGCATAACTAGATGCACACAGCCAAAGTACCAGATCCAAAAAAGAACACAAAAAGGCAGAACGCCAGTAGTAGCGAAAAAGATAAAGATAAAAGAGGCCTAAGGTGATGCCGGGCCTATCCGAAGGTCACACCGCCATCCATGGGGGTAGAAAATGTCCCTGGCCGAGCACTCCAACCGGGTAGAAGCCATCATAAAAAAGTCTCTGTCCTCCAGCCTCTGCAGGATAGACCACATACGGAGCCATCGCGAGCATATATGAATTACCTGCATAGGAGATGAAACACTTTTATGGTTAAAAACAATATCATTCCTGGTTAGCCACAACGCCCAACATAAGGCAGCCGCCCCCGCAAGAATGTGTTTAGAAAATTGTTTATCTATTCCCCTCAGCCAATTCCCGAACATATTCCGTACGCTGCGTGGAGGGTATAGATTCGAAGCAACTTGGACTATTGCCCATACCGATCTAGCGAACTTGCAATAAAAAAATAGGTGTTTAATGGATTCATTATGATTGCAAAAAACGCATTTTTTGCTACCTTGCCAGTTTCGGCGAGCTAAATTATCCCTAGTTAAGATAACTCCTTTGTTGAGAAACCAAAAGAAAATCTTCACTCTTAGAGGAATCTTAAGCTTCCACAATTTTCTATTATCAGATGGAACCTCGTTATGAACCAGTGCATCGTACATGGATTTAACCGAAAATCTTCCGTTCAGATGCAGGTTCCATTTAAAGATGTCTGATTCAGCCGACAGTTGGACAGCTTCCAAACGAGTCAGCAGATCGTTCCATGCATTCAAACAAGGTCCAGAAATCGTTCTGCGAAAAGAAATATCCGGGTTTACTTGTCCCAATACCTGCTTAATCGTGACAAACTTATGTCTAACTATTCGATATAAGCTTGGGTATTGCACATTTAGAGGAGTAGTCCCTAGCCAGGTGTCTTCCCAGAATCGAATCTGGGAGCCATCCCTCACTAGTAGAAAACAGGGCATTGGTCCAGCCCATTAGTCCCGGTTCAATCTAGAACCGGGTCCAATGGGGGTACTGGACCCGGTTCGTGAGCCCAGGGGACCGGCCGGGCCACGTGGGCCATTGGTCCCGGTTCGTCTGGACCTATTGGTCCCGGTTGGAGCTAAAAACCAGGACCAATGGCTCTTGCTCCTGGCCCACCACTATTGGTCCCGGTTGGTGTTATGAACCGGGACCAAAGGCACCCCTTTAGTCCCGGTTTGTAGCACCAACCGGGACCAGTGAGTTGCCTATATAAACCCCCTCACTCAAGAGCAGAGCTCACTGCTCTGTTTTTTTTCTGGCCGAGGGGGAGAGGGGTTAGTGGTGCTCTAGCTCACCTCCTATGCACACAACGTGTTCGGTGGAATGCCCGAGCCACACTAGTTAAGCTTTTCTCCTCTCGAAGCTCTATTTTCTCCGAGATTTGTCTAGGTTTAGCGGTCCGTCACGTCACGTCCCCGTCTTCGCCGCCGTCGATCGCCCCCGCCGATCTCGTCACCGGCACCACCGTGGTGAGCCTCTTGTTATGTCCATGCTTTTCTTACTTTTATTATTGCTTTAGATAGATATTTGTCTAATTTTCTTACGTTTATTATTGCTTGTTATTATATAGTGCGATGGTTTTGATATCCGCCCACGTGGGCCCTCGTCCGGTCTACGATTCGGATGTGGTATATTATCTTTAATTTATAACTATTTGTTTTAGTGTTTATGATAGTTATGCCGACCAACCTGACATGCATAGATGTTTTATTATGTCTAGGAGGTAGTTGAACCGGAAATTCCAACCGACCCTCTTGTGGAGAGGTTAAATTTAGTTGAAGAGGAAAACATTTCGTTAAAGAAAAAATTGGAAAAAATGGAGGAGGAGAAGATGGAATTGGAGTTGCATGTTGCGGAAGTTATCGATGATCACAAGATCAAGACGGACCCTATTGTCGAGAGGTTAAATTTAGTTGAAGAAGAAAACAAATTCTTGAAGGAAAAAATAAAAAAAATTGTGGACGAGAAGATGATATTGGAGTTGCATGTTGCGGATGTCGTCGATGATCACAAGATCAAGATGGATGCAATGCGGTTGAAGATTAAAAAGATTAGAAAATATGCCATTCATACCGAGGCTTGGTATCATTATGCCGTTGGATCAATTGTTACCTTGGTTGCGATTATGATAGCATTTGTTTTCGCGTTGAAATGTTTTACATAGTTTCGATGTGTATGGAGAGCTATATGTTGTTAGATGAGAACTATATATGTATGTACTTTGGTTTTAATGTGATGATGAACTTTTATCCATTTGGTCACTTAATTATCTATTTATGATGTTCTGTAATGGTTTTTGACACACTTAATTATATATAAATGCACGCAGATGAACCGGCAATGGATGTACGGTGACAGACACACCTCCGAGTACATTAAGGGCGTGCGTGAGTTTCTAAATGCGGCTGAGGCAAACAAGCAGAATGGTTTTATGTGTTGTCCATGCACTAAATGTGTGAATACGATGTCTTACTCTAACCGGAAAATCCTTCACTCCCACCTGCTTTACAAGGGTTTCATGCCACATTATAATGTTTGGACGAGGCACGGAGAAATAGAGGTTATGATGGAAGACGGCGAAGAAGAAGAGTACGATGACAACTATGTGCCCCCTGAATACGGTGATGCTGCAATGGGGGGAGCTGGTGAAGATCAAGAGGAACCAGATGATGTGCCCAATGATGCTGCAACGGGTGAAGCTGCTGAAGATTAAGAGGAACCAAATGATGATCTTCGCCGGGTCATTGTCGATGCAAGGACACAATGCGAAAGTCAAAAGGAGAAGCTGAAGTTCGATCGCATGTTAGAGGATCACAAAAAAGGGTTGTACCCCAATTGCGAAGATGGCAACACAAAGCTCGGTACCGTACTGGAATTGCTGCAGTGGAAGGCAGAGAATGCTGTGGCTGACAAAGGATTTGAGAAGCTACTGAAAATATTGAAGAAGAAGCTTCCGAAGGATAACGAATTGCCCGACAGTACATACGCAGCAAAGAAGGTCGTATGCCCTCTAAGATTGGAGGTGCAGAAGATACATGCATGCCCTAATGACTGCATCCTCTACCGCGGTGCATACAACGATTTGAATGCATGCCCGGTATGCGGTGCATTGCGGTATAAGATCAGACGAGATGACCCTGGTGATGTTGATGGCGAGCCCGCCAGGAAGAGGGTTCCTGCGAAGGTGATGTGGTATGCTCCTATAATACCACGGTTGAAACGTTTGTTTAGAAACAGAGACCATGCCAAGTTGATGCGATGGCACAGTGAGGACCGTAAGAAAGACGGGAAGTTGAGAGCACCCGCTGACGGGTCGCAATGGAGAAAAATCGAGAGAAAGTACTGGGAGGAGTTTGCAAAGGACGCAAGGAACGTATGGTTTGCTTTAAGCGCGGATGGCATTAATCCTTTCGGGGAGCAGAGCAGCAATCACAGCACCTGGCCCGTGACTCTATGTATGTATAACCTTCCTCCTTGGATGTGCATGAAGCGGAAGTTCATTATGATGCCAGTTCTCATCCAAGGCCCTAAGCAACCCGGCAACGACATTGATGTGTACCTAAGGCCATTAGTTGAAGAAATTTTACAGCTGTGGAATGGAAACGGTGTACATGCGTGGGATGAGCACAAACAGGAGGAATTTGACCTAAAGGCGTTGCTGTTCGTGACCATCAACGATTGGCCCGCTCTCAGTAACCTTTCAGGACAGACAAACAAAGGATACCACGCATGCACGCACTGTTTAGATGACACTGAAAGTATATACCTGGACAAGTGCAGGAAGAATGTGTACCTGGGCCATCGTCGATTTCTTCCGACCAACCATCAATGTCGAAAGAAAGGCAAGCATTTCAAAGGCGAGGCAGATCACCGGAAGAAGCCCGCCATGCGTACCGGTGATCACGTACTTGCTATGGTCAATGATTTACACGTAATCTTTGGAAAGGGCCCCGGCGCACTAGCTGTTCCGAATGACGATGAGGGACACGCACCCATGTGGAAGAAGAATTCTATATTTTGGGACCTACCCTACTGGAAAGACCTAGAGGTCCGCTCTTCAATCGACGTGATGCACGTGACGAAGAACCTTTGCGTGAACCTGCTAGGCTTCTTGGGCGTGTATGGAAAGACAAAAGATACAGCTGAGGCACGGGAGGACCTGCAACGTTTGCACGAAAAAGACGGCATCCCTCCGAAGCAGTATGAAGGTCCTGCCAGCTATGCTCTTACGAAAGAAGAGAAAGAAATCTTCTTTGAATGCCTTCTCAGTATGAAGGTCCCGACTGGCTTCTCGTCGAATATAAAGGGAATAATAAATATGGCAGAGAAAAAGTTCCAGAACCTAAAGTCTCATGACTGCCATGTGATTATGACGCAACTGCTTCCGGTTGCATTGAGGGGGCTTCTACCGGAAAACGTCCGATTAGCCATTGTGAAGCTATGTGCATTCCTCAATGCAATCTCTCAGAAGGTGATCGATCCAGAAATCGTACCAAGGCTAAGGAGTGATGTGGCGCAATGACTTGTCAGTTTCGAGCTTGTGTTCCCACCATCCTTCTTCAATATCATGACACACGTCCTAGTTCATCTAGTCGACGAGATTGTCATTCTGGGGCCCGTATTTCTAAACAATATGTTCCCCTTTGAGAGGTTCATGGGAGTCCTAAAGAAATATGTCCGTAACCGCGCAAGGCCAGAAGGAAGCATCTCCATGGGCCATCAAACAGAGGATGTCATCGGGTTTTGTGTTGACTTCATTCCTGGCCTTAATAAGATAGGTCTCCCTAAATCGCGGTACGAGGGGAGACTGACTGGAAAAGGCACGCTTGGAAGGGACTCAATAATATGCAGGGACGGATATTCTTGGTCTCAAGCACACTACACAGTTCTACAGAACTCTACATTGGTGACCCCGTATGTCGATGAACACAAGAACAGTCTGCGCTCCAAACACCCGGAGCAGTGCGACGACTGGATTACACGTGAACACATCAGGACTTTCAGCAGTTGGTTGGAAACATGTCTTAGAGGTGACAACACTGTTTTTGATGAGTTGTACTTGTTGTCCAGGGGACCATCTTCGACTGTATTGATTTACAAAGGATACGAGATAAATGGGAATACATTTTACACGATTGTCCAAGATCAAAAGAGCACCAACCAAAACAGCGGTGTCCGCTTTGATGCAACAACCGAGAGGGGAAATGACACATATTATGGTTACATAGTGGACATATGGGAACTTGACTACGGACATGATTTTAAGGTCCCTTTGTTTAAGTGCAAATGGGTCAATCTGTCAGGAGGCGGGGTACAGGTAGACCCACAGTACGGAATGACAACAGTGGATCTGAAAAATCTTGGATACACTGATGAACCGTTCGTCCTAGCCAATGATGTGGCACAGGTTATCTATGTGAAGGACATGTCTACCAGACCGAGAAAAAGAAAAGATAAGGAAGCGAATACATCATACGATGAGCCAAAGCGCCACATAGTTCTTTCAGGAAAAAGGGACATCCTGGGAGTGGAGGGCAAGACAGACATGTCTGAAGATTATGAAAAGTTTCATGAAATTCCTCCCTTCAAAGTCAAGGCTGACCCAAGCATCCTGATAAACGATGAAGATTATCCATGGTTACGGCGCAATAAGCAAATGACACAAGCGAAGAAAAAGTGAAGAGTTTTTTCCGCAACTATTATGATGATACAATGCCAACTTTGTAACAAACGAGTATGATACCATTGTCCGTTTGTACTATTCAAATTTGCACTAACAGAAAGTTTGTAATTGGTTTTACCAGAAAGAATTAAAAAATAAAACAAAAAACAAAAGAAAATAAATAATGCAGAAAACAAAAAAAAACTTGCAAAAAAATAAAAAATAGCAACAATAAGTATTTCATTGTAAGTAGAAACAAAATAAAATAAATAAAG
Source organism: Secale cereale (assembly GCA_902687465.1). NCBI lineage: Eukaryota > Viridiplantae > Streptophyta > Magnoliopsida > Poales > Poaceae > Secale > Secale cereale. Next base: position 675,136,058 of record LR738713.1, read on the forward strand.
CAACAAAGAAAACAAATAATTTCAAATTTAAACTATTCAAATTTAAATACTACTTGCACTAACAGAAAGTTGTAATTGGTTTTACCAGAAAAAATTAAAAAATAAAGCAAAAAACAAAAGAAAATAAATAATGCAGAAAACAAAACAAAAAAACTTGAAAAAAAATAGCAACGATAAGTATTTTTTTGTAAGTAGAAACAAAATCAAATAAATAAAGCAACAAAGAAAACAAATAAATAAAAATAGCAACAGTAAGTATTTTGTTGAAAGTAGAAACAAAACTAAAAAATAAAGCAACAAAGAAAAAAAATAAAAAAAATGCCACCTACTGGGCCCAGACGGCCTGAATACGACTAGAAACCCAACCATGGGCCAGGATTCAGGCCCGTAGAAAGCCCAGCAAGCCCACAGGCAAAGCAGTGTCAGTTTAGGCCCTTAGGCCTGCAGTTTAGAGGAGTTCGAGAGGAGAGAGGCAGCGGGGCTTATAAACTGGTGCTGGCCTCTCTCAACTAGCGAGGTGGGACTAAACTTCCCACCGCACCGCAGCAAGGCCTTTAGTCCCGGTTGCTGCCACCAACCGGGACTAAAGGCCCCTCCTTCCCGCCCTTTGGGCTGCTGAAAAGGGACCTTTAGTCCCGGTTGGTGGCAGCAACCGGGACTAAAGGGGGGTATTAGTCCCGGTTTCAACCACCAACCGGGACTAATACACCTCCTATATAAACAACACTTGTGAAAATTTCGTTCAGTTTCTTGTTCCCCGCCCCCGACGCCTCCATCTCCTTCCCCGCGCCCGTCGCCCCGTCGCCGTCGCCGTCGCCCCCGTCGCCCCGTCGCCGTCACCGTCGCCCCCGACGCCGCCCGGACGCCGCCTCGTCGCCGTCGACCCGCCCCGCGACCCCGTTCCGCCTCGCCCCGCGCTGTCGCCGTCGCGCCGCGCGCCCCGCCCCGCCGCCGTCGCGCCGCCGCGCCCCGACGCGGCCTCGTCGCCGCCCCGCCCAGCCGCCGTCGCGCCGCCCAGCCCCGCCGCGCGATGTGAGGGCTCCCTTTTTTTATGTTTATATAAAATTGCTGTATATATATATAGTTGCTGTGTATATATGTATATATGTGTATATTTTTTTATGTTTATATAAATTGCTGTATATATAGTTGCTGTATATATATAGTTGCTGTATATATATGTATGTGTATATATTTTTTTCTTAGGAATTTGCTAAATATATATGTTAAATATATATGTATGTGTATATAAATATATTTTTTCTTAGGAAGTTGCTGTATATATGTGATGTGTGTATGTGATGTATATATATGTGTATGTGGCTATATAGTTTTTTCTTTATATATGCTAAATATATATAGAAAGTTTTATATATGCAAAAGTTACAAATTTAGAAAAAGAAGGATAGGAAAGAAGAAAATAAGAAAGAGGAAAGAAAGAAGAAGAGGAGAAATAAATAAGAAGAAGAAAAAAAAGAAAAAAAGAGGAGAAGAAGAAAGGAATAGAGGAGAAGAAGAGAAATTTTCTCTTCTTCTCCTCTATTCCTTTCTTCTTCTCCTTTTTTTTTCTTTTTTTTTCTTCGATCTTCTCCTCTAGTGGTTCATTTTTCTTCTTCTTCCTCTTTTTTTTATCGGATATGTCTATGTCGATATACACCCTCCCCGATAACTTCGACATTAGGGGGGGCCGGGGTCGAGGGTCGTCGAGGGACCGAGAGGCCGAAGGTCGAGGGGTCAAGAGGTTGCCTAGCAGTCGGGGGTCTAGGGTTGTGGATCGCCGAGCAGTCGGGGGTCAAAGTATTGAAGAATTCCATGACTTCATCATTTGCCAGAAGTAACCGGGGCATTTTGGTACAAAGTTATGCAAAGATATTCTGGAACGGAGTTCCTGATAGAATAATCCGTCTTTTGTTACGAATTATCCTATCTGGGACTCCGTTCCAAAATAACTTTGGAGAGCTTCGTACCATCATGCTACTGTTACTTTCGCCTAATGATGAAGTATTGGTTTTGTTGAATCCTTTGACACTTGACAAAATGTGACATGAGGGGGTCTAGGGTTGTGGATCGCCGAGCAGTCGGGGGTCGAGGGGTCGAGAGAGGTTGCCTAGCTAGTGTCAAAGTATTGAAGAATTCCATGACTTCATCATTTGCCAGAAGTAACCGGGGCATTTTGGTACAAAGTTATGCAAAGATATTCTGGAACGGAGTTCCTGATAGAATAATCCGTCTTTTGTTACGAATTATCCTATCGGGGACTCCATTCCAAAATAACTTTGGAGAGCTTCGTACCATCATGCTACTGTTACTTTCGCCTAATGATGAAGTATTGGTTTTGTTGAATCCTTTGACACTCGACAAAATGTGACATGAGGGGGTCTAGGGTTGTGGATCGCCGAGCAGTCGGGGGTCGAGGGGTCGAGAGAGGTTGCCTAGCTAGTGTCAAAGTATTGAATAATTCCATGACTTCATCATTTGCCAGAAGTAACCGGGGCATTTTGGTACGAAGTTATGCAAAGATGTTTTGGAACGGAGTTCCTGATAGGATAATCCGTCTTTTGTTACGGATTATCTTATCTGGGACTTCGTTCCAAAACAACTTTGGAGAGCTTCGTACCATCATGCTACTGTTACTTTCGCCTAATGATGAAGTATTGGTTTTGTTGAATCATTTGACACTAGACAAAAGGTGACATGAGGGGGACTAGGGTTGTGGATCGCCGAGAAGTCGGGGGTCGAGGGGTCGAGAGAGGTTGCTTAGCTAGTGTCAAAGTATTGAAGAATTCCATGACTTCATCATTTGCCAGAAGTAACCGGGGCATGTTTGTACGAAGTTATGCAAAGTTATTTTGGAACGGAGTTCCTGATAGGATAATCCGTCTTTTGTTACGAATTATCTTATCTGGGACTCCGTTCCAAAACAACTTTGGAGAGCTTCGTACCATCATGCTACTGTTACTTTCGCCTAATGATGAAGTATTGGTTTTGTTGAATCATTTGACACTAGACAAAAGGTGACATGAGGGGGACTAGGGTTGTGGATCGCCGAGAAGTCGGGGGTCGAGGGGTCGAGAGAGGTTGCCTAGCTAGTGTCAAAGTATTGAAGAATTCCATGACTTCATCATTTGCCAGAAGTAACCGGGGCATTTTGGTACAAAGTTATGCAAAGTTGTTCTGGAACGAAGTCCCTGATAGGATAATCCGTCTTTTGTTACGAATTATCTTATCTGGGGACTCCGTTCCAAAACAACTTTGGAGAGCTTCGTACCATCATGCTACTGTTACTTTCGCCTAATGATGAAGTATTGGTTTTGTTGAATCCTTTGACACTAGACAAAATGTGACATGAGGGGGTCTAGGATTTGTGGATCGCCGAGCAGTCGAGGGTTGAAGCTAGTTCTACGTTTGCCATTAATATATCCATCTGTCATGTTTGAATAATAATTGGCATGTTGTAAATATTTGTAGAAACAATGGACCACAACACCCGAGACCTAGCACAAGAAGCGATGTTGATGGACCTAATCGCAGACGGACAAAATGCCGTCTTGTCATTTCTCAACGACACCGATGACCAGGTCGAAAAAGAGCTGCAGCTGGAAGATCTAGGCTATGATATTGATGGATCCGGTGACCCAATGCACATGGAAGAAGTAGACCGTGAGGACGGCTCCGGTGACCCAATGCCGGTGCAAGAAGGAGACCGTGATGCTGGCTCCGGTGACCGAACCGAGTCCGGCCAGGAGGTATATATGTTAGTTAAGCATGTGCTGACTAGTTAATTGATTCATTCATTAACTCTCGTCTTTGTTCCTTTTTCTAGCCCTCCAGATCGAGCAAATCTTCGGTAAAGAGACGAGGAGCGAAGAAAAAGTTGAGGCCGGATGAAAAGTTTGAGATCTCAGAAATCTCGCGCTCCGGCGAGCCGATTGCACCCATCCGGACAAAGAACGCATTTGTTAATCAATGCGGGGTTCTGGTTAGGGACAAGATCCCGATCAGCATCCATCAATGGTTAAAGCCGGCTGCAAACGACGCTCAGGTGACTTATGTCACTGATATGCAGAAAGAAGATCTTTGGACTGAGCTGAAGTCAAATTTCGTCCTACCGCGAGAGGTTGATCCGGCGAACCCAGTTAAAGAGGAGTTAATCAAGTCTGCTGCACTTTCGAAGATGGCAGACCAATTCAGGGCATGGAAGAAAAAACTGAATACGTTTGTCAAAGATAAAAAGACTCCAGAATTCGTGGGCATATATGAGAAGATCAAAGATGACTGGCCCGCATTTGTGGCCCATAAGAAGTCGGAAAAGAGTCAGAAGATGTCGGAGACAAACCGGATAAATGCTGCGAAGAAGAAGCATCACCATCGCACGGGGTCGGGCGGCTACCTCGTAGCCCGGCCTAAGTGGGCCAAGGCTGAGAATGATCTGCTTCAGAAAGGGATCGAACCAGAGACAATGCACTGGCCAGAACGTTGTCGGACTTGGTTCTTCGGGGCTGGCGGAACCTTGGACCCTGTAACAGGGTGGTGCATTTGGACGGACAAGCAATTGGAAACACCACTCAGGAAGATGCGACAGTATATCAAAGCAGCGCATGAAGGGACGTTCTTCCCCGACAGAGAGAACGACGAGCTGACAATGGCCCTCGGGAATCCTGAGCACCCTGGACGGACACGAGGCATGCCAGGCTCCCTTCCGTGGCGTGCTGGGTTTCCGGACGCAGGAGGCTACAAATGCCACGACAGGAGGAAGAAAATGGAGCAGACCGAAATCCAGGCGCTGCGGGCCAGAATACAAGCGATAGAGGAACGGGAAGCAAATCGGGAGAAAAGAATTGCCGAAGCTTCCCCCGAAGCTACCCCGCCATCTCAGCGGAGAAGCAGCGTGGCTTCCACCGAGCTGCTTCAGCTAGAGCCTGCCTTGACGGCTACTGCCAGGAATCCTGTGGATTCTATCACGCAGGCACAAAATTGCCACCTTATGGCACAGTGGATGAATCTGAAGGTCAAGGCGGCTGCTGGCTCTGTTTATCCTTCTGGACCCGACGACACTTTTCACTGCCGGCCGATTCCAGAAGGATATGCTAGGGTGATGGTCGACAAAATAACGGAGGGATTTGAGGAGCTCCAGCTTGACCACCCTACCGGTGAAGGGGAGACTCGGCTGGGTTCTTCACTGAAGACTCCATGCCTATGGCCGAAGGACCTAATCAACATTCTCAACTGGACGCCTCCGCCTCCTCCTCCTCCTCCAGCGAGTCAGGGCACTCCGCCTCCTCCACCGCCTCCTCCTCCGGCGAGTGACCATCAGGGCACTCCGGCCCCTTCTCCGGCGCGTGGCGGCACTCCGCCTCCTTCGCCGCCGGCGCGTGGCGGCACTCCGCCTCCTTCGCCGCCGGCGCGCCCGAGCAGCCAGCCTGCTCCTCCTTCTCCGCCTAATCAGCAAGGGCGGAAGAGACCTGCCGCCGCTCCGGCTGCTCCTGCTCCGGCGCGTAAGCAAGTAAAAAAGAAAGCCGCTTCGTCTGGTCCGGCGACGTCTACAAGTACAGCCAGAGGCGGGAGGCGATGCAGATTCGGTCCTTCTCTCACGCCTCTAGAGAAGTTACCGTACGAGAGGTCCGACGAGGAAAACACGAAGATCGCTCAAGGCCAAGTGAAGGACTTTTTTGAAGGGTTGAAAGCACAGAGACATCCACCTCCGGAGGAGAAGATAGATGCGGTGAAAGCAAAGCGCACTCTTGCTGCCCTGAAGCAACCAGCGCAAAGTAAGCCGCAGGACAACTATGACCGCATGATCCAAAAGACATATCAAGCAGCGAAGCGGTCGGGAAGTACTAAAAGTGATCAGAGGTTAGCAGAAGGGCGAGCTGGGAAACAAATTGCCCAGCTCGGCGAACAAGCGGACCAATCGTGCCCCCCGCTCAAGGTGTCTAGCGACATGGTCGCTAATGATCCGAGGATGGTGCCCGGTTATACCAATCTTGCAGATTACGCGTCCGACGATGTACACTATGATTTATTGGAAGTGCAGATAGAAAGATACGAGTACAAAAAGCCTCTCGTCAAAAATGAAAGATCTCTATCAACGAATATGCGAAGATTGCATGATTGGTACTTGAAAATCTGCAGAGAGTCTGGGGGGAGGGATAACTTGTATTTGAGAGTTAAACCGGAGCATGACCTCATTGGAATTGACCTGTTGCCTGTTCCATTTGAGGAGTTCTATCAGTTTTTCAATCAATTGGCCCTCGATAAAACAACGGTCACCTGCTACTGTCTGTAAGTAGTACTACTTCTGTCATTAAGTCTCTCTATATAGCTGATCTTCATTGCATGTATTTATAATTATCCTCACTGTATTATGCAGATTGAAGATCGTCGAATTGAAGAAAAGACAAGTAGGTGATATTGGGTTTATTAACACATACCTCATTGATGCAACCGAGGTTAAATTGCGTCCCGACTATACCGAGACCAACTTGCTACGATCGTTGGTGGTAAATGAAAACAAAGATATAATACTCTTTCCTTACAACTTCAAGTGAGTGTTACTGTCTTGTGCATATTTGGTTTCCCTTATATATCAGTCAAGGTTATAGTGATGTAATTGATGATCTCATGCATTCGTGCGCAGCTTCCACTATATTCTCTTAGAGATTAAGCTTGAGAAGGGAGTAGTAACTGTCTTGGACTCTAAACGTAAAGATCCCGAGGAGTATGCGGACATGACTCAAATGCTAGCCAGGTAAGTTAAATCGATCAATATTATCCACCATGCATATATATCAGCAACTTCATTTCTGATATCAACTAATTGTTTTCTTTGTCTGACAGGGCTTGGAAAAAATTCACCAAAAAAGCTCCGGGACTGCCGAAGAAGCTACAATTTAGATACCCGAAAGTAAGTACTATATAGTAGCATGTTCCGCGCGCGCATCTCCTATATCTTGATTCAAGCGCTAGTTTCATCAATACCAATTTGGCATTCTTGCTTATCAGTTTGATTGACCTCTATTTCTTGTAAAGTGGTTGTGGCAGGAACCCGGGAATGATTATTGTGGATACTACATTTGCGAGTCCATCCGCCACACGACCTATGAGCGGGGCTACACTGATGAACAATTTGAAGTGCGTAAGCAATCAATAATATTCACAAATTTATAGCATCATTTCATGTATTGACCCCCTACTTCAAATTAGATGTTTCGGATGCGGGATGAACTCCTAACACCAGATCGTCTGCGAGCAATTCAAGAGGAATTGGCGACATTCTTCCTTGAACACGTGATCGCTGAAGACGGAGAATACTATGTGGACCATGCATCCATATGATAGGAGATTATTTTTGTAAGAGATAATTATTGTATATATGTGCCCGGTAGTGTCGGATAGATATACGAGAACTTGTTGTTCGACCAATCTCTCGGAGAAGGAGAGGTGGTCGATATTACTTCTCTCTGTATGCATATATATATATATATATATATGTTGATTATACGATCTTCTGTTTCCTTCGTTTGCTTAGTAGCTAGCAGCTAGCTAGCTAGCTAGCGTGACTCTAGTCCTCTCTATATACGTATGTGTAGTATGTAGCGTCGACCAAGCACGGACATAATAGAGGACACTTCTCTCTATTAATTAGCTAGCTAACACAATATATGAAACACCTAAATTAACCCCCCAAAACCTAAAACCCCCCCTCCCCTTTCAAACAAAAAAACAAAAACCACAGCCACAGAAATGCTGACGCGTGGATGCCTTTTGGTCCCGGTTGGTACCACCAACCGGGACTAAAGCCCCTCCTGCCTGGGCTCGGTGCACAGGCCACGTGGACACCCTTCTGCCCCGGTTCTGGATTGAACCGGGACTAAAGGGTCAGAGCATTAGTACCGACCCTCTTGTCCCGGTTCTGGAACCGGGGCTAAAGGCCCAAATGAACCGGGTCTGATGACCCTTTATCTACTAGTGCCTGACCGAGAAGGTGCCAAATTGGAAGAAGAATTCCTTAGCTTTCATAACCCCACTCCAAAAATGAGAGTCACCTGGTTTCCAGTAAACCTGGGAGATTGCTTTGGACCCAACGTATTTATTACGAATGATCTCCTGCCAAACACCATCCTCAGTGAGTAATCTGTATACCCATTTGCTGAGCAATGAAATGTTTTTGATCTCAAGATCCTGGATTCCGAGGCCCCCTTGACTTTTAGGCCGACATATTATATTCCACCTAGCCAAGCGATATTTCTTTTTCTCATTTTCACTCTACCAAAAAAACCTTGATCTAAAATAATCAAGGCGTTGGAGAACACCTTTTGGCAGATGAAAAAAAGAAAGCATATAAAGAACCATGTTGGTAAGTACCGAGTTGATAAGAACTAGTCGGCCCCCATAAGACAGGAGTTTGGCCTTCCAGCTCGCCAACCGTTTCTCCAGTCTTTCTTCAAAATGCTTCCATTCAGCGATTGTCAAACGCCGATAATGAATAGGAATACCTAGATATCTAATCGGAAATTGGCCCAAATGGCATCCAAAAATCTCCGCATAATCTTGTGAGTTTTCTGCGGCTTCACCAAAACAGAATAGTTCACTTTTATGAAAGTTTATCTTCAGGCCCGAGAGCTCCTCAAAAGCACATAATACCAATTTGAGGTTTCAGGCCTTTTCAAGATCATGATCCAAAAACAGGATTGTGTCGTCCGTGTACTGCAAAATTGAGAGGCCTCCTTCTACTAGATGAGGAATGACCCCGGTGATTTGTCCAGCTAGTTTGGCCCTCTCGATGAGAGTAACTAGCATATCAGCCACGATGTTGAAAAGGATAGGAGATGCGGGGTCGCCTTGACGAAGCCCCTTCCTGGTCTGGAAATAATTGCCTACGTCATCGTTGACCTTGATAGCCACACTACCTCCAGACACAAAACTCTCGACCCATCGGCACCAAGTATCAGAAAAACCTTTCATGCGAAGAGTTTGAAGCAAAAAAGGCCACTTCACCTTATCATAAGCTTTCTCGAAGTCAATCTTAAAGATGACACCGTTCAAGCTTTTATGGTGAAGCTCATGAACTGTTTCATGGAGAACAGCAACACCGACTAGGATGTTCCGTCCTTGCATGAAAGAATAATTGAACTAGATTAGACTGTTGGATCCGATTTCTGAGAAGGTTTCACTACATGGTCTGCGACCCCATTCAGACGGTTGGTCGCGACCTTGGTGAAAATCTTAAAGCTCACGTTTAATAAGCAAATCGGTCTATACTGTTGGATCCGATTGGCATCCTTTATCTTTGGTAAAAGAATAATTTCACCAAAATTTATTCTGGAAATGTCTAGTCTATGAGCATGCAGTTCATTAAACAATTGAACTAGATTAGACTTTAACATATCCCAAAAAAATTGATAAAACTCCGCCGGAAAACCATCCGGTCCCGGAGATTTATTATGATCCATTTGGAAAACCGCAGTCCGAATTTCCTCCTCAGTGAATGCAGAGGTTAGGAATTCATTTTCCGCCGCCGAAACTTGCTGAATGTCATGACAAAGAGACTCATCCAACTCCAGCGTAGTTTCCGAGGATGGACCAAACAAGTCTTTATAGTATTTTGTAATAAAATCCTTGAGCGGACCGTCCCCCTCAATGCGGCCCTCATCCTGATCCAGGGTGAAAATTCGTTTCTTTCTATGTCTACCATTGGATAACATTTGGAAGTACTTCGTGTTATCATCCCCAAGTACCAACGAGTCAGTCTTGCACCGTTGGTACCATTTGATCTCCTCTTCGCGTAAGAGGCGGGCTAGCTGCTCATTGTGATGACTTTTTTGTTCAATCTCGTCCGCAGATAAAAGCCTCACCTCCGCTGTTTTATCTAAGGAGTCTATCAAGACGGATAGTCGCAACTTCTCTTTCTTATAAATCCCGGCGGTATGCTTAGCCCAGCCATGGAGGAATTGGCGCAACGCCCTGATGCGATTATTCCAAGATTGAATCGGTGTGTCGCCCCGTGCTGGGCGTAACCACACCTTTTTGACCAAATCTGGGAAGGCCTCTCTAGTGAGCCACCCCAGTTCAAATTTAAACTGATGGCGGTTCGACGTGGAAGCAGGTTGGCCAAAATCAGTGAGCAACGGAGCATGGTCCGATAAGGCCTCAATTCGCTCCAAAGCTCTTACTGATGCTAATGGGTATTTAAATTCCCAGTCTGTAGTGACTAGGACCCGATCTAGTTTTTCGAAAGTCGGGGTAGATCTATTGTTAGCCCAGGTAAATTGACGCCCCGAGAGGGAGAGTTCCCGCAGATCAAGACTGTCAATGACCGCGTTAAAAAGAAACGGCCATCGAGTGTCGAACCTATCATTGTTTTTATCCTGCCTATACCGCAGAATATTGAAGTCCCCCCCAAGTAACATAGGGTGAGGATTTTCTCTGCAGGTGCTGACCAGTTCTTTTAGGAAAGCCGCTTTAAATTCATCTTGAGCGGCTCCATATACGGCAACCAGACTCCAAATGAAATTATCAGACTTATTTCTCAGGTGGAATTTAATATGATACTCCCCCTTTGAAGTTGACAGAAGTTCCAAGTAAGTGGAGTGTATTCCTAAAAGGATACCTCCGGACCTCCCTGAAGGCGGCAGGATATGCCATTCGTAATCTTTGCCACATGAAAAATGGTCCAAATCACGCGATGGAAAGTCGCGCTTACCGCACTCAGAGATTGCCACGAAGTCGAGGGCATGATCTCTAACGCAATCGGAAATATGTTTGTACTTAGCCAAGTCCCCAAGACCTCTGCTATTCCAAAACATTCCTTTCATGGGGAAACTTTGTTACGTTTGGATACTTTGAACTTCTTCTTAGGGCGACCCTTTTTACTGCCAGAGTTAGACTTGTTCTTACGAACCGATGCAACGAGCTCATAAAGCATCGTATCACGCATGGTGTCTTCAAAGTCTACCTCTGTAGTATCGTTAACCAGATGAGAGAGGAGTCTGCCTCCAGGGTTGGCATCGGACTCCTCATCCTCCTCATCTGAAACTAATGGATCCACCGTGAGAAGCGTTTTAGGAGCAACCGTAAACCGGTCGACCTCCATTTGCTTAAGAGCTTTAACCGAGAAATCAACTACTGCATCATTTTTACCCAAAGATATACCAAGGCTAGCAATATTTGAAGACATTTTGGCTTTATCAAAAGATAGAAATGATTTGCAAGACGACGTACCATCAAAGTCGAGATTCCGCGATGCCGTTCTGCGCATGGCCCTCTGCATGGAATCCTCATCGGTGGCGGAGGCTCCATCAGCCCCCACGATGTGGCGGCCGCTATGTCTAGGCGTAGAAGACAGCTCCGAAGCGGCCCGCATCCCAGAGGTCCGGAAGGGAGGAGTAGACGTCTCCGGCAACACAGCGGTAGTTGAAGAACACCTCGCATCACCCTCCAAACCAGGGGCAGCAAGAGCAGCCCCCTCGTCCCCCATTGGCGACGCTTGAGACAGCGCCAGCCCCGGCGAAGCAGGGGGGACCATGAAGGCTGCAGCTCGCTCTCTAGGGCAGCCATCGGTGTAGCGGCCTGCTCAACCTGCGACCGCCGAACTGAAGAGACATCGCCCGAAGCGTCGCCAACGCCGACTCATGGTCAGCACGCACCGCCGGAGAAAAGATGACACACCCCGACGACCTGAAGAGCGGGAAGAAGCTGACGTCGGTGTCGAGAGGTGCTCAGTAGCATCATCCGCCGGTGATCCCAGCGCCAAGGGCGTCACTGGCCCATCCTCCCGTGTCCGAATAGCTGCCATGGGCATATCCTCCGGTTGAGAGGGTGGAGGCGGAGCAAAGCCAGCAGGCTGAGGAGTGGTGCGGGGCGGCTCAAGCTCCGAAGCCGCCGGTGGCTCCCCCAACGAACGTCGCGAAGTGAAGCATGGGGGAGCACTGGCATAAGCTGGCACTAGGGCTGGACCAAAAGCTCGTAGCTCGCGAGCTTAGTGAGCGCTCGATAGTTTGGCTCGTTAAGCTCGTAGCTCGCTTCTTAATGAACAGAGCCAATCATTGATTTTAGCTCGTTAAGCTTAACGAGCTTAACGAGCGAGCTAACGAGTCTCACGAGTAGCTCGTTAAGCTCGTTAGTAACAACACAAAACATATTTAATCTTACGTGGCAAACTTTTTATAGCACCTTAGCTCTCCTATTCAAGCTAATCAACATAGGAGGCAACAGACTAGTGTATTTCTTTTTGTAGCCACCATTGTTCATCTTAAAAACCACACATATGCACTCACAATGTCGATTGTAACACATTATAATCTGTTAACGAGTGCTCGCGAGCGCTCACGAGCTTAACGAGCTTCAAACGAACCGAGCCGAGCAGGGTTTTATGCTCGTTAATCTTAACGAGCTTAACGAACCGAGCCTTAACGAGCACGAGCTTAACGAGTACGAGCTTAACGAGCCGAGCAGCTCGTTAGTCCACCCCTAGCTGGCACGGAAGCGGTGGTTTGCATCGGAACCACGCCTCCCGAGGAGGAGGATGCCGCCGCATTGGCGGACGCCGAAGATGCTTTCGGCCTCTTGCTCTTATCAGCAGCCCCAGAGTTGTCCTCTCGATCGAACTCCTTGTCCCCATCCATATCATCGCCATGTTCCCACACACGAGGCACAAAGTTAGCATCCACACGGAAATTATCATCTTCCAGGGTGTACCGGAATTCATAGCCCTTCTTCTGAACAACCACATCTGACGCGAGGGAGTTAACAGGGCTCATCTTAAAAGCATCAAGATTGAGCACTCCGACCTGAATCCTCACGATACCTCGACGGCGCAAGCATAGGAGGTCGACGTCGAGAGTGGCGCCAATGACAGAGCCGACTGCCTAGAGACCCAAGAAATGCCGGAGTGCATGAGGAACTCCATGCACATGCACCCAAACTGGAAGAAGCTCAAAACGATTCGGTATTTCCTCGGAATGACAAGCCTTGAACTCCATAGTGACATTGTGCGATTTGATGAAGATCGTGAAACCAGTAACTCTCAGAAGCACCTCGTCGCTGGGAAAAGACATGATAAAGGCATTCTGGCCATGCGGAATAGCCTCCCACGTCCATTGTTGCTGATATTGAGCTATCTTAGCAACCTCGGCCTCCACTATGCTAGAAGACATAGAGCCTCCCGATATCGTAACGATGGCCGTTGGAGAAGATTGAGATGCGAGGTCTGCCCTGCAAACGTTGTCAGGCATCTGAAAGAAGGCCATGCTCTCAGTCCCATAGCCACAAAGCATCGCCGCCGGCTTCAGCATCTTGAGAGCTGGGCACCGCCTAGTAGTCATCGGGTGGTTCGCTTTGTTGCAGATGAAGCAATACTGCTGAGTTACACAATCTGAAGCCACATGACCTGCCGACTGACACTTGGTACACCATAGCTTGGTCAGTACCGTGTTCACCCCGGGAGCAGGTGCAACCTGAGCCGCGTCCTGTTGCTGTTGAGGCGGTGCCATAGGAGGAGCAGAATTCACAAAAGTCCCCGGGACCGAGGCCGTAGCGCCTTGCACAGCATGATACGGGAGAGTGGGAGGAGCAGCGATAATCGGGGCGTTTCCAGCACGGTTCTTAGGCCGGTTACCTTTACCACCCTTCGGTTTCCTTGGCCGCATAGCTCCAGTCTGGGCTCCGGTCGCCGAGTTTGCCAGGCCGGCATTAAAAGCCATAGGCTGGGCAACATTGAGGCCTTGGTTCTGCTGCAACGGAGTTCCGGCTGGTTGATATTGGTACACCGGTGCCATCTGCTGCATATACCCCGGCGGCGCGTGATACATCGGCTGCTGATGAAAAAACTGCTGCGGCATCTGGTACATGTGCTGTAGCTGCTGCCCCGGCGCTGTAGGTTGCTGGGGAATCGGCATGGGACTCGTGGAGGAGGAGGAGGGCAAGACGGGAGTGAAGACCCCAGGCGCGAAGCCGGGGGCGCCGCCCGACGAGGAAACGTCAGCGGGGTTCGGCGCGGCGGCCGCAGGACGTGGCATCCCAGAGCCTGGCGGAGCGGGCGCATCACGAGCCATCCCCGAGCGGACGGCGGCCAGGAAGGAGCGAGGTAGACTAGGGTTGGATCGAGGCATGTTCCTGTTCCATATATGATACAGCCAACGGTTGAGATTAACCATGCGCAACGAACGGTTAGGATGCGACGTACCATAGGTTGGGTGCGGGCCCAGGCCCATCAAATGCGCCGACGCTGTCGGCGATACGCCAGACGACGGCGTGGTCGACGTCGCGGGCTGCATGAACGCCGTCGCCCTCGCCAAGCCGGCCAGAGGCAGGGCATCGCCCAGGGTACGTGTGGGAGAGGTTCTGGGGGGAGGAAGAGGCCCGATCCATGGCCGCACCAAAGATTTGGATGAAGCCGGCGCCCTCACGAGATGACGAGCAGCCGCCGGCGACCCCAACGAGTGAGAACCCGGCGAGGTCGAGGGACTGCTAGCCTCCAGATCGCAGGTCGACTGGGCCGAAACTCGCCGCGAAGACGGTCGCTCCCAAACTCGAGAGGCCGGCGTAGGAAATCCGATGTCCGCCCAGAACTCCGCGGCAAGCTCCTCGTCGGTCTTGCGCCGGCGGGATGCCTCAGATGTATCGGTTGTGGAGGAGTCATCTTCTCCATCCTTGTCGCGAAGACACGAGAAGCGCGATCCAGATCCACCAGGCACCGGCGCAGACCACCCCGGCGCCAAAGTCAGACGCCGACGGGTGGATACCCGCATCTCGTCGACGGCGGGAGGAGGTCAGCGCCCCTGGAACGGCGGCGGGTTCGCGGCGACCTGAGCGCGGCGGGATCACGGCGGGATCGCGGCGACCTCAGCGCGGCGGGATCACCGGGCTCCTTTTAAATCGAGCATGCAGCAAGAACACATACATATATATAGTTATATACCCCCATGGTAGTTTGCCTCTGTCCGGTGCATACTTCCTTTTCTCAGCTGATTCGAATATTTTTTTGAACTCGCTATGGAAACTCTATTATTTTGGACACACACATACTCGTGTAATAGGACTGGGAGATATCATGAAGCCACTCACGAGTGCTTAGATAGGTTCAGGCACTAGGACGAGGGCCACCGGCTTGCGTTCTATTCATGTCATCAATCGACACATGGCAGGTGCGCATCGACGTAGGCCTGAGTACTTCTCAGCAGAGGTATAGTCTCATGCATGGTTGCCCAATCAGTACCTCCTCGGATCGGATAGATTGTCATCCAACTGGAGTCTCCTTGTGTGTTTTTCCACAAAGAGAATATATTAATATCGCGAAGATACCAATTACACCAGCCTCTGCAACAACGCAATACTCTATTGGCACTACGGATGCACACAGCCAAAATAATAATAAGAAAAAGCTAAAAAAGAAAAGTATCGCTACAGTGATCTAGTCATTGAAGCAGCAGTACAAACACCACCGAGGCAACACCTGAAGTCCAAATTCTTCAAAAGCGACGCCTCCAAAAAGAAAACAGTGCACAAGCGCCGTCGTCGCCCAATCATAGATTTTCACCCTGAAGAAAGTCCACACTCTCAAAACAATCTTCAAAAAGGCCATTGCCAGGCACAACCAATTAAGGCCAGGCCTTGAATTTTCACCTTGAAAGGTAAGACCTTGAACTTCTCCTGTGTTGTCGCCCCCACTTGCATGCTGCTGCTACGAGTCCCGAAACACCAAGCAAATTCCTCATCACCGCAAAGACTCGAACCACCTTTACTATTCCTTGGATCACAGCTTCCATGACATTCTCTGCCTCTGACTTCATCATGGAATGAAAAAAGACATGTCCCATGATGGCAACAAGTAGCAGAGCTTCGCACCGCTCCCTCCAGAAACCAATTGGTCGGAAAAAAACATGGGTGCGCACGACCGAATCCCATCTGATCCAGCAATCTCCAGGCATGAGGCGCCCATGGGAGTTCACCGGCGGAGCCTTCCGGAACTTGACACTCCGGCCAGATCAAGGAGGACAAGCATCAAGCAGATCTTCGTCTTGACGTGAGAGGAACGCTAGGATCGCCGCCTTAATTATGGAGAACGACGGCCCCCATGCCGCCGCTCGCCGGCTCCCAACAGCAGGCCGTCGTGCCGCCCTCGCGGCCACAACGATCGCCAAGGTCGCCGAAGAAGACCGAGGCCGCCGCCCCGGCATCCCTCTCCGCCGCGTGCACCTCGACGTCCAGGGCCGCCGATCTACATCAGCCGGAGATCCCGTCGCATGGGGATGAAAGGCCCTCGCCGCCACCCGCCACGCAAGGAGATGAAGGCCCGCCGCCGCCGTCAGCCACGCAGGCTTAGCCCGGTGGCATCCTCCGGCGGCGGCAGGGGACGGAGGTGGAGGGAGCGGGGCGGCGGCGGCTGAGATTTAGATCGCCCGTGCCGCCCCCTGGAGCGACGCAAGCAAAATATCCCCTCGCCAATTTTCGACAATTCTCTTTGTGTGTGTTAGAATCAAGTGCCATATGTAGGTCAAAATTGGAGAAAATTAGTCCCTCTCGTGCTAGCTGATCAATTTAATTGATATTCTGAATCTCGTTCATAGATGTTCAAACTACTCCCTCCGTTCCACAATGTAGTACCTATAGATTTTTATGGAAGTCAAAGTTTGCCAACTTTGACCAAATGTATAGAGAAAATTGTCTACATCTACAATACCAAACATGTATATTCTAAAAATATAACTCATGATGCATCCAATGATTTGCATTTGGTATTCTAGATGTACCTACTTTTCTCTATAAATATGGTCAAAGTTTGTAATGTTTGACTTTGGCAAAAATCTATGGGAAATGTGTGGCTACGTCCTGCAAAATCTATTGGCACTACATTATGAAACGGAGGGAGTACCATTCTTCGTACCTGGAGCCCTAGCAGGAGAAACTAAATAAGCCCGCCTGAAAACATTTCTATCACACGTAGGTACTCCCCTCAACCAATAATCATGATCTTCATATTTTGTAGGTTACTATATTCCACTCAAACATAGTGGAACCTGGACATGATGATCTAGTGGAACCTGGACATGATGATCTTATGAAAACGGAAACAAATAGCAAATACTGAGGTGCTTAGACTTTTTTGAAGTTAACGAAAATTCGTTTCTGATCCAGGGCACAGCTGCTCCCGAAATCATCTCCGTTCGCTGGCATTAGGATTCACACTTGGCCTTGTATATCCATGAGTATTTTGCGTGGTATATGTTGCTTTTCTGTTCGTTTGGCCCATTCATACAATGCCTCATGTTCTGTCATGCCCCCCGCGGTACATGTGATCTCAATGGACTAGACCGTTAACGTAGGCCGTCATGGGTAGTGTCCGTCACACGATGGACTACACCAACCCTCCTCTCCTTATGCTTCTCAGCCCACCATTTCGTCTTCTCCGGCTTCCCCATTTCCGATCTTTACCATCAACACCGATCTCCAACTCAATGTCTTCTCCAGCGTCTCCGAGTCTGCACCGAACCACATCTGCTATACTTTAAAATCTCGTTTTAATTCGATCTCTCACCTTCACATCTGCAATATAGGCAGACTGATTCTTCACGAGGCCATTCTGGCCGAAAAAGAAGGTTGCCCAACACAAGTCGCAAACTCGGCTCAGTCGGCTGTCCCCATTGAGGTCCCTCCTGCAAATACCATACTTGTTGCCCAAGACCTCGCCGCCGCTGCTTTTGTTCAGAGATCAATAAGCTCGTGACCGTGACCAATCTACTGGTTTCAGCTTTAGTTTAGGTGTTGTTCTTGTTATTCGGTGGCGAAGTACTCCCCCGGAGTATTATTTGTGGGTTTGGTATGTACCGCCATGCCAAGTATGATTTTTGAACTATTGTAAGTGCGTACAACCAGAGAGACGAGAAGGTTGAACAATGAACGGGTGCGTTGACGGACAAAATTGCGGTAGTGGTATCAGCCATATATTTGTTGATGACAGTGGCCAACTAAGAATAAATAAAAGAATCAAGACGAGAGAGAGATATGCCTTATTTCTCAATGTTGACTTCAGGATTACTATCATTGAGAATTTGAGACGCACGAAGCCCATTTGTTAAGAGCAAGGTCAAGTACAGACGTGTATGGTCATATATGTTTGCTTCCTATCCAATGCTTGCTACTCCCTCCGTCCCATAATGTAAAACGTTTTTTGACACTACACTAGTGTCAAAAAACGTCTTACATTATGGGACGGAGGGAGTATGTTTTAAAGTTGAATGAATTAAATGAGAAAAACAGAGAGACAAGATTTCCTCTAATTGGAAAGGCATCTGATACTAAGTTTTGCGCAGAAGTTGAATGTTTTTATTCAACCTTGAAATGCATGCTTTGTAAACGGAAAAAACTATCTGATATACTCAAATTGGCATCAAGTTACCCCGATTGGTCATCTCATGAAGACATAAAGAGTTTGTTTTAGATCTTCAGAATCAGCCAGGAATGTGACTCTTCCCATGCCAACTTTGGTACTTTCTCCGTCTAGGTGTATAAGTCACCTTACGAAAACCAGATAATCTCAAAACACTTAGGCGCGCTGCATTAATTCCCACCTCGTTTGTTGTTTCTTGACATAAATAAAGGAATCAACCAATAAGATATAAGTTGTGTATGCTTTCAATGATTTGAGACTAGCCAACACGACATTCAGTGGTCGGTTAATTGCATGCAATGCTATTAATTAGCAAATAAGCATTAAGTTCTTTTGTTTTTCGTCCCTCTTGGTCACGGTGCATAACCTAAGATGACTTATACACCTAAACGGAGGGAGTACATATATTGGCATGAACTCTGTTACGTACTGTATATATTAGAGATCGAAGTCGTGCATACGTACACACACTTTAACTTTAAAGGCATATAGCATTCTGAGATCAATTACTAACTTTAACGTACATTCACACTTTCTAGCCATCTAGGTACTAGCCAGTTGGTATCTCCAGTTGCCATCTAGCGACCGACCAAGGAAAGTTTTTTGGATTAGCTTGCAACCAAAGGCTTCTAAAGGGGGCTGGTTGCAATGACTGTCACCCAAAATCACAGAGCGTCTGCTAGTGGTCGGTCCATGTTGGTGCTACATCTATTGCGAGCCGACCGATTTTTTTATACTGTAGAGTTTTTCTTGCCGGCTTTCTATGAAAATCCCGTGACAGTAGAAAAGAATTTTAAAAATCATAAAATAAAAAAATGAGACTTTTTTTAAGAAAAATGTGCATGTTTTTTACTTCTGTATATTTTTCAAGATGGAGAGCATTTACTAAATTTTGAAGAGGACTTTTGGAAAATTAAGAAGGTTTTTATATTTTTATGCACATCTTTTAAAAATTATGAACAATTTATGAAATTCTATTTTTTTCAAAAGTTAGATTTTTGTAATTTCCGAATATTCTTTATGGAATATGACTTTGTAAAATTTTGTGAAGATTTTAATAGCTGTGGACTTTTTCAAGAAAAAAGGTTAAAATATCTATAGAAAACATGTATGTAGAAAAAAGAAAGAACAAAAGTAGCTAATTGGGCCAGCCCATTAGTGCGCTTGATGTGGATATCCCCGACAGTTTGTTGCAGAGAGCGACAAATATGATTATTAGTCGCAGCCTCATGTCTAGCCAGTGGTGAACTATGTGATATGGACCAACCAAGCCAGCAACCAAGGCGAAAAAGGAGAAATTGTCCTTATTGTTAAAAACCATCTTTTTTCATGGTAAATTATAAAAGTGCTATGAAGAATTAATATCGAGATAGATCTCCACCCGTTGATTAAGGGCATAGTGTCCCTGCCGTGGTTGTCGGGGTGTGGCGTTCGGTGGCGGTGAGTGTTGGCCGAGGTGAAAACATGTTCTATCTTCGGACGGACCGGCGGCGGCGAAGACCGTTCCCTTCTTGAAGGCGTCGTCACGGCTCTCATTGCCCGTCATGCGGCTCCATGAGAAACTTTGATCCTTGAATCGGGCATTGGCGGCGCTCCGGTGTCGTACCCTTCTTGAAGGCGCCGCCTTGGAGCGCATGGTTCGTCATATGTAGTTTCACCTCTTCATGGTGGTAGTTCTAGGGGTGGTGTTGCTGCGCTCAGCGCCTATGTATCATGCCTGGATGTGTGCATATGTTGCGGTGGCGTGGCGTGTGTTTGTACTGGGTACTTGTTGATTGGTGTTTTGTATATAAAACGGGGTGAAAGCCTTTTTCAGTAAAGTGGATAAACCGCGCATAGCTGACAAAGACACCTGATCAAGAAAAAATATTTGAACTTTTAGTACACTATGCTTTTGCTTCCGTGAATTCATTTAGTCTCTCTTCTGATTTCCTGCTTAAAAATTTAAATACTACTCAAATAGACTGCTTGTATTAATGGATCAGGTCTCTTGAATTTATTTTCATGGACGGTTCATATTAAGTTGTCTTTATCATGAAAAGAATCATCCATGGATATTTAGACACTTTTTATTTGGTCTTCTCTTCTAGAATTCACAATTTTGAGATGATCCCACAGACCGTTGAATCGGTAGTACATTCCCGAACTAGTACTATCCCTTTGATCAATTCATCATGATTCGTCGTAATAGTTTTGCAGAACAACCATTGAATACGCGACTGTGAAGAGCCAATCCTCCATTTACAACAAGCATGCAGCAAGAACACGTACGTATACTGGCCTCCTTTGCCTTTGTCCAGTCTCTGGCGCAAACTTACTTTTCCCAATTGGTTTGTATATTCAAACTATTTATAGCAACTCCCTTATTTTAGAGACAAACATATTGGTGTAATTGGATTGTGAGGTATCATGAAACCATACGCGAGGATTTGGATACGTTATCGCTTTGTTAGCATTTGGTTGGCCGGTGACAGGCGGGCGCCTCGATCCAGTGATTAGTAGTCCTTCCATTTTTGTATACAAGACCACAAACTCATATTACAGGTATCAAGATAGAAATTAATGGCTTCTAGAAATTAGTCTTTTCTCCTCACTTGACGAGTTAATTAATGTGTATTTTTCTCCTCGCTTAACCAATCAGGAATGAGAGAGTTGTCTTGTTGTGTGTTGGAGAGAAAAATACACATTAATTAACTCGTCAAGCCAGAAGAAAAGACTAGTTTTCAGAAGCCATTAATTTCTATCTTGGTATCTATAATATGGGTTTATGGTCTTGTATACAAAAATGGAGGGAGTATGTTGACTTTGTCATATGCGTTTTTGGTATTAATTTCCTGAATGATTTCGTGAGCCACCCCCTAGGATATGTCTCCTATTGGGAAAGACCAGTTGAATACAATCTATTATATGATGCAACCTCAAGAAGAGCTGCACCAGCTTTGGCCGCGAATTTAAGACCATGTATATAAGACCTATGGGCCTAAAGTGCGTAATCGACCCTGTCTCATTGGACACATTTTTTAGAAAAGGAGGATTATCCTGGGCCTATGCATCTGGTCGATGCATGCAACTATTTTATTAATTATTCACAAAGACCTTACAAAATAGTACATCAGTTTGTCCGAAGCCACCATCTTAGTAACAACTGTCGCTACTCCTAACCACTTGATGAAGATGTGCTGATAGTCCGAGCCTAATACCAAACAAACATCGCACCAAAACCTAATATCTAAGCCGGAGGCCCCAACCGAGCCACTTACTGGGTTTGGGGTACAAACCGGTCTGAGGCATTCTGATGTGTCGTCGCTGCCGTCTTCCACCAATCCATCCTCAGAACAGAAACTAACACACCGACTTTGTCAGGCCTTTCTGCCATCGACGCCACCATGAATCCAGGCAACGTCCTCCTCCCGCGTGAGTCCATCTCCGAGCATCGGACACCGAGTCTCCACTACGCCACGCCGCCGAGATCCGCCGCCACCAATGAGTAAGATGAAGCACCGCTCCACCAAAGAAGCCGTCCACTGGTCCCTCGAGCCTGTGTACACCTCCAAGAATAACGCCCCCAAGGGGGAAACGACACTAGAGCGCCGCCGTCATCCGATCTACTGATCTACGGTTTCCCCCGAAGGTAGCGAATAGAGGTCTGGAGCTTCTCCACGGCAATGCCTTCAAGAAAGTAACGACACAAAAGAGTGCCGCCATCGCCGGTCTTGGCAACAAGCCGAGAACGAGGTTTTCACCCAGATCCGCTTGACGAACCTCCGTCTCGCATCTTGCAAACGGACCACCACCGATCTTCGCCGCCATGGAGTGAGAAAACCACTCAGGCCAGATCAAATCTGACCAGAGGGCCAACCACGCCCGCAGCAGACCCGTCCACCAAAGCCCTCCACGCCGCCGCCCATCCGAGGTGTCGTAGCGCCGCGACCAGATGCAGCAGCTCCACCACTAGTCATCCGCCACCGCTAGCCGCCGAGAGCGAGCCACCGCCGCAGAGGCTTGGATCTGGGGGCGCACTTCCGCTCGCCCAGGTACCCCGCGCCACCGTCACGCGCGAGAATGAGAGGCTCCTCCGCCACCACCGTCAGCTGCCCGGGCTTAGCCCGGCGGCTTCCTCCAGCGGCGGCGGAGGGGAGGGATGAGATGAAGAGTAACTGGCAGCTCAGGTAGGGGCCCCTCGGCCACCCACGCGGGCGGAGGCGGAGGGGAGGGATAGGATCGGGAGATTCTAAGGTTTACCACCTCAATTGTTCCCATTAGCAGATTTTCATCCGGATTATCCGATTTAGCAGAAAATTTGTCTGTTTTTAATTACCCCTTCTAAATTTTCAAAAGCGGTCTAGTAGGTGTGTCCTAGCCGTCAGGTACACGTAATGTCTCATGTCTCGGTTTTCCTTCTGGCCTATTTTCACTTCACATGAACATGCTGTGGCTTAGTCGAACCAAGGTTTTGGTTACCGAATGAGACAATTTTATCGGGCGGGACTGGTAAATGTGGTTACCACGGTTACTAAGAAATACCGAGAATATTTCGAACGAATTTTATAGTTGAATTTTGAATTTAGATAAGTGAATGAACAAACATTCGATCCAGAGACTTCTCAAAACATGAACTAGGTTGCTACCAACACGTCAGAACCAATTCTCATGGCATTCATTAGATCCTACGTACTTTATTATAAATCGAGCGTTTAAATTAAATATTTACAAAAAATGGTATTTTTTGCTCGGTATGAGGATTTATCGAGGGGCACGGAAATACGCGATAACCATGGGAAATCTTGAAATTTCGACCGGTAACCAAAACCTTGAGTTGAACACGTTTTTTTTTCTAACAATCATGAGGTGTTCATATGCACCACATCTTGTCTTTTGTTTCACTAAAGAGCTGGCATGCGGGTGCATGGCAGAGTTCTGGCTCAGGGAAGCAAGACGGTTCTGGCACTGGCACTGGAATTGCGAGGAGGAAAACCACAATGTGGCTAACCATTTGCCTAACGGCCGAGATATACCTAGCAGATTGCTCTCAAAAATTGAAATTGTGTAAATTTTGGCAATAGTTTCGCTAAATGGTGTAAATACATGCATAACTTCGGCCAATTGGGGTAAATCAGATGTAATATTGTTCAATTGGGTAATTAGCATCAACGAAGTCAAAATAGAAGGTAAAATCTCGTGTTCACTCTTTCTCAAATAAAAGGATAAAGAGACCAGCTTTTCTACTCTCGGGTGTAGGTACACCCGAGTTTGCAAAAAAAAGAAAAACATGATCAAACAATGTCGAAAAAATCTGTAGTTTTGGGACATGAAACTTCATCAAATGTTCAAGCTTTTTGCAAAAATTCATCTAAAAATAACATCAGAGCAGCTCTCGGCAAAAAAAAAACAAAATCAATGTTCTAAGTTTGTGCACTGTTTGAGCACTGTTTGAGCATTGATTTTGTTATTTTTGCCGAGAGCTCCCATGGTGTTATTTTTAGCTGAATTTTTGCAAAAAGCTTGAACATTTGATGAAGTTTCATGTCCCAAAACTGCAGATTTTTTCGACATTGTTTGATCATGTTTTTCAAAAATTTGCAAACTCGAGTGTAGGTACACCCGAGAGTAGCCACAGCTTTTCTACTCTCGGGTGTAGGTACACCCGAGTTTGGAAAAAAAAGAAAAACATGATCAAACAATGTCGAAATAATCTGTAGTTTTGGGACATGAAACTTCATCAAATGTTCAAGCTTTTTGCAAAAAATCATCTAAAAATAACATCAGAGGAGCTCTCGGCAAAAAAAACAAAATCAATGTTCTAAGTTTGCGCACTGTTTGAGCATTGATTTTGTTATTTTTGCCGAGAGCTCCCATGATGTTATTTTTAGCTGAATTTTTGCAAAAAGCTTGAACATTTGATGAAGTTTCATGTCCCAAAACTGCAGATTTTTTCGACATTGTTTGATCATGTTTTTCAAAAATTTGCAAACTCGAGTGTAGGTACACCCGAGAGTAGCCACAACTTTCCCCTACGGGGACTGCCATGAAGTTCTCATTAGGGCTTTCCGCCGAGAGGTCAACCGTTATTCGACAGGTGTGTTGTCGGTAGGTTCTACATATTGTGGAAGCTCTCCCTTTGTACACGACTACCTCGCCATGTTCCATTTCGTGGCACCTGAATGCCGGTCGAGGATAGCCGTTTGTCATATTATATATTATACTTGACGATTCAGTGAAAGCATTAGAGCTGATAAAAAGATGTTTCTGCATACTTCACTTCCAACTAATAACACATGCCGGTTTTACAGGAAGCTGCATGTGTGATATAACTAGTCCCCGGTGGGTGAGTGGTGGCGTGCGTGCTGCGCGTCGACACGCCTGATGTATTGCTCTAGCCCGTGTCCATGGTGGCTCGTGGCTTCGGGTGGCGGTCCTCTAGTCCTTGTCAGCATGGTGCTCGGCAGGGCATGGTGGCTCGCACTATGTTCGGTGCCCTTGTGTCGGGTCGACTATTGATGGATCTGGCGCCATGTCCTGGAGTTTGGACACCTGTGCTCCATGAGGACTGGTCAGCGATTTCTGTTCTTGATTCTACTTCGTCGATGGGAAGCTTCGATGGTGGTGGTGATTGGTGGGCTTGTCTGGGTGGTGTGGGTTGGAGAACGGTTTAGGGTGTGTTGGGAGCTTTGGTGAAGACCATATCTTGGCCTTGTGCCGTGACTATAACGATGGCGGTGGATGCGACCATCGTTGACCTCTCTGGAGGCATCCTTGTGTTGCCATCACACCCCTTTCGCGCGGCTATAGTCGTCGGTGCAGCTCCGAGGGAAAACCCTTGATCATGTGCGATTGGGCAATGATAGTGCCTTCGTGGCATATTACCTCATTGGAGCTGGACACTGGCATGCGAGACCAGTGGAACGCTACTGTGTTCGCATCAAGTCTTCTATTGCAAAGACGAGCAATGTCGGAGACACGACATTGGTTGAGGTAGTCGGCTCTTCTCCTGTTCATGGGATTGCCTCGGTTGGTTGTTGTTGTGAAGTCAAAGCTACAGTGGCAGACTCACTGTGGCGTACGATGACGTGTGCTAGGTGGTCCGTTTATAATCTTCCGCGGCGCTAGCCTTACCTAGTTCTCCTTCGTAGGTCTCCGCTATAGTCAGAACTGTGGTGTCTTGTTGCATGTGTTGAGTGCTGGCGCGGATCTTCATATGACTCTGGACGGCTTCTTTAGTGCGATCGTCTATGGCAAACTCGAAGTGGTTTGTTGAGGGTTTAGGGTTGGCAATGATGCCTACCAGGGGATAATTGTTGACGCTGATGCTTGCAATGCTGCCTCGACGAGGCCCCCTTTGACGTGGTATGTGGGGGGTATCTAGTGTCTGCCGCTCAACTTCTTGTTATGGTTTTTGCCCAGTTTTCATTAATTAACTGAGCAATTTTCTTCTGGTTAATTAATGAATGAGGCAATTATTTTTGCCTCCGTTATGAAACAAAAAAACGTTAGAAGGATGAGGAGCAGACACAGCTCTGCCGACATCTACAAGCGAAAGCAATGATAAAAGGTAGACTGGTTTATTTCGTCTCAAATAATATTATTTGTTACTCCCTCCATTCCATAATAAGTTTGAACTAAAACCAAGGAGTATCTGGACGGTCAGTAAATATTTGACGTGATATATTGTTTCAGGCAGCTTGAAGTTGATGCAACATCTTTTTTTTTTCTTTCGTTTCTGAGAAAGGACATCTTCCCTTCGATATTCCTACTGGCAACTCGGACAGCTCGGCATTGCTAGCTGCTCAGGCCGAGCCGAAATACTCGACTTGTATGTCCAGATTTAGCTATCAGCTCTTAACTTTTGCAGCCAGAGGAGCCCTACTTGCCAATATATACCACATCGTTTGGTATCAGTTGGGCCTTTTATAAATGATTGGTTGCTCTCGGTAGTCTCTAGTGGATTTGGCCAGAAAGGGTTAGCATAGTTAGGAGTGTTCGCATGATCAATACTTCCTTGGTTACTTAGATTGCTAGACTTCCAATTGTTAACGGTGTACTTCTCTAGCGTCAAGGGTGTAGTAGGATTGAGAGGTATGGGAACGTAGACCCACGGGGCAATCCACACAGGCATTGCCGCGAACCTACGCCAGACAAGTCATTGGGCGAAGAAAAACATGAGCCACAGAGTGAGCATGCATCACGTTAATATCACGGGATTCGGTGGAATTTTCTTGGAACCCCAAAGTACATCACTGGATCTGAATCGAGATTTATTTGTTAGCCCCGTGGGTGTTTACTGGGACTAGATTCCTTAACAACTACTCCCTCCGTCCTAAAATTCTTGTCTTAGATTTGTCTATATAGGGAAGTATCCAACACTAAAACATGACTAGATACATCCGTATTTAGACAAATTGAAGACAAGAATTTTGGGACGGAGGGAGTAGTTTGAAACTCAAGTTTTCATTTCGTTTTGGTGGAAATGAAATAAAAACAAATTCCTGCAATGATTTATTTGGTGCGATTTGGATTTCAAGTTCAATTTCCTTTGTTTTGCTGTCATGTGGTTTCGTGAATTTAACATCATGTTTGGATGCTATTTTGCATTGTAACCACAAACAATCAACATGCACGTTCCAATTTGTATATTAAATAAATTACAATCTAAAATTGTTAATCAACCCAAAAGTAAATTTCCAAATAAAACGGAGATGCTATTAGGTGGACAGGCATTAAAGGACACATGTTTCGTCAGGTTGTCCTTCGTCAAAATCACCCCTTTATGCACAAACCACATAAAATTCTTTATTTCTATTGGCCCCTTAATTTTTCTAATATGAAACGTCGCTGGGAGTGTTTCGAGCCCGGTGCGAACGTGACAATTACCTACCTCGTCATCCAGCTTGCGGTGCTGACGACCGTCGTCGCGCACGCAACTCGGGCGCGGTTGCCACGGTATGTGCTCGACGGCCCTGCGCCGGACTTTTGACGTGGAGTTGCGGCACTTAGTCCTCGTTCGGTAAACACCCGCTCCCGGAGTCTGCGGAGCCGGGAAACATCAACTCCTTCGTTTTAAGCTGCAGCTCCGCCAACTCCACTCCCGGAGTTGTGGAGGGGAGCGGTACCGACAGGGCCGGCCCTGAGGGGG